>CM070563.1:19555021-20755021 GCA_036346405.1 Phyllostachys edulis | reverse complement strand
AATAGAGGAGCAGTAAGCTGAAAAAGTTTCAAGCAAGAGACGGTTGTTGATTCTACGACTGAGGCCGAGTACATTGCGGCTTCTGAAGTTGCAAAGGAAGGTGTTTGGATAAAGAATTTTATTGTTGAATTGGGTATGGTCCCGAGTGCCTCGAGCCCGATGGATCTCTATTGTGATAATAATGGACCCATTGCGCAGGTTAAGGAGCCTAGATCCCATCAAAAGTCCAAGCATATACTTAGGCGCTATCATCTTATTCATGATATTGTGGATAGAGGATATGTAAAGATATGCAAAGTATGCACGGATTTAAATGTTGTTGATCCGTTGACAAAACCTCTCACACAGCCAAAACATGAGATGCACACAAGAGCTATTGGTATTAGATACTTAAATGATTGACTCTAGTGCAAGTGAGAGACCGTTAGATATATGCCATAGAGGCAATCATAGAGATGAGTATATTTCGTTATGTTCATAATTTATTGGATAATATGTTATCTTGTTCCAAGAATAATATCGTTAATATTTATTATCAAGTATGTGACTTGATTGTGAAACTCTATATTTATCTTTGCGATGATTATTCTAAAGAGATCCCTAGTCGGAAACATATGAGGACATATATGAATAGACTAGCATATGTATTGGTTGATGACCATGTTTCATGGATCATAGATATGGAGATATCAAACCAATAATCTGGACACATGTTAGCAAACATGGGGTTGGATCGACCCACCATGAGACACTGCAAGAACGTTGTATTCTTATATGTCATCATGGTCTCATTTACAATATGTATGCTATATCCTTAGACTTGAGGTCATCACACGTACTCGAGATATGTAGTAACTTACTTAGAGGTTGTCAAATGCTACTCCGTAACTAGGTAGTTATAAAGGTAGCTTTCGGGTTTATCATAATACATGCATCGAGGCATGGTCGATCAAGATAGGATTTGCCTCTCTATGCAACGGGAGAGATATCTCTAGGCCTCTCGAGTGATTGGATTCCAGAAATGCATTGTCATGCTACTCATGGTTAAAGAGTTAACCATAGTTGGAGAATTTGAGTCACGTGATCGAGAAAGAGTGGTCGAGCTAACCAACAAGGATGACACATACTCGCCTTGAGTTTGACCGGTATCGTGAGGCAAAGGGAAATACATATGAGATTTGTTAAGGTTCGTCCGATGTAATCTTTACGTATACTCGGGAGTCGGCATGTCTTGCTAGGGGCCACTACCGATTAGTGGACGAGTATGAGTACTCGGGCCATGTCCAAGTGTACGTGAACATATAGGGTTGCACACTTAAAAGGCTGGGACATATTTTGGATTGTGATCCAAATTCTTATGGGCCATGAGTTCCTAATGGGTCTCAAAGTTCAAGACCCATCATAGATACCTATATATAGAGAGGCGATGGCATAGTGTTAATGTGATTTTCGGAATTCCCGAAACCCTAGCCACCGCACCTCCCTCGCCCAAAACCGCGCAGCCAGCACTAGTACTCCGGCGCGTGGTGTTCCTGCCCCATACGTGTAGATACCTTGAAGACGTTGCTGCGAGGCTTCAATGCTAGGATGATCCACAATTTGTGACAGCCACGAGGAGCACTTGGAGGAGGCGCGAGGCTAGTACGACTACAACCGCACCAACGCGCTACATCGACTCTTCTTCCGCTACGAGTCTGCGCGTCTAGTGGTAATCCCGTGATCTATTACTAGCAGAGATTCCTTGGTTACACGGTAAATTTTTATATTGCACTAGTATAGCCTACCCATGTTCCTTCAAGTTGTGGAACCCAAGAATATCCCTAACCCAAGTATTTTCAGTAGCTGATATTCCCAACATAAGATTCAATATGCCAATAAGTTGTGCTTTATTCCTTTGAACCGTGCGGACAAGAACATGGTCATTAACTTCTATGGACAATAAGTTGTACTTTAGCCATCATTGTTGTTTCTTAAATATTTGAATTACTATTTGGACCAAAGATAATACCCCCGTTCTTTTTTAACTTGGCGTTTTTGACTTTTTACGGTCTTCGAGATGTGGCTTTGACCGTTACTTTTTATAACTTTACATTAAGATATAGTAATAAAATTATAATATTATAATAGTATTTTTAACGACAAATCTAATGATATAGTTTTTATATAGTCAATCTAGATAGTTTTAAATTTATTGGTGGTCAAACTTTAAAAAGTTTAACGGTACGGATTCTGGGAAGTCAAGTAAAAAAGAACAGAGAGAGAGTACCTCTTTTTTCAGTCAGGATATGCTAACCGTTCATCTCAAGCTGCCTGCCCGCAACACAGTAGAATGATTTCTTAAATATTTGAATTACTATCTGGACTAAAGATAATACCTCTTTTTTCAGTCAGGATATGCTACACCGTTCATCTCAAGCAGCCTGCCCGCAAGGCCGCAACACAGTAGAATTGGCGGCAAGAAATTTCTGGGAGCAGTGGACTCTCTGCTTTGCTCTTTGCTTTGGCAGCATCCTTCTGATAAGTCTTTCCCTTCTGCCTTCATGCAGGGTTGCATGTACATGTCGATTTTCTTCCATCTTCTTGAATGATTGTCTGTGTACCATTCTGTGACCATGGTGCCCCTATAATATACAACCTGGTCACTCATCTTAAACTGTGTTTGCATGGTGTTGTTAGTGAGAGGTTATTTCATAGTGACACCCCTTTTTTGTTTTTTTTTAATACTGAAACCTGTGTTCAGATTGTATTCAGAGATATATGCTGTTTTTGTAGCTGTTAGATTCACTTTGAGTGCTTGTGCAGATTGTCATTTGAATGAATGTCAAGAGAACCTGTAAATTGTTTCTCTGAAGTCAGAATGCTGTACAGACTGAGTGAAAGAATGAACGAATGCAAGAATTGTCTCTAAATGTGCATAACCTGTAATTTGTTTCTCTCAGAATGCATTATCGCTGAATGAATATTTTTTCCATTTCCTCCCTTTTTTTTCCTTTTCCTTTTACTCCCCTCTTCACTTATTCTCTCTCCTTTCTGGGAGAACCGACAGTAACTTGCATAAAGAACTTTATTTCCTTCCTGCTTTCTACAGTGAAACACCGCGACCTCTTCCTAGCTAACTCGTCTTCTTCGCAAAACGAATTCCCTTGTAATAATTTCTGCAACCCAATTAAGCAAGAAATAGCCCAATTGGGTAGCCATGGTTAGACTAGGGCTGCAGCACCTGCTGCTGCCAGTGCTAGCAACTCCCTAGAAATAGCAGATTGCATATGGATCGGATCTGTCTGTATTAACGTTTTCAGCCGTTAGATGGAACGGCACAATATTGTCTACATTAACGCTCCTCAACCGTTAGATGAAATACGGAAAGACGAGATTGTTTACTACAGTGCAATCTAAATAGGTTTCATTGCAATATTTTTTATCTACGGGGGATAATTGATTATTTGCCACTGCAAAGAATAGTCTTCTAGGATTTGTCAATGCTAACATTGTAATCTATAATTTGCCACTCTAAAGATTGATTGTTTGATATTTTGCCATTTTTTGCATTTTAATTATATTTCTTATCTTTTCTTCCTTTTTCCCACGCGAAATGTCCTTATTGCCCCTCTCTAACTTACATGTATGAATTTTACTCCAAGACCAACACTCCAATGACAAGAATTAACTTGATCTTGGCTTCAATCGCCGTGCGTCCTTCCAAGTCAATAAAACGATGTTCTTGACTGAAAATAGATACCATGATGATGCAGTGCGATCAAGCTGACATGCATGCTCACATGCATATAAAAAATCTAATCTAATTTATCGATTTTTGCAAATCAGAGATTATATTTTTGACCAACTATGATCTAATAGAGAATCAGTTGAAACTAGATTGCTGCATTTCTCTACCAATAAAGACAATAAGGACATTTTGAAGCCATATAGTTGTACCTAAATCCACACAAAGAGGAAAGCAGTTGTGTAAGTTAGAGAGGGGGCAATAAGGACATTTCGCGTGGGGAAAAGTGGGAAAAGATAAGAAATGTAATTAAAATGCCAAAATAGCAAATTATCAAACAACCAACTTTTAGAGTGGCAAATTATAAATTACAATGTTAGCAATGGCAAATCTTATAAGGTTGTTCTTTGTGATCGCAAATAATCAATTATCCCCTGAAATTACTGTTCACGCATTGGCTCTCTGCAGCAGAGTGTCCAGAACTCCAGATCCATTGCATTTGTCTTCTGCTGGACAACAAGCAGACAGAAACAAAAATTTATACAATAACTTAAGAACATCAATCATTGAGCAGCAGTTAAACACGCATGACAATACAATTATCTTTCTTCTATAATTTCCTTTGGCCCTGTTATCATCTATTCGTCTTGATTCCCATTAGAATCATTTGTTTATCGGCTGCTCTGCCCCTTTCTTCTTCTTCTGCCCTTTTCCATTTCCTGCGTTCATAAAAGAATTGTTATTTATCATGATGATATATTTATTTTCTAATTTAATTTCTTGATCTAACCTTCCGTTGCTGCTTTTGTATTCTTCTTCTTCTTTTTCTTTGGTAAATAAAAAATTTAAGGTGCATTCTATTAGTAGTATATAGTAGTAGTATAAATTAAATTGGACCATTGATTTATTAAGAGCATAATAGTTTTTTTTGTATTTATAACTTTTTAAGGGTATTATGGACTTTTCCAATGAAGGTAGAAAATATTACTCTTGTGCCATATGATACGATCCATATATGGACAATTACAATTCTACACCCTAAGGATTCTACTACTCATACTATCATGTGTAGTATAAATCATAACTAATATGTACCATTGGATTCAAAACAATAGATGGGCCGTATTGAATTGAGTGTACCGTAAAAGAGTTCTGGATTTGATCCTAAGGTTCAAAATCTAACTGATTTGCAGGGAAAAAACATTTGAATGACAAATAGGCACTCCCTATTTGAATTTGTGACGAGGATCTAATAATCCTCAATTAAGTAAACTATTTATCTGTAATATTCATTATAAATAATAATGCTTATATATACGACCTTCAAGGGTACCCCTCAGTATTAACAATGAGGGAGATTATAAACACATAGTGGTCGTAAGCTATTCTACGACCACCCTACATGGTCGTAAGTCATCCTACTACCACTTCATGGTTATAATTTCTTCTACAACCACCTATTGATCGTAAGTCCTGCTATGATCACCTCAAGGTCGTAAGTTCTTCTATGACCACCTATTGATTGTAAGTCCTACTACAATCACCTCATAGTCGTAAGTTTTACTACGACCAGGTCATTTGCTGTAACATTCCTGTTTTCAAACGTGAATAGTAATTACTGTTTGCCTTTTTGTTTGCAAAGCCTATTTTCAAATTAAAGTATATGTTCAAAAATCTTTAGCCTCAGCCTCAATTCAAAACTCTGTCGTGAACCTCATTTCATTTCTCAGTTTCAAACTCAAATTTGATCTCTCTTTTCAAAATTTGGGCCTCTTCTCAAATTTTGTTTCACCATTTCTGGGCTCAGCCCAAGTCCTCCTTTGGGACTAGCCTGTTTCTCCCTCAGCCCATTTGGCCCTTTCTCCGACCCATCTCCTCCCTCTCGGCCTCCTTGGCCCAGCTCCCCCTTGCCCCCTTTCTTCCTTCTAATGGCCACGAGTGCCCCTGCCACCTGAGCCACTCCCGTGCGCCTCTGTCGCATCCACGCCACCTCCTAGCTCCCTGCCACCCCGTGCTCGCCACTGCTCGCCGCCTGTGACTCGGTGTCCCTCTTCTCCTTGTCCCACAACTGTGCGCTTGTGTGCCGGGGGTGTGCACAAGGCCAGACGCTGCCAGACGGCGTCACCTGACTCGGCGCAAGACTAGAGCTCAAGCGTCAGCGAGCCTGCCTCATCGCGTCACCGCTCCGCTTGCACGCTCTCGCTGCTGCTCTCACCAGCACCCCGTCCCGTCAAGCATGCGCCCGCTCAAGTCGTCACCACGCCCAAGCTTGCTAGAGCTGCCCATGCTGAGCCGCCTCGGGACCGCACGCATCCACCGTGCCTCCAATGGCTCCCAGCTCCTCCCATTCGGCTATAAAGAGCCTTGAAGCTCCCCCTTGCCTCCCCACTTTGCTCTGCTCATTGGTAAGTTCCACCCGAGAAGAACCAGCGCCGAGCTCCTCCATTTTGGCCATGCTGCTCTGCTGCCGACCAGCCATTCCAGTGCTGCCACCGCCGCGCCGACCCTATCATGAAGCGCCCCTGAAGCCAAGGAGCTTTTCCCCCCAAGCCACCTTGGATTTGGTCCACCACCGAGCTCGGATTCGGTCTTCTCCTCCAACTCCGGCCACTCCACCACCATTCACCGGCCACCATCCCTCCCCAGTCCCCATTTCTGTCTCGGTAAGCTCACCTCCTCGTGCACCACCTTGTGCTCACCCTCCCCGGCTCAATACATCGCCTTTCCCTCACCGCGTCGCCGCGCCACCGCCGTCACTAGCTTCGCCTCACAGAGGGGATCCCATTTGTGTGCTTGGCCACCGCCGCCGTGGACGCCTTCGCTGTCGGCGAGGTCAGGCCGCCAGCACCGAGAGCCATGTGATGTTCGGACCATCCGAGTGATGTTCGGACCGAACGTTGGAACGTTCAGACCGATCGAAACTGCCGCCTGGTCTCACTGGCCGATGGGCCCAAGGAACAGTGTTGACACATTAAAGAACCCGGTTCCTCCCTCCTTTGACTGCCAAGTGGGCCCCATGCACAGTGCGGACCCGGTAGACCTGTGGACCATGCACAGTGCATGTTGACCTTTGGTCCATGCACTGTACATATGAGCCAGGCACTGTTCACTAGGACCCACATGTCAGTGGGCCAATTTCTCTCTCCTCTTTTAATTCTTTTGATTTAATTCAATTTTAAACTTCAGAAGCTCCGTTCTCCCCTGTTATAACTCCAAAAATTATGAAATTTATTTCTAAAATTTTGTAAATTCAAGACCTTACTAATGGCGCTGGTATTATTTAATTTGGAGTTCATTTATTATTTCTTTAGTATTTATTTGCTTTCTTTGCTTGTTTGTTCCTTTTTTCGGTACGTTCGTCTGAATAGGGTTCGAAGAAGCGGAAGGTCTCCACTTTAATCAAACATAAGATTATCAAGACTCTCTTACCTTTAACCAAGGTAAGTCAATACTTTGATCATTTTGAGCCTACATTTTATGTAAATTATATTCATTTAAATTACCAAAATTGCATGCTTTAATTCTTTAATCAAATGTATATTAAATCTTAAGGTAGTTAAATACACATTTGATGATTAATTAATTATGATGCCATCCTTTTATAATTGAATCTATTATTCCATATCACCCTAGTAACTATGTGGTAATTACTAGCATAGGTTGTACTTAAGCGACATACTAGTCTTGCTTAAGTACTAGGGCATTAAAATGCCCTGATCATCATCTCTTCAAACATGAAATGGTTTTGGGCAGTCATTGGAGGTCCATGACTGAAATAAATAAGATAATTTGGTTTTACTCCTCAAAACCCTAATAACTTGGTATTACCGCATCTAGGCGGATGGAATAGTGGTGGGTTCCATCAGAGCACGAGAGTGGTTGGTATGTGGTATGAACCGTCCGGATGGATTAAGGACTTAATATTGTTATGACCTCCTGTGTAAAACAAGTACAACTATAAGTTTGCAAAGTGCAACTTGGCTTAGTAAATTTATTGAACCCTGAAAGTCATCTCGCTGGAGGGGTAATAAGGGAGTGCAAGCTCGGGATACATTCGGTTTGAATGGGACACCAATGTAAAGTGAAGTTGCCTGTCGCTGTGGTGTAGCCCAACTACGCTAGTCGCTGAGGTGAACGTCCCGCACAACGTATGGGCGTAACCCCATATGGGTGAGATGACAAAAGGGGCAAGGTAATTTGAAAGGTTACTGTGATGGTCTCTCAACTGCATGACCAAGGAATCATGTGGGGCAACGAGTATGATTGTCTCTTGTAGGTACAACGTACAACCTCTAAGAGTCTAAACTGTTTAAACAGCTGTGCGCGCCTATCGTCAAAGGTGAACATGGGAACTTACTAGAGTTAGTTCTATTTCAAAAACCTTTGTGGATAGGATGAAAATCAGGTCAGACTCACCTAGCCCTGAGATTGGATTTTTCCTGAGCCGTCAAGCTCAGTGGTGTTAATAAATGGGGTTAGCCCCAATAAAAAGTAAGCATAAGGTGGAGGGAACCTCTACTGTTATTAATATTGCACAATTACTCTCTTTAATAAAATGCAATTCGTTTAAAATACTAAGTGATAGGAATTTATAATTATGATAATTTAAAACATTGCTTTAGCAAATAAAAGAAACCGAGCCATCCTTGTTAAGCCTTGCAAGTATATTATTGCATCTTGTGTGTTGGCTCGCGAGTACGGAAGTTGTACTCATTCTCGCTCTCTCCTCCAAACCCTTCAGAGCATGCGGATCAAGGAGATTATGCATATTTCGAGGACCCAGAAGCCGATGGGCAAAGAAACGATGAAGAGTAGTCTAGTTCTGTAGTCTAGGTCTCGCCTCAGTCTAGTTGGCTTGTTCGGTACTTGCATACAACCGATATTATCCAATCTCTCAGTTAATATCAGTCATAGACAGGTTGCCCCTGTCGATTGCCTATGGAGAGATGAACTCTACCCATTTTGCTTTCGCTGTAGTTTACGTTGCTTTCATGTAATATAATCAATTTGGCATGTTCGCCCCTTTTGTAAAACTCGATCCGATGTGGTCTATATCACTCTGATGTTTGTAATATATTTGAATGTCTTAGTTCATGCCATGTATGAAATGATTAAGCAATGTGTCTGTGAGTGCTATCTACTGATCCAAGGAATAGCACAAAGTTTTCAAAGAGGATTTGAATTTGCGAAATCCGGGTCCGATATTTGTGACAACCCTATAGTCAATAAAAATCATAGACATGTGGGCCCAATCTACTAGGGACATTTGTACGATGTGTTTAATACACGTAGTAGTTAATATGTGCCATTATTCCCTGAGATAACTGCACGTATTAAATCTATGTCTCTGACATAATTGCAAGACAACTTGGGGGATATGTCTCTGACAATAACTGCCATTGAACATGCGCATTGCATCAAGCGTTAAGGCACCTCTTGAAAGGGACAACCACCACCCCTTCATGTGCTATATAAGGAGTAAAGTCGGTGGACAGAAAAAGAAGGATTAAGAGATTCGACAAGTACAACGAGAAACAGAAGTCATCAAGCTCTAGCTTTAGTTTTTTCCTCCCTGTTGTAACCGCAATCAATACAACAACATAGAAGTAGAGTTATTATTTTCTCAAGAGAATGGCTGAACCTGTATAAAATTTATGTATCCTTTTTTGCGTGGTTTCGCTCTAGGAGAGTCCCCAGCGTTTATTCATACGGTTTTGCTAAACAACATTCGACTATTTTCTTTTGTCAAAATAGTCAAATTTTCATTCATCTGATATGCTTTGAGATTTATACTTCTTCTTATATGATGAATTGGGTTCGAATTTATTCTGATTTTTTTTTCGGAAAATAACGGGTTCACCATATTGCCATACTTTGTTGGTATAGAATTTTATTTATTTTTTTGTCTTTATTTTTGCTCAATCTCTCAAAGTATATGTTAGATTTTGAATCGTGTGATGAAAATATGAGTTCTTAAGACTTTCAAGAATAATTACAGTGACCAAGAACAAAAATTACATAAATAATTCACTGTAATTTATGTATAATAAAGTTATAAATGAACTAAATTTTGACTATTTTAGGCTAAGAAAATAGTTGAATCTTATACAAACGGGCCCTTATTCATAAGGTCGATACTAAACCATCGACAATTTGCTTCTCCCAAGATCAAGGGAAAGCAAGCTTGGACATTAGCTCCTTCATAATAGCCGGGCAGCTTCGATACAGGTGCTCAAATCCTTCGGTCGCCATGACTGCATCCAGATTTCGACGAGAGCTCAGGAGCTTGAAGCAAGCCTTCTTAAGCCTATGGCAGTGGTGCTGGTCGGCTAATGCTAGGGTGGTCGCTACGGATGCCGTGTTTACGTGCGTGCACAGCTTATCTTCGCATATCAACTTGAGCCTCTCCAGATCATACCTGTCTGCCGCGACAAGGAGATGTTGAGCCATTGCAACCTCCTGTTGCTCTGTCTCCGGCAGCGAGTCGGTGTATATGAAACTGAGCACTGCTCCGAACACCTCCGCTTCCATGTCTTCAACCCGTATGGTACGTGTGCTGGTGCCCTCTTCCATCGGGCTGAAGAGCTCCGCCTTGAAGACCGGCGACCGGGCCGCGAGCACGCATCGGTGCGCCGCGAACGTCTCGCCTCCGACCTCGAACGTCACGTCGGCTCCCTCTTTGCTCTTCAGGAGATCGCCGAAATGCCGACGCATGTCAGACGGTGGCACCTCCGCGAGGGCGGCCTCATCCTCCTCCGCGCGGAACTCGTGAATGACCGTGACGTCGCACCTGACGACGAGGCAGTCGTTGTCCTTGAGATGATCCGATTTTTCCAAGACTTCCTTCTTGATGAACCTCGGGTAACCCCACGGCTGCTCTCGATCGAAGCCGAGCACGGGCGTGTCGCGTATGTGCGACGGCTCTTGCTTGCTGGTCTCACCAATGAGGCTGAACCCTAACTGTGCCTTCACGGGCTCGGCGACATCTTCGCCAAGAACGAGGTAGACGGATATGTAGTCGGCATACTCCGAGCTGCTGCCGTTGGGATAGTAGATGATATGCCAGCTACGGCCTCCTACCACGAAGGAACGAGACGTGATGCGCTGGCCAGTTGGGATCCCCTTGGTGCGCGAGTAATCGCCGACCTTGAGAAGATGGTGCCCGCTGGACGTGACAGCGACGACGGCCGTGGACGTTGGCGACGACCTGCTGCAACGGGCGCCGGCGGAGGATGCTGAGGCGCCCATGCCCGTGGTGCGTACGTTCGTGCGGAGTCCGCCGGCTGGATTGATTCGGTTACGTACCTTGATTTGTTGGGATAATCGTTAGGTATTAAAAAATCTTTTAGAAGATATAGTCCTTCGCCTTAACGGCAAGGTATGGGAGCCAAGCATGGGCCGCGAGGAGGCCGTACAGGCCGGGGCGCACGAAGGCAACGTGGGCTTTTGAACCTGCAATATTCTGTAAGGCCTTCTTAAGCTCCAAGCAAATGCCGGGAGAGAACCGAGCTATCCGAGCTTGGGGCGACGTTGATCGCCCAGCCCACCCACGTTAGAGCCAGAGGCTCGACGCGCGTCTCATCCGAAGGAATTTATTTCTTCAAAAATAGTACACCTATATGTAGATGTGTTCAGAGCGCGTGTCCGTACTCTGTGAGGTTTAGCTCCCGCTCTATATTAGACGTGTGTTAATAATGCATCCACATGTGTAGGCATGTGTGTGCGTGAGTGCGCTCGTCGTGTACTAAAAAAAAGCAAATGCTAGGACATTGCCACCTCATCCTGCTGCTTCGCTGCCGGAAACTGGGCAAAGTCTGTATGGCAGCTGCGGCGGTGCTCTCTTCCATCAAGCCAGAGAGCTTCGCCTTGAAGGCCGGCGACCGAGACACGAGCATGCACCGGTGCGCCGCGAACGTCTCGCGGCTGACCTCGAACGTCACATCCGCGCACTCTTTGCTAGACAGGAGGTTGCCAAAATGGCATTGCAGGCAGGGGCGGAACTGGGCCTCAGGCCTCTCGGGCCATGGCCCGAGGCCCAACAGCAAAATCTCACGTGAAGGTGGCTGAAACTGCCATGTGAAACCAGATTTGGGCCAGAATTGGCTGGGCCGGCCCGAGGCCAGGCCCAGTGCTGGCTACGCCCCTGATTGCAGGTCAGGCGGCACCGCGGCAAGACCACGACGTGTGGTGCAACCTGCTCCGTGCGGAACCCATTCATGACGGTGACGTCGCACCTGATGCAGAAACGGTCGTTCTTGGCATTCTCTGATCGCTCCAAGTCTTCCCTTTTCATAGACACTAGTAAGATCACTCGCACCCGCAAACGCGTGAACGCGCAGAGATCACCCGCGCACGGATGTGCTTTTGGCGCGGAGAGGCGCGTGCGTCCACAGGCCCACCGGACGCGCGTCGAGCCATTCCATCGAAGCCGTGCCGACCCGCGCGCCTCCGGGGCCCAACGGTCACGCGGACGCGCAAGTGAAGCGGCTTGCCACCAAGCGCAGCTGCTGGCGATTGGGCAGGAGCAAGCAGGCGGAGGTGCGATCGGACGACCGATTTTTTTTAAGCGACATGGCCGCACGGGTGGAGGCGAATCCCACCGGCTGTTAAATAGGGTAATGCCGAATCTACGGATCTTCTCCACCTTGAAGTTACAGATGCTGGTGGTGAAAGTGCAGGACGGCACCAGGTTCCCGTATGATAGTACGGGTTGCATGCAGCGCGGGAAAAACTAGGAGAAATTTTGGCGGTAGGGCTGGGCTATGTCGGAGAAGCGCAAGCCTCTGTCCTGCCACGGTCTAGGTGTGCTACAAGTAACTCTGCCGCGGTATTATTTTTGCAATTTCGAGTAAGCGGCGGCTACTTTTACTATTACGAATAAAAAACGTGTCGACTCCATGACAGGCAACACAAGAGGAAACACAGACACATTTTTGAGGATAAGATCGACTGAAAAAATAACTATCTTCAATAGAATTTGATTCAATCCCTTAATTAATATGTCTATGCAGTCTGTACTCTGTGATGTTCGTTCCAGCTACCATTAGTAAAAGCACATACCTACAATATACAATTCTTTATCATTTATTTGCTCTAGCCCCTAAGTTTATGTGCAGCAAGATTGTACATTACCGGTTTCGACAGCGGGAGGGGAACGACGACAACGGCGGGGGAGGAGGAGGCGAGCGGCGACAATGGGAGGGAAGGAGGTGGTAGCGGCGGGGGAGAGATTCACCGGAGGGCATCACCAGCATCGGAGGCCAAGCGGCCAAGCTGGCAAGCGGCGTGGCGGTAGGTGTGGGGCAGGCAGGGGAAGCGGCTCGAGGTAGGATTCAGTTTGGATGCTCTGTGTAGCAATGGGGGGTGGACGTGGATCGTCGGCTTGCCATCCAGTGGTCCAGAAATTGAGTGATTTTGGGTCCCAAAATCACTCACATCCCAACTAAATAAGGGCATGCATGGATATGTGAAATTCCTTTTTTTTATTTGCGAATCCCTGTTTGTATCCTTTGAGACTGCTATCAAACTCCCAAATTCTAGGTGATTCTTGGTGGGTCTTTTATTTGAGGGTTATTAGTAGCTTGTAGTAGGGGTGCAAGTTGGTAACGGATAATCCGAAACATCCGAATCCGATAAAATCTTTATCTGGTACGAATTTTAGCATCTGAATACTTAATCGAATTCGGATCCGGATATTATCCGATTACATTTGCCGGATTCGAATTCAAATACGGTATGACAAACCCTGTCGAATTCGAATATCCGAATGATTTCCAACTTAATAACACAGGTCTCGTTCCCGTCGGTACTCCCAAAAGGCCAAAATCCATAGCTACTGCCTACTAGCTAGTCCCATTGGGCCAAGGACTCAATGCAAAGCCCACAGCCCAACGCCCACAGTCCTTGATTTCTGGTTTTCAAGTGCAACTAATGTTCGATTTCGAGAGTTGTTACAAGTTGCTTTTGGATGTACTTTGACACTCTGTTAGTTTAAAGTATTAAGTACATGGTCTAGATTACTATCTCATACGAGTCGTTGGAACCTGGATGGCTGCATGCAGATTGCAGGAACTAACATATATTATGCCCTCTTGTTATGTCATGAATTAATCACCACACGGTTGGATTAGTGGTGGTACTATAATGTTGCTCTCATGAAACATTGCCTCTAATAGTTATAGTCATCTAGTGATACGTTTTATTAGTTCCCATGATACAATTGCAATGCTCCAGAAAAATCCTTTCAATTTATTGTTAAACATGATAGGTATTCGAATTCAATCGAATTGAGTCCAAAATCCGATTCGAATTCGTATTCGTTGCACATCCGATTCAAATTCGAATTCGGTGTACATCCATTTCACATTCCAATCCGACTAAAGTTATATGGAAACAAATATGGTTTGGCCAATATCCGATTCGAATTCGACCGTTTACACCCCTAGCTTGTAGGTAGTTTCTTTTTTGTTATTTTACCGGCGTGTATGAGCCTATGAGGTGTTTCGTCCTTCAGTATTTGTGTAAATCTCTCTATAATAAAACGGAGAGCTCCTATCCATTGTTTTTTGAAACTTCCCAGTTGTGGTCTTACCCTCACAGGGAAACGACTTTTTATTCTGTGACGTATAGGCGTTGTATCATTCGTGGAGAACTTTTTTTTCTTTTGCTACGCAAGAAACATGTGGGCTAATGTGATGAACAACTAGTTCAATTTTAAGCGTCCACACTTCCCTAAAGTTCCTAGCTTCGTAGCACAATGTTTACACGCATTGCGTAGTGACACCTAGTGAAAACGATTTCGCTGAAATTTTGGCGGTTACCGACGATTTTGGTCTTACCGGTGTGACCTGGTAAGAAACAGTACAGGGAAAAAAATTTGGCCCAATTTGAAATCGCCACTCGGCCCATCCGAGCGCAGCATTCATCCTCCTATCCCCTTTTGTTGCTCTGCCCTAGCTCCAAATCTGATGAGGACATCACTTCCACGTATACACCCAACACTCCTCATAATAGAGCTGAGCCTATGCACTTGTAAGATCTAATCACCAGAGCTCGTGCACGTCAATTAAACTATCAGGTAACTTCATTTCTAGGAGCACATTTTGTTTCTAATAAGAATATGCTGCTACCTAATGTATGTGATGTTCTTTTAATCAGGAATTTAGGAGCTGATCATGAAGGGAAACATGAGCAATCCAATTCGGCCTCCGGAGACAGTATCAACTTTAAACGTGCATAACTTTCACATACAGAGTCGGTTGGAGGTCCACGAGTGCTTGATGGAAAGATTATCTCGCCCTCTTTCCAACGGATCTGGCCACACCTCTAAATTCCTTCTAAGAACGCAGCAATCACCAAAACAATCCAGCACTATTTCTGAGCCCGAGTCAAAAGGGTGTTGCGCCACTTCCACTCGGGCCTATGGGCCTTGTAACCCTAGAGGTGTATGTGCACTTCCCTAGCCGCCACCCCTGGTCGTATCCCCATGTAGGAGCCGCCGTCTCCCTTTACTAGAACTCGGATTTCGTTTATGTTTAGTTCACCTTCGTTGCAACTTGTATCTTTTGCGTGTGTCGACTAGACCACCCAGTCAAGATCCTTAATCGGAATCCCACCTTATCAGTATTTTCATCAAAATTTGCAATACATCAGATTGTGTTTTACCTTGTTCTTGCATGCTTCTTCAATGTATGTAGGGATTGATCTTCGTGATCAGGTCATCCGGGTACTCGTGCATGGTTGATAACGACTTATCGAGCAGTTCAGCGATTGCGTGGTTTTGAGCCTTACGAGTTCATAGCCAGGATCGTCAGAGTTGAGCGACTTTTACCGAATTTACCTTCTCATCGAAAGATCGGGCCAGATCAGGACCTCCGTGGTTCATCAAAATCGATCGTGTGTGGAGGCGATTTCAGTGGCGCATCCGAGCTGAGGCGAGCACGCGAGGTCCATCCTTCGGCGCCACAGGCTCTCTATGCTCCTTGCCCTCACTTGCGCGTTTTCCTTGGCCGTGTAGTCCATCTACAGCGCCTGCTCTTCCTCGGCGGCGGCTTTGGCAGCGGCTCAGCCTATGACGCCTCCACTCCGTGAGGTGAGATCCTGAGTGTTGCGTAGGGAAGTGGCAGAGGAAGAGGGAATGCTGGGGGGTTCATCCCCCCCCCCCCAAAGAGCCCGTAAGATTCTTCCCTTTTTACCCCTCTTGTTCGATCCCATCTTGCTCGATCTCGCGCATCCATTTGTTTTTAATGTAGCTGCTTTTCTTCTCGGTGTTCTTGTTGTTGTTCTTGTCGGCTAGTGTTGCGTGCTGAGGCCTTGGGTCTCCAAATCTTTGCAAGATTTTAACCCTTTCCATTCACTACTACAAAAAGGCTAATATTGGACGCCTCATCACAGACGGTTGACCAAAACCATCTGTATTACATGCAATCACTGAGCGGTTTTGGTTTAGAGCAAATCGTATTCTTCGTTGCGCTAAAACAAATGCGTGAAGATGTAATATCACGACGGTTCATAACTAAAACCGTCGTGAAGTACCACGAGCGGTTCGTTTTATAACCGTATGTAATAATTCTACATATCACGAGCGGTTCTAAAAAGAACCGTCAGGAAACCTCCTGACGGTTCTTAACAATAACCGCTCGTGATATTGCTACATATCACGCATACTTTTTGTTATAACCATCTGTGATAATCGCTACAGCTCCCGATGAGTTTCTTCGTCGCCGATGCATTTTTCGTTGCATCAATGTCGCCGGCTCTGCGTCTCTTCGTCGCATCAATGCCGCTTCGGCCCCCCAATGCGTCTCTTCGTCTCATGCTCCAAATTTATTCCTTGTTTTATAAAAAGGATCATCCGTCATCGAAGATGATCATCCCCACTTATACAAAAAAAAACAGTAAATGGTTGCCTCTTACATTTCCTTGTCGCCGGCATTGATGGCCTACCCGACCGCCTTTGTCTGAGCACCTCTCTTGTTGTCACGTTGAACCGTGCTCTGAGAAGAATCTTGTTTTAACGGTGTCTTCACTCCTCTGTCCGAGAAATTTGCTGGCGGGTGGCGGCCACCTTCCGCCGTCTTGACATCCTCCGCCGCCGTGTCTTCGGTGATCTCCACTTCGGCGAGTTTATCGCGTCGTTGGCGTGGTCCTCCAAAACGACGTTGCGTCTCGGGAGGCTTTGCGCGTCACTTGAATTTAATGTCGGCGCAGGCGATCGAGTCGACCGTGCCAAGACCCTCAAGCATGGGAAGAGAGCCTATGGGCTCAATTCTTCTTAGTTCAACGATTCGAGGGTCTTGGAGACACTCGAGCGAAGCACGTCGGCGGTGGGCGCATTTGAGCTTTGTTCGATCACGAACCATCGCCCTCGCCGCCGCCGCCTCTGAAGTATTGAAGGCGGAGATATCGACCTATCTCGCCACTAGAAAAACTTTCTTTATTTATAGGTTTCTACTTTTTTAATCTTTTTGTAAGCAATAGCCTATTTGTTTGGCCATATATATGAAAATTCTAAAATGAAAAAAAAAGTTTGGAGGTGAAGTTACTATATATATATATGTTGAATTATTACTCTATATATATAGGCGGTTTAGTGGAAAAATTATTTAATTATATATATATCCGATCTGTGATATATGTATATACGTATATATATGTGTATATATATGTATATACATATATATGTGTATATATATATATATACCTATATGTGTGTGTGTATATATATATATATATATATATATATATATGTGTGTATATATATATATATACATATATATGTATATATATATATATGTATGTATGTATGTATATATATATGTATGTATGTATATGTATATATAGTTAAAAGCAAATTTTTAGCAATATTTAAATGACAAAATTGACATATAAACATGTAATTTCTTCATGTCATGTAAGTTTATATACAAGATAAATATACTTGAGAAAAAACCATTTCACAAACGGTTCCATAATAGAACCGTCGGTGATATGGGACATATCACGGACGGTTCTATTATGGAACCATCCGTGATATGTCCCATATCACAGACGGTTCCATTATGGAACCGTCATGATAATTATCGCGAGCGGTTCCATAATAGAACCAAAATCGTGATAAATCTCTTTATTAGTAGGAGCAGGCCACTAGGGTTTGCGCTTTCGTCCTAACTCTCATCACTCCCGGCGCCGCTAGGGTTTGCACCCGCCCTAACTTCGTCACTCCCGGCACATTTCGTTCCCTCTCCCACCTCGGCGCCGCTTGAAACCCGTCGCCGTTGCGCCGGTTGTGACACCACTCTGCCTTTGCACAAGACACTAAATGCGATAGTAGTGTCTTGTGCAGTTTCAGGGCCGTGCCACAACTACGGTGACGCCGCCACCCAAGCCACTAGGCTTGGCCCCGCGTGTCGCCTGCGCCGCCATGACTTGGTTCTCCTACTCGGCCTCCTACGCTCGGGCCCTGGCTGGGTTTTGCTTTCCCCATCCTCCGTCTATTCTCCTCTAGATCTATTAGCTTAATGTCTTTTGTTGAGTTTGATTTTTATGCTTGAGCCCTAAGTTGTGTCCTGATGTTTGTGTGATTTATGCAAGGTGAAGGAGATGGATGAGTGTTGTGCTGATGGTGGGGTCGCCGCCGTGGTTGCGCTATACTGAGGTATCACCTTACCTTACTCCCTCTCTACTACTGGTGTGGTGGCCGGGTTTGAACTACTCAATGATGTTAATAGTCTTATCTTTGAAATTGAATTGATATTTAGTTCATATTAATAGTCCCTTGCTCTGTGATGTAATGATGTTAATAGTCTTATGTTGAAATTGAATTGATAATTAGTTCATATTAATAGTCCCTTGCTCTATGATGTAAAGCGAGGGTATTGGTGTATGTACATTATGTGCATCTTGCTTAGTTCATCTTTGTGGGTTGATTGACAAAAATGAATGGGGCAAAATGGTGGGTTTAGTTAATCTTTGTCGATGGGTACCGAGGGTTATTGATGCGGTTCTTTGTTCTTGGTTAGCTTACATGGGATCAATGTGGTTCGGATGGGTTGGCTGCAATTAACTTTTCATATTTGTGTTCCAGGTCAAGTTCTCATCCCTTGCATCCAGTGCGTATCGTCGACCTACCATTCTATTCCTCATCTCTTCTCTATAAAACCTCCAGCGTTGGTGGTTATGCCTTATATATCGTTAGTAATCTGACCCTTTCGATTGGGTCGTGAGGAGGATGAGGCATTACTCTGGCAACCTCTCATCGAGCCCTTGCGATTCAAGAAGTAGGGCTGCAAAGAAAGCGTGACATTACAATTACCACGGATGTATCGTCGATAGGTAATTAGACTTGACATCAAGAAATGGTGGTTCGCGATACATCGACAGATATCAGTAATTGTATGTCCACGCTTTCTCTCGCAAATTTCACTTGAATTTGCAAGGCTCGATAAGAAGGTTACCCGTGGTAGCTGTGCCATCCTCCTCATGACCCCTAAAGTGGTGAGACTACTAACGATATATATATATATATATATATATATATATATATATATATATATATATATATATATATAGACAATTTTAAAGGCACAATGCTATTGCTTGGAGGTTATATATATATATATATATATATATATATATATATCATGAGACGGTTCTTAACACGAACCGTGCAGTGATAATCATATATCACGAGGCGGTTACGAGTTAATAACCGTGCGTGATGTCATCCTTGACCCATAAACTCGAGGCGGCTCACGAAACCGTGCAGTGATGGCGTTTTGAACCGTCAGTGAACACCTTTTTGTTGTAGTGATTCTTACGATGCGTTCTTGCGTGCTTTTATGCGTTCTTGATGTTTTACATTGCCGATCTTGCGATCTTTGGTGGTTTTCTTGGAAGAGGAGGAAGAGGCTAAACGAGCACCAGAGACTCCATGGTGATCTTCGTTCGCCTCTCTTCCTAGAACTTGATGGTCTTGTTCTTTCACACCATTCGTTTCTTGATGCCTGGCCTCCTCTTGTTGTTCTTGGTGCTGATGGTGTGTAATATTTGTCGAGCGCTAGTGAGTGCTGTTCGAGAGTTCGTCTCTCTTCTTGAGGCCCTTCGGGCGATTTCTCGGTGAAATTTCGGCGATTTCTCGGTTGGTTGCGGCCGGTAAAAAACGGAATTCCAAAGTTCGATTCGAAAATTTCGGCCAAAAAACCCGGTAACTGAGCCTATCACTAGCCTCCGAATTTTTTTTGGCAACTAGTAGCGTTTTCCCTGGTGACACCATCGAAAGTTCGAAACTACTCCACATGCATTGCCGAGCGTTTGTCATGATCATGCTAGTTTGAACTGATGTTTGGAAATCGTAACACATTGGTCGCGATTTGAGTTTGGTCTGTCCTAGCATATCTCTCTCGCTGCTCCAGCTTTGTCAATTCAATTCATATCACTTGTAAATTAAAAGGTGGAAGAAGAGGATTCGAACATAATTATGAGGCCTGGGGTCTATCTGATTAACTGGGCCTTGCACAATATACCGAGCATATCTTGCAATCAGAGGCAACAAGGAAGAGGATCCAACTACGGATCAGGGTTTGGGTAACTAATTTAGATTTTTCACCGGAGGTCACTGGTAGGACCAGTTTAGCCAGAAATCGAAAAAATTCAAATCAAAATTTGAAATATTCAAAGTTAAAATGAAAGAAAGATAAATTTCAAGCAAAATTTAAGCAAATCCGTTTTTTGGGCCTGTTTTGGCCTATTTGAAATTTTCGGCCGGTAATCAAAACTATGCTTCGGATATAATTGTCGAGTAACCATCGCTGGCGAGTCCAGTCCGAACGATTACCTCACAGACAAGCGTAAAATCGCTTAGAACAATGCAAGAACACAAGAACAGAATAGTAGATTGAACACAAAAATATAGGGGGCTTCTTGTTTCTCTTTATTCCTTCATCAATCGATCAATCGTTTACAGTGAATAGCACCCCTTATTTATAGGCTAGAGTCTCTGCTAGGGTTTGGGATGGAGAGTCCATACATGGGCAAGCTTCTGGGCCAGCCTATGGTTTCCCAACACTCCCCCTTGGGCACCTATCCTCACATGTTCATGCCTTGTCAAAACTCCATAAAAACTTAGCGGAAAAATTTGGAGAAAGAGCACATGATACAAGTTACTGCGCTGCGTTAATTGCCTCATTAAAAACCTTAGCGAGAAACTTGGAGAAAACTTCGTCAAGGAAAAAGAGTACAATCCACCCAATTTAATTTAATCTCCAGGATTTACTCTTTGGGTACTCGATCTTCGTGATCAAATTTTAATAATGAGTTCGTGAAGATTCTTTCCCTGAATTCTGCACTTCTCTAAGTCTCGTCATTACAATTCCATGTATGCACCTTTCAAAGCTAGATGCTGGAAGTAACTTAGTGAATAAATCTACAAGATTTTCACATGACTTAGTATCTTGATGCTTTAATTTCGTCCACCTTTTGCAATTCATGAGCATAGAAGAACTTGGAGTTGACATGCTTTGTGAGATGACTCTTCACATAACCCATCTACGCTTGTGCAACACAAGCTGCATTATATTCACAGATAATAGTGGGGGTTTGCACAGTATTCAATCCACATATTCTTTGGATGTGGTGAATCATCATAGAAGCCAAGCACAATCTCGTGAGGCCTCGTCTGATGCTATTATTTTCGAGTGGTTCATCGAAGTCGATACAAGACTCTGCTTAGACGATTTCTATGGAATTGCAGTTCCCCACATAGGAATATATAACCTGTTTGCGACTTGGCTGTATCGAGTTCTCTGATTTTTCGATATCTGCATAGCCATTCATATTCAGGTCTTGGTTCTTTCTGTAGAACAGATCAAGTTCTTTGCTTTCTTGGAGGTATCAGAAGATATCCTTCATTCCCTACCAATGCCTTTGGTAAGTTCTGCACTATACCTTGCTAATAGGTTAACGGCAAATGCAATGGTCGATCTAGTACAATTTGCTAAATACATGAGTGCTCCTATCGCACTTAAGTATAGGAATTCCGGTCCCAGGACTTCCTCCCCCTCTTCTTTAGGTCTATACGGGTCTTTGTCTTGCTGCAAAGATCTTCCGACCATTGGCAATTTTAAGGGTATGCCTTTCCAAATCAAACCTTTCTAACACCTTATGAGTGTAGGTTGACTGATGTACTAAAATCCCTTCAGGAGTATGCTCAAGCTGCAAGTCTAGACAATATTTGGTTTTTCCCAAACCTTTCATTTTGAACTCTGACTCCAAGTAAGAGCTTGCTTTCTTAATACCTTACAGGGTTCCAATGATATTCAGGATCATCTTCCTACTGAGATTATACAAAATCCATCACGGGATAAATCATTATAAATACCAGGATTATTCTCATTGTTCGTGTAGCCTTTCTTACATAGAAAGTCACTTCAAGCGATTATACTATTGGGTCGCGGGGTAGGCTACGATAGCTACAAACAAAAATTCTACCACGCAAACCAGAAGCCAAGCAAGTAAATGATCACGGATCGTTACCACTAGACGCCTTGAGCGGCGGAAGAAGCGTCGGGCGACTGGTCCGACGAAGAGTCGCGTCGATGTCTTGGTCGTAGTCGATCGTCCGGTGTCCTCGTGAGTTGATCGTCTCCTTGACACCTCTGCGGTTCCTTGCGAAGATCGCGGATCGTCCCTAAAGCGACAACGAGAAGCGCCTCTATGGTATCCACGTCTAGGGAAGGAACAACCGTGCGCCGGTGTGCTAGCACCAAATCGCACGAGGAGGCTCTCAAGAAGATGGCGGCTAGGGTTTTAGTAGGGCGACTCACGTCAACTCTACTCTCCCAATGACCTCATGCATCTCCTTATATAGTGCCGTGTTGGGATCCTATCCAAACACGTTTCACGAATCGTATTCGTCTTGGTTTGTTCAACCCGTTAAGTGTGTGACCCGTTAGGTTCATGTGTAGTTCGGTTGTGACTGGAAACCCTTTCGGCCCACGAGTAAATAGCGGTTCCTAGCAGGACATAACGATTCCCGAATACACACAAATGATATCGAAGCGAACCTTAATGCAATATGATCTATGACTGAGTCCTCATCACTTACGACCGAGTCCTATCTCTATCTGACCGATTCAGTATTTGATCACGACCAACTCGTAACTCCCCACGACTTGGTTTCGACCACTCTGTGATTACGTTCGACCGATCTCGACTTGCTTGTATCTCCATACGACCAAATCAGTGGTGGTCGAACTAACATTTCTCATGTATTCTCCCTTTGCCTCACGATATCTGGTTGAACTCGGGTGAGATGTTGTGTCATCCATGAGGCTGTTCAATGCTTTCTCGATCGAGTATCGGATAACCTTATGTGGTCGAACTCTTGACCACAAAGGGCATGGCCATGAACTTTCTTTATCCGACCACTTGAGGGCCCAAAGATATCTCTCATGTTATGTTAGGAGGGCAAATCCCATATCCGACCAGTCACATCCCTCTCGCATGTTTCATAGCATACCCGAAAGCTACCTTTATAACCACCCGATTCTGAGTAGCGTTTGGCAACCCCTAAGAGTGCTATTATACATGTAGGAAATCATCTTGATCTCGAGTCTAAGGATTATACATCATCATTGCTTGAGACCAACTAACGACACATAGAATCATAACAATCTCAATAGTGTCTCAAGGTGGGTCTTATCCAACACTATGTTCTCTAACACGTGTCCACATTATTGATTCGATATCCCTATATCCATGACCGGTGAAATATGGTCATCAATCAATACATCTATTTGATCGTAGAGTCACTAGTGTTCGACCCGATGACTTTCGACCGAGGATACTTTTAGAACGACATCATCATAAGTTAAAAAGAGCTTCACCAACAAGTCACATACTCGTTAATCTTTATGACTGATGATTCATTCAAGGAACAAGATAACATATTATCAAATATTATGAACATAATGAAATATAATCATCTCTATGATTGCCTCTAGGGCATATTTCCAACATATAACACATCCTGCCTGATTGCTTATGTCTGTATAGTGACTTTCTGAGTTTCACACTATATAGATTTCTATTTGCTCTGTCTTGGTTCGGGACAGGGATACATTTAGGTATCTTTATATAAATGTCCGAATCCAATATTTCATAAAGATATACAGTTACCACATCCATCAATTTCACTTTTAACTTCAAGTTTCGCCATTGAGATTAAATATCTAAAGGGTGGTTCCGCCTATGATAGGGAATAGGTTTCTTCATAAACAACTCCTGGATGTTGAGTGAAACCTTATGCAACAAGCCTTATTTTACTTCATTATTTTCATTTATCTTTCGAACAAATACCCACTTATGCCCTACGGGGTGCACATAGGGAGGCGTGTGGCTTACAGGCCTAAACACCTTTCTTTTTATTTAGAGATAATAATTCTACTTCTATTGCTTTCTTCCAATCTTCCTAATTTGATCTTTTCTTTCAACGAGCGATACAGGTTCTGGATCAAGATCGATGATTGTGGCAATTTTCTTTGCAAAATCAATGTCGACATTGGCTGTTGTCATATTCATAGATTCTTCCGAGGTCACAAAGTTTTATAGCTATTTCTTCAAGGGGCGATTCTTCTAATGCTTCTACTTGCTCACCGCTGCTTTCATTTACAGGGGCAAGTCCCTTTAGTTTTTCAGCTCGATGTGTGCGCACACATCCATGCTGATGTCTCCCTTCATGGGGATGTTCAATTCTAGTATGTCTTTTCTAAAGGTTCCATACTGGTGCCAGGTCTCAACTGGCTCCCCTTCTAGTTCTGGGGAACTTCGGTGATCAGCTGTGTCAAGTCCTTCTTATCCTTTTTCACCAGGCGTCCCCGGTTATTTCGGATTCGAGGGGCCGGAGTTCTTATCCTTTCAGAGGCCTTAGGACAGAATTAGGGATACCTTCATCGGTATTTCAACCCTCTCCGGTGCATTGCGTACAAGCATATGCGACTTGGTCACGCTCTTCAAATCACTAAAGTGGTTAGGCGGTTGATTAAGCTAATGCTTGCAAATCAATTATCTTCTAGACTTCAATTGTCTTCTAGACTTCAATATTTGCTTTACTAGTCTTGTGGTCATGTGCATGAATTCAATTATCTTCTGGACTTCTCTATTTCCCGACATTTTCATCAAGGGGTTGATTTCCTCCCCCTGATGACGGGAAACTAGTCTCATCTAATATACTATCAGCGAATCGGGCAGTATGCAAATCTCTCATCATAGGTTCAAAATACCTGATTATGGATGCTGTCACATAACCAGCGTATATCCCAGATTTTCGGAGAAGGCCCATTGCAATTCGCTGTGGTGGTATAGGTATAGAAATCTTGCAACCAAACCTTCAAAGTTGAGAAATTTTCTGTGCTGACCCTTGAGCTAGTTGCATAGGTGAATGGATGTTATATGCCGGTGGTCTTAAAATTGACAAGAGTTGTTGCGAGCAGAATTGCGTGTCCCCAACATGCAGTTGGTAAATTACAATTATTCAAAGGTGGTCGGGCAATAAATTTAATCCTTGTAATTAATGCCTCTACTAGTCCATTTTGGGTGTGGACATGCAATACGGAATGCTTAACTTTAATTCCTATTGCCATACAATAATCATCAAATGCCTTTGAAGTAAATTCTCCAACGTTGTCCATTCTGGTGGACTTCACATGATGTTCAGGGAAATTGTTTCTAATTTTAATTATCTGCGAGATTTAGCTTTACAAAAGCGTAGTTTCTCGTAGACAATAAACATACATGCAACCATTTCGAGGAAGCATCGATGAGCACCATAAAATACCTAAATGGCCCTTACAGGGGCTGTATAGGACCGCAAAAAGGTCTCCCTGGATACGGTCCAGGAATATAGGGACACTACTACAAAACAGGCTATAGTAGACACCCCATCACAGACGGTTCCTTTGGAACTATGCGTGTTAAATCTGTTCGAACTGCGGTGGCGCTACCGACCTATCACGAGCGGTTCTTATTTAGAACCGTCGCGATAATCATTATCCTGAGCGGTTCATTAATAGAACTGCTCAGGAATTATCCTGAGCGGTTCTATTCACAAACAAATGCGCGATAATCGACCAATCACGAGCGGTTCTCAATAAGAACCGTCAGCGATAATAGTTATCACGAGCGGTTCTAATTAAGAACCGTTTGTGATATCTCGCTATCCCTACTGCGCCGCCGCTGCCGCCGCTTTGACCGCTTTGCGCTCTGGAGGCCAGTGTCACGAGCGGTTCTTTAATAGAACCTACATGAATGATCACTGACGGTTCTATTAAAAACAAATGCGTGATAGGTGTTATCACAAGCGGTTCTTAACAAGAACCGTCTCTAATTGTTGAGCGGAAGCGAAAATTAGAACATAATGGGCGAAGTGCCAAACTCGCTTTATATAACCTCCATCTCCTCCTCTGCGGTCTCTCCTCCTCACAACTCATACCTCCATCTCCTCCTCTCTGCGTTTCTCCTCACACCTTGCGCCCGGCCTCGCCGAGCTTGTCGCCATGACCTCCTCCAACTCGTCCGGCCTCATCGTCACCGGCCTCATCCGAACCATCACCCCGGCCTCCTCCACTTTCTTGAGCCTCGTCGTCACTTGGCCTCCCACGACCTCGTCGCCTTGGCCTCCTCCGCCCGTCGCCCGGCCTCCCCGACCTCACTCTCTCTACTCCCCCCTTTGCTTTGTGATGTGGATTCTTGAGTTGATGCTCTTGTGATGTAGGTGATGCTCTTTGTGATGTGTGTAGTTCATGTTGAGTTATTTGGTTTGGGCAAAAATATATATGGCGGATCGCGCACCGCTGGTAAAATCATCATAACTTTTGCATCGAACTCCGATTGCGGCGTTCTTTGGCTCGTTGGAAAGCTAACGAAAAGCTCAATCCGAAAATTGATAAGTCAAGGTCAAATTCTCTTCGTGAGGTCTCGAAAAAGTGAAAACCCCAAAAAATGTCGTTTAGGGCCTCTAAACGGCCTCCGAAGTTTTAGCATCCGTTTTCGGTTTTTTGCCCGAGAAAAGGCTATCACAGATGGTTCTAGAACAAGAACTCATCTGCGGTTACTCATCACGAGCGGTTACGAACAAGAACCGCAAATGCGTGATATTAGCTTCCTGAGCGGTTTCAACAAAAACCGTGCAGTGATAGTGCGATCACGAGCGGTTTTGAACCATACGTGATAAGCACATTATCATAGACCAACAAATATAGGCGGTTCAAAACCGTGCGTGATGACGATTCGAACCGTGCGTGATGAGGCTTCTGTAGTAGTGGGACTTCATCCTTCGCTTTGAGCGAGAATGTTTAGTAATTAAATTCACGGTGGCACATGCGGGCACACAAAATCTTCTGATTAAAATTTTTTACATTGACATTATGTCACGTGAATTGTTAATTATATTTTCATCATTCTAAGACCTAGGTGGCATTCTCTATCGTGCGAGAGATAGAAAAGGTTGAGCTTCTAAATACGGTTTTCGAGGCGGTATAGGTTGCGATGCCTTAATATTAGTGTAGTACGGCCCGATTTCAAATGAAGGAAGTCGTTCTGATACCATTTTTCTACTTTCTTCATGCTTTATAATGAGCAGGTATTTCTTACCATACTCTTCTTTAGTCTCTACGTGGAAACCGTTTGCACGAATATCCTTGAGAGTTCTAGTCGATTCTGGGTACAACGAGGCTTCTTTAATGACCAAAGTTGTGCCCATTAGGGGTATAATTGAGGCCCTTTCTGAGCCTATTATACAATTATCGCTGCCTGCAATTGTCGTAAGACTACCAGCATTCTTGCTGATCGACCGAAATATTTTCGTCTCTCTCAAGATGGTATTTATTGTGTTGCTACCGGCTAAGCACACTTCCTCCAATAAGGCGCCACACGCGTTCTAACATAATGTACTTTATTAATATGTAGCAGAAAGCAAGCAACACATAAATAAAATACTTCAAATATCAGAACATAACTTGTTATTATAAATACGGGAATAAGTCTTGCAGGACTCGTCATAAGAATTTAATGCTTTGCTCTACTAGAGCTTACAACCATTATTAAAAAATAATTCAATATTCTGCTTCAATTACAAACTACAAGTTACTATAAAAGATCCAAGTGCAATGCGTGCACTAGATCGAATCAATAATATTCGAAACTTACGCCTCAATCTGCTCCATAGAGATCTTCTCCTTTTGGGCAACTCACGTTTGCGTCATTGTGATGTCCAGAGGAGGGATAATGGGGCTGTTGCTAGGCTGTCCACATCTATGAGTGCAACTAATGGGTGTGGATCTTCCGCACCTGCAATGGCGAGGTGTGCCTCATGTTGTTCTATGCCCTTCTTTTTAGACTAGAAAGCATCAATAACGTGCGACTCACGACCTTACCCTTCTTACTCCTCTCCTTCGTAAGAGGCTTTATCACCTTGTAGCTGCTAGCATTGACTTCATGGCCAATATTGCTACTAGGTGGCTATGAGATGTAGTTCTTCCTTAGAACATTATCTTAAGCTTCTGCAACTTGCATGGTGTCAATTAATGCGGCATACTCCGTGTAGCCTATCTTGACGATTGTTGCGTGCGGATTGCACCGCATTTGGGTGAAAGGTAGAGAGAGTCTTCTCAATCTTCTGCTTATCCGTGATTACATTATCACAGAGTTGAAGACTTGTACAAATTCTGGCCATGCTGGGTCAGTTCTTCGAACTCCTGGTTCGTGATGCTAGTCATCTTCATATTTATGCAAATAGTTCATAGGATTACTGCCCGTAATTTACATAAAATGGTTGCAAAATTATTATAATGCTCTTCGAATTTCAGGTTCGTGTTCCCGTACTTTTCTATGCATTCTCATAATTTATTGCTATTTCCAGTGCTTAAAAGTAATATAAACAATCACAGATAATCAAAACAGTAAATACAATAAATAAATTGCATAGAAATAATAATAACAAAGTCAAACATGCTTCAAATGCAAAAATTGATTCAAAATTTGAATTCCCGAGACCCTTTTCTGCTGGAAAATAAATTTTCGGCAAATTCTGCAATTTCTAGGGGTTAAATCACGAAATTTCAGTTCGGAGAAACTTTTCGCGTAAATTTCAAATTTTTTTGGAGGGCCTTTTGCAAAACGGAATTTCTTTTCTTTTCTGTTTTTCTTTCTTTCCACCAAAATTCTAATGGGTTGGTCGGCCCAAGCCGCTTAATCTGGCTTGCCTTAGCATCATAAGGGAGCTAGGGTCTCCTAGCTCCATTTTTGAAGGCGGCGGCGTATCTTGGCCAAGCAATGGAGGCGGTAGGGAGAGCTTCTTGGCGGCGAATCTGATCGGCATGGGAGGCCTTGGCATGTCTTGGCCAGGTACTCAAAAGGCACGGCGGCGCATCTGTATCTGGCGGCGGCTTGCGGCCATCTGAGCGCCTATCTGCGGCGCCATTTCCGGTACCGGCGGCGGCGGGGCGGCGGCGGCATCCGGTGGCGCGAGCATCAAGACGGCGACGGAAGTCGCTTTAGCGGCGACGCTATGGCTGGCCTCGGTTGTCGGCGGCGCGCGGCGACTCGGCCATCGTGCGGAGGCGGCGGCGCTCTAGGCGGTCTGCATGGTGGCCGCGATGGTGTAACCTGACTCCGGCGGCCGGGTGGTGCCGTTAAGGCGGTAGAGGTTGATGCCGTGTGGGGCATCAATTTTTTTTTCTTGTTCTTTGCCTCCGTTGTTTGCGCCGTGGCCGTGCGGCGGCCCTAGGCGGGGAGGCCGGTTGGAGGTGCGGCTCCTGTCTGGTGATGGTCCGGCTGCGGGACGGCGGCAGTGATGGGGACCCGTGCGGGGTTGCGCCGTTCGGTGGCGTCTCCAAGCCGTACGGGGCATCAGCAATTTTTTCTTCTTCTTCGAATTTACTATTCATACGATTACCGATCGGTTTGGCCGGCGACTTCAAGTCGGCTCGCAGTAGTTTAGAACGAATTTGCAACTTTCAATCTACGGTACAATCGACATCCAATCTTTCGTGCAATCTACCCATCGATATTGTGTCGATGACTTCAAGTCGGCTCACGGTAGATTAGAACGGATTTGCACCGTAGAAAATCAATCTAGAAAGCGAATTTGTAGAATTGAAAGCGATCTAGAAAGAAGACGATTCAATCTACGAGTGTCGTTCATCGACAGTTACCTTTCGATCCGAGTAAAGTAGGCCGGAGTCGATTGTGCTGATAATGTGTTGAGTAACCATCGCTGGCGAGTCCAGTCCGAACGATTACCTCGCAGACAAGCGTAGAATCGCTTAGAACAATGCAAGAACACAAGAACATAATAGTAGATTGAACATAGAGATATAGGGGGCTTCTTGTTTCTCTTTATTCCTTCATCAATCGATCAATCGTTTACAGTGAATAGCACTCACTATTTATAGGCTAGAGTCCCTACTAGGGTTTAGGATGAGGAGCCCATACATAAATCAGCTTCTAGACCAGGCCTATAGTTTTCCAACAATAATAACGCGAAGGGATGTCCCTCTTTTATTGACACGAGCACGGCGCAGTTCTCCTTTGTTCGTTCCTCCTTATCATATCCACATTACCACATACATACTTCATCTCGTGCATAGGTGATTCTTGTCACCCTTGAGATATTCTCGATGTCACGCTCCACCTCGGCGTCGTCCCCCGCACGGCGGCCGGGTTCCACCTGTTCAAGATCAAGGGCTACTTGTGGACCAAGCAGAGACATATCCCAATGGCCAACCACTCCAGTCTCGCTCTTTCCGTGTAGGAGGCTATAGTTGGTACGTCATCTACTACCCCAGCGGCTGTGTCGCCGACAACACCGACTGCATCTCATTCTTCCTCTTTCTCGGCGACAAGGTCGACAACGCCGTCAGTGCATAGTACAAGCTCAGCCTACTCGACTAGGAAGGGCAACCAGTGATGTCCACCACGTCGTCCGCGGCAAATAGCTTCTAGGCCTCAAGCGGCTGGGGACTCGAGAGGTTCACGAAGGAACACGGGTAAACTGCACTAACGCAATTTTAAAAATTTATCACGCAATCAAGGAACCTCCGTTAATAATAGATCACGAGATTACTACTAGACGCGCAGACTCGTAGCGGAAGAAGAGTCGATGTAGCGCGTTGGTGCAGTTAGAGTCGTACCAGCCTCGCGCCTCCTCTAAGTGCTTCTTGTGACCATCACAAATTGCAGATTGTCCTAACGTTGAAACCTCGCAGCAACGCCTCCAAAGTATCGACACGTATAGGGTAGGGACACCATGTGCCAGAGTGCTAGCTCCGGTTGCACGGTTTTGGACGAAGGAGGTGTGGCTGCTAGGGTTTCGAGAATTCCAAAAATCACACATAATCCTATGCCACTGTCCCTCTATTTATAGGCATCTATGATATGTCTCGAACTTTGAGGCCCATTAGGAACTCGTGGCCCATAAGAATTCGGATCACCATTCAGAATATATCCCAACCCTTTAAGCGTGCGACCCTATAGGTTCACGTACACTTGGACATAGCCCGAGTACTACTCGTCCACTAATCGGTAGTAGCCCCTAGTAGGAGATACTGACTCCCGAGTATATGTAAAGATTACATTGAACGAATCTTAACAAATCTCATATGTATTTCCCTTTGCCTCACGATATCGGTCAAACTCAAGGCGAGTACGTGCCATCCTTCTTAGTTAGCTCGACCACTCTTTCTCGATCACGTGACTCGAATTCCCCGACTGTGGTTAACTCTTTAACCGCGAATAGCATGACCATGTATTTTTGGAATCCGATCACTCGAGAGACCTAGAGATATCTCTCCCATTGCATGGAGGGGTAAATCCTATCTTGATCGACCATGCCTCGATGCATGTATCATGACAAATCCAAAAGCTACATTTATAACTATCCAGTTACGGAGTAACGTTTGGCAACTCTTAAGTAAGTCACTACATATCTTGAGTGCGTGCGACGACTTGAAGTCTAAGGATATAGTACACACATTGTAAAAAAGACCAACTGATGACACATAAGAATACAACGTTCTCACAGCATCTCATGGTGGGTTGATCCAACTTCATGTTCGCTAACATGTGTTCACATTATTGGTTTGATATCTCCATGTCTATGATCCGTGAAGTCACATATTTGATAATAAATATTAATTATATTATTTTTGGAACAAGATAACATATTATCCAGTAAATTATGAACATAACGAAATATAATTATCTCTATAATTGCCTCTAGGACGTATCTCCGACAGTTCATGCATAGGGCGCCCTGGAGCGATCCGAGCTCCTCAAGGACGACTGTTTCACGGTCAGGTGCGACATCACGGTCTTGCCGTCCGACGCGCAGCTGCATTTCGGCGACCTCCTGTCCGCCGAGGAGGGCGTGGATGTCATGTTCGATGTCGGCGGCGAGATGTTTGCGGCGCACAGGCACGTGCTCGGGGCGCGGTCCCCGGTCTTCGCGGCGGAGTTCCTTGGCCAGATGAAGGCACCACCTTTAACGTTATACATGTGGATGAGATGGAGGTGCAGGTGTTCAAGGCTTTGCTGCATTACATATACACCGACTATTTGCCAGAGATGAAGGAGCAAGAAGATGACGTTAGGTGCCAGCATTTGCTTGTAGCGGCGGATAGATATGACTAGAAACCCTCGCGCGCCTTGGCGCGCAGTGCTAAACAAAAGCGATTTTGGTCATAAGAGAAAAGGAGCTGCATAAAAAGAATTGTTTTCTGTATCATACAGTAGACACGCATATTGCTTTTTACGTAGAACTGTTTTAAGTATATCAGTTATACGAAGATAAACCAGAGATAAGCGACTTTTGCTTCAGAATTTCTATATATGGATTACTGAAGAGGGAAAAATGTTTGTAACCAGTAATTAGAAGACAAAGCAGTAATTAGAAGACGAATATATGTATATAAGCTACAAGGCAGACATGGTAACGTGATTATACAAATTGCTATGTATAACATATCTACTATTCTGCTGATATAGGAGACGAAAGTTAGAGATGTAAATATGCATTAGAGTTATTACATATAGAAATCGATAATGCAATGCTATAAGGTACCACCCTCACAGTGCTGTTTGATGGAAAGGCATCCATGTTGTCGTCAAAAAAGGAAACATTAAAATGGTATGTCCAGAAGATTTAATCAAAAAGATACACAAACTAAATAATAAATATCATATGTAGCCTCCATAGAGGGCAACCCATCTTCATCTTAGGAGTTAGTGCAGAATAATTGATCCACAAACAGCAATAAATTTTTAAGAGGCTTAAATAAATGAGTATATCTTGCTAAAGATATGTAACAAACTGCATTAAATACATAGTATTGTCCAGGTTTCAGGAAACCAATTGGTTAAAGATCGGGGAAAAATGGTAAGCAACAAAATGTCATAGCTCATAAGCTATAACTCAACTGATATTCTTCAATGTACCAAGAGAGATATTGTAGCATACATGAATAGTAAAGTGAGCATACGCACATCTTAGGATCAATGCCACTTTCAATAGCGAAAGCAATACTCCAATTTTGTTTCCGTGCCATTCTAACGTATTATTGTACCAGCAGGGCTAACTGATGTAATAATTCCAACCAAATCTACCATGGCATCATTATATATGTTCTCTATTTCACTAATCTGTCAAAAACTGCACTGCTGCCTAAGGATGCTGCTATCATGACTAGAACAAATTTCTATAGATGTTGAGGCATCCAGAGTTACTTCATAGTCCTCGTCCTCCAGTGAATCATCCCTACAACCTTCGCAGCTGAGGCCGGTTACAACAAATTTAGAGGAGGGAAAAAAACTAATTTTAGTATACTAATTTAGCAATGAAGAAAAGCCTATCGAAAAACAAGAATTTTATGGGGAATAGCACATATCTTGATTCAGTAGTAACTCGTTTAACGCTCAAATCACTTTATCTTGTTGTTGTCTCTCTATCAGACTGGCTTGTAAGAGATGGAGAACTCTGCAAGTTAGTGGCGAATCATCTTAGGCTTGATCTCAACCTGGCTTAAGTTCTTGCCATTGTAGACACCGATGATGCTTTCAATCATCTCAGGCACAATGATCATGCTGCGGAGGTAGATCCTCACATGCTTTGGCTTCTCACCGGCAGGAGCATCCTTTTTTGTTTACAAGAAGTTCACAAGAGAACAAAAAGTGAGTTACAAGCTGAACCCAATGGCAGAAATGTATGAATGAACTCTGTGTATGCAAAGGCAAAAGGAAACAGTACCAGCAAGCATATGGAAGAGGTAGATAACAACCAGTAATAAACCAAAAAGACGGATGTTTCTCCATATAGGCAAGTAGCAGTACATAAGTGTAGATAAGTGTAATAATCAGGACTCAAGAGTACATCAAGCCCTATACATGACTAAACAGCCAATCTGAATTCTTTTTTTATTACTAAACAGTGCAATAAACATTTATTACCAGTGGTTACTATAAACTCTATACCAAATTACGGGTATCTAGCCCTGCTTTGCAGCGTACCGACTACAGTTTCAGAACAAAAGCAAACTACAAGTGACTGCCATATTTTGCCATGTACAGAATACTGACTATGATTTCAGAACAAAAGTAGATTACATGACTGATGTATTTTGCCATGTAGTGAGTACTGACTACGATTTCAGAACAAAAGTAAATCACCAGTGGCTGATGTATTTTGCATTGTAGCGAGTATAACCTTTAGAAGTATAGTAGTGATGAGCTATGTATTTGTAGCTAACATCAACAAGTAATCACACCTTGGAATTTTCACACAGCGTTGTTCCAGAGTAGCCCCGATCCAACAAGAGTACTATTTATCTACCTCGCGAGACGGAGAGGATAACACTGAGGAGGAAGTGCTGCAAGCTGAGATGATAACACCAAGGAGGCATCGATGCTAGGATCAGGCAAAGTCGGATGCAGGGCCTCGACAGAATCTCGTAGTCTCGTATCATCCATGCTGTGTGTTCAGTGTGAAAAGAAGGCTTTTGGAATTATGTCACACTAGAGGGAGTACTATTATAGCTTCCACCTCCAACTGCCTTTTTGCGACCTTCTCCAAACCTGAACTCAAGCTGATCCTAGGGTACCAACCTAGAGAGAGAGCAGTGAGACATGAATAATTTTGCTTTGTCCATCTCATATAGCGGTAGAGATAATAAAACGAAATTCAATGCTATTATGCTAATTAGATTATCATGTTGTCCACTCAGAATTCCAGGCCTGTTAGAAGATTCTTCTATGTGCATTGGTGAACCCCGGTGCTTACGCTGGTAGGAGCTAGGAGATATTGGAAACAACACGGACAGCATTAAAAGTTTAGATTAACGCGGCTGCCTAAAACATGTTCAGATTTTTTGTGACACTTCACCTTTCAAAATTTTAGGGAGAGCTGTTCTACCTTCTTAATCTGAAGAAAGGTAACAGGATCGTAAACTCTTCAGTTAGAAGCATCAACTACTACACTTATATGACAATTGGTATGGTAGTGTGGCGGTAGCGACGGCATCAGGACGGCATCAACATGCTTGAACATCACTCATCGAACTAATACATGTACATCCCAAACCCAGCGAGGAGAAATAATCCTAAACGGGGAATATCTCAGAAATATATAGGAAACTGAAAGCAGACCGCAGCCAAAACAAAAAGTGCGATTTCCTGTATAGATCGCAGATGATGAAAGAACAAAATATGGCGCTAGCAGCCGAGAGTAAAACCGAACTGACGACAACTAAATATGCACAACGAAACGTGTAGATGCAGGAGGAGGAAACGGCCGATCATAAAAAAGAACTGGGAACCAAGAATCGCAAACAGCACGAGGTGAGAGGAACGGGAAAAAGGGAAAACCTATGCGTCGTACTTGGACGTCTCGAAGGAGACGGCGTCCTCGACGTCGGTGCTTCCGGGTGGGGCTCAAGTGCTAGCCGCCGTCCAGAGACGCCCCCCGGGCTCGCCTCCCGATCCCGACACCGCCATCGACCGCCTCCGCCGTGGAGCAGGCTGAAATCGGCAGTTGCGTGCTGGTGCGAACCCCCGCATCGTAGTCGGACGTCTCGAACGAGACGGCGTCCTCGACGGCGGCGCCGCCGAGCGGGGCTCATGTGCTACCCGCCGTCTAGGGACGCCCCCCGAACGCACCTTTCGATCCCGACGCCGCCATCGGTCGCCTCCGCCGCGGAGTGGGCTGAAATCGACTGTGGCGTGCTGGTGTTCGCCGCTCGCCGGGCCGAGCCGGCGCACGGGCAAGCCAGGGCCAAGCGGCGCAGGCCGACCCACGGGCGTGGGCGCGAGGGAGCCGGCCGAGGACGGCACCGAGCGGCGCACGGGAGAGAGCCGGCCGAAGGGACCCCATGGCGCCAAGAGGAAGCTTCGGCCGAAGCTTTTGCCAGGGAGAGAGAATGGGGCGAATGAGAGGAATGGGGAATAGAGAAAGAAGAAGAAACGAAGGGAGCGAGCACCTAGTCGACGACAGTAACGAAGAGCTGGAGGCCGCGGCGGCGGCGCGCGCGGCGGCGGCGGCACCCGGGCCGGAGCTGCTGCGGCGGCGTTGCGCTGGAGACGAGGCGGAATCCACGGCGGCGGTGCGCGAGCGCGGCGGCAGCACCTGGGCGGAGAACGAGAGAAAGCTAGGGAAGCAGATGGGGGCAGAGCCAAGGTCCACTTTTGGCTTTGCTTCTCCTCGACGGAAGCAAAGGCGTGCGGGAGCCGCTCCTGTGAAGACGGAAGCGGATCGGACGAACGCGACGCGAGCGGCGCGGAAATCGGGCGGCCCACAAAATCGCAATGACGTGGATGGCCTGGCTGCGCGTGGAGTCCGCAAGGTTTTATATAGAAAGATATCGCGAGGCTGGAGCTGATGTGCGAAAGCAAGCTGTGCAGGTACTTCGGTTTTTTTTTTTGCAACAACCGGTGGGAGAGCAGCCAATCCGGCCCAGCATGGCACGGGCCCGTGTCGGCCTAGTCCATTCTGGTTTAACTACTATTCGTGTCGTGTCAGGTTGGCCCATGGGCCGAGGTGACGATCTAGGTATGGCCTCTCGGCCGTTCGTGTCATGCTGGGCCGGTACAGCCCGTTTAGCCCATCGGGTCAAATGTGACCCGTTTAGTCCGACAGAATGAAAAAAATTAAAAAACAATCCAAAAAAATCTTTAAAAAAATCCATAAAAATTAGAAAAATGTGTATAATTTAGAAGTAGATATAAAAATTGAAAAAAAAATGAGACAATCATATTGAAAATGTAATAGAATTTTATTAATGTTCAAATAGCTAGCTCGTTAAAAATGGCAAATGTTTTGAGCCGTGCGTCCGGACGGACAAAAAAAATCGGACGCTAGCAATCCATCTCTCTTAGCGTTGAAACAGAAGCAGATTAGTTCCTTTCGATTGCTTTCCTACACACTGCACTCATGCATGCATCCGTATGTGGACCCAGCGTCGTAATAGTCTAGTGCACGTACGGCCAGTGTGCGTGTGCATATTAATACATGTGATGTGGTGCCGAGCTAGCAAGGCCAACCCTTAATATCAACTACTCTTCATTGTAACCCTCCTGCACACGTCCCCATGCAGTATGTGCTCCAATCGTACCATCTCCGATCCGTCGCTTTGCTTTTCGAGATGCTTTTGTTTTTTGATTTGTGATGTTGTAATCGTTGTCCGAAGATGTTGCAATCATTGTCCTAGGATGTTGTAATTATTGTCCGGAGATGTTACAAGTGTTGCATCTGTAGAAAAAAATGTTGCATCTGTAGAAAAAAAAATGTTGCATACTGTTCACCGCGATGTTGCATTTTTTTTCCAACGCGTTTTTTTTCTAGATGCTTTGTTTTTTGATTTGTGATGTTGCAACCGTTGTCCGTAAATATTTGCAACCATTGTCCTAAGATATTGCAACTATTGTCCGAGGATGTTGCAACCGTTGTCCGGGGATTTTACAACCGTTGTCCGAGGATGTTGCAACCGTTGTCCAGGGATGTTTCAACCGTTGTCCAGGGATGTTTCAACCATTTGTCCGTGGATGTTGCAGCCTTGTCCGGAAGATGTTGCATGCAGTGATGTACTTCTTTGCGATGTTGCATCTATATAAAAAAAATATTGCGGCCTATTGAAAAAAATGTTGTATCCATAGGAAAAAAATATTGTATACTATTTATGGTGATGTTACAAGATTTTTTCAATGCTTTTTTTTATATGCTTTGTTTTGATTTTATTGGTGGAGGTTTAAGTTCACCCGGTTCATTAGTTTAGCTCCTAGTTAACTGCAGGGGATCAGAATAATAACGTGTGAAGGGCTAGCTCGGTGGCTGTTTGAAAATTTTGATCGTTCTTGGCGCGAGCTTGACGTGGTGCTTATTAGTTTAAGTATGGGCAGCGTCCGATCGATCGGACGTACGGCTCCCAGTCTCACCCTAAAACATTTGTCATTTAGCTCATGAGACATGAAAAATTGAAAAACAATCCTAGAATATATATATATCTTTAAAGAAACCAAAATAAAATTATATGTACTTATAAAATGAACTATATAAAATTTAAAAACTACAAAATAAAACCATATAAGTATTAAAAATGGAAATAAAATCATATAAATATTAATAAGTAAAAATAAAATTATATATGTATATTAAAATAGTGTCATGCCTAACGGTAGTGAGTGCTGAGTCGGTCGTGGTTTGGGCAGTACTATTAAATCTGATCTTGAGGTCTTGGCCGTCGTCTTGGGTCCAAGCACGACCCAGGCTATCGTGCCATGCTGGCCCGACCCATGAATAGTGCGGACCGTGCCCTGCCTAGGCCAGATCAGCAGTGTCATGCCTCGTACCGGCCCAGCAGGCACGACCCGTTTGGCCAGCTCTAGCTGCCATTGTATCAATAAAGCAGAAGAAAACACAGAGAAACAAGATACAACTACCGCCCCGATGGGGTAAACAACACAAACGGGGAAGGACCCCTCTGACCAACTGGCGAGGCAACCTAACACACATGCTAGAGCAATACCACCTAGCCACAGCGAACACCGATCAACTCTTATGTACTCAAGCCACACACTGCAACCAAAGGAAAAGACGACTCCCTCACCACCTAAACACACTGAAGTTTATGTTAGTCGAATTAGCGATGCAAAGGTTAACCACCGCATAGTGCTTAAGAGAGAAGAGTAGAAACAAATGTCCGGAGAACCAAAGCTCTGCCGCAACTAAAGAACCACGGCAAGCACTCCATCCTAACCAGACGACCATCAAGCCTTCATAATATAGTGGGTGAGGGAAGCGGCCCTCCACTCGGCGACGATGGTGGACGACACGCAGAAGAGACGGTAGCTCCAGATCCTCTCCTCTCATGAGGATGTCTACGGTGGCCTGCCTTTAGGTCCGAACCGGCTGTTTAAACAAGGGACATCCACAACGGTCGGCCTGCTCCTCAGAACAATGACCTAACAATCGAGCGTCCAAACTCTTTGAACCTCTTCAACGATCGGCCTTGACAATAACAGAATGGGACCTTCGTAGGTACATAGATGTGAGAACCGTGGCGACCATCTTGACGTTGGCCGAGGCTAAGGGGGCGTGCTTTGAGTTTTTCGACTCTCTTGACCGGTCTGAAAGCAGTCGCGGTAACTGACGGCTTTGAGCATCTGGCTCGAAGCTGCCCCTCCACACTCAAGGATGTAATCGCTAAACTCAAATGCTAAGCGTCTTACACTGCTCGCCGCTCGCCGCTCGCCCTGGACGATTCTTCGGCGACAAATGTGTGATGCGTGAGTGGGCTGGAATCTGGGCCGTCCATGGGCTGAACCTGACGTTGGATGTTGTCTCGTAGCGTATGTCGTGGAGAAGTTTTTTGCGGGTCATATTACTCCACCGCGCGGACTCTAGCGGCCCAACAGCTGCAGTCCAATGGCACAGAGAAATCCAGCAGAATAGCACGATGAAGCCCATCTAAAGCGAAGGCCCAATTCTCCACTTGGTCCAATGGGCTTCCACCTCTCCTCTCTTCTCCTGTCCTCTCCACTCCGCAGCATATTTTCCACTCCCCTACAAGCGCAGAGAGAGAGAGAGAGAGAGAGAGAGAGGAGATGGCGGCGGCGGCGGTGTTGTTTCTGCAGGAGGCGAAGCAGCTCCCCGACGCCCTACGAGACAAGGTTCGCTGTCCTGTCCCCAAGAAACCGCCCTACCCTGCTCTTCCCAAGGTCTCGTTCTTCCCTCTTTCTTGGTCCGCTTAACCTATGGGATTGATTGCTGGTGACAGGGCAAGGTGTTGCAAGAGCTGGAGGATGCCATGCGGGCCAAGGTTCGCAAGAGGCCCCCCTCGATTGTGTTCCCTGCGATGGCTCGTTTCCTGGTTGATTTGACGAGGGGTTGTTTGTATTGCTGATGCTGTGTGCAGGGCGACGTGACCCGAGAGGAGGAGGCCCTGCTCAAGACTTGCAGGTTTGTCGCGAACGCGGGACAGACCATTACCTCCGTAGCGTGCGGTCTCGTGGGGTGGTTTGTTCTAGGAGGTTACCCCCTGCCCTCTCTCTTCTTGATCTGTGATGCAATGTTTTGAAATCGTGATAAACAAAGTGCTAATAACAAATGTTTTATTTATTTCTGTAAGCTGTTAAAACCTACACGTGTTAATAACAATTCTATTATCTTTACTAAGTTTCAATAAAATGGAACTGGGGCACCTTTGCGGTGGTGCCCTGTTCATCTAAAAAATTATCTTCACTAAGTATCTGGAACTAAAGGCCGAAAGCATAATACGGTAAAACATCTCAGTTTGGTATAATATGTAGCCCAGTTCAATGATATCGCATCGAATTTGATGATTTGATTTTGATCTCATTGTCCTAAATCTATCAAGACAGATCCTCCTACTATAGCGGTCAATGGGTTGATTCATAGATTCATGCGATTCTTTAGTTTATCACTCTTGTACTCCAACTAACATTAATCATTATGGATCATTGATTTATGGAATAAGTCCATTTTACTCCCTCGAACTTTCGAAAAAGTCAAGGTGGTATGGATAGGCGGTTTTGCTGATGTGGCACCTATTTTGCCACGTGGACATCCACGTCACCCTCTCTCTTCACTCCACCTCTCCCCTTTCTCTTCTTATTTTTCTTCTCCTCATTTCTTCTTTCTCCTCCTTTCACCACCGAGCCCAACACCTTTGGTTGCACCACCACCGCCTCCACAGGTGTCGCCCCTGACCTCGGTCGTGGTCTCCTCCCCCTTGTTTCCTCCCTCTTGGCTCCAACGCAGCTGTCGCCCGACTTCGTTTGCTACGCTCGGTCCTGGCGCTGCCGACCTCGTCATCCCCGTCGAACTTGACACCGCCTTGGAGCCCCAACTCTTTGGGAAACCCGCGCCGCCGCGCTGCCCCAGCCACTTCAAGCACCACTGCCGCCGCGTTGTCCCAGCCATCGTCAGCCCCTAGGGTGGGCCCCAGGTTGGTCTCCACCTCTGGATCTGTTTGCTCCCACCCGACGGAGACGTCGAGAAAGCGGCCATTCGCATCCACGGGGCCTCTGTGATAGCAGCATCCACGAACCGTGTGTAGTCGGCGTGCCTCGGCGATTGGGGAAGAGAGCGTGTAGATTCCGGGGCAACCTGGTGATCTTGATCGGTAGCGGTGAGGTTGAGCGGACGGCGAGCTGGCTGGCTCTTGTGGGGGACGGAGGCCTTGGTGCGCGGCGAGGCGAAGCGCGCCAAGACAGAGAGCTTGTGGTTGGGCGGCAAGCCAACAACGTGAGGGAGGAGGGGGAGAGGAGACGGAGGAACTAGGAGGACGGGAGCGACGATGACGGGGTTTGCGGAGTCTGGGAGGGAGTGGGAGGAGGCGAAGGAACCAGGAGGAGGGGAGCAGCGGTGGCGGGGTGGGCGGGGAGAGCGAGAGGGAGGAGAGAGAAGAGAAAGAAAGAGAGGAAGAAGGGTGACGTGGGTTCCACATGGGCAAAACCTTGCCACGTATGCAAAACCGGCCATCCGAACCGTCTTATGGGGTTAAGTGACCTGGTTTCGAAAGATTAGGGGGTTAAAAAAACGGTTTTGTAGTTGAGGGGGTTAAACAGACTTTTTAGAAAGTTCGAGGGGGTAAAATGGACTTATTCCTTGATTTATCTTGGTATAAAATTTCAGTTTGTATAGCTTGCCCAAGTAATTAGCTTCCAAAACATTTGGTAGTGAACCAGGAGAAGTTGAAGTAATAGTTAATTAACTCTTTATTTTATTTTTTTATTCCTTGGACAACCATGATACCATGGTTCAATATGCAATTATAATTTTAGTCCTTGGACAGCCATGATACCATGGTTCAATCTGCAATTATAATTTTAGTCCTTGGACAAACACGATATCGTGGTTCAATCTGCAATTATAAGTAGTGTAAATCCATTGATTATTTTGATCTGGGGACCATTTGGACATTTCACTTTGATGTCAATCCCTATTTCTTTTGATCCCAACCATTTAGTTGCCCTTCAATTATGATCCTACCTGGTCCAAAACCCCTGTTAATGTTTCTGCAAGGATCAGCCCAGAAACAAATTGTGTTAATAAATGGGCATCACTTGTCAGTACTTGTTGTGCATAGTAACAAGATTGCTTACTATGCCTATTTTCATTTGCCCATTATGCCAGCAGCATGCCACAGCCTTATGACCGCTGTAGTATTCGTCAAGCTTACTTGTGGAAGCCTTCTGGTTACCCAAAAGGCTACAGTGATAATAAGTAATAACAACTCCCAGCAGGGCTCGGAAGCAACTCCCACAACCCATATACGAAGAGCTGGTAGAATTTGCATCATCTAAGATGGGCACTGTGGACAGTGGAGGTCTCTTTTAGCTATTGCTAGATGGTATTTTGGATAAAAATTGGTGCTTCTTGTAATGTCATTTTCCGAAGGAGATTGACATTTAGCACTTTTCACCAACTTTGTCTATAGAAGGGAGGAAACAACATCATGTCCACCTACTCCTCACAGATTCTACCACTATTTCCAAATTTTACAATTAGCTACATGTACCTTCCGAATTGTGTGGGTCGGATATTAATATTAGCTTGAATACATGCTGTAACTATATAGTTCTCTATGCGTTAGTTTAATAGTTCATAAGAATCTTACATATGGCCAATGCAATCATTGGTCTATGTAGGAGAGAGTGAAGGTTACCGCTTAGGCAATTCAGTGTTGTATAAAGCTGCAAAACTACCAGTGTTAAAGTTCGTAGGTATCAAACACATTCTTACAAATATTCTGCTGTGCAGGAAATAAATGGACTGGTCGATCGCCTCTTCAACCTCCATTACTACTAAGGTTTGGATGGTCTGCTGGTAAATCTCAAGGCTATTGAACCTGCTATTGATCCCCTGTATATTACTCTGTACTTTTTTACTTGTTGTTTTGGACATCGACACGGTCTCCAATACACGTGTTTGACCATTGCCTTTTCTAATTATATGTTGCCAAAAAATATTGAAAATATAATGATATCGATGTACTTTTGATGACAAATCTACTAATAGCATTTTCATGTGACAAATCAAAGTACTTTTATGTATATTAGTGGTCAAAGTTTTAAAATGTTGACTCCACACGTTCTAGGACGACAAGTAAAGAAGTACAGAGGGAGTAATAACTAACCCAATTTTGTGTGGAATATATGTTTTAGAAAGGAAAAAGTCCATATAACATCATGAACTTTGCTTGAAAGTCCGTCTAGCACCTGAACTATGAAATCAAACATTTGATCTCCTGAACTTTGCAATCTAGTTCAAATCATACCTTGACCCGGTTTCGCATAGTGGTATTTCCCGTGTGGTGCGATGAGTGGGCGGTTTTGCCACATAGGATGACATGCTGGCCAAGTTTAGGTGAATGAAAGGTGGGACCCACAGGGGCTTCTCCCCCAAATCGAAAACAGGGAGGGAATGAGCTACAGAGGGCGATGGCCATGAAAGCGCGGCTGGTAGCTCGGCGGGGGAGAAACCCCTGTGGGCCCCACTTGTTAGACCCAACTTGGTCAGCATGTCATCGTGGCAAAACCGCCTACTCATTGTGCCACGCGACAATACCGCCCTGCGAAACCGGGTCATATTGTTGTTTGAACCGGATTGCAAAATTCAGGGGTTCAAATATCTGGTTTCATAGTTCGAGGTGCTGGAAGGACTTTCAAATAAAGTTTAGCGTGTTACACGGATTTCTTACTTTTAGAAATAGGCAATGATTTGATGATGAAATAAAGAAAAATAATAAAAGAGTTGCGTGGGGAGATATTACACTACTTATGTTCTTATTTCTTTTGAACCATGGATTCGTCCTTTTTGCAACAACAAGTGCTGCTTTTTTTTTTTTGAAGATAACAAAAGCGTCCTGATGTCATGACGCTCTCCACCTTTTGTTTTTGTTAGCCCAGGAAAACGTAACCTTGATGTATAGATCTGTTTTTAGACCAATTTAGATTTGTACACCCGTATTTCTATATTTACACAGTATTTTATTTAGATTCCGATTGGCCCACTTAATTAGTTTGTATATTATTATTTAGAAAAATTTTGCACTTTTAAGTATAATCTAGCCTTCTCTAATAAGCATGCAAATATTTTATTCTTCTTCCTATTAATGCAACACTTTTTAGCCTAACGTTTAAAATCAAATCTGGCACCGAATAGTTCGGTTTTTAGGTACACCAAACAAAATCTTCATTAGGCTTTGCATGCAGGCAGGGTGGCAAACATGACCCTTTCTCTCTCCGACCTTAGCTTGATGCAAGTAGGGTTGCTAGACATGACTCTTTCCCCCAATATAACCTGTGCAATATACTACCTGTACTTATAAAGCTCTAGTATAGGTGATAAAACTACAAAAGACATTATATTGAAGTACTGTGTAGTTTACGATTGAAACTGTATATATGTTGTCAGAGTATTGTTTTAAGTTGTGTGATTAGTTACTTGCATATGGGTTCATTGCATAACTTGGTATCAGAGCCCATGGCTCTCTCTCTCATCAACCTTAACCCTAGCTAGTGTTCACCACCGCCGTCCTTAGGCCGCCGGCACCTTCCTGCCCCCCTTGCCCCTCCTCCCACACCAAGCCCCGCGTCGCCTCTCCTTCCTGCTCCGCGTCGCCCCTACGCTGCCACCTCCTCTGGCTACCTCTCACCTGCCGCTCTGTCTCCCCCACGACGCAACCGCCACCTTCACCTCCCTCGCACCGTGTCGCCCCGAGCCGCCACCCACGCCAGCGACCACTGCGCTTCCATGAGATCGCCTCACGCCTCCTTGAGCTGCTGTTCTGGACCCGACAGCGGTGAGTGGAAGTGCTTCCGCGCAGCCTCTGTCTCGCCACCTCCCATCCAAAAACCCCATGGGTGCTAGCGCGTCTGCGCACCACTCACTTTGCGTGACGCGCGGGGTAGATCCTCCCTTGAGCACCCTACACTGAATCCTGCCGCCTCCGAGCTCAATCCACGCTGTCCCAGGTAGCTGCCGTGTCGGGTCTCTACTGATGGCTACCACCGGTGGCTCGTTCGCCATCCTATTCTCCTATGTTTGGTTTGACAGGACAAACTTTCGGGAGTAAGCTGTTCACATGAGGATCACCTCAACAGCCAGCGCCTCTGGAGTCACCTCACCAGCAACCTTGTCCACCTCGCCCTACGTCGCCAGTTCTGCTTGCTCTTCCTGTTGGTGCGGATTAGGCTGCTTAGGAGGCCGCCACTGCCGCTCTGGAGGAGGCCCTGGAGCTCTACCAGTCTGAGCTGCATGCCTATGAGAGATGACAGGATGTTGAGGTTTGTGCTACCGCCATCCTAATGGGCAGCAATGCCCATGGCCATCTCTATGGATGTGACGGGGCTACCGACGACTCAGCTGATGTGGGAGCGCCTCCGAGCTCACTACCAGCTAACAAGTAATGCTATGTACCTCTCCGTCGTGCACCAGGCGCACTCCCTTCATCAGCTCGACGCCACTGTGGACGACTTCTACTTTTATTGATGATGATTCTCGTCATACTTAGATCTATTTCATGTCCTCCTGCAGTTAGGTTCTCTCTATTTACCAGATGTTTGCCACAATGGTTCGCACTCAATTCGATTCGGCCATTCGTGTTTTTCGTGCTAATTCTATTTGCGAATGCCTATCTGCTGCTTTGTGTCGCTTTCTCGATGAGCACGGTACTCTTCCCTAGTACTCTTGTCTTGGTACTCACGCTCAAAACGGTCTTTGAGCATAAGCATCGACACACGCTTGAGACAGCTCGTGCTCTCATGCTTGTCTCTTCTGTTCCATCTCACTTCTAGGTTGAGGTTGTCTTCACTGCTGCTTTCCTCATCAACATGCAGCCTTCCACTGCTCTTCAGGGCTCTACTGTCGAGCGTCTCTACGGTTGGGCTCCAGAGTACAGTCACCTTCGCTGTTTCAGTTGTGTCTGCTTCGTCTTTCTTCCACCTCGTGAGCACACCAAGTTGACTGCTTAGTCAATTGAGTGTGTTTTTCTTGGCTATAGTCTTGAGCATAAGGGTTATCGCTACTACAACCCTGTTGCTCGTCGGATGAGAATATCTCGGGATATCACCTTCGATAAGTTCCGGTCATACTACCCTCGTCCCTCTACTACCAGCTCATATTCTCTGGTTGAGTTGATCTCTTTTCTGACTTTTCCTGAGCTTCAGCTTTCCACTTATGTTTCGCTTTCGCCTTCACCCTCTTCGTTTACCTCTCCTCTGGCTCCACCTGTTCTCTCTCCTCCGGAGGTTCTTTTCAGCTCTTCTGTTGAGATCTCCCCCTTTCCACTGCACTACTCTCGCTGTCCTCGGCCTACTTCTCCTCTAGTTAAGCTTATGTATTTCCTAGGCCCCCTGTTCCACGTTCTTCTTGTTATGAATATTGTGTGTATATTCAAGAGGGCCCAATGGGCAATATATATAGGGAGTACAAAGGTGGTTGCCATATATAGATAAGGAAATACAAATAGAGTCCTATTCTAACACCCCCCTCAAACTCATGGTGGATCACACACACTGAGTTTGGAGAGAAAATACAAATGTTGTGTGCTAGTCTGTGGCTTCGTGAAGAAGTCAAAGAACTCAGTAACTCGATGGCACAAATCGTAAAGTAAGTACTCCTCCCGCACTGTGAAGCGAGTGTATGAAGCATCCACACCAATATGCTTGGTGAGCTTATGCTTCACTGGGTCCCGAGCAATACTGATAGCACCTGTACTGTCAGACAAAAGAGTCGTAGGTCCCATCACAGGCACTCTAAAATCTGCAAGTAGCCACCTCAACCAAGTAACCACTGCTGTCACTGCTGCCATAGCTCTCAACTCAGCCTCTGCGCTCGAACGGGAAACTGCAGTCTACTTCTTAGTCTTCTAGGCAATCAGGGAGGAGCCAAGAAAAACACAGTAAGCAGAAAGAGAACGACGATCAGAAGGATCACTAGCCCAGTCGCATCGAGTATGCTTGAAGTCAGAGTGAGGTAGAGCTAGGAAGAACAAACAACGAGAGATAGTCCCACGCAAGTAGCGAAGAACACGAAGAAGGTGATCAGAGCGAAGATGGGTAGGACGAGCCATGAACTGACTCAAGATATGAACAGATAAGCAATATCAGACGAGTGCTCACAAGGTACACCAAACTCCCAACAAGATGACGATATCGAGTAGGATCCTCAAGAAGATCACCATCAGTGGCACGAAGCTGTAGGGATAGCTCCATAGGAGTCTCAAGCGGTCGCAGTGTCGGTCACGACTGCACCGATCAAGAAGATCCAGGACATACTTCTGCTGGGAGAGGTAGTAGCCCTCAGGCATGGAAGAGACCTCAATCCCAAGGAAGTACGTAAGATAACCAAGATCAGTCATCAAAAACTGCTCACGGAGATGCTTCTTCACATATGTGATGAATGAGGAATCGTCACCAGTGATGAGCATATCATCTACATACAGAAGAAGTAGTGTCTTACCCCGAGATGAGATATGGACAAAAAGAGCAGGATCGTAGGAACTGACAGTGAAACCGACAGTAGTAATCACTGAGATAAAATGCGCAAACCAGGCACGAGGAGCCTGTTTGAGGCCATAAAGAGCACGACGAAGACGACAGACGTGCTCATCAGGAACAGAATACCCAGGTGGTGGCTGCATGTAGACCTCCTCATGCAAAACACTATTAAGAAAGGTATTCTTAACATCTAGCTGAGAGATAGACCACCGGCGAATAGAAGCAACCGCAACAAAAGTGCAAACAGTGGTCATATGGGCAACAGGGGCAAAAGTCTCATCGTAGTCACGACTGTACTCCTGCTGAAAGCCATGAGCCACAAGACGAGCCTTGTAGCGCTCAATAGTACCATCAGACCGAGTCTTAATCTTATACACCCACTTGCACGTGATCGGACGAGCATGCATAGGTGTTTGTACAATATCCCAAGTCTCCGACTGCAGAAGAGCATCAAGCTCCTCGCATAGCGCGAGCCGCCACTCGAATGAGGAGCGAATTTCACGATAAGAACTAGGCTCGATGGATGAGAGAGCATGAGCTATCTGAGCAAATCCAAGACGATCAGAGGTCGAAGGATGTCCGGCCACGAAGGACGAACGAGGAGCATCATCGGAAGGATCGGATGTGGGTGGCGGCAAAACACCGTGAGAGGAGATCGGTGGAGGACAAGGACGCTGGAGAAGTGAATACCAGAGAAACGAGACGCGGTGGTCTTTGTAGGAAGAGAACGATCTTTGCAGAAAGCGCAAAGAGCGGAGAGGTACGAAGGAACCACCGGAGACAAAAAGGGAAGAGCGTGATAGTGGAGAAATAGTCAAGAGTCAAAAGAGACAACCATGAAAGCGACTCAGCGGTGGCGGGAGAAGCGAATCTCGATAGAAGAAAGGTCGAGATTCGCCAAAGACAACGTCTCGTGAAATCTGATCCGCCGAAAGGAAGGATCCCAAAGAACGATAACCCTTATGCTCGAATCAGAATTCAAGAAACACGAACTCAATCGATCGGGCCGATAGTTTAGCGCGTAACCCGCACCTGTAACAAAACAAATCTGACCAAAAACACGAAGGCGAGTGTCTTGGGGGCTCGAGTAGAGACGCTCTATGGGATCGACACCCTTAAGAAGCGGTGGAAGGTCGCATATTGATGAGATATGCAATCAGTAAAACGACCTCGACCAATCGTGGTGGAACGTGAGAGGCAAGGAGAAGAGCGCGGCGATCTCAATCGATGATGATGTTTGCGCCAAGAACTCCATTCGAGCATGGGTATTAGGACAAGAAGGCGGTAAAGAGTGCCTCGCTTTAAAGAAAGCGTCTAAAAGCGTCGAGCAAGATTTCGCCAACAGAATCACAAATAAAAGTACGGATGGGAGAATCAAATCGAGTACGAACCATCGTTGCAAAGCTACGATAGATCGCAAGAAACCGACCACGATTAGATATAGGAAAATCCATGTAAGCACGAATAATCATCAATGAAGATCACATAAGATTTATGCCCGCCTTTAGAGATAATAGGCTCAGTCCCCATACATCCGAATGAACTAAATCAAAAGGGCGAGAAGACAAGGACTCACTAGAATGATAAAGAAGTTGAAGTTGCTTGCCCGACTTACAACCTCGACAAAACATGGACGTGTCAACAGAACACGCCTAAGAACACTCGATTTAACTAATGAAGAAAGACGAGACCCACACAAGTGACCTAACGATGATGCCGCTGCGCAAAAACTCCAGAGGAGGTGGCAAGAGAGCGATGATGTAGAGGTGATAGGAGCAACTGAAGTGGACAGATGGTGGAGGCGATCAAGAATGTAGAGACCCTGACGATCCCTACGGCGCCGGCCGATCCCAAGTACCGCCCTCGTCTGCTTGTCTGAACAAAACAGTGTGGGAGTAAAACCAACCCTATAGCCGAGATCGGTGAGTTGACTCACCGAGAGAAGTACATGGTAAGCCGAGGAACATGAGAAACAATTTGGAGCAGTAAAAGTCATCGACAAAAGAGTTCTCGATGGCGACAGACAGAGGAGTACCGCTGGTACCGTCGAACCGAGATAGGAAAACAGAGGTCCTCATTGAAGCGAGAGATGTGGAGTCGGTGTCATGTGGAAAGAGGTACCGTAATCCGTAACCCAAGAAGTACTAGAGGAGATGTCTCGAGCTAGATCGCGTAACTCGCCGAGCCGAGAGAGAGTCTGCCAACTAGAGCTCGCATAACTATGAATGTAATCACCCGCCGAGAAGATCTCGACGTTGGTTCGTCCTCTGCCGAGGAAGGACCTCTCGCCTCCCTTGAGCGTTTAACTCCAGCGCCTTTTATTTCGCTGCACCGCATAACGCCGTAGTCGTGTCAGAAGTTCTTGCAATAATTGCATCGAACTCCGGTTGGTGCAAAAACAGAGCGTAAACAGACGCTGTGGAGGATCGTTGTCGGGCGTAAACCGCTTGTGTAGTCGAAGAAGCGGGTAGCAAAGCATACGGAATAAATCAGGCCGCTAACCCACGGCGATGCTTCTCAAAGACGAAGCGCCGAAAGAGCCTCGATGGATCGCGGTGCCGTGGCGAAGCGGCTCAAGAGTTGAGCCTCGACAGCTCAAACTCGGGCGAAGATTTGCAGACGGTCATAAAGGCGGGCGATCATGATCCGCTTTTGCACTTTATGACACTCGGCAGAGCGGAGCTTACTCGTCTAGCCGGGCGCCAGAGATCGCCAGGCTTGGAAGAAGTCGCCGACGGAGGAGTCCTCTCGGCGGCGTCTCCAACTCACGCCGGTTAAAAGAATCGAGCATCGCCGCTCTCCGGTATCGCTCGCGCAAGTAGTCCCAAATCTGACGAGTGGCACGCAGACCAACAATGTCTGGCTGGATAGAGTCGTCGACGCTGACCACCAGGATGGCTCGAACACGGGCCTCATCAAGACACCAAAGACTCAAAAGCGTCTATGGCATCTCGAAGGCCTCATCGCCACAATATCGACCCGCCTCCTTCTTGGCGGCCTCATCTTCTGCAGGAGGTGCAGAAGCAAGCTGTCGGGGAGAAGGCTGGACTGGACAAGGTTGGGCACCAGTGACATGTCCCCAGAGGCGAAGACCATCGAGCGTGATCTCCATGAGTGAAGACCACAACCTGTAGCTCGTCCCGTGAAGCTTAGTTCCTGAGAATGGGATCGTAGCTGATGGGACAGAAGTCATCGGTAGGTGGCGCTGGACGGCGCTGCGACCAAGGCAACGAAGTCTAACGGTACCGATTGGACGGCTGCTGCGGTTAGAACAACGTTTTTTTTTTTCTTCTTTCTTTTTTCTTTTTTTTTTTTTTTTTTTTTTTCTTTTTTGATTTTCTTTTACACTACGGGCCGCTAAAGGAAACGCCATGGCCCGACAGAAACAAAGCGACGCGGAACCGAACTAGGTTCCCCACTGCGGCATGGGTAATGCTGTTTACGTCGGCATCGCTTGGGTCGATGCAACAAACGATCTTGGCTCGTCGGGCTTTGCCCACAAGCGGCAGTGGCGGCTTAGCGGCGGCAGCGATCGATCAATGGTGGTGGGTCCCGGTTGGCGGCGCTCGGGTTCCATAAGCGGTGACGGTGGTCGCTATTAGCCACGACAAGCAGCGGCAGCGGCGGCGCGCAAGCAGACGACGGTCCTTGGCTTGCACGCATACACAAGATCTCCGTCGACGCGAAGAAGAATGGCGGCGCAGCGGTGGTTCCGGCGTTTGCGCAAGCCGGGCTCATAAGCGGCGGCGGTGGCGGCGGCAACCAGCGGCAATAAGCGCAGCGATTGTTTATTAACGAGCGGCGGCGGCCAACGAGTGGCGATGCTCGAGTCGAACGGTGATTCGCGATCGATGCGTCAGTGGCGAGATGGCAGCGGAAGGAGAGCTAGGTTAGAGCTCTGATACCATGTTATGAATATTGTGTGTATATTCAAGAGGGCCCAATGGGCAATATATATAGGGAGTACAAAGGGGGTTGCCATATACAGATAAGGAAATACAAATAGAGTTCTATTCTAACACTTCTCTGTCCTTGCTGGGTCCTGCTCTACCCCCTCCTCCCAGATACGATCTTTATGATCATCGCATTGTCATGCCTTCTGAGCGCTACGGCTTCGCAGCCGCTGCTTTTTCTGAGCCTACGACCTACCATGAGGCTACTGCTCACCCTGAGTGGCAGCTCGCAATGTCTGAGGAGATTGCTGTTTTGGAGCGTACTGGCACTTGGGATCTTGTGCCTTTACCTGCACGTCATTCCTATCACGTGCAAATGGGTGTATAAGATCAAGACCCGCTCGGATGGCTCTCTTGAGTGCTACAAGGCTCGTCTTGTGGCGCGTGGTTTTCAGCAGGAGCATGATCGTAACTACGATGAGACCTTTGCTCCTATCGCTCACATGACCACTGTTTGCACTCTTTTTGTTATGACCTCTGTTCGACAGTGGTCGATCTCTCAGTTGGACGTCAAGAATGCATTTCTCAACGGCGAGTTGCGTGAGGAGGTATACATGCAGCTACCCCCTGAGTATTCTGTCCCTGATGGTATGGTTTGTTGCCTTCGCCGCTTTCTATGGGCTCAAACAAGCCCCTCGTGCTTGGTTTGACCGTTTCTCATTTGTTATCACTGCTGCCGGCTTCTTCGCCAGTGATCATGACCCTGCTCTCTTTGTTCGCATCTCTCCTTGGGGTCGGAGGCTCCTCCTCTGTGGATGATATGATCATTACTGGGGATGACTCAGTACATTGATTTTGTGAAGGAGCGCCCCAGTGAGCAATTCTTGATGTGTGGTTTGGGTCCTCTTTGTTACTTCTTTGGGATTGAGGTCACCTCTGTCGTCAGGGCTATTACCTCTCCTAGGAAAAGTACATTCAGGATCTCATTGCCCGCGCTTGTCTCACTGATCAGTGCATGGTGGACACTCCTATAGAGCTTGGTGTTCACCTTCGGCCCACTGATGGTGAGCCTTTTGAGGACCCCACTTTCTACCGCCATCTTATCGAAAGCCTTGTCTACCTTAGGATAACCCGACATGACATTTCTCACCCAGTTCACATTTTGATTCAGTTCGTTTCTGCTCCCACTCAGCTCCACTACAGTCACCTTCGTGTTCTGCGATATCTTCGCGGGAGCATCAGTTGTCGCCTTTTCTTTCCTTGCTCTAGCTCTCTGTAGCTTCAGCGTATTCTGATACAACCTAGGCTAGTGATCATTCTGATTGTTGGTCTTTTTCTGCCTGTTGTGTTTTCCTTGGTTCCTCTATGATTGCTTGGAAGACCAAGAAGCAGGCTGCCGTTTCACGCTAGGGATGGAAAACGGTAAAGGATAATTCGTTTTATCCGATGTTCGTATTCGAGAAAATGTAAACGGTAAAGGATAATCCGTATTCGAATAGAAAACGAATCCGAATCCGGATACTATCCGGTTTTTTTCCCCAGATACGAATCCGGATGTGGTATGAGAAATAACGCCGAATACGAATACTGATTCGGATAGTATCCGTATTCGGAAGAAAACGCTGTATTGTTTTGAGTGCAGTGCGGCCGTATAGCTGTGTGGGCCTCTCAGAAAGGCTGAACTTGTCAGTGGGAATGGATCGCCTCCTAGTCATAGTTTCCTGCACTATTGGGCTGGCCCCGAGGTGTCATGTCAATTGGGAGGCCAATCCGAAGCCCATTTTGTACTTACAGCTCTCTTCTTGTTTTACATAGACTTCTTGATCGCCTAAGCTTGGACAACACAAACATGTGAGGCACAAATTTGGTGCTCAACTGCTCATGTGACATAAGATCGACAGGGAGGTAGCTGCTAGATAGATAGAGAAAAAAACATATAGAAAGTCACGGCTGGAGAGTGAGAGCTAGTATCAGCTCAACAGTTACTTCAGCTAAAAGTCCAAAAACCGTTCACATCGTTCCCAGTAGTCAGTAGATGTGTAGTACTAGTTACGTACATACGTTACATAAATTTGTTCTATTAAAATTTGTCGCAAAAGTTGTAGGATATTCGCATTCGACCGAATTGAGTACATATTCGATTCGAATTTGTATTCGTTACAACATTCGATTCGTATTCGTTAATATTCGTATTTGTTTTAAAAATATAGATTCGTATTCGTATTCGAGACTATTCGATCCGTTTCCACCCCTATTTCACGCTAGAGTGCTGAGACGGAATTGCGAGCTATGGCGTCGTTGACTGCTGAGATCACTTGGCAACGGTAGCTACTTGAGGATTTCAGTGTTTCACTTCCTGCACCAACTCCTCTTGTCAGACAACACTGATGCGATCAGCATTGCTCGAGATTCAGTGAAGCATGAGCTCACCAAGCACATCAGAGTAAATGCTTCGTATATGACATCACAAGTGCAAGAGCAAGTTGTTGCTCTTAAGTATGCGCCTTCGGAGTTTCAGTTAGCATATTTCTTTATCAAGGCACAGACTAAAGCTTAACACAGCTTCTACCTCTCCAAACTCAATGTTGTTGATCCACCATGAGTTTGAGGGGGGTGTTAGAGTATTGTTTAAGCTGTGTGATTAATTGCTTGTATATGGGTCATTGCATAACATATGCCTCTATATTTCTATACTTACATCGGAGTAATCTTCAACTTAACTCTCAGGAACTTGACTCGAATTAAAATCCTGCTAAGTTTGATCATCAAGTTTAAACACAACTTCTTCTCGATACTTCTTGGCCTCTACATCGTGGACAGCACATGTCCTTGACCCATCCTTGTCTTCGCTCGAGTTATTTGACTTCTTGGTTTTGAACACAATTGGGTTTAGGAAGGCCTTCTCCTGTGCGATGTTGGAGGCATGAACTTCTTATTGGAAACAAAATGCATCTCATTATCCGACTCGTGCACTCAGACTCCTTTGCATGTGTCCTTCAAGTAGAAAATACACGCCTCTTGTAATCCTTTCTTGCTCTTCTCAGGCTCCTAAGGGTGTCAATCTTTGCTTAACAATGTGCTTTTACACCATTGGAATCTGGCTGTGAGCCACAAGTTTGCATGCATCAACGCGTGTGCACCATCGTCGAAGGACAATGATTGTCGTATTCACATCACCGATCGATTGCTGCTATCTTGTATTCTTCCAAACTTGATTAATAATGGGAGGAGAGTGGGCGACTTGGGCAGTTGGGCTTAAGAAAAAGAGGAACATTGATGGGATCAATTCTGTCTCACATGATATGAGAAATATTTACAGGGATACTCAGAAGCATAGAATTACTTGTATTCATTATGAAACCACCATGTTACTAGATGACTATATCTGATCAGTATTGACTCACAAAATAAGTGGTGCGGGTCTTTTTCTTTTTTTTGAATTTCTAGCTTCATAAGAGGAAATGTGGTAGCTCCTTTTAACATTGTTCTAATAAGATAATAGATGGCATGCAAAGGCACAGCCAAGGTTCATAGCACTAGTTCCTGGGTGGAAACAAAGTATACGGAGCCGTACGTGGTTTCTGGCCGATTCTGCTGGGAAAATTGAGATTGCTGGGAATTTCCTGGGAATTGTCTAACAACATGTAGAAAGCATTAACAAATATGAACTAGCTATTGGAGTTCTATAAGTTAGATTTTATATTCCAAAATTCAAGTTTTGAAGGAAGCAGATTGGCTACTGTTAATAGCTATGCTCAGTCGTCTCTAGATCATTCACTTTCTGTTTTTGCCATCATGCAGGTATGTATGTAGTACACTTGCAAATATATGTTGCAAAATTTACATGCCATAGTTGAAAGGAAGTATATAGCCAATGCTGCCCTCGGCAGTGGAAGAAACTTTTCAAATTTAAATTTAAATTAAATCTGCTAGTATTTTCCTTCTGGTCTGGGATAGGAAAATGGGTCCAGGGATAATTAAACATGAGCACAACCTTATAAATTGTTGGATGGATTGACTCTTCTTTGTTCACATATGGTGTTCAATTCATGCATTGAAGATTATCTTTTGCACCGGAAACACTAATTTATTGAAGGTATATTTCAGGCAGCGCTTTGTTCTGTGGGAAAGTGGCGTATTATTGGAACTCGCATTCATGTACTAAAAGGGTTTTCGACTTGGGAGAAGAACGCATGAAGATGAAGCTAGCTAACATGTGTGGTTTGTTAAATAATGATTCTTTGTCTTTTTTTTAGTATCAGGGGCAAGGATCAAAATACCGGTATCGGGTAAAATCCTGCCAGGCGGTTGGTAACGGTTACCGGCCGGTTACAGGAAAACCTGGTCGAAATTCGTCTGAAGAAATTTGAATTGGGGATGTAACCGCCGGGATTTTGAATTTAAATTTAAATTTGAACTTTTTCGGCCGTTTTTTGGGACCCCGGTACCCACCGGTAACCGCCGGGATTTGTATCCTTGATCAGGGGTACCAACTAACTACTTTTTTCATTAACAGAATACTTACTAAGCACAGCGATAACAAAACAATGGTTGAAGCTGTAAAAAGGCACTTCTTTGCTGAGCATCTGTTCAATGATCAGCATCAAGGTAGACCAGTTTTCAGGTGGCGCCCACGCCATTCGTATATTGACATCGCCTTTATGGAAAGGGTGAAGGAGATTGAAGCAAACAACTCCTATGACAAGGCCAGATCAATTGAAGCAAACAACTCCTATGACAAGGCCAGATCAATTTCTGCACATACAGCTGTAAACATCTTGAGTTACTGCAAATTGTTAGAGCCTAGCAGTCTAGTACTCTCCATCCTTAACTTTTTTTATTTGCAGAGATCATTTGGAGACCTCATGGAGGACCCACTGGCTTGTATACTCGGTTCCCCAGGAGGCGACATAGAAAGCAGCAAGGCCCCTGAACACACAGGAACTAACCTGAAGAGAAGGGAGTTGCGAGCCCACAGGAGAAGCCATGGGCACCATCATCGGCATGCTGACAAATTTGCTGCATTGTGAAAAGTTGTATTGGAAGTGTGGAGGAATACCGTAAATGGTAGCATTTTTCTTGGAACTTCCAGTTGTGCTTGCAATTAGTCGGCACAGTTCTTCAAGAGAAAATTGAAGTATTATGTATCTGACCAAGATTCACAGGGATGCCTGATGTTTTTCGTTTCATGGCTGTGAAATGATCCATGCCTTCTGTTTGCAAGTTGGAACATACATTCTGTGCATGCACCCTCAATCTCAACTGGTGACCATCAGATTGAGATTGCGATTGATGTGATCAAAAGGTTGTTACGCCCAAGGCTTGGTAAAGATACCTGCAAGCTGATCGGCATAACTGATGAACCGGACATCCAACATCTTCATTGCTACTCTTTCTAGAACAAAATGAAAGTCCACTTCTATGTGCTTGGTGTGTGCATGGAATACTACATCTTCATTGCTACTCTTTCTCAAACAAAATGATAGTCCACTTTTATGTGCTTGGTGTGTGCATGGAATACTGGATTTGACATAAGACATTGCTCCAAGATTATCACACCATAATATTGGAGGTCTTGGTTGATATATACCAAAGTTCTTTCAGAAGAGACTGTAACCAATAAGTTCAACAATGGCATTAGCTACCGACTTGTATTCCGCCTCTGTACTTGATCTTGCTACTGTTGGTTGTTTCCTAGAGCTCCAAGACACCAGATTGGACCCTAGAAAAAGCTGCAAATCCATTAGTAGATCTTTCTGAGCTTGACATTGGAGTTGTAACTGGTTTACAATACTGCATATTTGTTTTCTTCAACAAATCTGAGATATATTTTCTGTGTCAATACAATACCTTTCTTGACTTGATTTACCTCGATGCCCAAGAAGTAATTTAACTCTCACAGATCTTTTATTGCGAAGTCCTTGGCTAGTTTCTAAATAAGCACAATAGTAGCATCTAAGGAAGAACTCGCAATGATGATGTCATCTACATATACTAGGACATAAACGGTAACACTCGGTTTACTGAGCACAAACAATGAAGTGTCTATCTTCGACGGAACAAACCTGAGCTCCTGTAACTTGGTACTTAACCGTGAGTACCACGCCCGTGGTGTTTGTTTCAGCCCATATAGAGCTTTCTTTAGTTTGCAGACATAATGTGGAGAATCCTTGTCTTCAAAACCAGGTGGTTGTCTCATGTAAACTTCCTCTTAAAGGTGGCCATGCAAGAAGGCATTGTTCACATCAATTTGATGTAGAGTCCACCCCTGGAAACGACAACGGACAACACGATACGTACTGTTGTCGATTTAACAACAAGACTAAACGTGTTGTAATAGTCAATGCCATGTCGTTGACTGAATCCTTTGGCTACCAAACGCGCCTTATACCTGTCCACAAAGTCATCAGATTTGTATTTGGTTTTGAAGATCCACTTACAATCAACAAGGTTGTGAGCAGGATGTCGAGGCACAAGATCCCATGTTGAATTCTTTTGCAAGGCTTGAAATTCAGACTCCATCACTTCACGCCATTGTGGCTTGGCTAGTGCTTCAGAATGAGAGGACAGTTCAATGAGAAAAGCCCGCTTACGAGAATCATATCTGATCGTGCCATCGGTGTAGGCCTTAGGAACATGGATGTGATTCTGACGCCGTGTCTGCATGGGATGAGTCGGCACGACTGGAGAGGGCGCACTGGTAGCAAAAGAAGTGGATTGAGATCTCGAATCCACACCTGGTTCCAAATCTGCATGAACATCATTAGTAGCAGGTGCAATATTGCTCAAGAGATCATTATCTATTGTCGGTTCAAGAATAGTGTTTTTAGGAGACAGAATTTCAGTCGAGGGAATATTGAAGACTGGAAGCATGGTATGTGGTGCAACATGAGGGTTGATAGTATGAGCACTTTTATAAAGATCAGACTGCTGGCTGTTTGCAAAGGAAACAAATCCTCATCAAAGATCACATCACACGAGATGTAAATGTTAGAAATAGCAACTTGTATTTCCAGAGGGCTAAAGGGCCAGTATATATACACAAAGTACAGGTGGTGAATATACAAATAACCCCTCATAACAATAGGGAATAACAAACTATACATATATCTCTAACACCCCCCTCAAACTCATGGCGGATCAACAACGCTGAGTTTGGAGAGGTAGAAGTCATGCTGTGCTCGAGTCTGGGTCTTCGTGAAGAAATCCGCTATCTGAAGCTCTGAGGCACATACTGAAGAGCAATCACCTGATCATGCACACAAGACCTTATGAAGGAAGCATCAACACCAATATGCTTGGTGAGCTCATGCTTCACAGGTCACGGCAATACCGACAAAGACTGATCGTGTCGACAAGAGAGGAGTGTAGGGACGAAACACCAAAATCCTTAAGTAACCATCGAACCAAGTAATCTATCTTTGTCAAGAGAGCCATAGCTCGCAACTCACCTCTGACTCGAACGAGACACTGCAGATCTGCTTTTAAATCTTCCAAGCAATGAGAGAATCACCAAGAAAAACATAGTAAGCGAGATAGGTGGTGATCGAGGGATCGCTGGCCCAAGTAGCATCCGAATAAGCTCAAGTTGTAACGAGTGGAGTGTGGAAAGAAGAGACGGCATGAGAGATAGTCCCACAAAGGTATCGCAGAACTCAAGAAGGTGGTCAGAGTGGACCCGAGTGGGAAAGTAAACGAATCGACTCGTAATGTGAATCGATAACACTACTACAAAAAGGCTAATATCGACGCCTCATCACAAGCAGTTAACTAAAACCGCTCAGATATATGCAATTATCGACGGTTTTGGTTTAGAGACCGTCTGTGTTACTAGTTGCGCTTAAAACCGCTCAGTGAAGAGGTAATATCACGACGGTTCATAGCTAAAACCGTCAGGAAACATCACGACAATTCTTGTTAATAACCGTCTGTGATAATTCTATATATCACAGACGGTTCATAGCTAAAACCGTCTGTGAAACATCATAGATGGTTCTTAACAATAACCGTCTGTGATATTACTACATATCACAGACGTTTTTTTGTTATAACCGTTTGTGATAATATCTCTACAGCTCCCGCGGCCGGTTGAAGCCTGATGAGTTTATTCGTCGTCGATGCGTCTCTTCGTCTCATCAGCTTCGGCTCCCCGATGCGTCTCTTCATCGCATCAATCCGCTTCGGCTCCCCAATGCGTCTCTTCGTCTCACGCTCCAAATTTATTCCTTGTTTTATAAAAAAGATCATCCGCCATCGAAGATGATCATCCCCACATACTTATAAAAAAAACAAAAATGGCTGCCCCCTCTTCCTTGTCGCCGGCATTGATGACCTTCCCGTCAGACTGCACGAGCACCTTTGTCGATTGCACGTTGAACTGTCATGGAAGAACACTGTTTCAACAGTGTCTTCACTCCTCTGTCGGCCGAGAATTTGCCGGAGCGGTGACGCCACCTTCCGCCGCCTTGACATCCTCCTCCACTTTCGACGAGTTTCTCGTGTCATCGATGTGGTCCTCCAAACGACGCTGCACGCCTCGGAGGCTTTCACTTGGATCAGCAGATCGAGGCGGCAGGCACCGAGTCGACGTGCCGAGACCCTCAAGCAAGGAAGAGAGCCTATGGGCTCAATTCTTCTTAGTTCAACGGTCGAGGGTCTTTGGGAGACACTCAAACGAAGCGTCGTGGTGGACGATTTCAGCTTCATTCACGATGATCGTGAACCGTCCGATGCCGACATCGTTGCCTATGAAGTATTGAAGATGGAGATATGACCTACCTCCGCCACTAGAAAAACTTTGTTTATTTATAGGTTTCTACTTTTTTAATCTTTTTGTAAGTGTAGCCGCCTTTGTTTGGCCATATATATAAAAATTCCAAAATAAAAAAAGTTTGGAGGTGAAGTTACTATATTAATTATATGTTGAATTATTGCTATATATATATATATATATATATATATATATATATATATATATATATATATATATATATATAGACGGTTTTGTGGAAAAACAAAATCTAGTTTGGAGGTGAAGTTACAATTAATATTAATTATATATATATATATATATAGAGGCGGTTTAGTGGAACTAATTAATTAATTAATTAATTAATTATATATATATATAGTTAAAGCAAATTTTCAAAGAATATTTAAATGACAAAATTGACATATAAACATGTAATTTCTTCATGTCATGTAAGTGTATATACGAGATAAATATACTTGAGAAAAAACCATATCATCGAGCGGTTCCATAATGGAACCGTCTATGATATGGGACATATCACGACGGTTCTATTATGGAACCGTCGGTGATAATTATCCGACGTTCCTTAATAGAACCGCTCGTGATAAGTCTCTTTATTAGTACGAGCCCGACCGCTAGGGTTTGCACCGCCCTAACTCTCGTCACTCCCGGCTCGCTAGGGTTGCGCGCGCCTTTAACTCGCCACCGTCCAACAGATTTACTCCGCTCCTCCCCACCTCGATGCCACCGCTCGACCTTGTCGCCATCGCCGCCCAACCCCGTCACCGTCGCCGCGGCCAGACACCACAGACCGCACAAGACACTCGTATGATAGTAGTGTCTTGTGCAGTGTCAGGTCGTGCCACAACTACGGTGACGCCGCCACCCAAGCCACTGGGCTTGGCCCCACGTGTCGCTTGCGCCGCCATGGCTTGTTTTCCTGCTCGGCCTCCTGCGCTAGGGCCCTGGCCGGCTTTGCTTTCCCATCCTCCTCTATTCTCCTCTAGATCTGTTAGCTTAATGTCTTTTGTTGAGTTTGATTTTTATGCTTGAGCCTTAAGTTGTGTCCTGATGTTTGTGTGATTTATGCAAGGTGAAGGAGATGGATCGATGAGGGTTGTGCTGGTGGTGGGGTCGCCGCCATGGTTGCGCTGTATTGAGGTATCACCCTACCTTACTCCCTCTCTGTCTCTACCCCTTGCTCTGTGATGAAAATGGCTAGTGCTCATGATGGATGCCGAGGGCTACTATGGTGTGGTGGCGGGTTTGGACACCCTTGGTCTTCTTTGTCTTTGTTGTTGAACCGCTCAATGATGTTAATAGTCTTATGCTGAAATTGAAGTGATAATTAGTTCATATTAATAGTTCCCTTGCTCGTGATGTAATGATGTTAATAGTCTTATGCTGAAATTGAATTGATAATTAGTTCATATTAATAGTCCCTTGCTCGTGATGTAAACCGAGGGCTATTGGTGTATGTGCATTCTATGCATCTTGCTACAACACCTCTTCACCGCTCTCGCCATTCATTAATTTCACCTTTGTCTGCGTAATCGTGTTCATGCTTAGGTCAAGTTCTCCTACCTTGCGCCCTGTGCACGCCCTACCATTCCATTCATAATCTCTTTCTATAAAGTCTCCAAGCAAAGGGTCGCTTGTGCCATTAAAATATATATATCATATATATATATATATATATATATATATATATATATATATATATTGTTCTAAGTCCCTAGCCACTTTGGGGGTCGCCCACGCAAAGATGAGAAGGATGAGGCAAGTAGCTACGGCAACCTCATGCAAGGAGAGCGTCAGGACATCCAATCACTTGGATGTTGTCGATAGGTAATTGGACATCGCTATGTTCAGAAAGTGACGTTGATGCGCAGGTACTCCGACTGGGAAGTGACATCATCTATCAGCAACAAACAATTCTTGAGCATGTAATCGTCTTTAAACCCAACAAGAACACCAAGCAATGTTTCCCTCCGGAAGGATGTCCGCTAGGAGACCTAACAACGCCGTGAAACTCTTATCGAACCAACCATTGTTTGCCTTCAATTTCAGTAGTTCAAGCACGGTTGACAACCTTGTATATTCCGCTTGCAACCAGGAACAAAGGTCTCCCGAGTCCTCCCTTAAGCCCTCGAATTTACAAAACTCTCTCTCATCAGTAGTTCTCTTCGCATCGCAGAAAGCATCCGATCCAGATTGTCATCGTGCCACCTATCCTCATCAAAAGCACAGTCCACATCCGGAAATCGTTGACTTCCTCGGCGATGTCGCCATTATTAACTTCGTATAATCTGCTCTTCACCGTGATGGTCCAACATGTATACCCTTTTTGAAACCCTTCAATCAAGTGCGCTTCGATCTGCGCGTTGTTAAACATCTTGACACAGTAATCAATGCATGGACAAGACATAAAATTTATCCCTTCTTCAACATATCCTGCTCAACGGCTCTTCTAAAAGCAACCACACCATTAATGTACTCTTGACTCACACGATTCACACCGCACATCCGCCGATCCATCTACACTACGCATGTAACAAATTAGTGTCAAATTGATTAGCGATTAATTTATAGCAAACATAAAGGGTTATAGATCGTTACCCTTGGAGCTCACGAAGAAAATACGATTCCTCTCATTTCCTTCTCCTCTCTAAGGTGGCGCAATGGGGGAGGAGGCGGCGGGTGTTGGAGGCGCTAGGGGCAGGGGTCCAACCTTCTCCTCTCTAAACTGGCGCAACGGATAATTATTGATTATCTGCATGATTGTTGATTAGATACGAGACAAAAGACAAGAGGAAGATCCTAATAACTAGCAAGTTGGTCCGCGCGATTGCGCGGGTATCCGTTTTGATATAATTGAAACAATAAACCACTCGTGATGACGCTTTCTTCATGGATAAATGGAGGAAATATAAAATAGATCATTGCACATGTGACTTATCTTGGTGTGTCATAAATTCTTCTTTTTAATCTGTTCTACAAAACTACTCATGAAATTAGTTCTGATTAAGACTTTCACCTCTTTGTACGTACTTACTTGTTTTGTCTCATCGTTGCACAAAGGAATTACACCAGATTAACGGCTACATGTTTTGCTTTTCATTTTCTGGAATTTATAGCTTTTGTGAGAAGTATTAATTGAAACTTAAACCCTATGCTTTCGATTAAGGAATACAACAAAGAAAATAAAACATTAGGGTCCATGTACAGAGTAGCAAAATAAGGAAAAATCATTAATCAATAGAATGGATAAAGGATAATAAGTATTACTCCATCTGTTTAATTAGGGGAGGAGTCGCAGGTTGGAGGAGTGCTAGGGCAGGGAAGTGGTGCATGGGGGGAGGAGCAGCAGATCTAAGTGGAGCCAGCGGCAGGGGGTTGCTCCAAAGCGGTAGTGGCGAAAGAGCAGCAAGTCTTGGCAAGGACGCAGCAGTAGTGCGGCGATGGGCCTTGCAAAGGCGGCGATGAACCTGGCGGTCTGGCGAAGGATGTGTCGGGCTCAATTTATATGAAGCGAGATATCACGAGCGGTTCTTAATCGTAACCGCTGTGATAACTAACTATCGATGGTTCTCATTCGTAACCGTCGTGTACTATCACGAGCGGTTCTCAATAAGAACCGCTCGTGATATCCGGCCAATCACGCACGGTTTGTTAATAGAACCGCTCAGGATAGTACATGACGGTTCTCAATAAAAACCGCTCGTGATTAGGGATTATCACGACGGTTTGTTAATAGAACCGCTCAGTGATAATTCCTGACGGCTCTATTAATAAACCGCTCAGTGATAGATGACTATCCTGAGCGGTTCTAAAAATACCGCTCTGTGATAGGTCGCCGCGCCACCCGCAGTCGAGACAGACCTAATACGATGGTTCCAAAGGAACCGTTTGTGATGGGGCGTCTACTATAGCCTGTTTTGTAGTAGTGATCATTGTGAGCCTTGCAACCTTTCAGTAGCCCATTATGTGCTTTAAGAGACCCAGTCACCTCTTCCAACTTCATGCTCTCAAGATCGCTGTAATACAAAAGAGTTGTGACCACAGGCACGTACCTCTCAGGAAGGACTCGCAAGTATTTCTCGACCACCTCAATTTCCTCCAGTTTATCACCAAGAGCTCAAAGTTCATTGACCACCGCCGTCAATTTTCCTGCGAACTCATCCACTGATTGAGTTTCGCCTATGTGCAATGCCTCATACTCCCCTCGGAGAGTTTGTAGACGAACTTTCTTTACTTGATCCACATCTTCGTGCATAGTACGAAGAGTAACCCTAGCCTCCCGAGCTGTATCTTTCCCGACAAGTTGATTGAGCATCGAGTTGGGTATCGCAGCATAGAGCAGCGCCAATGCCGTTTGATCAGTCTTCAAGTCGACCTCCACAGTCTTTCCTTTTGGATCGATCTTTCTCTTTTGATCGACCGGATTAGCTACTGCATCCTAGACCCCCTGGGCACGCATATTCACTCGCATCTTCATAGCCCAAACCGGATAGTTCCCTGAAGTGAGAACTGGATATGGCAGCTAATTTGGGCCATCCTTTGTTGTCGACGAAGATCCGTTGGGAGCCATCGGTCTCTTCTTCTCTAGAGTCGGAGGACCAATTTTCATACACTGCTCTGATACCACGTGTGGTCGTACCACCTACGACCAGGTGATCGGAACTCTCCAACCAGTCCAAGCTCCTCGACCAGGATGTAGTCGATCCTCCTCTCGTTACGACCACGAACAGCTTTGACCAGGTGTGGTCGTAGTGCTCTACGACCAGGTGTGGTTTCTCCTTTGTACGACCACTTCTCGTGTGGTCGATAACCTTCTATGACCACAAAGTACTTGAAACCTTTCGACCACCAGGGCGAAGCAAACGGTACTCGATGAACAGTGCTCATAATGAACAGTGCTCGAAACGAAAAAACGCGCGATTGGTTTCGGGAGATTGCTCCTCTTTTTGTTTATTGCTTTTCTCAACTCACGACTTCTTACATCGATACAAGATTCAATGGTGACTTATATAGGCTTGAGTACGAGGACTCAACACCAGACTCGGACATATTTTCTACGAGTGCGACTCGGACTCAATTTTCTAATTGACTCTGACTCAAACTAGGATTGAATAAACTATTACAGGAAGGATTAATTCCAACAGGCGGTGGCTATGAGTGGGGAGGAGGGTTTGGATGGGTGGGGAGGAGAAAAAACCCTAACCCTAACCTGGACTGATACCTTGTTACAAATGAACCCTTGTCTATTCCAGGCAGACCAAATGTATACATGTCTAGGTGATAGGCAAATATGCAAAGAGCACCCTATACAACAGAGAAATAACACAGCTATACTATCTAACACAATATACCTTCTGTTTTTGCCACCATGTAGGCATTTAGGCTTGCAATATATATTGTAAGATTAACTTGGAATAGTTGAGGAAGTATATAGTTAGTTAGCTACAGTAAGCAGTACATGAAAACTTTCAAATTTTAGATTTAAATTTAACCTGCTAGTATGTTCCTCCTGGTCTGTGACGGGAAAATGGGTACAGGCCTACAGGGAAATGAACCGTGGGCATAACCTTATAAATCATTGGATGGATTGACTCTTCTTTGTTCATATGGTGTTCATGCATTAAAGTTTATCTTTTCCACAGCAAATGCTAATTTATTGAAGCTATATTTCAGGCGGTGCTTTGATCCCAGGGAAGATGTTGTATTATACGATCCTGCATGTGGGGGCTAAATTTGTTTTGGAGCATGGAGAAGAACGCATGAAGATGGAGCTAGCTAACATGTGTGGTATGTTAAATAATAAAGCTTTGTTTTTTTTAGTATCAGGTGTTCCAACTAACCACTTGTTTCGTTAACAGAATACTTACTAAGCATAGCGATAGTCATATGCACTCTGCTGTGCAGAGGCTGGAATAAATTATTCCTTTATCTAAAAAACTAAGCATAGCGATGAAGAATCACTGGTTGAAGCTGTAAAAAAAAACTCTTCTTTGCTGAGCATCTGTTCACTAATCAGTACCAAGATAAGTTTTCAGGTGGTGCCTACGCCATTCGTATATTGACAGCGCTTTTATGGAAAGGGTGAAGGAGATTGAAGCAAACAACTCCGACGACGAGGCCAGATCAATTTCTGGACAGACAACTGTAAACATCATGAGTTACAACTAAATTTGCAGTTTGTTAGAACCTAGCAGCCTAGTATTCTTCATCCTTGATTTTGTTTCTATACATTTCTTACATCCAAATTTCGGAATAGCTCACAAGACGATTCACCTTTTTTCATGTCTATGTTTGCAGAGTTCATTTGGAGACCTCATGGAGGACCCACTGGCTTGTATACTCGGTTCTCCAGACAGCAACATGGGAAGCAACAAGCCCCCTAAGCACATAGGCACTATCCTGAAGAGAAGTGAGCTGCGAGCCCACAGGAGAAGTCACCGGCATCGTCTATCGGCACGCAGACAAATTTGCTGCATTGTGAAGGCTACATCAGATGTTTGGAGGGATACCGTAGATGCTAGCATTTTGCTTCGAACTTCCAGCTGTGCATGCAACTTTAGTCGGCGCAGTTTGCTGGGAGGAGTTCTTCATTTGCACGAGCAAATTGAAGTGTTAATCAGACCAAAGTTCATAGGGATATTTGATGTTTCTTTCATGGCTGGAAAATGCTGGGTTGCGCGTTTTACTTGAATTGAAACATGTGTTTGTGCGTGCAACCTCATTACCTGACTGTTACAGAAGCCTGGACGTTCATAGGAATGTTCAGTGTTTCCTTTTCTGCTTCCGAAATGGTCCATGCTCTATACTGGAAGAATCAGATTAAATTCGCTGCGAGACAGTGTTCAAAATGACAATCATGTTGGTGCTTTTCTTTAATAGTTGAACCAGTCAGAGACTCGGAGCCGAGATGGCTGATCGCATTGGTAAACATCTGAAACCTGCACGTACGCATGCAGCTTGATACTTGTATTCCAGAAAGGCGACAAAGAGCGCTTGGAACATAACTTCTACTAGAAAGTGTCAGGGGATAAGCACTGGGAGCGGAGGCGGAAGAGAAGAATCAACTCAGAAGGATGAGGATTATGTCGGGATGCCGTGGTGAACAACGCGGATGAATAGTAGTGATGAACAGTACCATGATGCACAGTGCACGAGCATGGTATGGTGCAAAGGGGATTGGGTAACTCCCAATCCTTTGCTAATTTTCATTGATGCATATGCTACGTATATAAATGGATACAAACTGACTTGGACAAACTAACTTGGAAGGTATTATCCTTCCTAATGCAATAAAGACTAGCTTGGAAGGTATTATCATTCCTAATGCAACTTCCCTAATAAGGCTTTCCTATAGTAAACTTGTCTAATTGCAACTTCCTAATTTGAGGATTCCTAAACTGCCGCTAGGGCCGGCTGCGCCTCCTCCTAAACTGCCGCACATGATATCTCTCCCTCCGTTGACAAACAGCTCATCCTCGAGCTGAAAAGAGGGATAAGACACCCGAAATGCGATAACGTCTTCCCATGACGTATCAGCAACGTGAAGTCCTTCCTATTGAACTAGAATTTGCCGCTTATCTCGAGACAAGCAGGCACGGATCACCGTGGCCGGCGTGGGAATAACTTGGCCATGAAGGAGGGGCGGCAATGGCGGTGGATCTTGAGGAGGGAGGCTGTCATACTTCTTCAAGAGATTCACGTGAAAAACATCATGTAAACGTGCCGAGTTGGGCAGGTCCAAGCGGTACGCGACCTCATTAATCTTGGAGATGACGCGATAGGGCCAAGAGCCGTCCTTCTTCTTGACCAAAAGCACAGGCGAGGGAAATGCAGAGCTGTTGCGCCGAATAATGCCCTGTGCCAACATAGCAGTGCATTGACACTCCAATTTGTCCTTTTGCAGTGGGTATCTATAGGGCCGAACAACCACCGTGCTGGTGCCCAACATGAGGTGGATGCGGTGGTCACGACCATGCGGTGGTGAGAGCCCATGTGGGTCGTCGAAGACTGGCAGAAATTCCACGAGAAGCTCCTCCATGAGCTCCCCCATGGATGCTGCCGCGTGAAGGTGCGGCGCTGGTCGGGCCGGTGCGACGCCTGAGCCCTCGCTAGGGCGGTGCTGACTGGGCAGCAACTCCGCCTCGGCCCCTGTCCGTGTGGCGGTTTCTCCATCTTCGTCGCCATCCTCACTGGCGGGGTGTCCCTCCATGTGCGCCAGGATACTAGCAAGAGTTTTTGCCGTATCCTCGGTGAATTGGAACATCATCTGTTGGAAATCCTCGTTACCACCGTTGCTCGACCTGGTGGAAGGAGCAACGGTTGGCTCTGACACCAAGATGTCAGGGGGTGAGCACTGGGAGCAGAGGCGGAAGGGAAGAATCAACTCAGGAGGATGAGGATTGCGCCGGGGCGCCGTGGTGGATGACGCGGATGAATTGTCGTGATGAACAGTACCGTGATGAACAATGCACGGGCAGGGTATGGCGCAAAGGGGATTGGGTAACTCCCAATCCTTTGCTGATTTTCATTGATGCATATATTGCGTATATAAAGGGATACAAACTGACTTAGAAGGTATTATCCTTCCTAATGCAATAAAGACTAACTTGGAAGGTATTATCCTTCCTAATGCAACTTCCCTAATGAGACTTTCCTATAGTAAACTTGCCTAATTGCAACTTCCTAATTTGAGGATTCCTAAACTATCGCTAGGGCCGGCTGCGCCTCCTCCTAAACTGCCGCACATGACAGAATGTGACCCACGCCAATGGCGCGGATATGTCCAATGGTAGGGAAGAGGAAAACAGTTAGTTGGTTGTAGTTTTTTTGTTTTTTTTTCAGTGAATGATGATTTATGTGAAATAACAGTGGTTATCGTGTTTTAGGAGCCGATTTAATACGTTGTAGATCTCAAACTGTAAGTCTAAAATTGTAAGCATCAGGAAGCAAGAAAAATATAGAAAGCTGTTACATTCAAATAAGATACTCTAGCAGAAAGGTGCAAAGACAAAAACAGTTGAGATCTACATAACGAATTTATGATGAATATGGCAGGCGAGAGGCTATTAAATAATAGATGTCCCAAAGCAACAATTTTTTTTTTGTAGAAGCAGACATATGATGGTACTACAAAAAACACTAATGAAACTAACTGCCTTGAACTTGGCCTTGTCATTTTCTGAATGAAGGATTCCTGCACTTTTGTCTTGGATCATAACTACACATGGATTTTGTAACGTCCCAGTTTTCTTGAGTTTTTTGAGTTTTCAAAATAAAATTAACCATTTGGTTTTGTTGAAGTTTTAAAACTTAACTTGAGATTTTGGAATCAGAAGTGTTTAAAATGACTAAATCAAACTTCAATTAATTTGAGTTTGGTTTGTTTCGAGTGCTGGAGTTCTCTGGTGTTTGAGAATCCCCTTTCTCTGCTCATTCCTTTTTCCCGTTGGACCTCCTCCCCCTCAGTCCAGACCTCCCTCTCGTTTGGACCTCCTCCCCCTCAGTCCAGACCTCCCTCTCGTTTGGACCTCCTCCCCCTCAGTCCAGACCTCCCTCTCGTTTGAACCTCCCCCTCAGTCCAGACCTCCTAGGTGGTCCTGGGAGACCTCCTGGGTGGTCTTGGGAGACCTCCGGGTGATCCTGGAGCTGGTCACAACCACCCCTTTGGTCATGACCTCCCCTTTGGTCACGACCTCCCCTTTGGTTGGACCACCCTCCCGAGTTTTGACTAACCCCACCTGTCAGCCCTGCTCACCTTCTTCTTCCTTCCGTCGCGTCACTGCTGACGCAAAAGTCCTAGCGCATTAAATGCTGTTGTGTCGCATTAAATGTTGTCACTTCTGTAGTACCTGTTCTCCCTCTTGTCTCCTCCCCTACCTGCCCCATCTCCTCCACCTACCCTTGAACTCGTGCGCCTCCGAGTCTCTCAGCGACCCTCCCCGTCTCCTCCAGGCTATAAAAACCTGAGCAGCTCTCTTTCATCTCCTTTTTTCTCACCCAACTCTCTTGCTCTCGCCCAGCTTCTCTGTGCTGCGAGTTTCGCCACCGTCTGCTGAAGCCGCACCGTCGCCTCCTCGTCGCCAAGGAGCCCACTGGAGCCTATGCCGTCTTCGACCACCTCGTTGCCGAAGGATTCACTGGAGCGCTTGTGCCGTTCGCCGTCCTCCTCCTGTCTTCTTCGGTCTCTCTCTCTCTCTCTATCTTGATGAGTTCCCCTGTGCCCTGTTCTCTTCCTTTCTCCTACGACCACGTTGCGTAGTCGTATCCCCTTTTGTATTCTCCTACGACCACGTTGCGTAGTCGTATCCTTTTGTATTCTTCGTACGACCACGTTGAGTAGTCGTATCCTTCGTTGGACCTCCTCAGGACCTCCTCCTTCGGACCTCCCCCTCACCTTCCTTTTGGTTCTAGTTTGGTAGTCTTTGGTTTTTATTTGGATTTGTTGTATTTATTTGGCTCTTTTCGCACGTGTAGATTCCGGCTTCTCTGAAGAGTTCCTAGACCCAACAACCTCTACCGAAGCATCTCAACTCTTCAATGAAGGCAAGTCGTAGACCTTTGATCATGTCGTACCCAGTTTGCAAAATTACATTGTTTTATACTAACATGCATGGCTAATTGTATAAAAATGATTTGAGAAATAGCTAAATACCTACTCGACAGCATGACTCCTTGAATACTTGTGTTTGACATGTTGACATGTATCCTTGGACACCATAGGTTGGGCAATCTTAGTTGGACATCGTTGAGATACCAACATGGGTGCGTATATTGCTTAGACATGCTTTAGTTATATGATGTCTCTCGATCACATGATTCAATGATGATGAATTTGACTTAATGATATATGGAATTGTGGCACAGCCACTATTGTTAAAATTTGTTGTGCCATGACTAGGGTGGCCATTTGGCCGGGATGAACCTAAAATGATTTATACTCGGGCGAGTGATCGTGCAGTAAAGGGGGTGCAGGAAGCACATTGGGATATAGATGTCTCGCCTGAGTAGTTAGCCTTACAAGCCATTGATCTGGGCCATACCGTGTAACCACAAGTTCATTATCGGGTGGACCTGGCCAACTAATTAGCAATGCTTTGAGTCGGTTCTATTTTGGTTGAGAATAGCGCAAGAGGGGGCTAGGAAGGCGAATCCTTAGCGAGCAGAACCGAGTCAAAACGGAGCTTTGTAAAGGCCTTGTCACATGCTCTAGACTTCTTACCTAAGGTAGTGAGTAGGGGCATCGATGGGTGCCCAACCAACTAGAGAGGTCGTGTCTTGTGGGTCAAGTTGTACAACCTCTGCAGAGTGTAAAACTATTCAAATAGTCGTGTCCCCGGTTATGGACAATGCCTGGTGATTTCACGCAAGGGGTAGACTTTTCTCAAAAATGTGGTCGTGGTTGGTTCCGTGTGGTCTGGGAAGTGAACAAGGTGTTCACGAGTGGTCTGGGAAGTGAACAGGGTGTTCACGTGTTGTTTCAAAGAAACTTGATTACTTATGTATTAATCTTTCAACTTATGCTTTGCAATCTACCTACTGTATTTTCAGTCAATTCTGCTTTCTGCAAAGTAACCATAAAGCTATCCTTGTCAAGCCTAGCATGAATACTGTTTGCATACATTTCCCTATGATTTGCTGAGTACATTCAAAGTACTCATGGCTTTGTGCCCTCTGGTTGATCAGTCGCTGAAGAGAACCCAGGGAGCTCTGAGCTCTATGAAGAGGAGTTCTTCGAAGACCTTGCGAGCTAGGAGACGCCCTCCACTCGATTGCCTGTGGGCATGTCGAATGGCTTCTACGAGTGTTCTGTCTTCCGCTGCGAGCTCTCTTTTGTTGTAAGCCATGCGTGGCAACTCTGTAAAAACCTTAACCATAAGGTCTTTTGTTTCTATTAATATTAATTTGTCTGCTTCTTCTATAGCCCTGCGTGTTGAAACTGTGCGAGCTAGCTGCTGATCCTAGGACTAGCTTAGAATGCACAGAGGGTCTCGGGATTGCTTACCCAGGGGACCCGACATATTTTCAAGCTCAATCAGAAAGCTGAAAAAAAACAATTGAGATTTACAGCATGAATGTCTGCTGAATATGGCATGCGAGAGCGAGACCATAGTAGTCTCAATTCACAAATATGAGTGCCAAAGATGATTGCCCAGTAGATGTACCTATAAGGAAAGATCAATAAGATGTTATTCTAAGCAGGACATAATTTAGTATCTGTCATCAAGGATAAATAACAGGTGCTTTTCAAACTCCATATATAATGTAAAAGAGCATGGGTTCAAGCTAGCAATTTCTTTCCACAAGAAATGGAAGTCTCAGGTAATCAATTTCACATTATACATGAGTAAGGAGAAATAATAGGAAAACACTAAGGAAACTAATTCCCTTAAACTTGTTCTTGTCATTTCCTGAATGAAGGAATCATGTACTTCTATCTTAGCTCATAACTACACAAGGATCTTCAACATCAATCAAAAAGACGCAAAAAAAATTGAGATTTCCAGCATGAATGTATGCTGAACATGGCATGCGAGAACGAGACCCTAATAGTCTCAACGCACAAATATGTTGTAGTTGTAATGAACGATCAATAAGCTGTTATTCTATGCAGGACATAAGTCAGTATCTGCCATCAAGGAGAAATAAAAGGCGCTTATCCAATTCCATATACAACGTAAAAGACCGTAGGTTAAAGGCATTTGTTTCCACAAGGAAGGAAAGTCTCAGGTAATCAGTTTTGCACTATACATGAGTAAGGAGAAATAACCGGCGCTTTTCCAATTCCATATATAATGTAAAAGAGCATGGGTTCAAGAAATTTCTTTCCACAAGAAACTAAAGTCTAAGGTAAGCAGTTTTGCGTTATACATTAGAATGAACTAATCACATTTTTTTTATAGACAGGTCATCTAGCTCTAGACAGGTCATCTAGCTCTACAAAAAAGGCACTGTCTAGAATGATGTGTGCCAACAATGCTATCGTACTACAAAGGCTTATCTCCAATGTACACTTACTCTCCGGTCAGCAGCTCATGAAGCCATCTAGAGAATGCGGTTACAAACACGAATTGAGGGGAAATCAATCTCCTGCAAGGCGAAGTAGGCAGACAGTAAATAAGATTAAATCACTATACGGAAAAACTCATTCAGGTACCTCTCCATCATCCAGAAGTTGTCATCCACATATAACTAAGGAAGGAGAAATAACTGGTGATGGAGAAAAATGATAATAATGGATAGCGCCTAAGAGGAGAGCAGTATTGCGAAAGCTTGGGAAAGATAAAGAAGGACAAACGTATTGAGGGGTAATGATGGACAGGGTTCTATGTGGTAAGCAAGACAGCAGAGCATAGTGATGACAGTAATACCGTAACTGTTTATAACCTAAAGCAGGTGATAAAGATGAGTCTAAAAGCTAAACGCATATGGATGAGTCTTGAATGGCCGCTTGTAACAACGGATTGATTGTATAGTTGCAGTACAGAATGTATTGGGCTAAAATAGCTAAAGACAGAAAATTTGCATGTATTAGAACAGAATAGCAATGAATGACAGGTAAGCAGCATATGTGTGCAGATGTAACGAATAGCAGATTCAATATATATGGTTTTTGAAACCAAAAAAGGGGCTCGTATGACGGAACTGTATATCGTAGAGTTATAGGAAAGGGACAGGTGTTTGTACAGGTATGTTCTAGCTACTTTATGCATAGTAGTTGCTGCAGGACTCAATAGAGAGATAAAAAAGCAAAATACTAAATAGGAGATCTGTCAAAATAGATAGAAACCTGTAATAGTGATTCTGGTGTTGAATGTTGGCGTTGCAATTCAGTTGATTGTATATTGGCATACATGTCAGATGGTGGCTCTAGGTCAGCCCTGGGTAACAGGACCTTTGGTTGCTCCTGGTGAAACAATGCACGAAGACAGAGATCGCTGAGAAGCAGAAGAGATACAAAAGCTTTGAGAAGCAAAGGCAGCGGGTATCTGGGAAGTAAATGTAGGTATTTCTGAAGATAGCAGATGCATATGGACATATAGATCTGATGACTTTATAGGGCTAAACAGTTGCAAATGTAAGAGTTTCAGGTAACACATTTGTGGTCTGCATGTACATGTTTGATTGAGCAAGCCAGAGGAGTAAACGAGCCCTTAAACATAGCAAAAATCGAACTTTGATTATCTGAAATTATCGATATCATAAGCAGGAAACATGAGGCAACCTCTATTTCCCATCGAGCTTTTAGTTCACAAAGACACTAACACATAGTAATAATCGATCATTCCCTATATTAGTTGCACATTCGATATGGAAAGCATGATTTGTTAGCGAGTAGTAATTGCAAATTCATTGGTTTTCATGGTAGCAACAGACCTTTGAGAGGAATATGAGCGTGTCCTAGCAAATATGAAAGACCCAGTTTCGCTAACTTTGGATATAACCACATAGGATGGAAAATGCTAAGCATGCTCTGCATTAATAGTGATATTCTAGATATATCTCTTACATACATTTTCTAAATACACGTGTAACTGGTCAAGTAATATGTGATACAACAACACAAAACTTGTGTTCTGGCGACATCATATTGTGTAACAAACAACATGACAAAAACCTAATACATCTTCTCCATGTTGGGAACAATAACCCTCATCAAAGGCTGCAACCAAGAATCACACAGGAAATTAGATTGGTAGAAGTTTATAGCACAAAATTCAAGACCACAGACTAAACATCCAGAATTCATCATCTGGCACCAACTGACAAAGATGGAAAAGCACCCACATATTTGGGTTTTCATCCACAGACTTGGGTGCATGTCCTGCGTGGAGATCAATACCCAATGTGCTTACATCTGGGTTTTTTTTTCCTGTTACGCTCAGAAACATTGACATGTAAAACTAACTAAGGATGGTACCCGGACTCATTTCTTTTCTAGACAATTTCCTTATATTAGTTTTGAAATCATTCAAATCAACTGTCTTTTAGACACCATGATTAGCCATCTGTTATCTTGTAATTTGAAGTGTTACCTATTCCCGCGAAGCAGTTAAAAGACAACCTACTAGTCACGCTAATCATCACAAAGCATGCATTGACATGGGAATTTTCATTTTTCATGAAACAATTATACAAAGAGTGGTTGCTGACTCCACGTTAGAAAGTATCATCATTAATAAGAAATACATGATGACAAAGAAGTCCGTACATTAAATGGAGCTACATGCTTGCACAATAGTACCTACAGATCATAGTCAATTGGATTTTTGAACAAAGTTCATCAAATGACAATATTAACATCAGTGATTCATCAGAACTACCTGATGCTCATGAAAATACAAAAGCGATGTACAGAACGATCTAAAAGGATATCGCTATAGCTCACATTGAAAAACACAATGTTCCTATTTGCATATTGCATATCTATCATTCCCATCAATAGCATCAGAACTCATCCATAGGTTTAAACTTTCATCAGAACGAAGCAATCAAAGCAAAAAGCACCATTCCGCTGCAACATAATATTGATGGATATATAACAATATGGTCACATACCTCGGTAACTATGTAGAAATTTTCTTCAACCAGTTTCTCTCTGAAGTTTTCCACCTCTTTCAACAGGCCAACTCCATCACCAGAAAATTCCCAAGCATAAGTAACAACCAACACCAATCGGTTCGGTCCTAGACAATATCTCTATTCTAATCAAGGATCCTGATCTCCCTACAGCAAAATTAGCATATACCAAAATTAGTAAACAATTATAGGTGAGGGGAGCCGGAGAAGGGGCTGCGGCAGGCAAAGCAACTGGAGGCTGGGGGGACAGAGAAGGAAGCAGCGATAGGGGGTGGAGAGCAGTGGGAAGGCCCATCACCTGCACCGTTGAGGCCTTGTTTCCTGAGGACCTCCAGCCAGGGGGAGCGAGAGGGAAAGGCGGGTAGGAGCTCTAGCCAGAAGCAGCGAGAGGGGAGGATGGCCGCAACGGGAGGAGAACCGTGGTACCAGATTAGTGGTGGACGGAGAGGGAGGAGACGGGAGGTGGGCCGGCCTCAACCCAGGCGCCACCATCACCAGCACCGCTGCGGCCTTATTTCCTGAGGAGCTCCAGCCAGGTGAAGCGAGAGGGAAGGACAGGCGCGACGGGAGGAGGACCGCGGGACCAAATTGGTGGCGGACAGAGAGGAAGGAGATAGAGCTGGAGGGGGAGGAGCGGGCAAGAGGAGAAGGGCGACGCTCGGCATAGGAGATCAAAGGGAAGACGGAGAGGGAGGAGAGCAGCTCAACATGGGAGAGCAAAGGGTGGAGAAGAATCGATGGAAAGGGGATATGGGAGAACGAAGGGAAGGGCGCACAGTCGCATCGCTGGCACGGAGACGTGAACGGGCAGGCGGTTTTGCGAGGCTATGGGGGCCAATGGATGCGCGTGCGTGTGAGCTCACGCGTGTTTGTGTCTTTACCACTAGAAGGTGAACTACTCATGTTGCAGGGGCGCCTCCTGACCAGGAGCACCTGCCATGCGCAAATGGTAGAACTCTTCACAAATATGTTGTAGTAGTTGATCAATTGACATGGCCTCGATGTTGAAAACTCTACGATTCCACTCCTTCCATATCATCCGGAGACTAAGATGATGCACGAACCAAGCTCCTTTCTCTTCTTCCTTGGTAACGAACTCCGCGTGGATATCCAGTGTTCTTCCAGGGTGGGTTGTCCGATCGAAATTGCACCAAGCAAACAAACGCGAGCTAAGAAACGTGACCACACTTGGGAAGTCGCCGCACACCCAACAAGAAGGTGATCTATAGTCTCTTGGGAAGAGCCACAAAAGACACAAACACCCTGCTCTTGTAGCCCCCGACGTTGGAGACGATCCACCGTCCAACAACGTTGACAAACTGCTAACCACATGAAGAATTTGCACTTCATAGGCACCCATGCTTTCCATATAGCCTCAGCACACGGAAACTCTAGTGACCCCAGGAAGAAAGCCTTGTAATCTGACTTGGATGAGTAGCATCCTGATGCTTCCCAATGCTAAATAATCGAGTCCTCCTGTCCCTGCATTAAACAGACTGGGTGCAATGAATCCCAAAGTCGAAGGTACCCTAATAGGCTATGAGCATCCAATTGACCCCTAATGTCCGAAATCCACTTGCCATTGAGAAGTGCTTGGGCTACCATTCTTTTTTTCTGAATGGATGGTGGAACTGACTTTACTAGGCAAGGTACTAAGTTGGGGATGCTACACCCATCCATCCAGTGATCCGACCAAAACAAGGAGCTCTCACCATTGCCAATCTGCATGAAGATAGAGCTCGAAATATGTTTTCTTCTGATCAGGTGGCTTGGGTAAGCAGACCCACTCCCCCCATGGCCTTGACGACCATGTTCACTGCAACCAAAGCCAACGGATGCGAAGGGCCTTGCCTAGATCATGCAAGTTGTGTAAGCCCAGACCCCCATAATGAATGGGCTGTCACACTGACGACCAAGTGTAACATCCCAAAATTTGGCTTTTCAAAAATCTTTTGAGTAGTTTACGTCCCTGGAAAATTTCACCAATTTTATTTGAATTTATAAAGCTTAAAAGGGACTTTCATAAATCAAAAATAATTTAAAATGATTAATCTCAACATCAACTATTATCAAAACTATTTTATTTGGATTCTATGTGCTTGGATATATTTTCTAGATTTTTCTAGAATTTTTTCGAGTGCATTTGCTATTTTCTATTTGCCCTTTGTCTTTTCGGCTATTTTCTAAAAAGAAAACTAATTTAAAATCTCAGATTTAGTCCTTGGGCTCAATTCCTTTCTTGGCCCAGTTCCTATTCCTCCTTTCAACTCGGTCCAGCCCACCTCATCTCCTCTCGCATTTGGCCCATCCGTCGGCCTCTCTCACCTCACTCGGCCCGACCAAAGCCCACGCAGCTGCTTCTTTCTCCACTGCTTGGCCAGCCCAGCCCCGCGCCGCAAACCCTAGCGCGCCTTGCCCCAGGTCCACCTGCTAGTGGCGCTGCAGCCTCAGCGTGCCTGTGCACATGTGCACGACGCGGTCCCTGCGACCGCTGTCTCCATTCACGCGTGCCGCGCTCGACTCGCGTAGCCACCGCCGCCTTGGGAGTCTGCTGCTCGCACGCCTCCCCAGGGCGCTATCAAAGCCCACCCGGTGCATGCACCCCTGGTGACACCGCCACCCTGAAGCCATCTTCTTCGACTCTGGTGCCACGCCCGCCTCGTCGTTCTCCGCCGTCAAGCTCCCTCGAGCCGCCGCGACTGCGTCACGGCATCTGCCTCGTCGAGCCGCCCTCGGTGCCCTATTCGCCGCCGCTTGGAGCCGCCAAGAACCGCCCCGAGCGCCTTCTTCTTCGCAACCGGCGTCGACCGTCTCCGTCGTCGTTCTCCGCCGTGGGAGCTCCCTGAACCACGCCGTTCGCGCTGCTGATTTTGCCTTGCCTTCCTCTTCTTGGCATGCCATCTGGAAACCCTGAGCCCTTCAACGCTGGTGCCGCTTCGTCCTCTCCGACTCTGGCCGTCGCCTTCAAAGCTTCGATTCGCCGCCTCCGGTAATCTCTACCCCCCCCGACACCACCTTGGTGATCCCCGTGTGACGTTCTCTCCGGTGCCCTCTTCCTTTTCTTGGTTCAATGCCTCAGCGTCGTCGCCATCGACGACCGAGCGCGCGTCGCCGTTCGTTGCTCACTGTTGGTGGTCATCATTGACCCGCACCGCCATGGCCGCGTCCCCACGACCACCTTCGCTTCCCCTTTCTGTCGAACCCATCTCCTTGCGCCACTGCGACCCGCAGCTCCGGCAAGCCGGCGAGTCTGAGCCGGCCAAAGCCTCTGTGCTCGTGCCGTGCCCTATGTGCATTGCTAAATGCGACGTCACCTCACCTTGTCCTCCATGGCAGGCCACCTCAGGTGCCACATCATCGTCTATCTAGGCCTCTTTGCCCATGTGGCATCCTAATCGGCTCCTGGTCATATGCCACATGGCACACCTAACCCAAAGCCTAAAACCGAAACCGTATGGATCTGGTTCACCATGAACCCATTCTATGACATCTAGACCCCACCTTGTCAGCACTATTCCATGGACCCAATCCACCATGAACCCAAATCCTAGTTCGTGGACTTGGTCTATGGACCAATGGCCCACCCGTCATCCTCTTTGCCCTTTTCGGAAATTCATTTAATTTCTGATATTCAATTATCCAGTTGGTCCCACATGTCATTCACTACCCTTGTTCTCTCTCACTTACTAGTGGACCCCACTTGTAAGTGTCCAATTCTTTTTATTCTATTCTAACCCAAAGGAATATTCTCTTAATATTCTTTTCTCTCTTAATTTCGGCATTTCATGTGATTCTTCCGAGAGTCATATCTTTTGTTTCCAAACTTCGATTGAGTCCATTCAAATTCCTAAATTCAAGATATATTTATCTGAGATTATTATTTAAATTTTGGAGTTGTTTGCTCTCTGTTATTTATTTATTTAGTTTATTTGCTTGTTTGCGAGTAGACGTTGATACTTCGGGAAGTTCTGATCAAGAAAGAGCTGAAGATCAAAGAAGTAGAAGATTAAAGATTAAATAAGATCATCATTGCTGTAGCAAGGCAAGTTATACCTTTGATCATGTTGAATCCCAGTTTTCTAAAACTACTTTAATTCAAATTATTGCATTTACTTTAAGTATTTATTTAAATGCTTTTGGGTGTAGTTATTAATCCCATTTGTTATATCCACCTTGTCTATTTGATATGTCATAATCTTTTGTCACCCTAGATTGGTTTATTTAGTTGGTAATATCGTAGCACCAACGTGGGTTGGTAGACACGAGTAGATTGCTTAGTCATGCCACAAGTCATCATCTCATGTGAGTTGCAAATATAAACTTGACTAAGTGATTATGGAACTATGTGATAAAACTGTGTGCTATTACTCGTTGATGGCGTATGTTGCACTTAACCAACAGCGTGGGAAAAGAATTGGACCGAGGCAAGTGGTGGATACTGTGTGCTACTTCTGGTGGCTGTGTGTATGGGAATATTAATATGCATGTCATATTAATCTATGTGTCATAATAATCTGTGTGTCTTAGTTAGAAATTGGAAGTCTTGCCTTGGTCAATTAAGGACTTAACTTTGTGCGCCATTGAACTGAGCCTTACTGTACGACCACATGCCTGGTATGGGACGGGCCTAACTTAGTAAGTTATGGATTCTTGAGATTGATTACTCAGGTAGTAGGTTAGGCTGTGTTGCATGGGTGGAGGTGTGCTACCAAGTAGTCACATCGCGGGATGGTTCGCCGCTTCCCTGTCCAACGGTGTGTGTCGGACTGACTTCCTGTGTGGGGTTATTTGGCGGTTTGTAAGCACACTAGGAGTATCAATGCTTAGGATGAAGTTTCTGAAAGGTTTTGTTGTGATCAGCTCCGTACAAATTGATTGCATCTTGTGGGTAAAGTGTACAAACTCTGCAGAGTGTTAAACAATCTATTCGAATAGCCGCGTCCGCGGTCATGGACATGCTCGGGGATTTCACACAAGGGGTAGATTTTCATAAAACTTTGGGAAGGGAGCTGTGTGATCTAAATCATATGACTGTGTGAATAACTTGATTACGCTATGTGTCTTTGTGAAAACAACTGATAAATTATTATTATCTATTTGTTTTATGCTTTCAATCTATTATTCGTATTCAAATTGCAAATGTTGCATTTCTGCAAAATAACCACAGAAACCATTCCTTTGGAATAAGACATCATGTATAATTGCATTTATGTGGTATGACTTGCGAGTACGGTTGTGTACTCATGCTTGCTTTAATCAATCAAGCAGAAGTGAAGGAATCGTCAGTCAATAAGGTCTACTTCAAGGATCGTGGAGAACTAGGTCGTGCTACCCCAGCCGATTGCCTGTGGGCATATGGATGGGCTTCATTGAACTTATTCCGTTATGTTCCGCTGCAGCTTAATTGAGCTATTCGCCATCTGAGGCATTAATTGTAAGCTTTGACCTTAAGGTCTTTACTCTGATATTTATTGTTATTTGCCTATTTATTAGTCGTCTTTGTATATGGAAATGATATTTCACTGATGTTGCCACTGTGTGCACTAGCATGATCCTGGACTAGTGCAGTATACACAGAGGGTCCAGAATTGCATTTTTGGGTCCCGACACCAAGCAACCAAGCAAGACCCTCCAGACACATTTTCGGTACATTTCCAAAGAAACGTTTGCCGTCTTTTATCGATTTCTTTTATTACTGAGAGCGGTGGGTTGAGGGCCATGAAACTGTAGATTGGGATGGTTGTCATCACCAACTTAGCCAATATAGGTGTCGTCCTTGCGAAAGCAAATTAGTCTGCCAGTCTTGGAGGCGATTAGCTACTTTGTCTAGTCCGCCAGTCTTGGAGGCGATTAGCGACTTTGTCCCAAAGAGGTTGAAAATCTCCCTTGGATGGTTTCCTCAAAGAGAGGGGTAAGCCAAGGTATTTACACAGGAAATCAGCAATGGTGCACTGAAGTTCAGAGGTGATGAGGTGGAATTCTTGAACGCTACACCTAATTGGCAAAACAGAACTCTTGGAAAGGTTGGTATGCAATCCTGATGCCTCGCCGAAGAGCTTAAGGATTTATTTGATGGCGTGCAAATCTAAACTAACCGGGGTTAGAAAAAACCACTACATCATCCACATACAATGACAAGTGGTGCGGTATGCCTCGACGCCCTCCGACCATTTGGAGCAATGAAGCATTCTCAACTATGGCGAGGATATCGTTAAGCACGTCCATCGCAATGATGAATAGCATTGGTGACAAGGGGTCCCCTTGGCGAAGGCCACGGCCATGCCAAACTGGGTGGCCCGGTTTGCCATTAATGAGAACTCGGGTGGAAGCCGACCGGAACACAATACACAACCATCCACACCATTTCGGCCTGAACCCCTTGCGCCTAAGAATCTCTAGCAGAAAGGGCCAAGATAGGGAATCAAAAGCTTGGGCTATATCGAGTTTGAACAGAAAGGCTGCTTTCTTTTGTTAGTGTAGTAGGCGGGCAGATTGTCAAACGAGAAGAAAATTATCTTGGATGGAGCGCGCCTTGGTGAAGGCTGACTGGTTGGGCGCTACCACCTTGGCAAGCTCTGGTGCCAGCCTCGTCGCGAGGACTTTAGAGAAAAGCTTCGCAAAGCTATGAAGCAAGCTGATGGGGCAATAATTTCGTGCTTCCTGAGCTGAAAGATTCTTTGGTGAAAGAGTGATCATGGCTTGGTTGAGTAGTTGAAAGTAATTTCCCGCCAAACAATCAAGGCTATAAAATGTCGCCATAACATCGAGCTTTATTATTTCCCAACAATGTTGGTAGAAGTTGGCTTCGAGTGCCAAAAGATCATAGGAAGGCACATTGATGAAGTCCAGATCCAAGGTGTGAGCGCGTGAAACCGGCTTGCCAATGAGGTTAGAGAAGTGTCTGTGAAAGGCCTCCTCCAACTTTGCTTGCGAATGAATCCAATAATCAACGACCTTTAGTTTTGATATGTAGTTGCGATGCCTGCTATGATTGGCATGAAGATGAAAGAAATGTGTGTTCGCATCGCCTTCCCACAACCATTTAATTCGTGACTATTGGTGTGCAATTGTGCGTTTGAATGAACAGAGGCCTAGCATTTTCTTCTTAAGCTCCATTCGGAACCAACACTCCCATGACGAGAGAAGATGTTTCTCTTCGGGCAAAGAGAAACGCCAGATTAGCTCTTTAGCCAACCCTATTTGTTATCGCACGTTTCCACAATGGCGTTGGCTCCAACTCTGCAGGGTTCTACTTGTAGCTTTGAGGAGAGCATCGAGTCTTCGAATGGGGTCTGTAATGGCCTTATCACAGCGCCATGCCGCTTTGACCGCCTCCTAGAAGCCGTCCACCTTTGTCTGGAAGGACTTGAAATGGAAGCACTTCTTGGCACTGAATTGGAAGGCCGTAGACAAAAGCAGCAGACAATGGTCAGAGGCCGTCGACTGTAGAGCTCGAAGGAAGCAGCCCAGAAACAATACTTCCCAATTCGATGATACACAGCCGTACCGATGTGTTTTAGGGTTGGCCTCTCCCTTGCTCTTGTCCACGTGAAGGCTCTGCCATTTAAATGGACCTCTTTGAGTTCTAGGTCATCGATCGCTCGCCGAAAACTTCCCATGAGCCATCTGTTTAAACAAGCATTGTTTTTGTCGTTCGCTTGAAGGATGAGGTTGAAGTCTCCAAGTATCATCCAGGGATTGCTTATGGAGCCATGGACGTCACATAGTTCCTAAAGTAATGCTATTTTGCATGCGTCATCTGGTGGACCATAAACTACTGAAATTCAAGAGGACGATCCGCAAGGAAAATCTACTTGGGCGGTAATGGAGTAGTTTCTTAAACTCGTAGCAAAACAAATAGCCTTGCTGGAGTTCCACGCTAAGAGAATACTGCATTTGGTTTGGAATGCCGGTGTGAGGACCCTTAGGTTATTTTCGTAAGACGGAGACCTTCCCGATCTTATGAAAATAACTCTGGGCCTCAGAGGATTGAAATCCAATTTAACTCTATTTAAGTAAAAGGACCCAGCTGAGCTAGTGCCACGATGACCATGCATACCACTCCCCTGTGAGTGCTACATGGTGACCGGTTCTCCAATAGCCGAATAGACACTTAAAGGAATTAAAGATGATTTCAAAACTGCGGATATGTGTCCCGTGTTGGTTCCCACCAACACACACATATCCTTATCAACGTCAATCATAGTCATACAAAAGTCATACATTGATATATCAAGTGACATATAACATAATACTTAAGTCTATAACTATTACAAAAGTGGACGATTAGCCAAATTCAAAGTTTAACATCAAGTAGCAGCAAAAATAAATTAAATAAACCAAAAGGTCCAGCAAGGTGTACCCAAACCCAAAGGCAACCAACTGGGTGTTAGAAATAGAGTCATTCGTTAGCGTCGCCGAAATCGGCGCTAACGAACTGATCAAGTGCATAGTCTTCCTCACTTGAACAAATGGACAATCCGGTTAAGTACAAAATTATACTCGCAAGTCTTACACAAAGTGAAAATTATACATGCTAGTGGCTGTCCAAAAGAGAGGTATTAATGGCTTATTTTGCATAAAACGCACCAATTCTCAACCTACACAATCTAGTTTGAAATTGTCATTTTGTAAACAAATGTTTAGTAAAAGAAATACAAGTTACAGTAGCATATACATAATTCAAACAATACCAAAGTGGCAGCCCACTTTGATAAACTAAAATGCATGAATACCCATTCATGCCGATACCAAGTTGTAACCATGTCAATTTTACTTAGAGTCTAACAATGATGTCTCCCGAACTCAAGTGGTCGTCCGTAACCGTGGACACGGCTATTCGAATAGATTAATCCCTGCAGGGGAGTACTACTTTACCCACAAGGCTCGATTAGCCCGTAAACCTCTGGATAATGACACACTTCCTAAGGTATGTCGACCAGGGAAATCGAGATTCGGTACTGTTTAGCAAGATGACCATATTGAGTTGAATCACCCTTGCGAGATGAACCCCAACTCAGTATAAGCTACTGATAGAGCTTGCTAAGAGGACACACAAGTTGTGTTGGAGATACCGATGCAATGTAAATAAAGAAAAATAGTGCTCCCATGCACATTATATAAAATTACATCGGATCCTACGATCATATGATCAAACACATTATGTTCTCACACCACCTATGACTCAACCCAATAAGACCCTCCCCTTACTTGACCAAGCCAGCTTCCAACTCAGCATGTGGTAGTACGAGTGTTACTTGAATTAACGATGGCACAAAGTTCGATCCTTAATGGTCCGAACAAGACTGCCACAATACCCGAGTCTTGTGCACGAAGGCACCCACACTACTAACCACTTTTCCAGACCCAAATTATTTTTAATTTGCCAAAATTAAACTTAATAACTAGATGCGAAGATCTAGACAAAAGCATAAGAATAAATATTTGGTGTTTCTCAAAATTGACGAGCTAACCCCGTCAACCGAACTAACGCATCTTTTAGACTCGCATGGCTAAGCATACAACATAGATAATAGATACATCATCACAACATCTAACCTAAGCATATTTGTAATGGAAATATCAAGGATAACCAGCAAGACACAGTGCATAACTAACTACAACTCGCAAAATATCGATATACCAAACTAGCATGCAAGCAAGTATCATTGCATTTCAATGTAACTAAAGTAGAAAATATGGGATCAACATGTGTGCAAAAATAAAAAAAATGATGCTTGCCTTGCTGGAATTCCAATTGCTCACTCTCAGTTGCGTAGTCGTTCACTTCCGGCACTTCGAAATCTATAGAAACGCGATATCGAATAAACACCGAAAAAGCCAAAAAAATCAAAGTGCTAAAAAATGCATGAAATTTGTACAGTAGTGATATTATGATTTTATATGAATTTAGGTGAAAGAATTAATTCGAAAAGGCTTAAGGGAACCTAGTAGATGGTGTAGAAGCATTGAATCGAGTAATGCCTCACTAGAACAGCGTCGGGGAAGAGAATAGGGTTTTCGGTTGATAATAGAGCAAATCCAAAATCCAAGGGTCCCTGTGAATGATTGAGGAGATGGGTTGAGGGAAAATGAAAATAATGTCTAAGAACACGTTCTAACGCACATAGACGAGGAAGAAACTCACTGGGAAACAAGATGACACGGCAGAGCTTCTATGGGCGCGCTCTGGAGAAGAAGAATGGCACGACAACGTTCTGAGAGCTACAAGCAAAATCAAGGTCGCACATTAGCAAAAACAGACATGGCGATGAACGGAGAAGACAAAGGACGCTGTGGCTTTTAGCTTATCTGAGACAATAGGAAGGACCAATGTCCTTCTCCTCAACAACTGAGAGGAGAAGTGAGGAGAAAAGAGGCATGCGAGGGGGATAAGCTCGGGCAAATGGATGGAACGTAGGGGGTGTGAAGTAGCGAAGGCACAGGAGTGGTCGATGGGGGCAGTGGACTCACGGCATCGCCTAGGCGCGGAAGGAGAACGCGGCCGCGTGGCACGCGCGCCCTAAGCTTCCTGCCTGAGGTTGAAGGCGACCCTAACGAGCGGGCCCAGGTTGGCAGCGACTCAGCGAGGCGTGGGTCGCTGTGTGGATCGAGCTAGTTTCAAGTGGGGTGTGGTTCAACCGAGTCAAACTCGGTCGAGCCGAGTCAAACCAACATTGACTGATTTTAATTCAAACCTTTCTACTTTGACCGGTGGATTAAAAATAGCCAATAAATTTAGAAAAATCTGAAATTTTGCAGAGTGGTTCCTGGGATGACCTAGTAAACATATAAATTTTCCAAACTCACTTTTCATGTTTTAATTGCTTAATTTTAATTCCTTTACAACAGAGGTCTTTGGATTGTGTTTGAATTTTCTCGGGGTTGATTTATTTTCTAATTTTTTTATAAAATTCATATTTATTCATGATAAATATTTTAAGATTAAAATAAATTATTACCCAGGGAACTTTATAAGTATTTATTTTTGTTTTTCTTTTGGAGCTTTAATTGGAGTTATTTGTTTAATTTTGATTTGAGATTTAACAAATGCAATAATTTATGCAAATGCATGAGAAATCAAATGCATGCTTATGAGATGCATATTAATTCTAATTAATAAGATTGGGGATGTGAAAAACCTCCCCCTTAAAGAGAATCTTGTCTCGAGATTCCAGTATTTCGGAAGTCGAACCGGAAGGCTTGTAGTTGGTTCTTTCAACTCTAACGAAATGCACCTTCTGCTGCCTTTATTTCCTTCAAAGATAGCATTGAGATATCCTAACAAAGTAACAAGGAGTTGCTAATACATTTTCCTTTCCATTGCTTTGTTTAACCTTTCCTTTCTTGATTCGAAGGCACTTCAAACATATAACAAGGCAGGGATACTCAGTCCGCATTTGATCCACACGCTTCGAAGTCGCCTCATCTTCAGTATGATTACTCCACTGAATTTTTAAGAACTTGATGACACGATTTCTCATCTTGCACTCCTTTTCTTCAAGAATGCGGATCGGGTGCTCCTGGTAAGAGAGATCTGGTTGCAAATCGAGTTCTTCCAATTGGGTTGCTTTAGTAGGGACTCGAAGGCACTTCTTCAGTTGTGAGACATGAAAAACATCATGCACATATGAAAATAATAGTGGCAACTCCAATTGATAGGCCACCGATCCTCGTTTCACTAGAATTCGAATGGTCCGATGTAGCGAGGTGCCAACTTGCCCTTGACTTGAAAATGATGGGTTCCTTTCATTGGGGTGACTTTAAGGTAACATAATTGTTCACCTCAAAACTCAGTTTGCGTCGACGGTGGTTGGCATAAGACTTTTGACGAGATTGAGCCACCTGAAGTCGGTCCCGGATCACACGAACTTGCTCTTCTGCGTCCTCTACCAAGCTCAGGCCATAGAATGGCCTCTCCCCGGACTCAGACTATTCAATGGTGTCCTAAAATCTCTCCCATACAGTGCTTCAAAAGGCGACATTTGTATGCTTGATTGGAAGCTATTGTTGTAGGAGAATTCCGCATATGGCAAGGACTTCTCCCAATTCTTTCTATAGGACAGCACACATGCTCAGAGAAGGTCGTCCAATATTTGGTTCACCTGCTCTGTTTGTCCTCCCGTTTGTGGGCGGTATGTGGTGCTGAACGATAGGTTTGTCACCATCGCTCGGTGGAGACATTACTAGAAGTAGGATGTGAACTGAGCGCCTCAGTCTGAAACAATGACCTTTGGCACACCATAGAGGCAAACGACTCTCGAAATGTATAGCTCTGCTATTTTGCTCCTGGTGTAGGTGGTTTTGATAGGAATAAAATGAGCAACCTTCGTAAAACGATCCACAATCACCCATACGGCATCGGACCCGTTTTGAGTCCTTGGAAGTGTAGGGATATGGGTAGGCTTTGATAGCAACAATTCAAAGATTCTACCGCATAAACCAGGAAGCCAAGCAAGTAGATGTCACAGATCGTTACCACTAGACGCGCAGTGCAGCGAAAGAAGAGTTGGAGCAACCTGGTCCAACTAGAGCGCGTCGATGTCGTGGTCGTAGGCGATCGTCCTCTTTCTTTGTAGTCGATCGTCTCCTCTAGCAACCTCCAATGTTCCTTGTGAAGTTTACGGATCGTCCTCAAATAAAGAACAAGCAGGCGCGCCTCTACGGTATCCACACGCCCAGGAAGGAACAACCGAACGCCGTGTGCTAGCACCAAGTCGCCTGGCAGGCTCTCGGGGAAGATGGCGGCTAGGGTTTGGTAGAGCAACTTACGTCAACCCTCTCTCCTCTTGACAAACCTCATGCATCTCCTTATATAGTGCCCGTGACGGATCCTATCCAACACGCTTCTTAATCGTATTCATATTGGTTTGTTCCATCTCGTTAAGTGTGTGACCCGTTAGGTTCATGCGTAGTTTGGTTGTGATTCGGAAACCCTTTCCGACCACGAGTCGTAGCGGTTCCTAGCAGAACATAACGATTCCCAAATACACATGAATTATATCGGACGAACCTTAATGCAATATGATCTATGACTTGGTCCTCATCACTTACGACTTGGTCCTATCCCCATACGCATCAGTTCAGTATTTGGTCACGCACTACCAGAACTCCTCACGACTAGTTTCGACCATTACGTGAATACGTTAGACCGATCTCGACTTTGATCGATCTCGACTTGCTCGAACTTAACGACCTACTCGTGTATTCTCCTTTGCCTCATGATATCTGGTTGAACTCTAGGTAAGATATTGTGTCATCCATGGGTATTCAATACTTTCTCGATCGAGTATCGGATAACCTTATGTGGTCGAACTCTTCGACCACGAGTGGCATGGCCATGCACTTTCTTTATCCGACCACTCGAGGGGCCCAGAGATATCTCTCCTGTTATGTTAGGAGGGGCAAATCCCATATCCGACCAGTCACATTCCTCCGCATGTTTCATAGCATACCTGAAAGCTACCTTTATAACTACCTGACATTTAGTAGCGTTTGGCAACCCCTAAGAGTGCTATTACACATGTAGGAAACCATGCTGATCTCAGGTCTAAGGATTATACATCATCATTGCTTGAGACCAACTAATGACACATAGAATCATAACAATCTCAATAGTGTCTCAAGGTGGGTCTATCTAACCCCATGTTCTCTAACATGTGTTCACATTATTGATTCGATGTCCCTATATCCATGACCGGTGAAACATGGTCATCAATCAATATATGTCTTTGATCGTGAGAGTCTTTGGTATTCCGACCAGTGATATTCGACCAGGGATACCTTTTAGAACGTCATCATATAAGTTAAAGAGTTTCACCAACAAGTCACATACTCGTTGATCTATATAACTAATGATTCATTCAAGGAACAGAATAACATTTATTCATTAACTCATAAATATAGGCGTGATACAATCATCATTATGATTGCCTCTAGGGCATATCACCAACAGGAAGGCCGGTGATGAAGTCCATGCCGACTTCCTCCCACTTCCACTTAGGAATGGGCAGTGGTTGGAGTGTCCCCACTAGTTTCAAGTGCTCGGCCTTAACCCTTTGGCAATATCACACTCGGCAACGTACTGTGCGATCTGCTACTTCATTCGGCTCCACCATAGCCTCTTTTTCAAATCTTGAAATATCTTGGTGCTCCTGGGATGTATGGAGAACTGAGAGTTGTGAGCTTCCTTGAGGATTAACTCTCTCAAATTGCGGTCAAATGGCACCACCAAAACACCAAACGGTTCCATAGGGTGCCTTGTGCGTCTTCGGTAAAACATTTGGCCTTGCCTTGCTTCATAAGCTCCCAGATTTGGGCCACCTCCAAATTGGTCTTCTGGGCCTTCTTTATCTGGTCTTCTAGTGTGTATTTCACATTTATGGCAGCAAGGGATCCTTCTTCAATCATCTCGAGGTTTAGACGTTGCAATTTAGTGCACAAGCCTGCCGAAGTGGGTGTTACCGACAAGCAATTGCATTGAGATTTTTGGCTCGACGCGTTGGCCACTACGTTGGCTTTCCCCAGGTGATAATGGAGTCCCATATCATAGTCCTTGATCAACTCAAGCCACATCCTTTGTCTCAAGTTTAGATCGGCTTGGATGAAAATGTATTTGAGTCTCTTATGATCGGTATAGATGTCGCAACGATTACCGATGAGGTAATGTTGCCAAATCTTCAGAGCATGGACTATAGCTACTAGCTCCAAGTCATGTGTGGGATAATTCACTTTGTGTGGTCTCAATTGCCTCGATGCATACGTCACCACTCGGCCCTCTTGCATAAGCATACAACCAAGCCTATGGCGAGAAGCATCGCAGTATCCGTCGAAGCTCTTGTGAATATCCGGCAGAATGAGCACTGGAGCTTTGGTTAGGCATTCTTTCAAGATCTGAAAGCTTTCTTCACATTTCCCTGACTATTTGAACTTCTTTTTCTTCTTTAATAGCTGGGTCATCGGCCTCACAATTTTAGAGATGTTCTTGATGAACCGGCGGTAGTAGCCCGCAAGTCCGAGGAAACTGCGAATGTTGGTGATGCTCTTGGGCTGCCCCCAGTTTAGTACATTTTGCACTTTTCTTGGATCAACCGTGACACCACCCTTGGATAACACATGACCCAAAAAGCTAACTTCCCAGAGCCAAAATTCGCATTTGCTAAATTTTGCATAAAACTGATGCTCGCGGAGTTTCTCTAACACAAACCTCAAATGCTTCTCGTCCTCTTCATCGGATTTGGAGTAGATGAGAATGTCATCAATAAAAACGATGATGAACTTGTCCAGATACTCCATGAACACTGAATTCATGAGGCTCGTGAAGTAGGCCGGTGCATTTGTCAAACCGAAGGACATGACTGTGTACTCGTACAAGCCGTAGAGAGTGGAGAATGCCATTTTCAGAATGTCCTCGGTTCTAACCTTGATCTGATGATAGCCCAGACGCAAGTCAATGTCGGAGAATACTTGGACTCCAGTCAACTGGTCAAACAAGTCATCAATTCAGGGAAGTGGATACTTGTTCCTGACGGTGGCTTCATTTAGCGGATGGTAATCAACACACATCTGCAAGCTCTTGTCTTTCTTCCTTGACAAAAATAGCCAGGCATCCCCAAGGCAAGGAGCTCGACCGAATAAAACCCTTGTCTTGCAGCTCCTTGAGTTGTTCCTTCAATTCAATCAACTCATTGGGAGGCATCCGATATGGCCGTTTTGAAATTGGCGCAGTGCCGGGTGGAAGCTTGATCACGAACTCAACTTCACGATCTGAGGGCATGCCTGGGTGTTCTTCGGGAAATACATCCGGGTACTTGCAAACCACTGGTACCTCCTCCAATTCGGGTGTGGTACCAACTTGCAGAGTATAGAGATGAGAACCGACAATTCTTGGAGTGAAAACGACTTGATCACCATCTTCACTTGTGACAGAAATTGACTGTTGAGCACAATTGATTTGCCCCTGATTTTTGGACAATCAATCCATTCCCAAAATGATATCTATCCCCACTAAATTTATCACTATTAAATTTGCCAACAATTCTACCCTCTGAATCTCCACTTTTACGTCCCGACATATTTGATCGGTTTACAAAACTGAGCCCGGTGACTGTACGTGATAAGGTGGCTGAAGTGTAAGCAATTCAAATTGATGGTGTGCAGCAAAACCCTTCTTGATAAATGAATGAGACACTCCTGAATCAAACAAAACAGTAGCTGGACTAAAATTTACGAGAAGTGTACCCAAAACGACATCCGGTGAATCGATTGCCTCCTCGACGGTCATGTGGTTCACCCGGCCACGTGTCGGAGCTGGAGTAGGCTTGGCCACTGCCGTCGGGGGTGGTGCTGGTCACACTGGAGCTGGAGTTGGAGCTGGGTGAACTCAGGGCATCACACGTTGTCTCGCCAAGCATTGATGTGCGTAATGCCCAGGGCGTCCGTAGTGAAAACAAGACACGTTCGGGTGGAAGTTGCTGCTGTTTGGGGGCCAATTTCCCCCACTTCTTGGCTGCACATTAGGCAGTGGAGGGTGTGGTATGAATGTGGGTGGCCTCGGTGATGCCGGTGCTTGGAATCAAGGCGGTTGGGGCTGCCATGTGGGCAGTTCTGCGAAATCGCCGCTTGCTGAAATTTGTGCGGCCCTCTTTTGTTTGTGTGACTCTTCCAACGCCTGGCTCTTGCTTTCCACCACAATGGCTTTGTTGACCATGTGCTGGAAGTTTCAAAAGTCGTGGACAGCTAGTGCAAGTTGCATCTCCTCGGTCAAGCCGTTCATGAACCGGCTTTGTCGGCGGGAGTTGGTGGAGACGTCGTCAGGAGCATACCGAGCCAAGAAGTTGAACTCATGAAAATACTCGGTCACGCTCTTCCGTCCTTGTTTGAGAGCAAGGAATTATTGTTGCTCGATCATCATGACGCCCTTCGGAATGTGGGCCTCGCGAAAGGCCGCTCTGAACTCGTCCCAAATCGGAACGTGTCTCTCACGCTGCATGGCGTAGAAGTTGTCCCACCATGCGCTCGCTGCCCCATCAAGTTGGTAGCTAGCGAAAAGTACTTTCTCAACTCTGGTACATTGAGCAATGGCCAGCTTCTTCTTAATCGCACGGAGCCAATCCTCCGCCTCCATCGAGTCCTCGGAGCTCGAGAACATCGGGGGATTGGTGCGCTGAAAATCAGCAAGTCCCCCGTGTACCCGTTGAGCTCCCGCTCCACTGGATGGCCCTAGAGCGGTGGAGGTGTTGCGTGCTATTTGCTCAAGGATCTAGGTCTGGTCCATCCTGTTCCTTTGGATCTGAGCAAGCACTTCTGCCATTGTGGGCGGCGGGGGAAGCACCTCTTCCGGCTGGCCACCTTGCTGATTTCTGCGGCTCGGGTGCTCCACACGCTCTTCCTATGTGTGGGGTTCATGATCAGCAGCGGGGCGGGCGCCTGGGGGTGGTGATCCCTCCACTTGTTGAGATCTTGATCTAGTAATAGCCCCCGACATCCTGTTACCATACAGATAGTTAGCAATCCAACAAAGGATACGTTCGATCGAGCAAGAAAAGAAAATCTGGATAGCGAGGATACTTTACTTAATCTAGCATGCATCATGACATAAAATGCACGAAAATTCAACACCAAATGGGGGTACAAAGGCATATGGGCCAGTACAAGATCCATTAAAGCAAATAATAGTTTTTCAATGCGATTACATTCATATATGCCCGTAGGCGAATGGCACCCGTCCGAAACGAAAAGTGCTTGCAACAACACATAAGGAATTCAACAAATACTACACTATTACATTAATTTGGAGAGAATGCTTGCTTAAAGCACTTCCGAACAGCGAGCTCAAGACACTAACACCCTAGTTGTTCCGGTTGAAGTTCACCGGAAACTCATCTAGAAGATGATATTCGGGTGATGCCGTGTCATCGGGGGCCTCCGGATTGGTGAGGCGCCTCGGGGAACCTAAATCGATGGTGTGGCTTCCAGCGGGTCCTGGCCTCTGGGTGCGAGCAAAACCTGTTCCCGACATATGAGCTTGGTGTCTCGGCCCATAAGTAGGTACCCGTCCTCCTACTTCTAGAAGACGATACTCCGGTGGTGCAACGTCATATGGAGAAGTCATTGCGGGGGACGCGGTTCATGCTGACCATGAGCCTTAGGTACTCTTGGGCAACACTGAGATGACGTCGCGTCTCCCACAGCTCGTGCATGGTACAATGATGAACTCGGTTCATAATGTGAACCAATCTCGCCAACTGCCGCACTTGGGGATCTTCCCCATACTGGATCTTAGCGAAGGTGTTCACCTCTGTGCCACGAGCTTGCAGTGGAAATGGTTGTATGGCAGTTGAGAAAACTCCATCAAATCATGACGAAGATGGCTCATGGCCACATGGGCCACCTCCTGTACTGCCATGGCCTCGGAGGTGCCACGTGCTTGGAAGCAATATGGAATGCTCCCCGTCACTTGCCTAACGATGATGTTGACTATGGCCCGGTGCTCTTCCATTCCTGGTCCTCGGTCATTGTGGTAGATGGCGTACGATGGTTGGTAGGTGAAGTTGGCCCTCCAAAGAATGTCTCGTAGCAATGCCGGGTATCCATCAACATCTTCAGCTTGGGTCTCCTTGACCAAATACTGACGACTCATCCAAACATAAGAAGGGCAAGGTGAGGAGAAAAGTTAGTTTGCAAATCCAAATGAAAGTAGGGTAAGAAAATGACACTAAGATGGATAAGGAATAAAATATGTTCATAACTTCAATTTTTTGAAATTATTTTGCTAATTTGAAAATAATTTCACTGAAGACTTGCTAACACAAACGCTCGTGCTATTTCTAACCTATAGTAATCCTAGCTCTGATACCAAAGCTGTGAGGACCACCGGGTTATTTTCATAAGACCGAGACCTTCCCGGTCTTGTGAAAATAACTCTGAGCCTCAGAGGATTGAAATCCAATTTAACTCCATTTAAGTGAGAGGACCCAGCTAAGCTAGAGCCACGATGACCATGCATACCGCTCCCTTGTGAGTGCTACATGGTGACCAGTTCTCCAACAGCTGGATACACTCTTAAAGGAATTAAAGAGGATTTCAAAACTACGGATATGTGTCTCATGTTGGTTCCCAAGATCAGTGACCAACACGCACATATCCTTATCAACGTCAATCACAGTCATACAAAAGTCATACATTGATATATCAAGTGACATACAGCATAGTACTTAAGTCTACAACTATTACAAAAGCGGCCGACCGGCCAAATTCAAAGTTTAACATCAATTAGTAGCGGAAATAAATTAAATAAACCAAAAAGTCCAAAAAGGTGTGCCCAAACCCAAAGGCAATCAACTGGGTGTTAGAAATAACGTCATCGCCGAAATCGGTGCTAACGAACTGATCAAGTGCATAGTCTTCCTCACCTGAACAAATGGACAGTCCGGTTAAGTACAAAATTGTACTCGCAAGTCTTACACAAAGTGAAAATTATACATGCTAGTGGTTGTCCAAAAGAGAGGTATTAATGGCTTAGTTTTGCATAAAACGCACCAATTCTCAACCTACACAATCTAGTTTGAAATTGCCATTTTGTAAACAAATGTTTAGTAAAAGAAATACAAGTGATAGTAGCATATACATAATTCAAACAATACCAAACTGGCAGCCAACTTTGATAAACTAAAATGCATGAATACCCATTCATGTCGATACCAAGTCGTAACCATGTCAATTTTACTTAGAGTCTAACAATGATGTCTCTGGAATTCAAGTGGTCATCCGTAACCGTGGACACAATGATTTGAATAGATTAATCCCTGCAGGGGAGTACTACTTTACCCACACGACTCGACTCGATCAACCAGTAAGCCTCGGATAATGACACACTTCCTAAGGTACGGTCGGGGAAATTGAGATTCAATACTTTTTAGCAAGATGACCCTATTGAGTTGAATCACCCTTGCGAGATGAACCCCAACTCAGTACAAGCTACTGATAGAGCTTGCTAAGCGGGCACGCAAGTTGTGTTGGAGATACCGATGCAATATAAATAAAGAAAAATAATGTTCACATGCACATTATAGAAAATTACATCGGATCCTACGAACATATGATCAAACACATTATGTCCTCACACCACCTGTGACTCAACCCAATAAGACCCTCCCCTTACTTGACCAAGCCATCTCCCAACTCCGCGTGTGGTAGTACGAGTGTTACTTGAATTAACGACAGCACAAAGTTCAGTCCTTAATGGTCTGGACAAGACTACCACAATACTCGAGTCTCGTGCACGAACGCACCCACACTACTAACCACTTGTCCAGACCTAAGTCATTTTTAATTTGCCAAAATTAAACTTAATAACCAGATGCGAAGATCTGGACAGAAGCATAAGAATAAATGTTTGGTATTTCCCACAATTGACAAGCTAACCCTGTCAACCGAACTAACGCATCTTCTAGACTCACATGGCTAAACATACAATATAGATAATAGATACATCGTCACAACATATAACCTAAGCATATTTGTAATGGAAATATCAAGGATAACCAGTAAGAGATAGGGCATAACTAACTACAACTTGCAAAATATCGACATACCAAAATAGCCTACAAGCAAGTATCATTGCATTTCAAAGTAACTAAAGTAGAAAATATGGGAGCAACATGTGTGCAAAAATAAATAAGAAATGATACTTGCCTTGCTGGAATTCCAATTGCTCACTCTCAGTTGAGTAATCGTTCACTTCCGGCACTTTGGAATCTATAGAAAGACGATATCGAATAAATATCGAGAAAAGCCAAAAAAAACTAAATGCTCAAAAATGCATGAAATTTATACAGTAATGATATTATGATTTTAGATGAATTTAGGTGAAAGAATTAATTCATTTGGAGTTTATATGTGAAAGTTATATACTTTAGAAAATCAAATGGTAGAAAAATCCTAAAAAATCAGGTTCTGTCACTGTTCACCCGAAATTAATTATTTCGTGAAAATTTGCAGAATAGTGGTGGGGATAAGCTTTACATGGCATTAAATATTATAAAAATTTATGATCAATAAAAATTTAATCACCCCATTTGGAGTTCAAATGAATTTTCTATGAATTTTTTAAGTTAATTCAATTTCTAGTGAAAAAATAATTCTTCACCGAATTTAATTCCTATTCCGAAATTTTATGTGGCAGTAACAAGTTTCAAACCTATTCTAAGTTAAAGTACAATAAAAATAGAAACCAACAAAATTGGTTTTCTAACTCCACCCCCTCCCCGTGCACGCGGTCCACCCACTCGGTGGGTCCCGGCCATCAGTGACTCCAAGCCAATCCCGGTTCTTAACTCCACCCCCTCCCCGTTTTCTGTTCATGGGCCCACATGTAATATACTCAGAGCAACATTAAGGCAGTCATTTAATACACTAAGCAATGATTAGCCCTAACTGACCGAGATTATGTTAATTAATGGCTACAGTAATTGTCGGACGTTCCGACAACAAAGAGCTCCTCGTGCACGACCTCGCCCGGCGTCTCACCAGCGAGGGAGACCTTGGTGGCGCGGTTGAGTGCTATAAATGGGATCTTCGAGTCCTTGCGCACCTTCCCGTACCGACGGCGAGCGGTGACGGTGAGCTACGGGCTGAAGTGCACGTCGCAACTCGGCAACGCACTGAGCAAAATAGCGCATGCATGCGCATCTACGAGTCATAGAGGACCTACTGGAGTGAAAATGGTGGTCAGAGCAGCTCAATGGAGGCTTGACGACGTCAATGGCGATGGCGGCGCTAGGCTTCACGAGGGGAGGACAATCTGCGCAAGGGGAAAGACAAATAGTTGTTGAAAAGGCTTAAGGGAACCTAGTAGATGGTCTAGAAGCATTGAATTGAGTAATGCCTTACCAGAACGGTGTCGGGGAAGAGAATAGGATTTTCGGCCGAAAATGGAGCAAATCCAAAATCCAAGGGTCCCTGTGAATGATTGAGGAAATGGGCTAAGGGGAAATGAAAATAATGTCTAAGAACACGTTCTGACGCGCATAGACGAGGAAGAAACCCACCGGGGAAACAAGATGACACGTGAAGCTTTGGTGGGCACGCTTTGGAGAAGAAGAATGGCATGACAGCGTTCTGAGAGCTACAAGCGAAATCAAAGTCGCACATTAGCAAAAACGGACATGGCTATGAAAGGAGAAGACGAAGGACACTGTGGCTTGAAGCTTACCCGAGAGAATAGCAAGAACCAATGTCCTTCTCCTCAACGGTCGAGAGGAGAAGTGAGGAGAAAAGAGGCATGTGAGGGGGTTTAGCTCGGGAAAATGGACGGAACGTAGGCGGCGTGAAGTGGCGAAGGCACAGGAGTGGTTGATGGGGGCGGTGGATTCACAGCGTCGTCTGGGCGCGGAAGGAGAATGCGGCCGCGTGGCGCACGCGCCTTGAGCTCGCTTGCCTGAGGTTGAAGGCGACCCTAACGAGTGGGCCCAGGTTGGCAGTGACTCAGCGAGGCATGGGTCGCTGTGTGGCTCGAGCTAGTTTCAAGTGGGGTGCAGTTCAACCGAGTCAAACTAGGTCGGGCCAAGTCAAACCAACATTGACTGATTTTAATTCAAACATTTCTACTTTGACCGTGGATTAAAAATAGCCAATAAATTTAGAAAAATCTAAAATTTTGCAAAGAGCTTCTTGGGATGACCTAGTACACATATAAATTTTCTGAACTCACTGTTCATGTTTTAATTGCTTATTTTTAATTCCTTTATAGCAGAGGTCTTTGGATTGTGTTTGAATTTTCTCAAGGTTGATTTGTTTTCTAAAATTTTATAAAATTCATATTTATTCATGATAAATATTGTAAGATTAAAATAAATTATTTCCCAGGGAACCGTATATGTCTTTATTTCTGTTTTTCTTTTGGAGCTCTAATTGGAGTTATTTGTTTAATTTTGATTTGAGATTTAACAAATACAATAATTTGTGCAAATGCTTCAGAAGTCAAATGCATACTCATGAGATGCATATTAATTCTAATTAATAAGATTGGGACTGTGACAGCTGGCAAGTAGCAGAACCTAGCAAAAGAGGGCATGAGGATATCCATTGGTAGAGACGAATCAATTACATCAAGCTTAGTTTCTTGGTTACTGACGATCGCCGCAAGGGAGGTGATAACTGTATCTCTGACCACGTTCCTCTTTGCTCTACTGTTTAATCCCCATACATTCCTGTTGATGAAATTGCAGTTATAGCGATCCATACGAGTACAGAGGGAGAGAATGACCAGCGACCCTGGGAGAGCCTAGACTAGCAGGCTGGCACAAGCGAGATGGGCGCCTCCATCTCGACAACCTACAGCTCAAAATGTAGGACCTCAGGTATAGCCATCCTGAAGAGCGCCGCTAGGGCGAGGATGTGCTCTTTGGAGAGGTGCGTGTCGAACAAATCCTTGAACTTGCTCAAGGCCGTGCTGTTGTCCTGAGGGAAACCCAGATGGCCAGCCAACCTGAGTTGTGTCCATTGTCCCGCCGAGACACTTGTCCTGGAAGAAGCTGCTAGACGTGGGCTGCGCCGTGGTCCGTGGAGTGAAGTTGGGATCTATGGGATCGACGGGCTCGATGATGTAGGTGCCACGTTGACCTTCCTTGCTTTGCTGGGGTGTACCGCGGAGGGCCTACTGCAACCTATCGGGTTGCAATGAGCCCAGAGCCTGGCTAGCTGACTGAGTGCACTGGACCAAGGTGCTATGGGGATTTGAGGGTGGCGCCTGGACAGGTCACACGGGAGCCGGAGGTGAACATGGATGATCCAGCGAATCTCCTGGAACGGGGTTATGTGCAGGCGCTCCTCCGCGTCAGGCAGTTGGGACCCTGTTAAGGGTGCTCAGTGTTGAGGAACCGTCGTTGCGAGTTTAGTCCGAATGATTACCTCGTAGAGAAACTCAAAATCGTAAGAATAATACAAGAACACAAGAATAGAATAGTAGATTGAATATAGAGATATGAGGCGATTTTAGACTTCTCTTTATTGCTCTTCTCAAAACGGGATACAATGTTGGGTGTCCCCCGGCCCTCCTCCTATATATAGTCTACTAGATGGATGAGGAGCCCACCTAGGTCAGGACTCCTGGGCTGGGTCCGGTTTCTTAACACTCCCCCTTGGGTACTCATCCGTCATATTTATGTCTCATCAAAACTACATAAAACCTAGTGGAAAAAATTTAGAGAAAGAGTAAATAAAACACGTTCTGCTGTGCTGCACGAATTGCCTTATTAAAAACCTTAGCCGAGAAACTTCAGGAAAAGTAGTGAAGGGAAAAAGAGTACAATCCACCCAATTTCATTTAATCCCCAAGATTTACTCTTTGGGTACTCGATCTTCGTGATCAAGTTTCAATAATGAGTTTGTGAAGATTCTCCCACTGAATTATGCACTTTTCTAAGTCTCATCATTCCAATTTCAAGTATGCACCTTTCAAAGCTAGATGCTGGAAGTGACTTAGTTAATAGATCTGCAAGATTTTCACATGACTTAGTATGCAGTACTTTAATTTCGTTCATCTTTTGCAATTCATGAGCAAAGAAGAACTTGGGGTTGATATGCTTTGTGAGATAACTCTTCACATAACCCATCTGCACTTGTGCAACACAAGCTGCATTATCTTCATAGATAATCTTGGGGTTTTGCGCGGTATTCAATCCACACAACTGCTGGATGTGGTGAATTATCCGTCGAAGCCAATCACATTCTCGAGAGGTCTCGTACAGTGCTATTATTTCCGAGTGGTTCGTCGAAGTCGATACAAGACTCTGCTTAGATTATTTCTATGAAATTGCAATTCCACCACATAGGAATACATAGCCTGTTTATGACTTGGCTGTATGCGGGTTCTACAAGTACCCGGCATCTGTATAGCCATTCATAGTTAGGTCTTGGTTCTTTCTGTAGAATAGACAAGTTCTTTGCTTCCTTGGAGGTATCGGAAGATGTCCTTCATTCCCTGTCAATGCCTTTAGCAGGTCTTGTACTATACCTTGCTAGTAGGTTCACGGCAAATGCAATGTTCGGTCTAGTACATTTTGCTAAATACATGAGTGCTCCTACTGCGCTCAAGTATGAGAATTCCGGTCCTAGGACTTTCTCCCCCTCTTCTCTAGGTCTATACAGGTCCTTGTCTTGCTGCAAGGATCTCCCGACCATCGGCACTTTCGAAAGATATGCTTTTTCAGAACCAAACCTTTCAACACTTTCTAACAAAGACCATTTTGCCCATGCTCATATACTCATGGTAATGTTCTCGGTGGGGGCTTTTTGGTGCGTGGTTGGGAAATCACTATTAGTGTGATTTTACGTGGTTGAGTTCTTTAATATCTGTGGTTGTCGGATTAAGGTAAACGCAGGATGATGAGACCTCTGAAAGCAAGGTGGTGCGGTTAACTCTAGTTAGGCTAGGGCTAACTTGAGTTGATCGAGGAGCCCTAGTGTGCCGGAGAAATTCGACGGCCTCTTCTAATCTTCTACTTTCTATTTTCTATTATCCACATGGCTTCGACTTACTAACGCTTTCTAATTTTCTAACAAAGCGGCGAGACGGATCGAGATGGCTCTATGGATTGGTGCTCAAGGGATGCTACGAGGATGCAAGAAGCGGATATATGATTTAATTAGTTGTTGTAATAAGCATTGCAAATGGTGTATAATTAATTTTGATGCAAGCAAATCGTAATATATTACTGCATTTGGTATTTGGATAGATGCAAAATGGTCTTTGATTGTATTGAGATGTGGAAATATTTACGAGTTTGTATGGATGATGTATTTATGCTCGCAATGGATTTATTGTTGTGATTGACTCTTGATTGATAAAGATGTTGGAGAAATTATTTTTATAACCCTCTTGTTGTCGGATGTAGCGATTTTTACGCTTGATATTAACTCTGAAATTAATATTTGTTCGGATTAAAAGAATTTTAATTATCGCTAATTACATATTCTTGTTAGTTAGTTTAGGTTAATTTTGCGGGTCCTCATCCTACCCCCTTGGAAAAATTTAGTCCTAAATTGAAATCTCTCTGAGGGTTTTGGGTAGGCTTCTTGTAGCTCTTAAATCGTCTTCCCGTGGCTTCACTTCTGGAGCAGAGTCTTTCCTGCGCTCTGCACAAATGTGCGATCTTGCTCCTTATCTTGGTCTTCTTGTCGGATTCGATCCCACGACGATCTGCAATCATATCCTTGAGTTTCTTGATGGGCGCAAGTGTAGGTTTGATCCGAGTTGGTTGTGAGGTAGTAGGGGCTACTCGAGTTAGGGCGCTTCCATGAAGCGGTTACAGCTTTCTGAGCTTCCTTCACAGGTTTCGGCTTCCCTCACAGGTTTTCGAGAATCTGAAAACCTCGGCCATTATTCCTAACGGGTCTGTGGAGCTGGTGGGTGGTTGTTGACTGGTTCCTGGTATGGTAGTAGCTTGGGGTTGAACAGGTGTTGACTCATTGAGGTTTGCTGCCGGATGCTCTGTTGGTTGCTCTTGTGGCATGAGTTCGAGTGCCAATCCCAATTCACGTGCCTCGCTTCCTTGACCTTCCATCCTGTAGGGGAGAGGTTTAGAGATGGTTGAATTAATTGTTGTAATTATAGCTCTTCATATTTTTAGGTGATTATTTTGCTGGTTACATTAGTTATTAATAATTCAGTAGTAACTTATGGTAGGAAAGGAGTGATTGTGTTTGTCTGACAGAGTTAACTCACGGGTGCGTTGTATTATGCCATACACATATAGTCAAATAACACCAAGAAACAAGGAGATGCAAAAAGATCCAAATCCTATTCTAGCTGAGTTTCTCGTGCTCAGTCACGCTTGAGATCCCGTTCTCAAGACCGCCCAAACCACGTGTTTGGGACCGCTCAGAGCTTGCCTCTGAGTGCGACCTCTACCACTGGATCACGTGCCCAGTGCGCTCGAGATCCGTTCTCGAGACCACCCAAGCTGCGTGTTGGGAAACGCTCGAGGCTCATTCACGAGTGCGCCCGAGATTTCGCTCACAGTGCGCCCGAGCTTCTGCGCTCGGGTGCCACGGACCACTCGTCAAGGAAAAGCGAAGTCTTGAAATGGGATAAGACATATTTTTACTTTGTCGGCCATTATCTTTATTTTCTTTAAGCGATTATGGGTGACTTTGATTCTTGTGAGTCATCTTTTGTGATATAGATGAAAAGGTAAGGGCTACTTGGTATGGTCCATACTTATCCGAAAATGGAGAAGCATGGTCCACGCCGGAGTTTCTACTACATGCCTCTAACCCCTGCATGTAACTTAAAATCTTATATTGATACCCCAACACCTATATTCTCAAGCATTACGCCTAGGTTGAATTGCTAGTCTGACAGTTAATTGCGAGGAATTAACAACACGAGTCCTATAATGAAACACATACTTCCCCGCACTCTCGTGACTCGGCTGAATCTAAATCTCCTATGAGCGAAGGGTTTTACGTTAGCGGTGTCTCTCTAAGGAAGATAAGCTTTTTAACATAATACTTTTGAAAAGCGAGAGGAAGAAATTGATATGGAGATAAGAGTTAAGAAAATAATTAGTGCAATATAGCAAGCGAAAAAAGCACACCTAAGTTCTTGCTACGATTTCTATTTTATTAGCGTGGCTTGATCTTATTGCTCACGATACCACATGGCGCCCGAGTTATTACCCCAAGGGTAATCACTCTTGAAGCATCTGGATTACTATTCGTTTGCTCGATGGCTCTCTTGCTCCAACGAATAGTAAGCCTTTACGAGTCTTGCAGCCGAGAACAATAAGATAAGCTGTACATTTTATTCGATGTCGCCACCTTGAGACTAGGGTTCTTAATACAAATATTATCTGATTACCAAAAGGCGCTCGCTTTTCTCGTCAACCTTGAAGTCCCGACCTTCTATTAGTCCCGTGAGTCAAAAAAGGCGTCCATCTCGCTTTGATCCTCATAGCGGTGCCTTCTCCTCCAATAATTTGTTTGATGCACGCATGTCAGTCATCCCGCTCGGGAAAGTTCGGTTTGGGCTAGGATCTACAAAGAGAATACTAACAAGGTTGAGTACGAATGTACTCGACAAGCATTAATAACAAAGAATGCCTTTGGATGACTATCTCTAGTTGTTATCACATTTTCTAAGTCATCTCAATTAGAAAATAATTTAAAAACATTTAGATGGCAAATTTTATCTTGAAAACACTACTTGTCACTCGGAGAGAAGAAAGACCTCCGGTTCCGTAGACTCCAATCCAGAGGCGGCATGAATTCATGATTTTGCATAACCTTCTTGTGAGCTTTGTACCACTTTACCCATAGTCATTACAGGCTCTAAATGGCGGGATCTGCATTTCCTTTGATGCGGGTTCGAGTTCGAGAATCTGAGCGTTTCCCATGCTCGTGATTAAGTTTCCACCCATTACTTTCCGTCGGTCTTGATTTAATCCAGCTTCTTGACCTCGTCATACACGAGTTCGACAATGTTGGTTGAGGCGCCATCGTCAGTGCTCAACACTCCACCTTAGATCGGCTCTCTTAGTTCCCAATCACTCCAATGTGACCCATTGTGGAGATCATAATTACGTAACATGGTAGCATTTTACGCCGCCTAAGCGGGAAAATGGTTGAGTACTAATTTTCTGACTTGAGCCAGAGCAAGAGTTTTGTTTGTCCTTATATTATAACCATATGTAAAAGGACCCACCTCTTACCTCATCATCATCATCATCAAATCGCGTTCCCTGCCGGGGCCCCTTTTACCAACCATAATAATAATTCTCATTCTTTCTTTCTTTCTTATTCTCATTCCTTTCATCATCATCATCTTAATCATTTTCATCTCAATCATATTCATCTTAATCACATTCATCTTAGTCATATTCATCTTAATCATTTTTATCTTAATCATTTATTTAAGTTTTGAGAAAACAATTTTGATGCAATAAACATATAGTGCAATATCACGGTTTACATTTAAATTAACTATGTTAATGGTCAAGAGGATAGCTTGCTGTAGAGTTGTAGGAAAGATTGGTGTCGACGAATCTCTGCTCGATTTCTTACGCTTGTATTTGGTTAGTCCTCTGTTGCAAGCGGTGTACGGATAGTAATATAAATAAATACATAGTGGATTTTGAGTGATATAATAAATATCTAGGTTAGTGACTCCTAATTGTTAGCAGTTTAATTTAAATAAATATTTTTAGAGAGCTACACCAAGTTAGTCCTTCCCAAGCGATCGTTCTATTTTCTATCTTACTAAGGTAAAACCGAGGTTAGCGCTTTAGCGAACGAGAAATAAAACACTACTCGCACTCACAACTAAAACAAGAAATCAATTCTAATTCGATAGGGGCGCTTAAATGATTCTACTTAGGTGCGCCTTTTATTACTTTGTTGCACAAGTTTGGGGTTGCTTTAATTAAACTAACAAAATTAAAGCGGTTCATTTAATGCGACTAAGCAGCTTGATTAAGCCGAGGTTTGCTACGCATGCAAAATGACTTATTACCAGCAGAGCTAACGGCAACTCAAGTTATTTTATTTGTTATTCCTGATTTGTTGTAAGTTGGTTAATTGACAATATCCACATTAAATTATTTAGTCGCGAGGTTACCTGACTAATAGTTGATTAATTTATCGGAAGCTCTTGAATAAGCGTAGCCTTGCACAAATAAATAAAGTCTCATAAAACTCAAATCTCACTAATTAAGAAATTCTAATTTTCTAATCTCTCTTTAACCTCTCTCTCTCTCTCTCACACACACACTAACACACACACGGCCGCACCCACTTACCTTACACACTAACACACTCTCATCTCCTCTCACGCTCTCTATCTCTCTCTCTCTCCTCTCTCCGGGGAAAAGCAAAATCCCCAATCTCTCCTCTCTCCTCTCTCTCAATCTCTCTCTCTTTCTCCCTCTTTGCCTTGCTTGAAGGTTCAAAATCGGCTCGGCTAGCCTGGCCGCCGCCTCAGCCGCGCCTGGCGCCCGTCGGCCTCAGCTGTCCATCCCGGGATTCGCAGCGCCCGCCTCCCTCGGTTCTTGCCGCCTCCTTAGCCGCGCCGCCCGCATCGGCCGCGCCCGGCTCGAAACGCCGTTGAAGCGGTCAGGGTTGCCCGCGCCACCGCGACTTCGCCGGTTCCTTCCTAGCGTGGCCAGAAGGCAGCCGCCTCGGCCCGTGCTCTCTGGCGGCTCGGCCGACCTCGGCCGCCTCGCCCTCGCCTACTCGCTCAGGTTCCTTTCTTCCCATTATGTTAACTTGATTTTTTATGGTTAAGCATGGTGTAGGGTTCACGATATTTTGCTTGATGATGCTCATGTATGCATGCCTCCACAGTGATGGATTACGGGGTGGTGGGTAATAGAGGTGGGCGATGGATGATGGGTTCGGTTATTCTGAGGTTCACCTCCTGCTACCCTTCTCTTTGCTTTCTGGGATGACCATATGTTAAACGATGCTATGTGAATGATGAATGCGTATGTGTGTATCTTGAGGTGCTATTGTGGATTACCTCTGTTGGGTTCAAGAATGGGGAGGGATGGTAGCGGCTTTGGTTGGTGTTCTTCTCCTCCTCCTTGCTCTGCGATCGGTTCTTAGGCGATGATGAGATGATCTCTGAGCCTCCTCCTCCTTGCGTGCTTGATGGCTGCGAGCTTGGCTTTGTTGGTGAAGTCTGGTGGCTTCCTCCTCTTGATCCCTTCCTCTATTCTCTGTGATTCTTGTGGATGGTGGTGATCTTTGTCTTTGATGGGGACTTGTGCTTGTTGCTTGTGCTTGTGCTCTCGGTTGATGGCTGAAATTTGGGGAGATGAATTTTGTGGCTAAGTGTTGGAAATGAATCTTTGTTTGGGGGTGATGGGGAGATGAATGTTGGTTGGGGAAAGTATTTGTTGTGCTTGCTTTGGGCTTGTGGCTTCTTTGGTGGTTGTGCATGAATGCAAATGGGGGGAGAAGGCAATGTGTGGCGGTTATATATCCTCTTGCCCAAACAAAAGACCATTTTGCCCATGCTCATATACTCATGGTAATGTTCTCGGTGGGGGCTTTTTGGTGCGTGGTTGGGAAATCACTATTAGTGTGATTTTACGTGGTTGAGTTCTTTAATATCTTGCGGTTGTCGGATTAAGGTGCGCCGGATGATGAGACCTCTGAAAGCAAGGTGGTGTCGGTTAACTCTAGTTAGGCTAGGTACCTTGACAAACAAAAATTGGCTAACTTGAGTTGATCGAGGACCCTAGTGTGCCGGAGAAATTCAGCGGCCTCTTCTAATCTTCTACTTTCTATTTTCTATTATCCACATAGCCCGACTTACTAACGCTTTCTAATTTTCTAACAAGCGGCGAGAGCGGATCGAGAGATGGCTCTATGGATTGGTGCTCAAGGTACAAGGTGACGGGATGGCCGATGCTACGAGGAATGTACTAAAATCTTGTTAGTTAGTTTAGGTTAAGGGCATGCTCAAGTGCAAGCCTAGGCAATATTTGGTTTTACCTAAATCTTTCATTTCGAACTCCAACTCCATGTAAGAGATTTCTTTCTTAATACCTTCCAGGGTTCCAATGATATTCGGATCATCTTCATACACTGAGATTATACCAAATCTATCATGGGATCGTCGTATAAATACACAAGGTTATTCTCATTGTTCATGTAGTCTTTCTTGCATAGAAAGTCGCTTCAAGCGATTATACCACATTCTGCCTCATTGCTTAAGTTCGTACAGTGATTTTCTGAGTTTTACACTGTAGAGATTTATATTTGCTCTTTCTTGGTTGGGACAGGGATATATTCAGGCACCTTCATATAAATGTCTGACTCCAAATTTCCATAAAGGTATGCAGTTACCATATCCATCAGTTTCACTTCTAACTTCAAGTTTACTACCATTGAGATTAAATTTCTAAAGGATGGTTCCACCCATGACCAGGGAATAGATTTCTTCATAATCATCTCCTGGATGTTAAGTGAAACCATGTGCAACGAGCCTTTCTTTTTTTCATTTATCTTTCGAACAAATACCCACTTATTGTAACATCCCAATTTTTGGAGCCTTGCCTTTTTGAAAAAATGTTAAAACTCAAAAGTAACCATTTGGTTCTGTCTTTTGCTCAAGCTTAACTTGAAATTTTGGAAATTTGAAGATTTAACTTGAATAATTTGAACTCAATTAACCTTTTTGGTCGATCTTGAGTTGTTAGTGCTCTTTGGCTTTCGTTTTCCTTCTCTAGTTGCCTGGTACCCCTCGGCCTTCCCTTAGGTCCCAGACCTCCCTTGTGTTTGGTCCTCCCTTAGGACCCAGTTCTCTCTTGTGTTTGGACCTCTCTTAGGTCCCAGACCTCCCCTGTGTTTGGAACTTCCCTTAGGTCCAAGCTCGGGTCTGTGTTTCAAATGTCCTTGTTAACCGAAAATCCAAACTCGGGGTTGTGTGTTTCCTCTAGGACCTCCCTTGTATTCGTTTGGACCTCCCTTGTGCTCGATCGGACCTCCCGCTCGATTTTGACCTTCATCGCTTTTGAACCGTTCGATTTGTGTTGGACGGTTTGATCTTGTTGACACGTTCGGATGGTCCGAACATTCAAATCCTTTTGAACCATATGATTTCTTTTGGACGGCCTTAATCTGATGTAGTGTTCGCTTGGTCCGAATGTTCCCATCATTTTGGACCGCCCGATCTAGTTGACTGGCCAAGATCGAGTGGTAGCTTCGGATGGTCCGAACGGCCCAATCGTTTTGACCCGTTCGATTGTGATCCAATAGCTCCCGCTTCTTTGTGCCTTATCTTGCTATCGCGGACCTCCCATTGCGAGATCCTAGCCGTCAGACCTCCTTTGATCTTGATCTAGACTGTTAGGACCTCCCCTTGCGAGATCCTAGCCGTCAAACCTCCTTTGATCTTGATCTGGACCGTTAGGACCTCCCATTACGAGATCCTAGCCGTCAGACCTCCTTTGATCTTGATCTGGACCGTTAGGACCTTCCCTTGCGAGATCCTAGCCGTCAGACCTCCTTTGATCTTGATCTAGACCGTTAGGACCTCCCCTTGCGAGATCCTAGCCTTCAAACCTCCTTTGATCATGATATGGACCGTCAGGACCTCCCCTTGAGAGATCTGACCGTCAGGACCTCCCCTTGAGAGATCTGACCGTCAGGACCTCCCTTTGATTTGATTTGACCGTCGGGACCTCCCCTGAGAGATCTGACCGTCAGGACATCCCTCTGATTTGATCTGACCGTCAGGATCTCCCCTTGAGAGATCTGACCGTCAGGACCTCCCCTATTTTGATCGGACCGTCAGGACCTCCTCAGGACCGCCTTGTCCTCAGGACCTCTTGTGGTCTTTTCACAAGGATCTCTTCCTCAGGACCTCTTGTGGTCTTTTCGCAAGGACCTCTTCCTCAGGACCTCTTGTGGCCTTTTCTCAAAGACCACCTCCGTGGGTCATGACCTCCCGTGGGTCGCGACCACCCTTGTGAGTCACGACCTCCCCGTTAGTCGCAACTGCTCCTTTTGCAAAGACCACCCCTTTTGGACCTCCCCTCTGGGTTGGGTCAGCCTCATGTGTTTGACTAGCAGCTTGTTAGTTCCTACTCATTTTCCTTTTCCTCCCATTGAGTACTGCTAGAGCAAAAGTCTTCAAGCATTTATTGCGGTTGCTTCTGCAGTACCTCGTTTTCCTCTTGGGTCACTTCCTTTACTTGCCCTTTTCCCTCCATCACCTGCTCCCGCCGTGTGCCATTTAATGCGGTGTCCTCCTCTTAGAGTCTCCCGTGCCTATAAAAGGACCCGAGAGAGCTCCCTGGCCTCTGTTTGTTGCCCTGCACCTTAGACCTCCTCCTTTGAGCTAGACCTCCCTCGTTTGAGCCCTTGTTGAGTGATACAAGCTCTGGTTTTCATCTTCTTTGTAACCTTTCTTTGGCTCTTACTTGGTGAGTTCTTTTGATCTTCTTGTTGGGGTTTGCTTTGCTTATTTTGGCTCTCTCGAAACGTGTAGATCCGGTTTCACAAAGGATTTCTTGGACTTGGCCGCATCAACAAAAGCTTCTCTGTTCTTCATCGAAGGCAAGTCATAGACCTTGATCATGTTGAACCCTTCTTTACAAAATATATTTTGTTTTAACTTATCATGCATGGCTATTTGTATACAAATGGTTTTGGGAGTAGTTATATGTCCTCTTACCAGTAAAGACATCCTTGGGTTATTTGAGACATGCATGTTGTCATGCTTCCTTGACATCCTTAGGATGGGCTATGTTGTTGGTCTCTGTTGAATACCAACATGGGTTCGTTTGATGCTTAGCCATGCTGTAGCTTGCGATGGTATCAACTTCATGATTCTTAATTGTTAAATATGACTAATGAACTATGGAACCGTGGCAAGCCACTCGATGAAATTGTTGTGCTAGGACTAGGGTGATCCTTTGGCCGGGAGGAACCCCAAATGTTTTATGCCCAGGCAGGATGGATAGTGGTTAGTGTGGGTGTAGGAAGCACATTGGGTTATGGAACGACTTGCCTGAGCAACCAACTAAGGACTTAACCTTGAACCATTGATCTGGGTCACCTTGTGCAACCACATGTCCAGAATGGGGTGGACCGGGTGCAATAATTAGAGAAGCTTGAGTCGGTTCTGTGTTGATGGGAATGGCGCAAGAGGGGGCCGGGACGACGAGACCTTAGTGAGAGCAGAACCGAGTCAAGTGGACCTTTGTAAAGACTTGGTGGTGGTCTCTACTTGATTCACAAGTCCAAGGAAACGTGTGTCGTATCAAGCGATCACCTCTTGTGGGTAAAGTGTACAACCTCTGCGGAGTGTAAGATCTATTCGAATAGTCGCGGCCTCGGTTATGGTCATGCCCGGAGATTTCACGCAAGGGGTAGACTTTTCAAAAGAAAATGTGGTGGGCTTTGAGCTGGTCTTGTGCGGGTTGGTGTATCTCGAGCTGTGATCAGGGGGATCACAGTGAGGTTCGGTTGTGGATAGGGTGTCCACAAGTGTTTTCAAAGAAACTTGCTTACTTATGAGTTTTCTTTCAACTTGTTCTTTGAAATCTACTTAATGTATCTCTTGCAAATATTGCTTTCTGCCAACTAACCTTGCAGCCACTCCTTGTCAAGCTTTACATGATTATTATTTGCATGCATCCCCTATGGCTTCCTGAGTACATTCAACATACTCATGGCTTTGTGCCCTCTGTTTGATCAGCAAAGGAGGGAGACCCAGGGAGCACAATGCTCTGTGAAGAGGAGCTCTACGAAGACCTTGCGACTTAGGGACGTCCTCCACTCGATGGCCTGTGAGGCCGGTCGAATGGACCCTACGTTTTTGGTGTTTTCCGCTGCTGTTACCTCTTTTGTTGTAAGCCCAGTGAGGCACCCCTGTAAACAACTTGGACCATAAGGTCTTTTGCTTATGTGATTATTAATTTGTCTGCTTCATCATTAGATTGTTGTATGGTTGTGATTCCATCTCTGTTGTGACTGTGCAAGCTAGCCATGGATCCTGGGACTAGCTCAGTGCACAGAGGGTCTCGGATAGGTGCTACCTGGGGCGCCGACAGCGTTGGTATCAGAGCCGTATCGGTTGTAGGACGTAACTTTAGTTTGCATGGTCGCTTAGGTCAAGAGTTTCAAAAAGAGTTATTTTCTAAAGCAAACCAATAGAGTAACATGAGTAGCATTTCTATTCTCGTCTTATTATGTTCTGCTCTTATCTTGCTCTATTCTCTCTTCTCACCTTGTTCATAGATCTTTATGCCTTGTCTCCTCTGAACTGTGTTGGCAAATTAAAGTTGATCCCTCTTATCACAATAACCTCAATAGGATCGGGCCTGGTTTTGAGTGTCTATCCCAATAGGTGAGGCTAGAAGTGTTGTTGATAGGCTGCCCTTTTAGCTCCTGTAACAATTAGTCCTGAAAATAGGACCTTTTGGTTGAGTTTTCTTTGCTCGGTAGCTTTGGACTCTTTGGTTCTTTCAGGTTTAACTTTGCCTTCCCCCCTAGGTTGTTCTCTTTCTCTTGGTCTTGATCTTCTTTGTGCTTTTCCCTCTTAACCAGTGTGCTTTCTTCTCCTTATCTATTAAGCCTGAGAGGTTGTGTGCAGATGGTTCGGACTCACCACTCGCCCGGTCAGGATGAGCCAGTGGACCCTTCTTTGTCATCACCACCGCCACCTCCTCCCCCAGCAGCCACAGACCCAGGTTTTGGACAGTTTATGGCAGCCCAGACACAAATGATGAGTGCAATGATGCAAAGTATAAGTCAGATAGTAGCTCAACAAAATCAGACCTCTGCTGCCCTCCTTGCCATGCTGAATCTGACTCAAGCAGCTGTTGTGCCACCACCGTCACCCCTAGTTTTTCCTCAATCAAGACTGATAGAGTTCTTGAGGACCCGCCCTACTACTTTCTCTAGCTCCTCCGAGCCATTAGACGCGGATGATTGGCTGCGTTCTACTGAAAGGAAGCTCGCCATCACTCAGTGTGATGACTGCGAGAAGGTCTTGTATGCTTCACATCAGCTGGAAGGTGCCACTTTAGAATGGTGGGAGAATTATTGTGCTGCTCATGCAGACCACCAGAGCATATTTTGGGCAGAATTTTCAGAAGCTTTTTGCCGTTCCCAAATCCCGATGGGAAGGTGGAGATGAAGAAAAATAAGTTCCGTGAGCTGAAGCAAGGGAGCCTGACAGTGAGTGAGTACCTTAATAAATTCACTCAGCTAGCACGTTATGCCCCAGAGGATGTTGCCTCTGATGATGCAAGACAGAAGAGGTTTAAGAAAGGGCTTAATCCTAGTTTAAAGGTTCAAGTTGTCGGCCACGATTATGCAGAATTTCAGCAGCTTGTGAACAAGAGTTTGCTCATAGAAGAGTCTCGTTGGGAACTTTCAGAGTCATACAAGAGGAAGATGTCTCGGTGAGAGTGCACACCAAGGTCACCCAGAGAGCTAGGACCAATGCTCAACCTCTGCTCGGTTTGCTCCTCAAGCCACCTCTGAGCTCCATCGGTGCCCCTCGCCTGTTGCTCTTGTGTTTAGCGACTCAACAAGCAATGTCAACATCAACAACAATGGCACTGCCAACCAGCCCTCAAGAAGCAACAACCATGCTACTGGAATCACTTGTTATAGCTGCAACCAGTTGGGACATTATGCTAGTAATTGTCCATTGAAGCAAGCCTCAGCTTTGGCCAAGTCCAACTCAGCAACCCCTCCAACCGGAGCACCTGTGCCAGGACGTGGAGTGCCTCAAACCTCCGTTGTCCCAGTGAAGACCTCCCAGCCCTTTGGGAGAGGCCGAGTGAATCATGTCACAGTGGAAGAGGCCCAAACAGCCCCGGATGTCGTGTTGGGTAAGTTCCTTGTAAATTCAGCACTTGCAACTGTTTTGTTTGATTCTGGAGCTTCCCATTCGTTTGTTTCTCGAAGTTTTACTGCAAAGCACCAATTGGAAGTTTTTGCTCTTAAAACCTCCTTGTTGGTTCAATCCTCTAATTCGGAGTTAAGCACGAACCAGGGTTGCCCACAAGTTAAGGTGATCATAGAAGGGGAAGAATTCTTAGCCAACCTCATCATCATTGATACCAAGTCCTTGGATGTGATTTTGGGCATGGATTGGCTTACTCATCACCAAGCCGTGTTGGATTGTGGAAATAGAAGCATCACTGTGGTCAGTCCAGTGGGAATTAGAGTGAGATTTGTAGCCTCCTTGGGAAAGCTTGGAGAAGCAGTGGTCTGCAACATCAAGGCAATTTCAGTTGAAGATGTGCTAGTAGTCTGTGAGTTCCCGGATGTCTTTCCAGATGAGTTACCTAGGATGCCACCTGACAGAGGTTTGGAATTTGCCATCAATTTGGTCCCTGAAACTGCTCCAATTTTCAAGAGACCTTACCGTTTGCCTGTGAATGACTTGGCTGAGTTGAGGAAATGCATGCTAAGGGCTTTATCAAACCGAGTTCCTCACCTTGGGAAGCTCCAGTAATCTTTGTAGCTAAGAAGGATGGTACACAGCGGATGTGTGTGGATTATCGAGCACTCAATGAAGTCGCCATCAAGAATAAGTACCCCCTGCCAAGAATTGATGACTTGTTTGATCAGTTGAAAGGAGCTAGAGTGTTCTCCAAGGTAAATTTGAGATCGGGTTACCATCAATTGAAGATCCGTCAAGAAGACATACCCAAGACAGCCTTTTCAACCCGATATGGACTCTATGAGTACACGGTTATGTCATTTGGACTCACCAATGCCCCTGCTTACTTTATGAACTTAATGAATAAAGTGTTTATGGAGTATCTAGATAAGTTCATCATTGTCTTTATTGATGACATCCTAGTATACTCTAAGAGTGAAGAAGAGCATGAAGAGCACCTTCGCCTTGCCTTGAACAAGCTTAGAGATCATCAACTCTATGCCAAGTTCAATAAGTGTGAATTTTGGATGAAGGAAGTTACCTTTTTGGGACATGTCTTGTCTGCCAAAGGAGTTGTTGTCAACCCGAGCAAAGTTAAAGATGTCCTCAATTGGGAGTCACTCAAATCAGTCCTGCAGGTCAGAGGTTTCCTCGGGATGGCTGGTTATTACCGTCGGTTTATAGAAGGATTCTCCAGGATAGCAAGACCTCTTACTCAGCTATTGAAGAAGGAAAAGAAGTACGTCTGGACATCTGAATGTGAGCAGAGCTTCCAAAAGCTAAAGAAGTGTTTGACAACAGCCCCAGTGTTGATCTTGCCCGATGTCTGAAAAGACTTTGAAATTTTCTGTGATGCCTCACATCAAGGTCTTGGTTGTGTTCTTATGCAAGAAAGGAGAGTTATAGCTTATGCCTCTCGTCAGTTGAAGCCCCATGAAGCTAATTACCCCACCCATGATCTTGAGCTAGCAGCAGTGGTGCATGCTTTGAAGATTTGGTGCCATTACCTCATTGGTAATCGCTGCGAAGTGTACACTAACCATAAGAGTTTGAAATATATTTTCACTTAAGCAGACCTCAATATGAGGCAAAGGAGATGGTTGGAGCTAATCAAAGACTACAACTTGGGAATACACTATCACCCTAGAAAGGCCAATGTGGTAGCTGATGCTTTAAGTAGGAAGGTCTACTGCAACACCTTGATGATCAAGGAAAGTCGGCCAGCCCTGCATGAAGAATTCCAGAAACTCAAGCTTGAGTTGGTAGAAGAAGGTCATTGGCTGCACTGGAAGTGCAACCCACTCTTCAAGAGCAGATCCGAGCAGCTCAAGAAGAAGATACAAACCTCAAGGAGATCAAGAACAGCATGAAGAAAGGAAAGTCTTTAAGGTTTTTCGAAGATGAGCAAGGCACTTTGTGGTTTGACAAGCGAATTTATGTTCCCGACCAGCGAAAGCTCAAGATGTTGATCCTCAAATAAGCACATGAAGCCCTGTATTCTATTCACCTTGGGAGCACCAAGATGTACCAAGACCTCAAAGAAATATATTGGTGGCCTAGTATGAAGCGAGAGATAGCAGAGTATGTGGCTCAATGTGATGTTTGTTAGAAGGTTAAGGCCATGCATCAAAGACCTGGAGGTCTTTTGAAACTCTTGCCCATACCCGAATGGAAATGGGAAGAGGTTGGCATGGATTTCATCACAGGCTTGCCTAGGACCCAAGCTGGTTATGACTTAATTTGGGTGGTTGTAGATCGGTTAACTAAAGTAGCCCACTTTATTCCTATGAAGACCACCTACTCTGGAGACAAGTTGGCTGAGCTATACATGGCAAGAATTGTGTGTCAACATGGTGTATCACCTCTCGGTTTTGGCAGAAGCTACATGAGGTCTTGGGCACGGACCTCAATTTCAGTACAGCATATCACCCGCAAACAGATGAGTCGATTGAAAGAGTCAAGCAAATCCTTGAAGACATGTTGAGAGCCTGCGCTCTAGAGAACCAAAGCAGCTGGGATCGGATGCTACCCTATGATGAGTTTTCCTATAACAATAGCTACCAATCGAGCCTTCAAATGTCCCCCTTTGAAGCTCTTTATGGAAGGAAGTGTAGGACACCTTTGTACTGGACAGAAGTTGGTGAAGGTCAAGTGCTCGGGCTAGACCTCATCAAAGAAGCCGAAAGTCAAGTGAGATCAATAAGACAAAAGTTGAAGGCTGCTCAAACCCGACAAAAGAGCTATACGGACAATCGTCGTCGAGACTTAACCCTTGCTCCTGGAGACCATGTGTACCTCAAGGTGTCACTTCTCAAAGGGCTGCACCGTTTCAAAGTCAGTGGTAAGCTTGCACCAAGGTACATTGGACCTTTTCCAATCTTAGCTAGAAGAGGAGAAGTTGCTTATCAATTAGAGCTCCCACCCCAGTTATCCAATGTGCATAACGTCTTTCATGTGTCACAGTTGAATAAATGCTTGCGTGTTCCAGAAGAACAGATGCATTTGCAAACTGTGGACCTTCAAGAAGACCTCTCCTACAAAGAGCACCCCATCAAGATTCTAGAAGTATTCAAGCGTGTGATAAGAAGCAAGATCCTCAGGTTTTGCAAAGTCTAGTGGAGCAACCACTCCGAAGAAGAAGCAACTTGGGAACGTGAAGAGGACCTCAAGGCCGAGTTTCCCAACCTGTTCTCTGGCCAGCTCGAATCTCGGGGTCGAGATTCCCTTTAAGGGGTGTAGGTTTGTAACATCCCAATTTTCAGAGCCTTTTTTAAAAAATTTCAAAACTCAAAAGTAACCATTTGGTTCTGTCTTTTGCTCAAGCTTAACTTGGAATTTTGGAAATTTGGAGATTTAACTTGAATAATTTAAACTCCAATTAACCTTTTTGGTCGATCTTGAGTTGTTAGTGCTCTTTGGCTTTCATTTTCCTTCTCTAGTTGCCCTGGGTACCCCTCGGCCTTCCCTTAGGTCCCAGACCTCCCTTGTGTTTGGACCTCCCTTAGGTCCCAGACCTCCCTTGTGTTTAGACCTCCCTTAGGTCCAAGCTCGGGTTTGTGTTTCAAATGTCCTTGTTAACCGAAAATTCAAACTCGGGGTTGTGTGTTTCCTTTGGACCTCCCTGTGTCCTCCAGGACCTCCATTGTGTTCGTTTGGACCTCCCTTGTGCCCGATCGGACCTCCCGCTCGATTTTGACCTTCATCGCTTTTGAACCGTTCGATCTGTGTTGGACGGTTTGATCTTGTCGACACGTTCGGAACGGTCCGAACGTTCAAATCCTTTTGAACCCTTTGATTTTTTTTGGACGGCCTTGATCTGATGTAGCGTTCGCCTCGTCCAAACGTTCCCATCATTTTGGACCACCCAATCTAGTTGAGTGGCCAAGATCGAGTGGTAGCTTCAGATGGTCTGAACGGCCCAATCGTTTTGACCCGTTCGATTGTGATCCAACAGCTCCCGCTCCTTTGTGCCTTATCTCGCTATCGCGGACCTCCCCTTGTGAGATCCTAGCCGTCAGACCTCCTTTGATCTTGATCTGGACCATTAGGACCTCCCCTTGCGAGATCCTAGCCGTCAGACCTCCTTTGATCTTGATCTGGGCTGTTAGGACCTCCCCTTGCGAGATCCTAGCCGTCAGACCTCCTTTGATCTTGATCTGGGCCGTTAGGACCTCCCCTTGCGAGATCCTAGCCGTCAGACCTTCTTTGATCTTGATCTGGACCGTTAGGACCTCCCCTTGCGAGATCCTAGTCGTCAGACCTCCTTTGATCTTGATTTGGACCGTTAGGACCTCCCCTTGCGAGATCCTAGCCGTCAGACCTCCTTTGATCTTGATCTGGACCGCTAGGACCTCCCCTTGCGAGATCCTAGCCGTCAGACCTCCTTTGATCTTGATCTCGGACCGTCGGGACCTCCTTGAGAGATCCGATCGTCGGGACCTCCCTTTGATTTGATCGACCGTCGGGACCCCCTTGAGAGGTCGACTGTCGGGACCTCCTTTGATTTGATCTGACCGTTAGGACCTCCCCTTGAGAGATCTGACCGTCAGGACCTCCCTTTGATTTGATCTAACCGTCAGGACCTCCCCTTGAGAAATCTGACCTTCAGGACCTCCCCTATTTTGATCGGACCGTTAGGACCTCCTCAGGACCGCCTTATCCTCAGGACCTCTTGTGGTCTTTTCGCAAGGACCTCTTCCTCAGGACCTCTTGTGGCCTTTTCAAAAAACCACCTCTGTGGGTCATGACCTCCCGTGGGTCACGACCACCCTTGTGAGTCACAACCTCCCCGTTGGTTGCAACTGCTCCTTTTGCAAAGACCTCCCCTCTGGGTTGGGTCAGCCTCATGTGTTTGACTGGCAGCTTGTCAGTTCCTACTCATTTTCCTTTTCTTCCCGTTGAGTACTGCCAGAGCAAAAGTATTCAAGCATTTATTGCGGTTACTTCTGTAGTACCTCGTTTCCCTCTTGGGTCACTTCCTTACTTGCCCTTTTCCCTCCATCACCTGCTCCCGTCGTGTGCCATTTAATGCGGTGTCCTCCTCTTAGAGTCTCCCATGCCTACAAAAGGACCCGAGAGAGCTCCCTGGCCTCTGTTTGTTGCCCTGCACCTTAGACCTTCTCCTTTGAGCTAGACCTCCCTCGTTTGAGCCCTCCTTGAGCGATTCAAACTCTGGTTTTCATCTTATTTGTAACCTTTCTTTGGCTCTTACTTGGTGAGTTCTTTTGATCTTCTTGTTGGGGTTTGCTTTGCTTATTTTGGCTCTCTCGAAACGTGTAGATCCCGGTTTCACAGAGGATTTCTTGGACTCGACCGCATCGACAGAAGCTTCTTAGTTCTTGATCGAAGGCAAGTCATAGACCTTGATCATGTTGAACCCTTCTTTACAAAATATATTTTGTTTTAACTTATCATGCATGGCTATTTGTATACAAATGGTTTTGGGAGTAGTTATATGTCCTCTTGCCAGTAAAGACATCCTTGGGTTATTTGAGACATGCATGTTGTCATGCTTCCTTGACATCCTTAGGATGGGCTATGTTGTTGGTCTCTGTTGAATACTAACATGGGTTCGTTTGATGCTTAGCCATGCTGTAGCTTGCGATGGTATCAACTTCATGATTCTTCATTGGTAAATATGACTAATGAACTATGGAACCGTGGCAATGCCACTTGATGAAATTGTTGTGCGAGGGCTAGGGTGGTCCTTTGGCTGGGAGGAACCCCAAATGTTTTATGCTCAGGCAGGATGGATGGTGGTTAGTGTGGGTGCAAGAAGCACATTGGGTTGTGGAACGACTTGCCTGAGCAGTCAACTAAGGACTTAACCTTGAACCATTGATCTGGGTCACCTTGTGCAACCACATGTCCAGGATGGGGTGGACTGGGTGCAATAATTAGAGAAGCTTGAGTCGGCTCTGTGTTAATGGGAATGGCACAAGAGGAGGCCAGGACGGCGAAACCTTAGCGAGAGCAGAATCGAGTCAAGTGGACCTTTGTAAAGACCTGGTGGTGGTCTCTACTTGATTCACGCGTCCAAGGAAACATGTGTCGTATCAAGCGATCACCTCTTGTGGGTAAAGTGTACAACCTCTGCGGAGTGTAAGATCTATTCGAATAGCCGCAGCCTCGGTTATGGTCATGCCCGAAGATTTCACGCAAGGGGTAGACTTTTCAAAAGAAAATGTGGTGGGCTTTGAGCTGATCTTGTGCGGGTTGGTGTAGCCCGAGCTGTGATCAGGGGGATCACAATGAGGTTCGGTTGTGGACAGGGTGTCCACAAGTGTTTTCAAAGAACTTGCTTACTTACGAGTTTTCTTTCAACTTGTCTTACTTACGAGTTTTCTTTCAACTTGTGCTTTGAAATCTACTTAATGTATTTCTTGCAAATATTGCTTTCTGCCAACTAACTTTGCAGCCACTCCTTGTCAAGCTTTACATGATTATTATTTGCATGCATCCCCTATGGCTTGCTGAGTACATTCAACGTACTCATGGCTTTGCGCCCTCTGTTTGATCAATGGAGGAGGGAGACCCAGGGAGCACAATGCTCTATGAAGAGGAGCTCTACGAAGACCTTGCGACTTAGTGACGTCCTCCACTCGATGGCTTGTGAGGCCGGTCGAATGGACCCTACGTTTTTGGTGTTTTCCGCTGTTGTTACCTCTTTTGTTGTATGCCCAGTGAGGCACCCCTGTAAACAACTTGGACCGTAAGGTCTTTTGCTTATGTGACTATTAATTTGTCTGCTTCATCATTAGATTGTTGTATGGTTGTGATTCTGATGAATCACGGTGGCCTGATCTTCCGATAGGTTCGATTTGTTTCGTCGTAAGGACGTTGACGCTTTGAGGCTTCCGACCCGCAGATCTTCACCTCGCAATTCGCTACACCCGCACGACTGTCGTTATCAACCACGCTTGCACGCGATCGACCTTACCACGAGGGTTATGGTTCCTGCAGGCAATCGAAGCAACTCACAAGAACACGATGAGATGCAATCTGAAATATATTGCGAATATGGATGAAGTTCACAAGTGGGGTTCCTCAAACCGAACAAGCGCGAAAGCGCAAAGTGGCAGAATAATCTAAGAAAAACCCACCCCTAAACAGTGGCGGCTACTGCACATATATAGGGGGGGACGTGAGGAGGTCGACCTAGGGTTGTGCTACAGCGGCATGCACATCTTGGGCTTTGACCTCGACACGCTTACAAGGCCTTATTAGGCCCAAAAGCGGTGACACATCACCTTATTTCCATGTCTCGACTAACACCCAACGTGGTAAATCCTCGGTCGTGGGCACGGTCGTGGGGTGATCGTAGGAGTCGTGGGGTCGGTCGAGGGTTTAAGACTGGTCGTGATCCGCAGATCTGGTTGTAGAGTGGGTACACACAGTCGAGACCTTGGGAACAGTTTGGATCCTCCCCATTATTCCTAATAGCAGAAGATCACAATTATTAGGTAGCATACCATTCTTGCATAGATAAATTATTAGCACCTAGAAACGAGCTCACCTCATAATTTAAGTGACGTGCTCGAGCTCTTGTCATAGGACCGACCGGATCTGGAGGATGTTGTGTAGTGCGTGTATCCGAACGAGTGATGTCCTCATCATCCTCCCCCTCTTGAATTGGAGTCGTCCTCGACTCAAGGTCATCTTCTTTCCCCACGTATGGCTTCAAATCTGAAATGTTAAATGTAGGGCTAACCCCAAAATCTGCAGGTAGCTCCAATTGATATGCATTGTCATTTATCTTTGCAATTATCTTAAATGGTCCATCAGCTCTAGGCATCAACTTTGATTTTCTTAATTCTGGAAACCTATCCTTTCTCAAATGCACCCAAACTAAATCACCTGGTTCAAATTTTATTTCTTTTCTACCTTTACTTCCAGCAACTCTATACTTTTCAGTCATACGCTCTATATTCTCTTTAGTTATTTCATGCAACTTAAGAACAAATTCAGCACGCTTCTTAGCATCTAAATTAATTTTTTCAGAGGTAGGCAAAGGTAGTAAATCAATAGGAGCATGGGGGTTAAAACCATACACTACCTGAAATGGACTTACCTTGGTGGTAGAGTGTACCGACTGTTGTAAGCAAACTCAATATCGGTAAACACTCTTCCCACATCTTCAAATTCTTCTTTAAAACAGCCCGCAACATGGTGGATAACGTGCGGTTGACAACCTCTGTTTGTCCATCGGTTTGGGGATGCACGTAGTAGAAAATAGTAGCTTTGTCCCCAATTTGTTCCAAAGTGATCTCCAAAAGTGGCTCAAAAACTTCGCATCGCGATCCGAGACAATTGTATTGGGCACTCCATGTAAGCGAATGATTTCTCTGAAAAACAAATCAGCTATGTTTGTGGCATCATCGCTCTTGTGACAAGGTATAAAATGGGCCATTTTAGAAAACCGATCCACTACTACAAATATCTTGTCCTCCCCTCTTTGTCCTAGGCAACCCTAAAACAAAATCCATAGAAATATCCTCCCAAGGGCGCTAGGAATAGGAAGAGGCATATAAAGTCCATGTGGATTGAGGCGGGACTTAGCTTTGTTGCATGTAGTGCGGCGAGCCACGTGGCGCTTCGACATCGCGCCTCATCTTTGGCCAAAAGAAGTGGGCGGCCAGCACATCTTCGTCTTCTTTGCTCCAAAATCGCCATCAAACCTCCTCCATCGCCTCTGCAACAACAAAAGACGAGCGGAGCTAATTTGGAACGCATAGCTTGTTAGCACGATAGACCAAACCATCAATCGGCACATATTTATTCCATGTTTTCCCTCCTTTACAATGTTCAAGCACTTCTTTAAAGTCCAAATCAATAGCATATAAATCTTTAATGGTCTCCAAACCAAAAATCTTATGATCAAGTTGAGATAACATGGTATAACGTCTAGAAAGCGATCGGCAATCACATTGTCCTTACCTTTCTTGTGCTTTATGACATATGGAAGCGACTCAATAAATTCTACCCAATTAGCATGTCGTTTATTCAGTTTAGCTTGACTTCTAATATGTTTTAGCGATTCATGATCGGAATGTATAACAAATTCTTTGGGCCATAGATAATGTTGCCAAGTTTGAAGCACACGAACTAAAGCATACAATTCTTTATCATAGGTAGAATAATTCAGACTAGGCCCATTTAATTTCTCACTGAAATATGCAACCGGCTTACCTTCTTGAATCAATACACCACCTATCCCAATCCCGCTAGCGTCACATTCAATCTCAAAAGTCTTACCAAAATCAGGGAGTTGGAGTAGGGGTGCTGTGGTGAGCTTCTCTTTCAATAAGTTGAATGCCTTCTCTTGTGCAGGCCCCCATTGGAAAGGCACTCCTTTTTTTTGTCAATTCATTCAATGGTGCGGCCAAGGTGCTGAAATCCCTTACAAGCGTCGGTAGAATCCGACAAGGCCGTGGAAACTCCGCACCTGTGTCACAGTGGTAGGTGTCGGCCAACTTTGGATGGCTGCAATCTTTGCCTCATCCACCTCAATTCCCTGTGGTGTCACAACATAACCAAGAAATGCAACTCGATCGGTGCAAAAGGTGCACTTCTCGAGGTTACCAAACAAACGTGCATCTCTCAAAGCATTAAAAACAGCACGTATATGATTCAAGTGTAGCTCATGTGACTTGCTATAAATCAAGATATCATCAAAATAAACCACCACAAATTTTCCAATGAAAGGACGTAAAACCTCGTTCATCAATCGCATAAAAGTGCTAGGTGCATTAGTTAGACCAAAAGGCATCACTAACCACTCATATAGTCCGAACTTAGTTTTAAAAGCAGTCTTCCATTCATCTCCCAATTTCATTCTAATCTGGTGGTAACCACTCCGCAAGTCAATCTTTGTGAAAATAATAGAACCATTCAACTCATCAAGCATGTCGTCTAGCCTAGGAATAGGATGACGATACCTTATGGTAATATTATTAATGGCTCTACAATCAACACACATCGCCAACTACCGTCTTTCTTAGGAACCAAAAGAACGAGAAAGCACAAGGACTAAGGCTTTTCAGATGCACCCACGGTCCAAAAGATCTTGGACTTGTCGCTGAATTTCCTTAGTCTCCTCTGGATTGGTCCTATATGCAGCACGGTTTGGCAAAGTCGCTCCCGAAATCAAATCAATTTGATGCTCTATCCCTCGAATAGGTGGTAATCCCGGGGTATCTCATGGAAATACATCCACATACTCTCGCAAAAGGTTAGCAACAGAGGAGGCAAAGAGCTAGATATATCCTCAAATGAAAATAAAGCATCTTTGCATATCAAAACATAGCATGGCAGGACATTATCACAAATTTCAGCAAGTTCAGATTTAGTGGCAAGCATAACACACCCTTCAATTTTATTCCCTCGGACTTAGAACTAGGCGTCACTTCCTCCCTTTAGGTGGGAAAACACGTTTGGCTACTTGCTGATTTTCAGATTCTTGTTCATTGGTGTTTCTTTCATTTTTAGCACGCTCTACTTCATCTCTCACAATTTAAATTTGGTGTCAAAGGCAACAACTTAATCTTCTTACCCTATGTGAGAATGAGTAGGTATTAGCTCTACCATGGTGCAAAACATCATTATCATATATCCAAGGCCTACCGAGCAACAAAGAGCATGCTTGCATAGGCACTACGTCAAAGTCGGTACTATCTTTGTAATTACCAGCTGAAAATTGCACTCTCACAACTTGGGTTACCTTTAACTTACCACACGAATTGAACCATTGGATGTAGTAGGGATGTGGGTGTGGCTGTGTGGCCAAGCCAAGCTTCTTGACCATCTCAGAACTTGCAAGGTTATTGCAGCTCCCTCCATCAATGATTACTCTGCAGGCTCTCTCCTTCACGAGAAATCTGGTTTGAAACAAGTTGTGTCGTTGATTTTGCTCTTCTCTCTCCACTTGTGCGCTCAGCACTCGTTGTGCAACAAGGCTCATATGATTCCGGTGTCAATGCAGCCTACTTGTTCCTCTACATCATCGGCATCACCGCTCTGCATTTCGTCTCCTCCACGCAATGTTAGTTGCAAGTACATATTCATCCTCAATATCACTAGCACTTACATAACCTCCGTCTGCAGTGGCAAGGTATGCTCGCTGACTTGGGCAGTCCCTCATGACGTGGCCCATTCCCTTGCAACGGTGGCAAATAATCCCAGTCGTACGGCCCGTGGAAGCAACCGAAGAAGAACTCTTGGCCGGGGCATGCACACTAGTAGATTTGCTTACCTCGGGTGCATGTGATGGTGTCGGAGTCTTCTTTGAACGCGCCCTACTCGAGGAGGGGGCAGCAGATCAGCGAGTCGAAGGTGGGACTGTTTTAACTTGACCTGGTGTTGTTCTTGGTGTAGACGTGCTTCCAAAATTGTTCCTTGGCCTCTGTTGTCGTCCCTGCAATTCCTTTTCTGCCAAACATGCAAGTTGAAACAATCTAGGGACACTATTATAGTCTTTGTAATCAACTATGTCCTGAATTTCACGTGTTAATCCTCCATAAAAACGTGCCATCGCAGTCTCTTCATCCTCAATAACATTACAACGCAACATACTAATCTGTAGCTCCTGATAATATTCTTCTACGGATCTATTGCCTTGGTTTAAGCGCTGCAATTTCTTAAGCAGGTCACGTTTAAAAGAAGGTGGAACAAATCTGTTACGCATAGCAACCTTTAAAGCATCCCAAGTAGTAGGCGCTAATCCATCAGTACATACTCTATTCCACCAAATGATGGCGAAGTTTTTAAATTCACTTGTGGCTTGCCGAACTCTATGCACTTCAGGAACTAAGTGAGCATTAAATTTCTGTTCTACCGTCAACTCCCAATCTAGATACATTTCAGCATCATAAGCACCCACAAAAGATGGTATAGTGAACTTGACTTTAGCATATGGATCATCATTAACACGTGCATTATGTTGTTGAATGTTATTACCTCTCATACCTTGGCGGTTGAAGTTCAACGGTTCCGTTGTCGTGCATCAAAGGCGTCGTGGTTGTGCATCTCATTTCCATTGTCAAACTCACGGTCATGGGCTGCACCATGAGGACCCACACGCCCATTGTTCGGTGGTTGATTGGCCAAACCATCAATGCGTGTGTTGAGCATTGCGATACTATCATTGAGTTCTTGCGATGTAGCGATTGTTTACGCAAACTTCCTATCAATGTCGTCATTAATAGCATGGCGGTGCTCATCCAACACCCTTGTGAGCTCTCCCCTCAAAACACACTCTTGCGCCTCCAATTCCTCACCTGCCATGTTTAGTAGAAGACAAAAGACAACACAAAGATATTATCCCTATCAACTACTAGGTGGTGGGAGGTGGGATCACACACTCTCAAGCGTCTTACCAAGCTCTTATGAATTTCTTACCAATTGCGGCGGGTGGTATGATCGGAGAAGGTGGGATGTCGATCATGGCGGATGGCGAATCGAGGATTCAAATCAGGGCGAAAGTATGTGGAGCTCGGATAGGTAAAATTTTGTAGCAAGGAATAGCGATAATGAAAATAGATTAGCAAAGCTGAATCAAAGTCCACGTGCACTAAATCACGATTCTTTGGCCCAAACGCGTTCCTAGAACTAGCTCGAGCAAGCGAAATACAAGCACAAAAGAACAAAATTCGCAAGGCAACTGATTTCTCCTGTGGGTGGTCGTGGACCAACTGTGGATTGTCGTGAGCCACCTGAGGGTGGTTATAGACCAAATGAGGGTGGTCATGAGCCAACTGGGGTGGTCTCTTTTTCGTTCTTCTTTTTTTTTCTTTTTCTTTTTGCTTCTCTCTTTCTTTCTTTTTTTTTAACTACCGAAACCCAACCGAGGGTTCCTCTCTCTTTTTTTCTTTTTTTTTTTGCGAAAGTGACCTTGACTCACAACTCTTCAAAACCCTCTTCCGGTGCAGGGATATATATAGGTCACAAACTCTCTCTCTCTCTCTCTCTGAACTTTGGCTAGGTGGTCGAAAGGGTAGGTGGTCGGACTCGAAGAGGTGGTCGAATCCGAGGAGGTGGTCGAACTCGAAGAGGTGGTCGAATCCGAGTGGGTGGCCGAATCCGACTGGGTGGTCGAACCCGAGGAGGTGGTTGTATCTGAGGATGGTGGTCGAATCCGACTTGGGGTCGAATCCGAAGAGGTGGTCGAATCCAACCGGGTGGTCGAACCCAAGGGGGTGGTCGTATCCGATCAGGTGGTCGAACTCGAGTTGGTGGGAAGTCGAAACTGAGTACGTGGTCGGATGAGGGTGATGACACGATCTCGGCTATAGTAGACAAAACAACAGATGCAACCAAGGGCAAGCCGAGATACACGATGACCAGAAACAGCAAAGACTCGACGCTAGAAACTAGATCACGACGACTAGACCAGCAACAAAGACACCGACGATGGACTCGAATTCAACAACAATGGCGAAAACACAACTGCGAAAGGCACAGAGTGGTTTGGACAGCGGAAGAACTAAGATCTAAAACTTTTTGTGGGGCAATTTTCTGGACTCTAGGTGATGAAAAACAACTAACAAAAAGGGATCAATGAAATTACCTAACGGGCAGCCACTCCTTGTCAAGCTTTACATGATTATTATTTGCATGCATCCCCTATGGCTTGCTGAGTACATTCAACGTACTCATGGCTTTGCGCCCTCTGTTTGATCAATAGAGGAGGGAGACCCAGGGAGCACAATGCTCTATGAAGAGGAGCTCTACGAAGACCTTGCGACTTAGTGACGTCCTCCACTCGATGGCTTGTGAGGCCGGTCGAATGGACCCTCGTTTTTGGTGTTTTCATTGTTGTTACCTCTTTTGTTGTATGCCCAAATGAGGCACCCTCAGTAAACAACTTGGACCGTAAGGTCTTTTGCTTATGTGACTATTAATTTATGCCTTCATCATTAGATTGTTGTATGGTTGTGATTACGATGAATCACGGTGGCCCGATCTTCCGATAGGTTCGATTTGTTTAAATCGAAAGGGCGTTGGCGCTTTGAGGCTTCCGACCCGCAGATCTTCACCTCGCAATTCGCTACACCCGCACGACTGTCGTTATCAACCACGCTTGCACGCGATCGACCTTACCACGAGGGTTATGGTTCCTGCAGGCAATCGAAGCAACTCACAAGAACACAGTAGATGCAATCTGAAATATATTGCGAATATGGATGAAGTTCACAAGTGGGGTTCCTCAAACCGAACAAGCGGCGAAACTGCAAAGTGGCAGAATAATCTAAGAAAAACCCACCCCTAAACAGTGGCGGCTACTGCACATATATAGGGGGGACGTGAGGAGGTCGACCTAGGGTTGTGCTACAGCGGCATGCACATCTTGGGCTTTGACCTCGACACGCTTACAAGGCCTTATTAGGCCCAAAACGGTGACACAGCACCTTATTTCCATGTCTCTGACTAACACCCAACGTGGTCGCCATCGGTCGTGGGCACGGTCGTGGGGTGATCGTGGGAGTCGTGGGATCGGGTCGTGGGTTTAAGACACAGTCGTGAGATCTGGCGAGATCTGGTCAGAGTGGGTACACTGATGCGTGAGACCTTGGGAACTTGGTTTGGATCCTCCCATTATTCCTAAGTAGCGTAAGATCACAATTATTAGGTAGCATACCATTGCATAGATAAATTATTAGCACCTAGAAGCGAGCTCACCTCATAATTTAAGTGGCGTGCTCGAGCTCTTGTCATAGGACCGATTTGGATCTGGAGGATGTTGTGTAGTGCGTGTATCCGAACGAGTGATGTCCTCATCAGATTCCATCTCTGTTGTGACTGTGCAAGCTAGCCATGGATCCTGGGACTAGCTCAGTGCACAGAGGGTCTTGGGTAGGTGCTACCTGGGGCGTCGACACTTATACCCTATGGGGTGCACATGGGGAGGCGTGCGGCTTACAGGCCCAAGCACCTCTCTTGTATTTAGATATAATAATTCAGTTTCTATTGCTTTCTTCCAATCTTCTTAATCTGATCTTTTCTTACATTCAGCGAGTGATGCAGGCTCTGGATCAAGATCGATGATGGTGGCAATTTTCTTTGCAAGTAAATGTCGGCATTGGCTGTTATCTTATTCATAGATTCTCCCGAGGTCACAAACTTTATAACTATTTCTTCAAGGGGCGATTCTTCTAATGCTTCTACTTGCTCACCGCTGCTTCCAATTATGGGGGCAAGTCCCTTTAGTTTTTCAGCTCCGATGTGTGCGCACGCATCTATGCTGATGTCTCCCTTCATGAGGATGTTCAATTCTAGTATACCTTGTTCTAAAGGTTCCATACTAGTGCGAGGTCTCAACTGGCTCCCCTTCTGGTTCTAGGGAACTTCGGTGATTGGTTGTGTCAAGTCCTTCTTATCCTTTTCCACCAGGCGTCCTCGGTTACTTCAGATTCGAGAGGCCGAAGTTCACGTCCTTTCTGAGGCCTTATGACGGGATTAGGGATACCTTGATCAGTATTGCAACCCTCTCCGGTGCATTGCGTACAGGCATATGCGACTTGGTCACGCTCTTCAAATCACTAAAGTGGTCAGGCAGTTGATTCGCTAATGCTTGCAAATCAATTATCTTCTGGATTTCAATTGTCTTCTAGACTTCAATTATCTTCTGGACTTCTCTATTTGCTTCACTAGTACACAGGTCATGTGCATGGATTTTAGTTATCTTCTAGACTTCAATTATCTTCTGGACTTCTCTATTTCTCGACATTTTCATCAAGTGGTTGATTTCCTCCCCCTAATGACGGGAAAACTAGCCTCATCTAATATACTATCAGCGAATCAGGCAGTATACAAATCTCTTATCATAGGGTCCAAATACCTGATTATGGATGTTGTCTCAAAACCAGCGTATATCCCAGACTTTTCGGAGAAGGCCCATTGCCGTTCGCTATGGTGATGGTATAGGTATATAAACTTTGCAACCAAATCTTCAAAGATGAGAAATTATCGGTGCTGACCCTTGCACTAGTTGCATATGTGAATAGATGTTATATGCCGACAGTCTAAAATTGATGAGAGTTGCTGCGAACAGGACTGCGTGTCCCCAACATGTAGTTGGTAAATTATAATTCTTCAAAGGTGGTTGGTCAATAAGTTTTATCCTTTTAATTAATGCATCTGCTAGTCCATTATGGGTGTGGACATGCGGTATGGAATGCTCAACTTTAATTCCCATTGCCATACAATAATCATCAAATGTCTTTGAAGTAAATTCTCCGGTGTTGCCATTCTGGTGAACTTCACAAGATGATCAGGGAAATTATTCTTAATGTTAATTATCTGCGAGATTAGCTTGGTAGAAGCGTGGTTTCTCGTAGACAATAGACATACGTGCGACCATTTCGAGAAAGCATCAATGAGCCCCATAAAATACCTAAATGACCCTGACAGGGGCTGTATAGGACCACAAAAGTCTCCCTGGATACGGTCCAAGAATGCAGGGACTTCATCCTTCGCTTTCAGAGCAAAAGGTTTAGTAATTAATTTCCCGGTGGCACATGCGGGGTACACAAAATCTTCCGGATTCGAGAAATTCTTTACATTGACATTATGTCCATGTGAATTGTTAATTATATTTCTCATTATCCTAAGATCTGGGTGGCATTATCAATCTTGCCAGAATAGAAAAGGTTTAGAGCTTCTAAATACGATTTTCATGGCAGTATAGGCTGCAGATGTCTTAATATTAGTGTACTATAGCCCGGTTTCAAATGAAAGAAGTCGTTCTAATATCATTGTTTTACTTTCTTCACGCTTTGTAATGAGCAGGTATTCCTTACCATACTCTTCTTTAGTCTCTACGTGGAAACCGTTTGCGCCAATATCCTTCAGATTTCTAGTCGATTCTGGGTATGATACGGGGGATGCCCAATCTTCACGACGTAGGATCGATAATAACTTTGGATCCGTGCAACCTGACGAACCGATGGCACCAACCACAGTCAAAACAGCAACACGTGACAAAAGAATTCGTCCCACCACACGCTCATGATCCCGTCTACCCGACCACACAAAGTAGACGTGACACCGCTCCTGTAAAACACAAGGAATCACAAGAACAACGGGGTTGAGAACGCCCAATTCCCCTCTAGGTTGCAACTGTATGTCAAACCCTAGGAAGAACAAGCGTATAGCTCTCTATCAAATAATAGATTTATTTCCGTCGTGGTCTCCTGTTAGAAGAGGAAGGGTGCGACTATTTAAGAGCTTCTTACCCCCCTTGCATCCACACGCATTGGGCCTACGACCCGCTGAACTTGATTCGGCCAAGTGACCGAATTGTCTTCAACTAGTTCTATCAAGCTGACTCAAATTCTAGTCTAGCAATTCATACCCATATATCCTAATTAATGGTTCGGACTCAAGACCTTTAAATGAGATTACATGACCAGATTGAATGGTTTGGCCAAACTTGATGCGAGTCTTGGATGGTTCAAGGTACACTGCCTTGATCTCCTTGGGCTTCCACGCAAGGATCAGGTGCAGTCTTGGACTTCCCCACGCAAGGACCAGGTGCATGCGACACATGCAGCACCTCCATGCACTCCTTTATTTATTTTCCATGCACGCGTTGTCTTCTTTTGGCGTCCCCGTTCTCCCACACCTTCTACTAGACATGTACTCCTAGACAACATATAATCTTCTCGAGTCCCAAAGTATCCCCACGCACAAACCTGAGAACAATTAAAATACTAGTATTAGGTAGTAACCAGTTCTCATGTAAGTTAAAACCAAAATCAACTAGGAGTGAGTTCACCTATTGATTAATCTTTTTGGCTCGTGCTCGTGTAATCGGTCCAATCAGATGTCCTCATCAAGGTATAACAAGGCTTCTTCAATGACCAAAGTTGTGCCCATTGGGAGTATAATTGTGGCCCTTCCTGAGCCTATTATACAAGCATCGCTGCCCGCGATTGTCATAAGACTACCAGCATTCTTGCTGATCGACTGAAAGATTTTCGTCTCTTTCAAGATGGTATTCATTGTGCCGCTACCTGCTAAGCACACTTGCTTCATAAGGCGCCACACGTGTTCTAATATAATGTACTTTATTAATATGCAGCAGAGAGCAAGCAACACATAAATAAAATACTTCAGATATCAGAACATAACTTGTTATTATAAATATGGGAATAAGTCTTGTGGGACTCATCATAAGAATTTAATGCTTTGCTCCCCTAGAGCTTACAACCATTATTCAAAGAATAAAATAATTCAATGTTCTGCTTTAATTACAAACTACAAGAAAAGATCCAAGTGCAATGTGTGCATTGGATCGAATCAGCAAAGTATTCAGAAATTTCTACCTCACTCTGCTTCATGGCGATCTTCTCCTCTTGGGCAACTACGGCTGTGGCCGCTGCGATGTCTAAAGGAGGGATGATGGGGTTGCTACTGGACTGTCCATATCCATAAGTGCAACTAATAGCTGCGGATCCTCCGTGCCTCGTGCTGTCTTTTGCCCTTCTTCTTAGACTGGAAAGCATCAATAACGTGCGACCCACGACCTTACCCTTCTTGCCCCTCTCCTTCGTGAGAGGCTTCATCACCTTGTAGTTGCTAGTATGTGCTTCATGGCCAACAATGCAACTAGGTGGCTGTGAGATGTAGTTCTTCCTTAGAACACCATCTTGAGCTTCCGCAATTTGCATGGTGTCAATTAATGCGACATACTCCTTGTAGTCGTCTTGACGATAGTTGCATACGGATTGCACCGCATTTGGGTGAAAGGTAGAGAAAGTCTTCTCAATCTTCTGCTCATCAATGATTACATTATCACAGAGTTGAAGACTTATACAGATTATGTACAAATTCTGGCCATACTGGGTCAGTTCTTCGAACTCTTGGTTCGTGATGCTAGTCATTTTCATATTCATGCAAAGAGTTCATAAGATTACTGTTGGTAATCTGCATAAAATGGTTGCAAAATTCTCATAATGTTCTTCAAACTCCCAGTTTGTGATCTTGTATTTTTCTTTGCATTTTCATGATTTACTACTATTTTCAATGATTAAAAGCAATATAAACAATCACAGATAATCAAAACAGTAAATACAATATATAAATGGCATAGAAATAATAATAAGAAAGTTAAACATGCTTCAAATGCTAAAACCGATTCAAAATTTGAATTCTCGAGGCCCTTTTCTGTTGGAATATGAATTTTCAGCGAATTCTGCAATTTCCAGGGGCTAAACCGTGAATTTTTAGTTCTGAGAAAAAATTCGTGTAATTTTCAAATTTATAAGGGGTTATTCTGCAAGAATATACAAAATCCCGTAAATTTCCCAACTCCAGGGGGTTTTTCGCAAAACTTCACCCGGCCGAGCCTCCCTCTTTTTAGAATTCAAATGGGCCAGCCCACATGGCCCAACCGGTGACCTTTCCAGGCCCATGCAGGTCCACGTGGCCCATTTAAAGGGGGTAAGGTTAGGTTTTCCCTAAACCTTGCCCTCCTGGGTGGCGGCTGCTTCATGTGGGGCCGAGCGGGTGCACTCCAGGGTGATAGTGGCAACGCTACATGGCGTGGGAGCCGGCGGTGAGTGGGCTTGTGGGCACGACGGCTGAGAGGCTGCTTGGCGGCGTGAGGAGGCGGCCATGCGGCGGCGCGAGCGAGGCGGCGCCCGGTGTTGCGCTGTGGCGGTGCGGCTGCAAGCCAGCGGCATCAGCAACGCGGCATGCATCAAGGCTCGACAGCGGTGTGGCTATTTGCTCGCAGTGCCGACGCCGGAGGCGGGTGCCGCTTCAAGGCTCAGCGGCGTGGAGGTGGATGATGATGTTGTAGCTAAGCGCCTCCGGCAACACCCTAGAGCTAGAAGGTTGGGCGAAAACTTGTGCCCCATGATCCAAGACCGATCCATCCAGGAGCAGGTCCACCTCAGTGATCACGATCGATTTTTCCTTCGATATCGCACTAGGGTTGAAGGACCAAGCTACCAGGCGAAAGGCAGAGAGGTCTGCTCGCGACGTTGAGGACTCATCGAAGGCTTCTATCGAACAAGAAAGAGAGGGGATTGCTGACACAGTGGCTAGGCTCCAAGCATGGATTGGCAACCCTTTCAAACTGATCTTGACCCAGAAACGTAGGGGGCGGCTAACAGCCTGCACCAACCTCGACCACTGCCAGAGCAGAAGGAGAAAACGATCAGTCTCATCCGGCGACATTGTGGCGACAGCAGCTCATCTAGGCCAATGCTGACAGTTGGCATTGGCGGACGATCTTGGCTATTCCGACCCATATGACGCTGACAGTTCTCAAGATCGAGCAAGATCGCCGACTAGCAGAAGACGTCGCGTGTCGGAAGCCGGGGGACTTAGCGGCCTTTTGCAGTGAACCGATGTGTGGAACATCCCAATTTTTGGGACTTTTATGAACATTTAAAAATAAAATAATCATTTGAATTTTATTGAATTAATTAAAGCTTAACTTGAAATTTCGGAAAAAGAAAACATTTCAAATGATTAAATCAAACTTCAATTAAATTCAAAATGGGTTTATTGGATTTTCTCCAAATTCTTTTGCTCTTTTCTTGGAGTTCAATTTAATTTATTTCCTTTTGTTTTTCCCAAACATTTCTTTTCTTTGTTGTAAAATTTAATTTAAATTAATTATTTTAAAAGTATTAGATTTCTTTTGAAATTTACGCAATTGTTTAAAATTCGAGTCTGAAACTCAAATTCCAATTCATTTCTCAAATTCAATATCGTTGTCACATCCTCAACTTAATAAAGAGAATTATTATGCATCTCATGAGCATGCATCATGTTTTCAAACTTTTGCATAATTTATTGCACTAGGAAAATCTTAAACAAGTGCTAAACCTACACCTTGTAATTCAACTCCAAATGAAAACAGGAACAAAACCTTATGAACACCCTCTGGAAATAATTCATTCAAATACTATAGTAATTATAATGAATTAATATAATTTTTCCCAAATTTTTAGGACTGGGTTAAACCTTGAGAAAAATTCAAACATCATTTAATGACATACACTAAGTTTGAATTTATTATATGCACATTATATCATGAACAGTAGTGTTGAATAATTTTTATGGGCACTAGACCTTCCCAGGAACCCCTGTGATTTATTTCACAATTTTAGGAAATTTATTTCTAATTGTAACACCTTGGTCAAAGTGGTGAAAGCAATTTTAAACTCAGTCAAACCCTAACCCAACCACCCTGCACTGTTCCTCGGGCTCGAGTCCGACGGCGTAATGACTCAACCCAACCAACTGAGCGCATCGCGTGTGAGCCGTCCGATGGGAGATCCACGGCCCATATCGCGTACCCCTTCATAACGAACTGAGCGCCCCTTTTCTTATCTGCGCCGTCCATCTGAAATCCAATGGCCAGCACCGAGTCACTTAACCCCCCGCGCGCGCGCGATGAGTCACTGCCATGCCGGGCCCACCTATCAGTTTTGTCTTCAACCTCCCGTCAGCTCACGCAGAGCTTTAACGCCACACGGCTGGGCTTCTCCGACGCGCCCAGAACGGCTCTTCGATGCCGTCAATCCACCACCCTCCCCAGCCTATCGCATTGCTTCTCCTCTTGACGCCGCCTCCGCTCCGTCCCTTTCCCGGAGATAACACCCCCTCCGTCTCTCTCAATTCCTCACTTCTCCTCTTTTCGGCTGAGGAGGAGGAAGCTCTCCCGTGCGTATCCCTCGGGTGAGTCTCCTCCACGTGGTAGCCTTCGATTCCATGATCAATACCGTTTCCATTTTTGCTTATGCAAACCTCTATGGTTGCTTGTAGCTCCCGGTGCATCTTCGAGCTCTCGGCTCGTTCCAGAGCACGCTCCACCGGACACCTCCGTGGCTTCTCCATGTCCGGGAGGTATTGTCCTAAACCTAGCGCATCACTTTGTGCCTTCGTGCTCACTGATCAAAACCCCTCACTTTATTTCGGCAATGCACGACAGGATTAAGGTGAATCGGAGTTTTACCCATTTCGGCCATAGGACCAACCTTTCGTCTCCTACCTTGCCCCGGTAAGACCTTTGTTGATTCCTTGGTATACTAGCATCCTCTTAAGGTCTTTAACCTTTTCCGACCACTCACTCTTCATTGTTTTGCTCAAGGACTCCTCTCCTCGTTGGAACTCACCGCGGTTACCTTCTTCTCCGGTGCTGACGCAACCCCAGCTCCCCCGAGCTTCCCCTAACACGCTCCTCGCTCAGGTAGCCTCCGCATAGTCTCTAGGACCTTGGCACCTCGCTGAATGACCGCTGCGGAGCTTTATCTTTGTGCATGCATGTTTGCCGTATCGGTCGCCGTCGCTCCACGCCGGCTATCCGCCGGTATAGGCCACCATTGGTGCCGCCACCACCACCCAGGGGGTGCGGCACTATTGCGGAGCGAATGCATGCCTTGGCGCGCGCCGTGGCGCCTAAATACGGCGAGCGAGGCCGGTGAAATGCGCGGATCGAAATCCGTTGTCGTACTCGGACACGTCTTTGAAGCGTAATGATTAGGAGTTAATGGTAATCATTAGCATTTAAACTCTGTCTTAAACACACTAATTCACTCACTTACCGCGGGCCCCTTGCACGAAATCGGCACTAATACTTGCCCCTAGAGGCGGCGTGTGGGCCTAGCCACGTAAGCGCCCATGTTCAACTTACGGCCCAAAACAATAAGATCGTTTTGAGCCGTTGGATGTAAAATCAGCGGCTCTGCTCCGATGGGCGTTCGGACCGCTCGACGCGCCACAAATCTGGGCCGTCGTTGTGCAATGAGCGGTCGCGATTGATGGGCTGATCGGACCACCCATCGGCGCGATTGGTGACCGTTGGATTTAAATCCAACGGCTCACGAGCCTATCCTGTGTTTCTCACGCGCGCCCGCGCTGCGCGGTGGGCCGCTGGCAAAGGAGGCCCACTGGCAGAGGCTGGGGTTAGCACACGCTCGGTAAGAAAAGTGGTAAATGAATTAGAAAATCTGAAAACGAATTATTTGTACACTATAAAATATTTGTAACTTCAAAAATGTATAACTAATTCATTTTAACTCCAAAATGGATGAAACCACTTCTAGTAGTTTTCATTTTTGATAAACTTTATATTAAAATTGATTCCAAACATGTCTCTATAGCAGAGAGTATTATTATGGAAAATGATCCATAAACTTATTATTTTTACAATAGAAAAAGGCTGATAACTTTAAAATGGATAACTAATTCATAAAAATTCCAAATGAGGTAAACTCAACTATTCTGGTCTTGTAATAATATTCCCTATTTATCCATATAATCCTTATACCCTCCACTGCTCTACAAAATTTGACCTCATAATTAAATTACTCAAAGAGAGCATATTGAAAGCTGAAAATTCAAATCGTAATAACTCTCACATACTAAATGCAAATGGAATAATTCTTTCACCTAAATTCATCTAAAATCATGACTTAGCTACTGTAGAAAAATCATGCATTTTTAGCACTTTGAATTTTTGAGTATTTCTCGATGTTTATTCGATATTATATTTATCTAGATACCGAGCCTATCGAGATATTGACCTATACGCTACTGAAGAAGAGCAACTGAGTTACCAGGAAGGCAAGCATCATTTGAACTTTCTTTTGCATCATATTTTATCCCAGTTTTGTTAAGTTATTGCAATGATAATTGCTTGCATGCTATTTTGATAATGTTGCTATTTTTGTGATGTGTAGATTAGTTATCTCCTATTCATTGAGGTTATCCTTGAATTACTCCAGCACCACATGCTTAAGTTATAATGGTTAAAATATATTGTTCGGGTTTGCTTAGCCATGCAAGTCTAGAACCGGTAGTTAAATGTCGGGACTAACCCGATAATTATGGGATAAACACAACTTTCTTTATATACCTTTGTTTCAGATCTTTGTATCTGTTTTATGAGATAAAATTTTGACATTTTAAATGAGTTTTGGTCTGGACAAGTGATGGTTAGTGATGGTGTCTTTGTGCACGAGCATTGGGTAAGTGTTGGACTTGTCTGGACAGTTAAGGACCGAACTTTGGGTACCTACGATTCAAGCAAAACTCGTGCTAACACACGTGGTGTATGGGCACTGCTTGGTTGAGTAAGGGGTTGGTCTTGTTGAGTTGATGACTGGTGGTGTGAGGGCGTATATGTGTTCCATCGCATATATGTTCCATAAGGGTGCCGATTGCAATTCTTTATTGTGAGGGCGAGCCCTCTTTAATCTTTATTAATTGGGTTGGCATTTTCGGCACAACTTGCGTGCCCATTTAGTTAGTAGGTGGTATAACCTACACTTAAGCGGGATTACGTCGCGCATGGGTGATTCAACTTAATGATGCCTACTTGTTGAAAAATACTAAGTCTTGGTTTACCCGGCCGGCATACCATAGGAAGTATGCTATATTCGGAGGCATCTGGAGGCTTACGGGCTAATCAAGTCGTGTGGGTAAAGTAGTACACCCCTGCAGAGTATAAATCTATTCGAATAGCCGTGTCCACGGTTATAGACGACCGCTTGAGTTTGTGGCTACTTATTGTTAGACTTGGAATTAAAATTGTGGGTATAACTTGGTATTCATCATGAATGGCACATTCATGTTTGTTTTATACTCAAAGTGGACAGCCACTTTGTCCTTTGTATGATTCATTTTGTCATTCAATTTATTACTTATTCACATGCTTTATTTCTACTTCGAATCTGTTTGCAAAATGGCAATTGAAAAACTAGTATATGTAGGTTGTTAAAATTGTTGCGTCTTTCGCAAAACTAAGCCAATATGAACCTTCCTTTGGAACAACCTCTATGCATGACTAATTTTTATTTGTGTAAGACTTGCGAGTACGATTGTACTCAACCCGGTTGCTGTAATTTCAGGTGAGGAAGTTTGTGAGCCCGTTGATCTTGTTAGCGTCGATTTAGGCGACGCTGACAAGTAGTGCTATCTCTTAACTCCCAGTCGGTTGCCGATGGGATATGGGCACACCACTGCTGGACTTTTGGTTTTATTTACTCGTTTCCGCTGCTACTTACTACTCTTATTTGAATTTGGCCGGTCGGCCGATTGTAATGGATGTAAACTTTAACTATTACGTTGTATATCTTTTGAACTATCGATGTATGTTGTTGTGTGGATGTGATCAACGTTGTATGAGAGTATGAGCATATTGGTCGCTGATCTTGGGAGCCAATATGATTGCATACTCGCTGTTCGTGACTTCCTATTTAACTCACTAAGTGTAGTGCTTGACTTGTTGGAGAACCGATAATCATGTAGTCCTCGCAGGGGAGCAGCGCGCATGATCGTCGGGGCTTTAGTTATAGCCAGGCTTTTCATTAAGATTGAGTTGAGTTGGAATCCATTTACTTGAGGCCTTAGAGTTATGTCCTTAAGACCTTGTTGAGTCTCGGTCTTACGGAGATAACCCGGTGGTCCTCACACTCGTCGCCAATTTTCAAATTCAAAATTTGAAATTTGAATTTCCCCGGCCCGATTCTTTTCCTTCATTTTTTCTTCTTTTTCCATTTTTCTCTTTTTCTTCCTTTTTCCTTTCCTTTTCTTCCTTTTCCTTTTCTTTCTTTTTCCTTCCCTCTTTTTCCTTTCTTTCTTCTCCTTCTTCCTCTTGGCTTCTCTGGCCCGTGCGAACGCCTGCTCCTGCGTGCACCAAGTGCGCCTGCCACGCCCTAGATTCCCGGCCGCCCATGCGCCATGCTGCCCGCCGTTTGTTCTATGCCGCACATGCCCTGCCGCCTCCTACGTGCCTCGCCGCCCAATGAACCTCGAGCCCTCAGCTGGCCTTCAGCCCCTGACTCCCGCCATCGTGTGCGCGTCGTCGCCGCCCATGCCCTGGTCCACCGTACCTCCCGCACGCTTATCCCAGACTTGCATGTAGCCACATCTGCGCCCGGCCCGGCACCTGCACGCCTGGCCACGCCACCGCCATGCCCGGCGCTCTATCCGCTCATGTCACGCTGCTCCCCTTCTCCCCCTCTATAAAAGAAGCCAAGCCCTTCCTCTCCCCTTCCCCCTCCTCTTTTCCTCTCCCCCCTAGAACCTGAGCTATCAAGCTCCCGTTCTTCCCCAACTCCAGCTGCGTCGCCTCTTCCTTGATCTCCCTATCTGGCCACCCTTTCACCATGCCACCTGTGTCATAGTGTGTTCCCAGACCTCCTCCACCCACCCCCACCCCCTCTCACCTTCTCTCTCGCTGAGAAGCCCCGCCACCGTGAGCTCCTTGTCGCTGCAATGGCCACCATTGCGCCGCCTCCTCTGCCCTTCCCTGGTTGCCCCGAGTAGCCCTACACGTTCCCTGTGGCCATATGCACCTCGTGCTCCCCCTAACTTCCCCAAGGCGCCACCCCCTCGTCGGCTTCATGTGCTTCCCATGCGCCGCCGCCGCCGGTGCCATGCCCCTTCGGGCGTGCCACCACCACCCAAGGGTAAAATGCCTCGCCGGGGTTCCATTTTGCCCATTCCCGTCAGCCGCCGCTCGCCGCTAGCAACCATGTGCCCAAGCGCCGGCCAAGGCTCCTCTGTTCTCTCCCTCTGTAGCTCCCTCTTTTCTCTCTCTGATCTGTGGATCCCAGTTGTCGGTACCTTCTCTTTTCTTGTTCTCTATTGAATCCTTAGGCTCAATGACAGGGTGGCCCCACTGTCATTTCCTCTGAGCCATCCTCTCTTTCTCTTGCAAGTGGCCCCATGTGTCATACCCTCTTTTCCTTTGCAAGTGAATTTCAGTATGGCAATCCCTGGCTTTTTCTCTCTCCCCCTCAATGACATGTGGGCCCTCATTGTCATACTCTCATTCCACTCCAACTAAATTTCTCTCTCTCACTTCCAAGTGGGACCAAGTTGTCATTCATAGCCTTGCTCTGAAAAAGTCCAGAACGGTATTTCTAGGGTTTTTATTCTTTTTATTTATTTATTTTCTATCATTTCATGTGACTTCAAACTTTCAGACATTCGTTCTTCATCTATGAACTCTGATTCTGTCGATTCTTGTTCCTAAATTCATCTAAATTCTTAATCTCTCTAATAGTACTAATTTGATAATTTTTGGATTTTATTTGGAATTGTTGTATTTATTTGGCTCTTTTCGCGCGTATAGATTCGGCGTTTCCAAAGAATTCCTAGAACCGTCTGCCAAAGCAACCCAAACCTTCAACAAAGGCAAGTCGTAGACCTTTGATCATGTCGTACCCATTTTTATAAAATTATATTGTTTTATATTAACATGCATTGCTAAGTTTATATCAAATGTTTCCAAGAGTAGTTAAGTAGCTATTTGACATTATGTCACCTTGAATAATTGCGATAAACATATATCCTTGGACACCATAGGTTGGGTTAATTTTAGTTGGGCATATTCTAGTACCAATATGGGTATCGTATTATGCTTAGTCATGCTTAGTTGTGATGGGATTCATGATCACATGTTCTATAATGATAAATTTGACCTAATGATATATGAAATTGTGGCGATGCCACTATTATTAAAATTTGATGTGCCATGGCAAGGGTTGTCATTTGGCCGGATTGAACCAAAAATGATTTATGCTCAGGCGAGTGGTCGGGTAGTAAAGGAGGAATGCGTGAGGCACAATGTGGGAGGCACATGGGATGTGGTAGTCTCGCCTGAGCAACCACTAAGGACTTAACTTTGTGCGCCATTGATCTCGGCCTTACCGTACAACCACATATCTAGGGTGGGGTGGACCTGGCCAACTAATTAACAATTTTTTGATTTGGTTCTGTTTGGGTTGATGATTGGCGCAAGAGGGGGTCCTGAATGGTGAAACCTTAGCGAGCAAAACTGGGTCAAAACAGATCTTTGTAAAAGCCTGGTGATAATCACTTAGTCGCACGCCTATGGAAGCATATCATGTCTGACATTATAAGTTGGTTATCTCTTGTGAGTCAAGCTGTACAACCTCTGCAGAGTGTAAAACTATTTGAATAGTTGTGTCCCCGTTATGGACAATGCCTGGTGATTTTATACAAGGGTAGATTTTCTCAAAAAATATTGGAATGGTTTGGTTGGGATTCGAGTAGTTGGATCTAGTTGTTGGTCGGGAAGTGAGCGGTAGGTTTATTGGTTGTTTCAAAGCAATTGTCTATTTATTTATTATTCTTTTTAATTATGCTTTTCAATCTATTTACTATATTTACTATCAATACTGCTTTCTGCAAAATAGCCATAAAGTTGTCCTTGTTCAAGCCTTCGTAAATCCTATTTGCATACATTTTCTTACGACTTGCTGAGTACTTTATGTACTCACGGATTTGCACCATTGTTGATCAGTCTGTGAGGAAGACCTAGAGAACACAGATTTCTATGAGAATGAGTACCTTGAAGACCGTGCGAACTAGGATGCGTTCTCCACTCGATTACCTGTGGGCATGTCGGATGGCTACCACGAGTTGTTTCTTTCCACTACAAGTTTACTCTTTTGATCTTTAAGCCTAGCGTGGCAAACTCTGTAAACCCTTAACCATAAAGTCCGTTGCTACTAAGTAGTATTAATTTGTCTGCTTTCTAGATATTTTGTTGTATGGATATGATTTCATCGATGTTGCAATTGTGTGAACTAGCTACTGATCATGGAACTAGTTCAGAATACACAGAGGGCTTGGATTCAATGATCCGGGATCCCGACAACGTATGTCCAATGTCCTTGCACCGGAAACAACGAGTGGGGTTCCAACACACTCTTGCGACATGGTCGCTTGCGAAACAGTTGAAGCAAAGACCGATGAGGTCATGGGGACTGCCCGAGAAGCGAGTGTCAAATGGCGCATGTGGTTTTTGTTGGAAATATGCCCTAGAGGCAATCATAGAGATGATTATATTTCATTATGTTCATGACATTGGATAATGTGTTATCTTGTTCCTAGAATAATATTGTTAATATTTATTATCAAGTATGTGACTTGGTTGTGAAATTCTATATTTCTGCGATAATTATTCTTACACGATCCCTGGTCGTAAACATATGAGGACACATATGAATAGACTAGCATATGTATTGGTTGATGACTATGTTTCACGAGTCATAGATATGGAGATATCAAACCGATTATATGGACACATGTTAGAGAACATGATGTTGGATAAGACCCACCTTGAGACACTATTGAGATTGTTATGAATCTATGTGTCGTTAGTTGGTCTCAAGCAATGATGATGTATAATCCTTAGACCTGAGATCAAGATGGTTTCCTACATGTGTAAGAGCACTCTTAGGGGTTGCCAAACGCTACACCGTGAATCGGGTAGTTATAAAGGTAGCTTTGGGTATGCTCAAACATGGAGAGGAATGTGACTGGCCTGGGATATGGGATTTGCCCTCCTAACATAACAGAGAGATGTCTCGGGCCCCTCGCAGATCGGATAAAGAAAGTGCATGGCCATGCCACTAGTAGTCGAAGTGTTCGACCACGAAGTTATCTCGACACTCGATCGAGAAAGCATTGAGCGGTCCATGGATGACACAACATCTCACCGAGTTCAACCAGATATCGTGAGGCAAAGGAGAATACATGAGAAATCGCTTAGTTCGACCCGACCACGGACCCGTCGTATGGAGATACAAGCAAGTCGTAGACTAGTCGAACGTAATCACAGAGTGGTGAAACCAAGTCGTAAGGAGTTACGAGTTGGTCGTGATCAAATACTGAACTGGTCGATAAAGATATAACCTAGTCGTAAGTGATAAGGACCTAGTCGTAGATCATATTGCATTAAGGTTCGTCTGATGTAATTTGTGTGTATTCGGGAATCGATATGCTCTGCTAGGAGCCGCTACGACTTGTGGTCGAAAACGGTTTCCGACTCACAACCGAACTACACATGAACCTACAGGGTCACACACTTAACGGGTTGGAACAAACCAGTACGAATACGATTCGTAAACGTGTTCGGATAGGATCCGTCACGAGCACTATATAAGGAGGTGCATGAGGCTGTTGGGAAGGATGCGTGAAACACCACCGAAACCCTAGCCGCCATCTTCCTGAGAGCTCCACCGTGCGACTTGGTGCCGCACACCAACGCTCGGTTGTTCCTTCCCGGACGTGTGGATACCGAGAGGCGCTACTACGATTGTTGCGCTTGAGGACGATCCGCGATCTTGACAAGGAACCGCAGACGTTCTTTGGAGGAGACGATCGACTACGACCACTACATCGACTTCTTCGGACGTTGGACGATCGACACGACCACTACATCGACGCGCTCTTCGTTGGACCAGTCGCTCCAACCCTTCTTCCGCTGATTTGCGGCGTCGGTGGTAACGATCTATGATCATCTACTTGCATGGCTTCTGGTTTGCGTGGTAGAAATTTTTGTTTGTAGCTATCGTAGCCTACCCGTGACCCAACAAAGGGTACCGAGCCATCTGCGTAGTTTTTGATCTGGATCGATCGCATATACTTGATATGTGGTAGTAGTAGATTGGATCTATTACTGGTTGATTTTGGTAACCTAGATCAGTTCATATAGATGGAACGACCTAGACCCTGGTCGATAAGATCGATCGGTTTCTCGGTGGTAGTAGATGGGTTTACGAGGAGGTATGAGCTATAAGGACCAGATGATTTATTGCACTTGTCCACGACCAGACTGCATATCACTCCTACCGGTCGGAATTCCGCCATCGGAGTGTACCGCAGTATGTGGTCGTATCAAGGCATTGATCGGATTGGTTCGGAATAGGGCTAATTTGATTAACCCGATGATTTCCAAGGCTCGGACACGTGAACAAGATAAAAGGAACATGTTCTAGAAGAACCAATTCCGAGATGTGCCTACTGAAAGTCTTCTTCTTTGCTATTAAACCGCCTATAAAAGGCTTGTGATGAGTCCTTGATGTTAGTCTGTCTCATGCTTGCCGCTATGAACTCAGACCTTCGAAGCGGTTTGAGAACATAGAGGCCTCACGATATGATCGTGAGCGCCAAAGGCATGTTTGAGACACAAGCAAGAACCGAGAGATTTGAGATCTCAAAGAACTTGTTTGGATGTAAGCTAGCCGAGGGTGGTTCGTGAGCCCTCATGTAATCAAAATGGTTGGTTACATACGAGCTTGGAAAAACTTGGTTTCCACTTAGCCAAGAATTGGCTACTGATTTGATTCTTGCTTCGCTTCGAAAGCTATGGCAGTTCATTTTAAACTTCCATATGAACGGCTTAGACAAGAATCTCACCGAATCGCATATGATGCTTAAGACAAACAGAGGGCGAGATAAGAAATGCAACAATCATGTGATGATGGTGCAAAAGAGTACAAGCTTCAAGAAGAAGGCTAAGACTTGGATCAAGAAAAGGGCAAGGCTAAAGTTTGGATGAGATCCAAACCGACAAACCTAAACCCAAGACCAAGTCCGCCCGACTCAAGAGAATGAATGCTTTTCTTGCAAAGAACTAGGCCACTAGAAGAGGGCGCAAGAAATACTGGCCGATCGAGAAAAGGAATGGTGGGACTAAAACTTCCACTACACGGTATTAATGTTATAGATATTTTTCTTCTCGACTCTTCCGTTAACTCATGGGTATTTGATACCGGATCGGTTGCTCATATTTGCAATTCGATGCAGAGTCTAACAAGAAGTAGGATGATTGCAAGGGGCGAGATGGATCTTCGCGTCGGGAATAAAGCAAAGGTTGCTGCATTAGCCGTCGGGACTATGCCACTACTTTTGCCTTGAGATTTATTATGGAATTAAATAATTGTTATTACGCTCCGACCATTAGTAGAAACATTATCTACGCCTCATGTTTGATGGTAGAGGGTTATAAATTCATTATAGAGAACAATGGTTGTTCTATATTTTTGAATGAAGTGTTTTATGGCTATGCACCTGTTTTGAATGGGTTGTTTATTTTAAATCTTGATGATGCATCAGTCTATAATATTAATACGAAAAGGCTTCGGCCTAATGAAATAAATTCCACTTTTATTTGGCATTGTCGTTTGGGTCACATAAGTGAGAAACGCATGAAAAAGCTCCATAATGATGGAACTCTAAACTCATTTGATTTGGAATCATTTGAAACATGCGAGTCTTGCCTGGTCGGTAAGATGACCAAGACACCTTTCACTGGTCGTAGTGAAAGGGCGTCCGACCAGTTTGGCACTCATACATACTAATGTGTGTGGACCAATAAGTACGAAAGTTAGAGGTGGTTTTCAGACTTCATTACTTTCACCGATGACTATAGTAGATATGGATATATCTACTTAATGAGGCACAAGTCGGAATCCTTTGAAAAGTTCAAGGAGTTCCAGAATGAAGTACAGAATCAACTTGGCAAGACAATCAAATCTTTACGATCTGATCGTGGAGGTGAGTTTTTAAGCCATGAGTTTGGTAATCATTTGAAACAATGTGGAATTGTTCCACGCCTTACACCACCCAAAGACTCCACAATGGAATGGGGTGTCCGAAGGCGCGAACAGACCTTGTTGGACATGGTCGATCAATGATGAGCCAATCGGATCTGCCATTATATTTTTGGGGTTATGCTCTAGAAACCGCCGCTTTCATTTTAAATAAGGTACCATCTAAATCAAGAGATAAGACACCATATGAGATGTGGAGGGAAAATCCTAGTTTGTCTTTTCTAAGGATTTAGGGATGTGATGTCTATGTTAAACGCTTGACGTCGATAAGCTCACACCCAAATCGATAAATGCTTCTTTATAGGATATCCTAGGGAAACCAAAGGATATTATTTCTACAACCGGAAAAAGACAAAGTTTTTGTTGCCCGAAATGGTGTCTTTTTGGAGAAAGAGTTTCTTTCAAAAGGAGTCAGTGGGAGAAAGGTGCAACTCGAAGAAATTCGGGAAACATCTGAAAGTGTTTCAATTCCTCTTGAACCTCTCTTGGATGAACAAATTATTGTTGAACTCAGAGATAAGGCACCACCTTAATGAGATCTAAAAGGCGCGTCAATTGCCTACAAGGTATGGGCATGACGTATTATTATTGAATAATGGTGAGCCTAAGACTTATAAGGAAGCGATGATGGACCCGGACTCGAGAAATGGCTTGGAGCCATGAAATCCGAAATAGATTCCATGAGAGAAAATCAGGTTTGGAACCTGGTCGATCCACTTGATGGTGTCAAAACCATTGAGTGCAAATGGATCTATAAGAAAAAGATTGATATGGATGGAAATGTTCACATTCATAAGGCTCGACTAGTCACAAAAGGTTTTCGACAAGTTCAAGGAGTTGATTACAATGAGACTTTCTCACCAGTAGCGATGCTTAAATCTGTTCGGATCATTCTAGCAATTGCTGCATATTTCAACTATGAGATATGGCAAATGGATGTCAAAACAGCTTTCCTTAATGGAAACCTAGATGAGGATGTGTACATGACACAACCTGAAGGTTTTGTCGATCCAAAGAATGCTAGTAAAGTATGCAAACTTCAAAAGTCCATTTATGGGTTGAAGCAAGCATCTCGGAGTTGGAATATACGTTTTGATGAGGAGATCAAAAGGTTTGGTTTCATCAAGAACAAAGAAGAACCTTGTGTTTACATGAAGGTTAGTGGGAGCACACTTGTTATTCTGATCTTGTATGTAGATGACATACTACTGGTCGAAAATGACATTCCAATGCTAGAATCATTAAATCTTCATTAAGAAAAGTTTCTCAATGAAAGATTTAGGAGATGCAAGATATATCTTGGGAATAAGGATCTATAGAGATAGATCTAAGAGGCTAATTGGATTAAGCCAGGAAATGTACATAGACAAAGTGTTGAATCGGTTCAACATGCAAAATTCCAAGAGAGGATTCTTGCCCATGGCACATGGCATTAATCTTAGCAAGAATCGGTGTCCTACCACCAACGATGAGCGAGACAAAATGAGTGATATTCCATATGCTTCGCCATTGGATCTATCATGTACGCCATGATATGTACACGACCGGATGTATCATATGCTCTAAGTGTTATGAGCAGATACCAAGTCGATCCGGTGAAGGTCATTGGACAACAGGAAAAATATTCTTAAGTACTTAAGAAGGACTAAAGATATGTTCCTAGTTTATGGCGATGAAGAGCTCGTTGTAAATGGTTACACCGATGCGAGCTTTCAAACCGACAAAGATGATTATCGTTCGTAATCTGGTTTTGTATTCATTTTGAATGGAGGAGCAAGTGAGTGGAAAAGTTCCAAGCAAGAGACGGTTCTTGATTCCACGACAGAGGTCGAGTACATTGCTGCTTCGAAGTCGCAAAAGAAGGTGTTTGGATAAGGAATTTCATTCTGAATTGGGAATGGTTCCAGTGCCTCGAGCCCAATGGATCTCTATTGTGACAACAATGGAGCCATTGCTCAAGCTAAGGAGCCTAGATCCCATCGAAGTCCAAACACATACTCAGCGTTATCATCTTATCCGCGAATTGGTGGATAGAGGAGATGTTAAGATATGCAAAGTTCATACGGATTTAAATGTTGTCGATCCGCTGACAAAGCCTCTCACTGACCAAAGCATGAGGCACACACAAGAGCTATCGGTATTAAATACCTAAAATGATTGACTCTAGTGCAAGTGGGAGATCATGGAAATATGCCCTAGAGGCAATCATAGAGATGATTATATTTCATTATGTTCATGACATTGGATAATGTGTTATCTTGTTCCTAGAATAATATTGTTAATATTTATTATCAAGTATGTGACTTGGTTGTGAAACTCTATATTTCTGCGATAATTATTCTTACACGATCCCTGGTCGTAAACATATGAGGACACATATGAATAGACTAGCATATGTATTGGTTGATGACTATGTTTCACGAGTCATAGATATGGAGATATCAAACCGATTATATGGACACATGTTAGAGAACATGATGTTGGATAAGACCCACCTTGAGACACTATTGAGATTGTTATGAATCTATGTGTCGTTAGTTGGTCTCAAGCAATGATGATGTATAATCCTTAGACACGAGATCAAGATGGTTTCCTACATGTGTAAGAGCACTCTTAGGGGTTGCCAAACGCTACACCGTGAATCGGGTAGTTATAAAGGTAGCTTTGCATGCTCAAACATGGAGAGGAATGTGACCGGTTGGATATAGGATTTGCCCTCCTAACATAACAGAGAGATGTCTGGGCCCCTCGTTGTGATCGGATAAAGAAAGTGCATGGCCATGCCACTAGTAGTCAAGTGTTCGACCACGTAAAGTTATCGACACTCGATCGAGAAAGCATTGAATAGTCCATGGATGACACAACATCTCACCGGAGTTCAACCAGATATCGTGAGGCAAAGGAGAATACATGAGAAATAAGCTTAGTTCGATTAGCCACTACGGACCGGTCGTATGGAGATACAAGCAAGTCGTAGACTAGTCGAACGTAATCACAGAGTGGTCGAAACCAAGTCGTAAGGAGTTACGAATTGGTCGTGATCAAATACTGAACCGGTCAGTATAAAGATATGACCTAGTCGTAAGTGATAAGGACCTAGTCGAGATCATATTGCATTAAGGTTCGTCTGATGTAATTTGTGTGTATTCGAATCGATATGCTCGCTAGGAGCCACTACGACTTGTGGTCGAAAACGATTTCGACTCACAACCGAACTACACATGAACCTCTGTGGTCACACACTTAACGGGTTGAACAAACCAAGACGAATACGATTAAAGAACGTGTTTGGATAGGATCCGCCACGAGCACTATATAAGGAGGTGCATGAGGGTTGGGAAGGATGCGTGAAACACCACCGAAACCCTAGCCGCCATCTTCCTAAGAGCTCCACCGCGCGACTTGGTCTTTGCACACCGTTTCGGTTGTTCCTTCCCGGACGTGTGGATACCGGAGAGGCGCTACTACGATTGTTGCGCTTGAGGACGATCCGCGATCTTGACAAGGAACTGCAGACGTTGCTGGAGGAGACGATCGACTACGACCACTACATCGACTTGCTGGACGTTGGACGATCGACTACGACCACTACATCGACGCGCTCTTCGTTGGACCAGGCTGCTCCAACCCTTCTTCCGCTGATTTGCGCGTCTGGTGGTAACGATCTATGATCATCTACTTGCATGGCTTCCTGGTTTGCGTGGTAGAAATTTTTGTTTGTAGCTATCGTAGCCTACCCGTGACCCAACAGTTTTGGCCTTCTGCGCTAGGAACACCGTCGACAAACTTCGTGCCAGTTGTCCTCCTCCGGAGCTTGGCCAGTGGGGACGACCAGGGCGGCCTCGGCGACCACTGGTTGGGCTGGAGCCAGCAAGGGAGTGCCAGCGTTGCTCAGAGGGAGGCCGCCATCGAGGAAGAGAACAACCTTGCCTCGGGCATTCCCTTCGAGAGGTCCCAGCGGAGTGGCAGGGACCCCTAATGAAGGAGGCGACTGAAACCCACAAACGACAACCTAGACGGTGGCGAGCAACGCTTAAGACTCCACTGAATCCAGGTTGGACAAAGAGGACTCCAGCCACCTTTGCTCCTTCTCGGACAGCGTCCTAAGAACCGTCGGCTGGAAATCTAGGTCAGAGGAAGAGGAAGCCATTAGCGGTGGTTGGCCGCCGCCACCAAAGTGGCAGACAGCGTGAGGTACCTTTAGCCTTCTTGAGGCTCTCTGGGCTTATCGGACGTCAATCTGGAGCTGGCCAAACGCTTGGGCGCTCTACATACGATGTAGACTCCATCAGATACATATCGATTTCTTTCTGATGGATCCATGCCTGCTTGTTCAGCACCACCCATTCCCATGGGAATATATGGGTTTTTCGGTCCATACTTCTAATTATCGAGGATACACAGATGGCTGCTGCTTTTATTTTGGCAGGGGAGGGGGAGACCTCAATAATCAATACAAACATGTTATGAGTGGTCTGGAAAGGTCTATTTTGCTGAATCCTACAACTCTATTTTCAAATGTAAACATATGCATTGTGCTATCGAGCCGCCCAATCTGCGTTTAGCTAGTTTTTTTTTTTAAATGTGAAAGGTACATTAGCATAAGCCCAACGAATCAAATCTTGAATGTGTTAACAAGTGGTAGGCAAAGTTTATTTCATAAACAATTTACTTGTGATCTTTCCACCCAGAACACATAATTGAAGTATCAATTATTGAGATATGGCAGAAATGAATCTTTCCACGCAATGCACAATGTTCCAGACTGCCAGCTGCTTCTTTGTAAGGTAATAACAACTGATATTCGATTAACTCGTCCATACAGTAACACATTTTTCTTCTCTTTTTTTCTTGTTTCCACAATCCATACGACACAACAGATGACAAATAAAAAAACGCGATACAATTACCAGCTGAGACTTTCTCCTCTTGACTGTTTTATCTGATCGGCCTATACTGTACTGTACACACTCCACTGCCAAGCTTTTTCTTGCAACAGCAGAATGACTGCTATCTGGACCGGAACTGGGGCTCTCAATCAAGCAATGCTTTTGCAGACTACTGACCCCAAATACGGCGACAAAATCATGATTACTCTTTATTCACAGTTGGTGTATCACAACAGGGGCAGAGTTCACCGATATAAAGATATTTCCTGCGGTACATGGCTGCTCGGTGTCTCCTGATGCGAAGGGATTACTAGCCTCTGCAATGTCCTTAGATAGCTGGCTAATTGGCCAAAGGAAGGACGCAAGTTCGGATCCCTGGAAAATGAAAATGGTAATAGAGATAAACCATGTAAGTTCACATGTAACAAAAAGATAAAGGGTCAATTAACAACACAGAATAGAAGAGCTTGCGTGCCCTTCCTGACCAAAACATTAGAATAAGCTTATATTTTTAAAAATTCACCTCTGCCAGCAGTCCCGTATGATCGATGCAACTAGAGGATCAACTTCCTTGGGAATATCGAGCCGCCGGTCCTGGAAGCCAACTGCACCCACAACTTGCATGGGGTTCATCCCATGCCATGGCATTCTTAGTGTTGCTAGTTCCCACAAGATGACACCAAAGCTGTAAACATCGCACCTGCAAAACTTTCAGTGTGGTTGTCAATGTGTTGCTTGTGGTGTGCTAACAGAAAGAGAAGGCCTGGGAATCAAAGATCTATCAATTCATATGATAGTTCTGATCTCTACAAGATAATATCAGGTACTTCACAATTGATGATTAGTCGTATAGCTCTGTACCCCGTGCAGCACAATGTGTAACGGGGATCAGATCATGTGCCAGACCATTCAAAGGCATGGCATGCCTTCCGTCCACCCGCAGGCATCTGGCTAGAGCTCACAGTCTAGATCAAGAGTAAAAACATCGGAGCACAGGTAAATCTCACACGACATTTAGCATTTATCACCCTCCTCAGAAAAGGTATGACACGGTATGGGTAATGTAGAACAAGAAACCAGGGAAAAAGTAAATGAATCTAAGAACACTTCATGGTACATGTGATAAAACTCAGAATATCTCATTATTTTTTAGCAAGCCACCTCGTAATCCACAAAACCTACGTATGGCACATCCATTCTCCATCTAATTTGTACCACACAAAGCTCAGGACCCAATTATCCCATTCAACAATTATCAACAGAAAAGAGCGAGCTAGACATGCAGGATTGTGTAATATAGGGCATATCATGTGAAGATACAAATAATATGTTCCAGAAAGACAGACATACGAAGTCCTTGCATGAAATCACAGGTAGGAAGATAGAAAAGCAATTTAACACCAAAGGCTCCTCATAGCACATCCAAAAATGAATAATATTATATTAAACCTAGCTTCTTTCAAGAGTCAGCTTATAAAGCAACAGATTCCACTTAGAGGAGATTTCATACGAGCCAATCAAGCCCCTTCAGGCAATTGTGGCTTATCAATATAAATCAAGTTGGTGCTTGAATTAAGCTATTATAGAACAATTCCAATTTAGGTTTTTACCCTAAGCTTCTTTAGGTGAGAGACTGAAGTTTAAGCTAGACCGAACATGAACCAAGTAGATGAAATTTGTTAGAACCTAAAGCTGACAAATAAGAGCAGTTGAAAATGATACTAAAAAATCACTTACTTCTCATTTGATTGCTCATTCCGCAATACCTCTGGTGCCATCCACTCAGGCTGGTATAAGAAGGGGGAAACGATAAATTTAAAGAGTGAAACCATTAATATTTCAGGAAAAATTAAAAGAAATGAATCATTCTACAATCTGAATGTCAAGCACTTACAGTTCCAGCAGTGGATTTGGATGACAAAAATGTGCTGTGCTTCAAACGTGAAAGTCCAAAATCACAGACCTATGTATATGTAATTCGTTAGCCAACGGTACTAAAGCAATAAAAGTTCAGGTTTTGCTTCTTGAAAGCAGGAAGATACCTTAACGGTCCAATTATTGTCAACCAGCAAGTTTGCTGATTTTAGATCCCGGTGAACAATTGTTGGTACACTGGTATGAAGACAATTCATGCCTCCGGCCTACAGAGAACATTGTCATAATATGGACAAACACATGGAAATAAGCATAAAAAATACAATAGAAAAGTTTCACCCTAACCACATCAAGGGCCATTCTAATCCTACGCTTCTCATCAATTTGGCACTTAGGGCGATGAATAATCTTGTATAAGCTTCCCCTGAAAAATGAAAATAGCAATTAGATAAGGTCAATGTTGAAACAGGGACCACTGATCCAGCACTGACCAAAAACATAAGTGTCACAAATGGACTCATGGTAACAGGTTTAACTTATACCTAGTAGAGCACTTTTTTGTAAAAAGTTGAGCTGAGCATATTTACATAGCCCATGGTAGCATGTAAATTAGTATATACATTTATGTAAAGCTGGTCAACAAAAGCAATGTCACATTTATTACATGTATCATATTCAGCATTGTTTCATTATGAGTTTATGACCAAGTTGTTTTGTAAAACACAAACTTGCTATACCTTGGAAGATATTCTGATACAATGGACTGGTCAACAATAGCAATGTCACATTTATTACATGTATCATATTCAGCATTGTTTCATTATGAGTTTATGACCAAGTTGTTTTGTAAAACACAAACTTGCTATACCTTGGAAGATATTCTGATACAATGGATAAGTGTGGAGGCCGTGTTACCGCACCCATAAAGAGAACAACATTTGGATGACGAAGCCGACGCATAATCCTCACCTAAAAGAGGATATATTCAAATTATCAAAGGTTTCAAGGTTTCAGCAACAGTGAGCTGGAATCACAAGTAGCATTTCAGCAAAGCTTATGGGTATCAAAAGCATAATCTTTCACTTACTTCGCAACGAAATTCATCCAGAGCATCACCATAGAACTCTTGATCCAAGAATTTCTTTACAGCCACTTCCTGTAAATATACAAAATTTCACACTATCACCAAAACGATCAGTAGATCGAATCAAAAGACATAGCAAACACAGACCGTGCTTTGACTTGTTCTTTGTGAGTTATGCAATCAGTCTCATCCACAGAGCATGTAAATGAGGTTGGTGCATTAAACACAATATAAGTTTCAAATGAAAATAAAAAGGAAAAACTACTTACAGTTCCATTCCAATCAGCATGGTAGACTTCTCCATATGAACCTAAAAATTTAAAGGAGACTCATTTAGTTGTCATATACATAGAACATAGCAAGTTAGCAACACAACAAATAGTGCATGAACTTTATATTATGTTTTTTCTACACTAATGCTAGATGAATATTTCTTTCATTTTGTGTGGAAAGATAACTGACAAGGGACCCTACAACCTACATTCAACTCAATGTGTTGAAACATAACTAGAGGATTGATAAAAAAAAACATTTGTGTACCTAAGCCAATCCTTTCACCAATTACAAGATCTTCCCAGAGGATTTCACATTCAGAAACTTCATCCAACATCATGTCAACCCTGCTTGACCCAACTAGGGATGGAGAAACAGATTCTGTGTTCTGCCTTGGTGAGTCCATGAATCTGTCAAGAGGGGACATTCTTGGATCAGGATATAACTTTTTGTGGTCATCCTTGCCATAGTTTTCCTTGTGCTCCTTCGCTTCTGGATCAAATCCTTGCACATTGTTAGAAAGTTGAGTGTCAAATCTAGAATATATGGGACCTTTTTCCAGATCATTGTGAGGACCCTTTTCTGCAACCTTCCCAATTCCAGATGTAGTAGCTGCATTCACAGAAGAGGTATCGATCATCCTGTTGTCATAATAACAAGCAGGTGCCATGTTTGATCTATCAAGGCGCTCTCCGGAGGTAGAAGCTGAGGTACCAACCGTCCTATTGTCATAATTACGAACTGGTGCCGCATACAACCTATCGTTATACTCTCCAACATTAGGATTGTAATGCTTTGCAGTTGACCAGGCCAACTGAGATGATGATGCAACATTGTCACTAACATTTCTCCGAGGAACTAACCCCTCAGAAAAATTGTATTGGTTGTTGTTGGAAATGTCATTACAAGCAGACCAGTTTTTCATCACCAATGGCTGTTGAGATCTTCCAATTGCTGGGGTTACATTCTCTCTACGCCTTTGGAATTCATTGTTTCTATTGTCTAGTCCCTTGAACGCCAGCGAACGTTTCCCAGATTCAATAGCCCGGAAAGGATCAAGCTCTGCAAATAGTTTTTTGGGCTCTTCAGTTTCTTGAGAGTCTGGAATTAATTTCAAGCCATCCTTTTGCTTTGAAGGTGCACCAACAGAAGTCGATGGTTGATTTAATTGCATCTGAGGTGCCAATGTCCAAGGTTCACTAACACTACTTCCACCAGTCGTTGTCTTCTCATATCCTGATCGATTATCTGTTATCCAATTACCATTGCTAAACATATGCAATTGGTTGCCTTTATGATAAGATTTTAATGCAATTGGATCATTCTCAATGTTACTTGCCGACTCAGTCTTCTGATTCTGCTCCAATGTTTGATTGAAGTTGAATGAAGTACCCTTTGAATTTAAGACATCTGCTGGAATGAGAGTGCCAGGGGCAGCCATAACATCAACCAAAAACTCCCTACAGGAAAAAATGAAATGCAGACTAATCAGCAGAAACAGATAGCAAACAAAATAAGGTATAATGTTCAGAATAACAACAGATGAATAATATATTGAAGGGTTATTTTGACAGTGAAAATGTGGTTATATGAACAATTAATAATTGATTACTAAATATGTAAATACCTTTCATTATCCATCTTTATTATGTTAATAGCGTCATCTTCAACACCAGTGTAATGACTCCCTTTAACCAGCTTGCATGGAATACCAACACTATCAGCAAGAATCTGCATGAATACGTAAAAGTAAAAGACCAGAGAGAGTATGCTCCATAGTTTTGCACTAATTGTGAAGCCATGTGGAAGAGAGTTCATAATTAAGCAAACAGATTTCCACATTAGCTATCCAGATTTAGTTATCTCATGTTCATTTCATTTATACATATCTAAGTGGAAGATGTCTCTTGATAATTACTCCATAAACCATCAACATATTTCCAAGATTATCTACTGAAGAAATATTTAAAAAATGAGTAAAGTGCATCATAAGTCCCAAACTTGCATGGATATATCACTTGGATCCCTGAACTTGAGAATGACACATGTAGATCCCTAAACTAATAAACTTGTATAAGTGTGTCAAGGCAGGTCCAAACCCAACTTAACTAGCAACCATTGATGACATAGCGCATTGATCATGTGTAAGCTAAAGTTTGAGCATATGAGTGCTAACTGCTAAGTAATACCAAATTTAGATTAATCGTAGGTATTATCCCACCAATAATTACCAATTAAGTAGGATTTGGACTTTTGCTGACCCACTTGTACTAGTTTAGGGATCTAAATGTGCAATTCTGAAGTTTAAGGACCCAAGTGACACTTGTGCAAGTTTAGGGGGCCTAAAGTGCACTTTACTCCAAAAATAGGTAGTGCTGCAGTGCATTGTAGTCTTCCATGGGACGGTCTCGCAATCTAATCCACTCTACTGGCAGAATACATAAGATGCTTCAAAGGAATAACATGAGAGAAGGTGATACTGCAAACTGTTTACAAGATCCAAACATACTGATAAAATACAATATATTGAAAAAAATATGTATTACATAATGGTCAATATCCTCAATAAATTGCTGATCAATGTAATGCTCAAAATCTGGTTCAGCTTATTTTCTTAAATGCAACTGTTACGTTTGTCTTGTATATTCATGAAATTGTAGCCAAGAAGCCAAATGAAGAGTTGGTTTGGTGGTGGGCAGGGGGGAAAAACCGTCCGGTAACCGGCGGTTACCAGATTTACCGGCCGGTCCCAGGATGAAAAACCGGTCAAAAACTTCGAAATTTAAATTTAAATTTTTTGACTGCATAATGACATTCCTAGGTTGGTTTAGACCTTTTTTGTGCTAGAACACGTATTGCAAGAGCTAAATATGCTTGAATTAATATAGAACAATGCTCTTGTTTTTGCATTGGATGCTCTCTTCCCCCTTTTGCTTTCCCGAGGAGGCGGTGCAGGCTCTAGGTGAGCTAGAATTCTATCGTAATCAACGAGGCCTATTTGCTTCAAATGAGGCTTACATTAGTGTATCTCGTCATACTGTAGGTATGTTGTTATCAACTTATATATACATAGAAAATCAATCTTCACTACAAAGACCATGATTGTCATGCTTCAAGAACAATTCAGAAGACCTACATGAGGGGTAAGGGTTGCAAACAAGATCATTATCGGCCATATGACTCTTCTTCCTATGAATCCCATGCTAGCTTAAGGACTTATGGACGTTGAAATGTCAACCTATTAACTTCTCTGTTTTTTGCAATTACTATTTAATTAAACTCTTGGAGGATTGCTACTTAATTAAACACTCTACAATTGCTAATTACCCATTTTCTCTGTTTTCCGGTTTTACCGGTTTTTCCGGTTACCGCCCGGTAACCGGACCAGTTACCGATCTCTGGAAAATTGAATTCAAAGTTTGGTTTATGAATTTCATCCGGTTTTCCACCGGTATTTCGTTACCGCTTTGGTAGCCGAGGAACATTCTTGTGCTCGAACGGATTTTGCCCGAGAACGGTTCTTTGATCCTTAGTGGTGGGCATCTGAGGAACAAGTTTAAAAAAAATAAAAAAAAAAGGCACGCAGAGAGAGAAAGTGAGAGCTGACCTTGAAAAGTAAAGCACGATGGCGAGACAAGCCTATCTCAATGTTGCCAATAGGCAGCAGGCTTGTCTGATGTGATGTCCTCTGCTCAATGCTTTTGCCCAACCACCTAGTAAACATTTCATTTGCGTCTATCACAGGTCCACCCATATTTTCCGCGACAACTTCAGCTATTCGTCGCACCGATACTGTAATATCAGGACAGCCCAACAAGCAGCATTGTGCTACTTCTTTCATCTCCTGCAAAGCACTGTCAAATTTATGGTCGATCACAATCACTTCAAATCCAAGATCCCCAATGCTCATCTGAAGCTCTGCAAGCGATAACATCTTTCTATGCCCGGACAACTCCGAGGAGAGACCAAATATGTCATAGAATCCATCAATAACTTTCTCATTGTAATCAACAAAGTTATAGTCCTACAATAATTTGGAATACAAATTGGAGTTAGGAATGGATAGATCAACAAGGGTTAGCACTAAAACATAAAGAAATCAGAAGTGGGCAACATTCATTCAGCAAGTACCCTATGAATAGGTAGCTGGCAATGAAGATACCCTGTATGCTGAGACTATTGTCTAGTTGTTTGTGACACTTTTCCAATAACATGAATCACTACACTTTGCTTCTTTCTATATGATAATATCGCTTTGGTTTACTGTGCTCCTCACGGGTGATAGAAGGAGAATGAAGATCAAACAATTTTTCAAAAGGTTAGTAACAGTCCGACTCAAGTTCGTGAGTAAATGGCATGGCAAGAGAGCGAGTTCAACTCGCAAACATTGGTCTGCCTCACAGGTGAAGGACAAACCGTTAATCCATTTGCTCATTGAAGAATGGACAATTTTTTATGCCTGTTGGTCTGCCTCATGTGCATGTTTATGTCCTTGCCCGTATTTTGTGTTTGTCCATGTGTGCATTCATGCACTCATTGTGCAAGCTTCTGCACAAATGAATGTGTGTGGTTTGACCAAGCAAAGCTACAAATATTATTTTCTATATTTTTTGAAGACCAGCGTTATATACTCAATTTTCTACTCCAAATGTTGGAAACTTGGAATTAAACGGTCAGTGCGTTAAAACTGTGATAAGGTATATATCCAACTAGCTGAACTCTACCTTATAGTCCTTAATGGTCTGTATATTAAGCCCTGGTGTTGTGCGTTCATCATAGGCGATATTAAAGTGGCAAAATGCACACACACACACACACACACACACACACACACACACACTATGTCCAATACGAAATAGTAGAGGCATTTCTAATCTTAAACCCCACTAATGATTCTATTCACCAGCGATTATGCAGTGAATTAACAGGATTTAGATAGGCTCACCCGGTAGCGGCGGGAGAGCGACTCCGCGGTGTCTCCCCCGCCCCGATCACCGGCACCGAGCGGGTCGCCCCTCCCGAGGCTCATCAGCTTCGCCTTCCTGATTTGCTCCCCGTCCGGGTCCCCGGCGCCCTCGCCGCTCGACGCCGAGGCTGATGCCGACAGCGCCATCGCCAGCTGCATCTGGTACTCCTCCTCCTGCGAAATGAAGTCATCTCCTCCCGCCTCCGTCGCCGCCGCAGGGGGCGACGAAGACGCTGCCGTAGCCGGCGCCGGCGCCGGCGCGGACCCCGCCGGAGACGGCGGCGGCGGCTGCTGCTCCGCAGCCGCAGCCGGATTCGATGGCCCCGCGGGCTCGTTCGATCGGTGCGACCACTTGGTCACGAACGGGATCTTCATGGCGATCGCCGCGAGCCCTAGGGTTTGGTTTTCGATTTTTTTTTCCTCTCTTTTCGTTTTTTTTTCGTTTGGTGATGTGATCGGGAAGCGAAATGGGGGCGAAATGGGGAAGACGCGGAAAAGGAGGGGGGTTTAAGGAAAGTCGTAGGGACTAGACTCGTGTGCTAAGGAAGAGGAGACTAGCGCCTGCGGATAGGATTAAGCAAATGATTATTAAGGGCTTAGTGGATAATAATTAATTTACGGAACTGACACTAACGCGGCTGCCGGTGTAGAGACTAGAGAGAGTGCGACAGCAAAAGATGCACCTATAGTTCTCGTGCCGATGGCAAGTTGTGCTCTTGTTGGACAATGTTTTTTTTTGCGATTTAAGCGATATTTATAGACTAGTCTGAGCATATAGTTGCATCACCAAAATATAGATTTTACTCATTGTCTTGCGTGGAGGCTCAATAGCTCCGAAACAGGCAGGCTATCGGCGTGAGCGAGGATAGCGGTGAGGGAGAGAAGGTAGCATTTCTTCAAACGATAATGGTTTACAATTAGACTTTACCGATACGACGCACGCAGGTCGTCATCGGACAATTGTCTCTACTAGACTTAGCGACAGACATCTATCGGCTAGAATGGCGTATGGTTGCGTCACCTAAAGGTATAGAGTTGGATAATATGTTGACGCCCGCTACATCGAAAACGGGCAGTCCATCGGTGTGCATGGCAGTGAGGAAGGAAATGCAGGATTTCTTATGTCAGTGATACATTGTATTATCGTCAGACAATGGTTTCTTCTATAGATGGTACATAGTGTTATCGTCGGACGACGATGATTTCTACCAAGAGTTAAGCGATGTAATGATTTCTAACAAGAGCTAAGAGATGTAATATAGACTAGTCCAAAGGCACGGTTGCATCACCGAAAAATGATTTTTCTTATTTGTTGTGTGGACGCTTGACAAAGATTAAATTCTTGATGTATTACTTTAATACATAATAAAAGATCATATGACTTTATGGTCGAAACCCCTAAGGCTCACGACCTCCGTGGTCGTAGAGATTCCAGAGGTTATTCCGAGGATATCTTGGTCGGACGACAGCCTATACCTAGTCCTCGACCACATGACCGCTCATAGAAGCATTGAACTGGTATCCGGATCTGACTCCGGGTATATTCCATACCGTGTGATGAATAGAACACATGCCATATTTGGTCCATACCACACAACGTTTCATGATCTAAAGACATTGACAACAACCATCTTACAGTTGTGTGTTTCACAAGCGCACAACCGTCAAACAGTTGATACTTTGTCAACCACTGCCTCCCTCCGACCGAACGCGTTACTTCCCAACAGGTGCCACTTCCAGAAGTAACTGCCGCCACTTCATCAACTACTTAAAGAAGAGTGCAAACGGTAGAAGAGGATCGAATCCAAGTCAGAAAATCAACAGACGATTGGATTTAGATAGTATAAGCAAGCATTACGCTCGGTGTAATTAAGTATTAGTCCATCGCCTTGTCAAAGGCACCCCTTGTAACAACTAGTTCATAGCAATAAAGAGCAGTCTCATTCTTTCCCAAGAACTCTCTGCCATTTTCTCTTTTCATTTTGTAAGATCGGCGATTCGATCGTCGACAGCTGGCGCCATCCGTGGGGAAGAAGGCGTTGAGTTCTTGAAGATCACTTCGCTCAAGCATTCCTCGTCTACTTCTTTTGTCCCATTATCGCTCATGCGAATATGGCGGGGACTTGGGATGAGAAAAACTGGTTCGACCTGGCGGACTACTCCAACCTCGACATAGACGCATGCATCCGCGCCATGGAAGAAAACAGGATGTCATCGTCCTCTTCCTCCTCCGCCGGTTCTCCAGTCGCAGAGATTGACGAGATCAACCGGATGGATGAGGATATACTGCCACCAACAGTGGCGCTCTCAGAGGAACCGCTCATTCCGACTAGTTCAGAACGTCCGAACGTCTCTACAAGCCCGGTCAATCCGACCGGCAGGAATGACAATGGGAGCCCAGTGCGGCGACCAAAGAGTCCAAGTACTCTCGATATTGTTGTGGGCGACCAGTATTCACCAACGGCTCCTAAGTATTCCAAGGGCCAAACGACACATGGTAAGGGTATCTATGAGGTTATCACCGATTGCTGGCCAAGTGGGCATGGTGAAACTCAGCATACGATCGGTAGTCCGCCGGATCAAGATAAGTCCATCACAAAGCCCGCCCGAGGTAGTAATCTCTGACCGCTCTCCATCGTGGAAGCTCCTTGCAGAAGCGCTGAAAGGCTCTCCCTTAATTACAAAGGGAGTTCCTCGGAAGATCACTGTTGGTGCCATAAAGTTAACACAATCAGATATACCAATCCGGATGCCATGCACAGTCCTCCACGGGTTAACTCGCCACCACATACTTGTGGAAATGGTACGAGCGCTCAAGCACCAACTATCAGAGGCAACCAAACTGATGGACGTGCATCAGTTAATTCAGCTATTCTTACCCCCTCGCGAGTAAGGAATCAGGCAGGACCATCCGAGAGGTCGAGGGATAACTCAACTCACCGGACGCCCACTACAAGCGGAAGTTTACCATGACCTTCGGTAATTATACAAAACCTGCAACGAGTTCAGGATATCTTGAATAATCCAGATCCTGCTCTAGCAAGAACTCCAGGTTATATTCAGCTTGCAGGTCAGGTGTCGGAGATCCTCCAACAAACCATGCAGCATACAAAAATGTACCGGGAGCAGAGGAATTCACAAAGTCACATGATGACCTCGTCCCAGCGCTCCTCTTTCAATAGAGAACAACATGATCGTGCAGAGGATCGAGCAACACCAAGACCCCCTCGTAGGTTCCGACTAGGAAATCATGAGGAAGACAACTCTTCACAGCATCCACTCCTCCTCGCCAAGAGGAACGACTACTTGATTCGGGCGATCTCAAGCATCATTTGAACCAGGTAGGTGGTCAAAGGCATTATCTTAATGTCCAAGACCGGGCTGGGACACCGGATCCTAGATATGCAAATTTGAGGAACCGATCCTCGACTGACTATAATCCGGCTCCTTTTCAGAGAAGACACCACGACCCCATTACGAGATGCCAAGCATTTTTGGTAGGTCTCCAAGCTATTCGTTGGCCAGACAAGTTCCGACCAACCAACATAGAGAAGTTCAATAGGACACAAAATCCATTAGAATTTCTTCAGATTTATTCTACCGCCATCAAGACCGTTGGTGATAATGATAACGTAATGGCAAATTATTTGCCTATGGTCCTTGAAGGATCTGCCCGATCGTGGTTGTTTAACCTACCGGTTGGATCTATCTATACATGAGAGCAGCTCTATGATACTCTGATCGCCAACTTTCAAGGGACATATGACCGCCCGGAAAGGAGGATGATCTTCATCGAATGAAGTAGAAGACCAATGAAACTCTTTGACAATATATCAAGAGATTCAGTCAGGTTCGTAATTCCATCCCAGAGATCGCAGAATCTTCTGTCGTCCAAGCCTTCAAAGCAGGGCTGAGGAATCGCCGGTTTACGGAAGATATTGCAATTAATCCTCCACGAACAACCGTCGAGCTTTTTGACATGGCGGACAAATACGCGGCCGCTAGCAAGCGGTTGAATGGTATGAATCTGTTGATCGGAAGGACAAAATGCCTAGTCGAATCTGGAGAAACAGGAGAAGAAAGGCAAGAAGTCTCTCAAGAACAAGAAGAATCGCAAGCCCGACAACAAGGAAGTCCTTGCGATCCCAGATAAATATACCAAGGGCAAGAAAGATTTCACCAGTCGGAGCAAAGGTAAGGCTCCAACCAGTGACTTCAAGAAAGGAAAGAAGTGGTGTCCACTTCACAAAGCTGCAGGGCGTGATCTGCGCACCTGCCTTGGGCCGACAAAGTAAGCTGGAAGATTACTACTCAGGCAAAGGATCCTTCCCCTCCATAACGGAACTCGGAGAATCAAGCTCCAAGAAGGATAAAGATGGCGATGAAGAGATGGACTACCAGGAGCCGCAACATGCGGTGGATATGATTTTCAGAGGATCCTCCTCGTACGATTCCAGACATCATTTGAAGGCCGTGGAGAGAGGTGTCAACCTTGCCGAGTCTCCGATCACTATCAAGCCGTCCAGGTGGTCGGAAACTGTAATCTCCTTCAGCAAAGAAAACTATTACATCCTGTCAACTCGACCAGGTAGGTTTCCTATCGTAGTTGAACCTACTATTAATAATTGTAAAGTTAATCGAGTCTTAATAGATGGAGGTAGTTCTTTAAATATTTTGTTTGAGGGCGCATTAGAAGAAATGCAGATCCCAAGGTCCAAGGTGAAACCTGCGAAATATGCCTTCCACGGCATAGTTCCTGGTTCTACCGCCAAACCGATAGGATAGTTGTCCCTACCGGTTACGTTCGGAAAGCTCTACAACTTCCGAACAGAAAAGATTCTATTTGATGTGGTCGATTTCGAAACCGCATACAATGGAATTATTGGTTGTCCGGCTCTAGCAAAATTTCTGATAGCCACGTACAACGATTATTAGAGTCTAAAGATGTTAGGACTGAAAGGTGTCATCACGGTTCGAGGACACCGCAAAATGGCTTATGCATGTGATCGGAAGTCCTTAGAACTGGTCGATGAGCTTCCGACCAGGGAAACTAACCCGTTACCTGTGCAGGTCAAGCACTCAAGGCCAAAGATGGCGCCAAAGCCTTCGACCAGACCAAGGAGGTACCACTCGGCAAGGGTGCTCCTTCAGGAGGCGTCAACACTCCATCTGGGTCAAGAAGCGCTAATGCATTCGACCAGAAGGTACTGGTCGGAGCAAGACTCAACCTCAAATAGGAAGAGTTGCTCATCTCCTTCCTCCGAGCAAATCAGGACGTGTTCACTAGCAAGCGTCCGACATGCCCGGAATCCCCAGGGAGGTGATCGAGTATAGGCTAGCTCTCCAGCCTGATAAAAAAAACCGATCAAGCAGAAGCTCCGGTGTTTCGCACCTAATCGGAAGGAATCAATCCAATCGGAGATTGACAAGCTCCTCAAGGATGGGTTTATTCATGAAGTCAACCACCAGAGTGGCTCGCCAATCCTGTAATGGTTAGAAAAAAGTAATGGAAAATGGCGAATGTGTATTGACTTCATAGATCTTAATAAAGCCTATCCAGAAGGATGACTTTACCCTTTCACGCATTGATCAACTCATAGACTCTACTTCAGGGTGTGATTTGTTAAGTTTTTTAGATGCATACTCAGGGTACCACTAGATTAACATGAGTAAAGAAGATGAAAAGAAAACATCCTTCATCAATCCATATGACACTTACTGCTATGTTAAGATGCCATTTGGTCTCAAAAACGTTGGTGCAACTTTCCAAAGGTTGATATAGAAAACTTTTAATCCTTAGATAGGTTGAAATCTGGAAGCCTATGTTGATGACTTGGTCGTAAAAAGCATCAATGCCGGCGACCATATTTCCGACCTACACGAGACTTTCATTAACTTAAGAAGACATAACCTTAAGTTAAATTTAGAGAAGTGTGTATTCGGAGTTTCATATGGAAAGTTTCTTGGGTTCCTAGTTTCGGCTAGAGGTATTGAGGCAAATCCAGCAAAAATTTGACCATCGACCAGATGCGCCCTCCGACCACAAAGAAAGAAGTCCAAAAATTAACCGGTTGTATGGCAGCGCTAAGTCGTTTCATAGCGGTTAGGTGAGAAGGGATTCCCTTTCTTTAAACTCCTTCGGAAACACGGAAGTTTCAAGTGGACTAAAGAGGCAGACGATGACTTTGAGGAACTTAAAAAGTACCTTACGAGTGCTCCAATCTTAGTCTCTCCGAGATTAGAAGAAACATTGCTGATTTTTGTGGCTGCAATGCCACAAACGGTCAGCTGTGTGCTGGTTGTTGAACGTGAAAACATTCAACGACCAGTATATTACGTAAGCGAAGTTTTACATGGACCAAAGGAACGATATACATAGGTACAAAAGCTGCTCTATGGTCTCCTTATGGCTTCAAGTAAACTAAGGCATTACTTTCAGGCCCACAAAGTGGTCATACCAACCGGATATCCCTTGGGTCAAGTCCTTGGAAACAGGGAATCATCAGGACAAATAGCAAAATGAGCGGTCGAGTTTGGGGCGTTTGACCTCCATTTCATCTCACGAACAGCAATTAAGTCCCAGGCAATAGCAGAATTCATTGCCGAATGGACAAACCCTGAACCCACCCAAGGGCCTGAGTACGAACACCACGATGAGTGGACAATGTACTTTGACAGTTCCATGATGCTCAAAGGCTCGGGGACTGGAGTTGTCTTGATATCCCCTACTAGCGAATACATCAAGTACGCTATCCAGTTGAACTTCCCTGCTACAAATAATGTGTCAGAATATGAAGGTTTACTGGCAGGACTCCGAGCAGCTCGTTCACTCGGGATTCGCTGATTACTAGTGAAAAGTGATTCTCAACTAGTAGTGAATTAAGTCGAGAAAAAGTATCAATGCTCAAGTACCAAGATGTCATCTTATCTAGCAGAAGTACGAAAAATCGAAAAGCACTTCTTCGGCTTTCAGATCCAACACATTCCTAGAAAGAAAAACTTTCTGGCAAACCAGTTGACACGGATGGTCTCCACCGGGTCATCTGTCCCACCCGGAGTTTTTCTCGAGCAACTCGACTCACCCTCGGTGGTTGAGCTTTCCGAGGACATAGATGTTCCACTAGAGTTCGTACAAATCGATCCATATAACATGGATGCTCCATAGATAGTTGATGGTTGGCACCGTCGCGATCATGGTAGAGAATGGATGACGCCAATCTACAATTATCTTCGGCATGGAATTACCTGACGATGATGTAGAGGCCGATCGTATAGCATGAAAAGCCAAATCATATACTCTGATCGAAAGTACCTTGTATAATTGAGGATCTCATGGAGTGTTGATGAGATGCATATCTCAAATGGATGGCATTAAGTTGTTATCCGACATTCATAGAGGAGTCTGTGGAGCATATCATTCCTACAGAACGTTGGTCGGTAAAGCCTTCAGGCAAGAATACTACTGGCCAACTGCCCTTCATGATGCAAAAGAGCTCAAGACAAAGTGCGTACAGTGTCAACTTTATAGTCGACAGGTACATCAGCCGACACAAGCTTTGCAAACCATACCTCTTTCTTGGCCTTTTGCAACCTAGGGACTAGACATTCTGGGACCTTTCCTAAGAGCACCCGGGGGCTTCGAATTTCTTTTCGTCATGATTGACACATTTATAAAATGAATAGAAACCGATCTAGTTGTTAAAACAACAACTAAAGCCGCTAAGAGGTTCTTCACAAAAAAAAATGTGATCACACGATTTGGCATACCAAGTCGCATAATCACAGACAACGGTACCCAATTCTCTAGCGGAAATTTTCATGAATTCTGCGACGATCTAGGTATCAAGGTACATTTCGCTTCTGTCACTCATCTGCAGAGCAATGGATCAGTAGAGCGGGCCAATGGTATCATAATTCAAGGAATAAAATGCCAAGTGTTCGACCAGTTAATGAAACGGTTAGGTGCTTGGGTTCAAGAACTTTCTTCCGTGTTATGGGCTGTTCGAACCACGACCAGTCGTGCGACCGATGAAACTCCATTTTTTTCTAGTTTATGGTGCTGAAGCCATGCTTCCTCTAGAACTGAAGATAGGCTCTACTCATACTGATTGTTTCAATGAGAATGATCAAATTCAACGAAGACTTCGACGATGTCAATTTCCTTGAAGAACGACGAAACCAAGCCCTCGTGTGATTAGCAGTTTACCAACAAGCCATGCAAAGGTACCATAGTCATAAGATGTAACCTCGCAGCCTAGCTGTAGGTGATCTGGTTCTATGAAGAATTCAGAATCAGGCTAATCGCAATAAACTTTCTCCTAAATGGAAGGTCCATACACTGTGGTCGAAGTCACCCGACCTAGTTCGGTACGATTAGCTATGTCAGACAGACGTGTTTTGTCAAATTCTTGGAATATTGACCAACTGCGTAAGTTCTTTGTATAATTTCATTTCCATTATTTCAATTTTGTAATAAAGATGCATTTCCTTTACTTTTCGACGAATGATGTTGTCTATATATCTGTCTTTTCATATGGTTTGTATACTATTGTTACCTCATTGGTCGGAGAAGACCAAATTCTCTCCGATATCCTTTCTAAGGATCTCTAATACTCTATGGCTACGACATAAAGTCCAACGCCGTAAGGGTCCTAGTCATGACCATTCAGACAATGGTTCCTACGCATGACCTACACTCTTTTCTTAAAGAATTATACGAGTAACGGGAGCATCACACAAGTAACTACATATAGTACTATACATGCTATAGATTTTAGGGACTACATTTTTTATCTTCAACAATTTGTTCTACTCCTGTTTTGGCAACTGGTCGGGACACGGAAAGCCTCCTAGTCTAAGTCTCTCCTTCTCCTAACGTGGTCCTGCCCACTGGAAGGAGCTTCCTAGCAACGGTTCATTTCTTACGATCCTCGCTGCCAGTCGGAACTCGAGAAAGGACACCTTTTCGCGAAGTGTTTCTCTTAGTCTCTAGTTCTTAGCAACCCTTACGACCAGTTTTGGATAAGATTTATAAACAAGTTCACTTGTCGATTTTTGCATACATATTTGCATATTATCTTATCAATCAATACAAGTCTTAAACATCTTCCATTCATATAGGTACTTCACAGTATTTTTGATTATGGAAATGACATAAGACTAGTCGAAATCACAAGCTGGTTCTGACCACACTGATTTTCTAAAAATACTTAGATTATTTTTTATAACATAATCAGCATATACTCTGTACCATGGTCGTAGTTATTGCCCATTTTCTTGGTCTACTGCTTCTTTAGTAAAGTTCTCCTACTATACAAGCAGTCGGGGGCTAGGAAATATATGAATAATTGGCGAATTTAGGAAGACAAAATAAAGACTTCATTGATGATAAAAGGTAAGTTTTATTTACAATTGTCAAAATATTGCATTCTTTTCACTTCTCGAAGCCACTAGACTAATCGCTGCGTGGAGACCCGACCTCCATTTCTTCTATGACCTTATGTCCGAGAGGTGCCATTTTCTCAAACATTTTGGCTACTTCTCCCATGCAGTTGAAGTCTTTCTCAATAGCTTGGAGATTTATGGAAGGGTCGAAGACTTTTAGTTTTGCCAAAGCAAAACTAACTCCATTCTTAATAGCATTGAACAAGGTCTGCTCATGGTTCTCCCGAGTTGTCTTAAGGACACCCCTGATGTCCTCGAGCTGCTGGCCAAAGTAGTTGATCTTCTCTGTAGGATCTCCTAGATTGGGCAATTGCATTGCCGATCCCATATCGAAGAGTATCTTGTTGAAGGCTTTGACCTTCTCTTCAAGACTTTGCCCAAAGTCTGCCTCTTTACTACGCTCGAACTCAAGAGCTTTTTCGACTCGCCTCAATGCTTGAGTTTGCTCTGTATAAGTAAACCAAAAGATAAATACATATGACTAGAAAAAGGAAGCAAACTGGTCGAGTTTGCGATTGGTTACCTTCGCTCCTCTTCTCAAAGGTGTCAAGAACCACTTTGTGTCTAGTTATCAAGTATTCGATCAACCGGTCTTTGTTTTGACATTCTTCTTTAAGGTTGGCAATTATGGCTTCTTTAGCCATAACTTCTTCTCTAAGCTTCTTCGAATTTATCAAACAGGATGAAGTGGAGAATTAGTTAAAAGAAAAAGAGTTAAATAGTAAAGAAAGAGAGAAGAAGATACTGAAAGAGTGCTTACCTTCTAATTTGGAGTTTCCTCTTCTCCAAGAGCTTTATCCACTGGGTCAGTCCTCCGATCACAGCGAAATTCTCCACAAAATGCTACAAAACATAGCAAAACTCCTTTGAGTATTTTCCAAGAGAACAAAGCTATTAAAAGTGGTCGTAGAAGATTACCTCAATCGCTATGTCATTATATTCGGCAAAAATTGAGTCAGCACTCGTCTTTGCTTAACAGTCCGAAATTCTTCCCCATGCTTCGTTAAGCTCTTCATCCTTGAAGATTCGGAAGCGATGAGGAAAAGTAACTTTGCGAGAAGAACTCTCAGCAGGGGTCGGATCTTGATGAGATTCCTCAAGAACCACCACCTCCATGGATGGGGTTGGCACCACTGCTTCTGCAGGTGGGGTTGGAACCGCCACTTCAACAGGAGTGCTCGAAGCCACCTCAGGTTCCTAAGCTGGTGCTATCACCTGCTCGGTGGCTAGCTCGACTTCTTTAGGAGCTTCATCCTAAAGGGTGTTCTGGTCGTTCTCGACCGGAATACCAAAGGATCTACAACGATAAGAAGAAAAGGAGTTCAAGACTCTAAAAGACATCAGAGGTAACTATTACATAAGTCTTTATTTCATGTATACATACCTGGTCTTTTTCTTGGTCTTGATTTTGAATTGTGCCGACGCAAAATCCGTCGCGCTTGTCTTCCTCTTCTTTTCAATCGGTTTCGCCGGTCTTGGACTAGTGGGGTTGGTTAGATCCGCCACGTCCTCCAACCGAAGGTCGGAAGAAATATTTTTGACAAACTGATCGAACCATCGGATCGGTGAGTGTGGTCTCATCTGTCTCCAGAATAGTCGCTACTGTAGCAGCTATTAGATCTTGAATGGTTGTCTTGGAGCTAACGACCTCTGCAGTTTTGGTCTGTGGACATTCTTTCTCTCCCGTCTGAAAAACAATTCAAAGTTTTAATCAAATGATGTTATTTTCCATCTAAATTGTATTTTCCTCTATATATGAATGCTCTTTATTACCTCCAGAAGACCATCGTCTTGTGTGGTCTCGGAGCAAGAATCAGCAGAACGGTAGTGCAAAAGGAATCCTTGTCAGATTTAGCATACTTCAATCCGACCGACTACATATTAGAGTACAAAGTTATATACAAATTGGAAGATACATAATAGATGAAGAAAAATGTGATTATTTACCTTGAGTCTTCTTAGGCCCTGCTTAGTACAGATTCTACTCCCAGCTTCTCAATCGATTCTCGTGGAGCCCCGATTCTCAAAACCACTCGATTCTGATTCTCGCGATGAGCTGTCTCAAAAATGAACTAGCGACGAGAAGCAGCCTTTCCGTGGATTCTCATGGGAAGCCAACTTGATAGAAGCAAAATACCCCTTGAAGTTGAGTCTATTTACCCGCAAATGCCATTCACTTACCCCTCCCACCCCATCCCCGAGCATGTACCCCTTCGAGTTTTCTTCCTTCGCATCTACTCTCTCGCGACCGAGGCGACTGAGGAGATTTTGCCATCGGGCCACCAGTGCACCGCCTTTGGCCCCTGCCTCGCTCCCAGGGCCATCTAATTTTCTTTCGCTCCCAACTTGCACCGCCGACGCCTCCCACCCCACCTCCACCTCGCCAGCCAACAACCCCCCCCGATGTAGAAGACTACAGTTCTGGTTCACCGGGGCCCCACCTCCCGCCTCTATTGCCGCCGAGGCGCAGCCCTCCCTCCTCGCCGATTGGAACTCCTACGTCGCCACCCGCTCCGATGCCTTGTTAGGACCCAAATCTATTAACTAGAAATCAACCGATTCAAACTGTATTTGGGAGAAAGTTTGGATGCATATATATTGGAAGGAAGAACACAGAGATACAACTGAAGCTTAAAGGGTAAAGTAAAGCAGTGATAATGAACTAGGGTTTTAGTCGATGCCTCTCCCTTACTCGGCGGTGGCATATATGTGCTCACTTTTGGCACTACCAGCTAACACCAGTTAAAGTTTACAATTTCAACATGGTGAATAGTAAAATGTAAATCATAAACGATGAATAGTAAACAAACTGGTGCTCCCCCACCATCGGATGTGATCCAAACACCATCAAGAGATCTTGGCCTTCAGATCGTCTTAAAGCCTCATCTTCATTGTACACCACCAGATCACACTAACCAAAGGGGTACCACTTCATCCCAACCGTCCACTGACTGAACTAGCTCCTTGTGCTATGAACTCTGAAAATTGAAGTTTACTGAAACCTAACAATGCTCCCCTCTTGAAATCCTTAACCTCAAGGATGAAATTGCGAAAGATTCTGGATATAAAGTTAGCATCCTCCCATGTAGCTGCTTCCTGGGGTAGATTAGCCCAAAGAATCCTCCATTGAACCACCGGTTCATTGTTTCTAGGAATCACTCTTCTTTCCAAAATTGCACTGGCTCTGACAAGATACAGCCTTCTGTATCCACTAGGGGAAGCTCCTTACTGGGAATCACCTTGAGCCTTATGTGCTTTTTCAATTGGCTAACATGAAAAACTGGATGAATTTGACAACCATCTGGTAATAGCAACTTATAAGAGGCTCTCCCAATCTTCTCCAACACACGGTATGGACCATAGAATTTAGAATGCAATTTCAAAGTTTTATGTAGTCCTAAAGCATTTTGGCGATACGGTTGCATTTTAAGATATACCATATCCCCAATATCAAGATTCCTTTCTGTCCTATGTCTGTCAGCAAAGAATTTCATCCTAGAACTTGCAGTTTCCAAATTGGCCTTAATAGCTTCAAAAATAGACTTCCTCCTCTGAACCATACCTTTGGTCTCTTCAGTTACACTTTGAGGTAACATAGCTTCTGTGATCAGTGGAGGCTTCATCCCATATAATGCTTCAAAAGGAGTCATCTTCAAATAAGTATGGAATGAAGTATTATACCACCACTCAGCTTGTGACAACCATGAATGCCACCTTCTTGGGCTAGCAAAGGTCATGCATCTTAAGTAATTCTCTAGACATTGATTGACCCTTTCGGTTTGTCCATCGGTTTGAGGATGGTAGGCACTACTCAATCTTAATTTCACCCCGAGAGCCTTAAATAACTCTTGCCAAAGATTACTTGTGAATATCCTATCTCGATCAGATATAATTACAATGGGTAAGCCATGGAGTTTGTAAATGTGATCAAGGAAGAGGTCTACCACTTGCTGGACATTGTAGAGGTGCTTCAAAGACAAGAAATGAGCATACTTCATAAATCTATCCACTACCACAATTATCACATCCTTTTCTTTAGATTTGGGCAGCCCTTCTATGAAATCTAAGGTGATGTGGGTCCATGCCATATCAAGTATAGGTAGAGGTTGAAATAACCCAGGATAAGGTATATTTTCTGACTTGTTCTTTTGACAAACAACACACTCTTTGACAAAGGTATTGACTTCAGATTTCATATTGGGCCAATAAAACAAATTCTTCATCCTTTGATAAGTTGCTCTTTCCCCCGAGTGCCCACCTAGTGCAGAATTATGGAAAGAGTTTAGCAGCTGCTCTTTTATATTGGTGCTACTATCAATATATATTCTGTCCTTATACCTCAAAATTCCATTTTGCAAAGTAAATGGTGGTGCACCATTCTTGTCAATCCTCAATTTGGTCTCCAGTTCCTAACACTTGTTGTCCCCTTGGTAACTTTGTGTTACCTTAGTTATCCACTGAGGTATTGCTATTGTGTCACCATGGCTTCTTCCCTAGGGAGTAACCTGGACAATGCATCAATAGCCTTATTTTCTCTACCCTTTCTGTATTCAACCTTGTAATCATACCCCATTAATTTGATCATGAGCTTATGTTGTATCCCATCAATCAACCTCTGTTAGATATGTATCTAAGACTTTGTTGATCAGTTCTTATCACTAAACTTGAACCCATTAGATAATGCTTCTATTTCTTAATGGCTTCCAAGATTGCTAGTGCCTCTTTATCATATGTTGACATTGCAGCTGATTTTGGTCCAATAGTCTTGCTCATAAAGGAAAGGGGTCTCCCTTTTTGCATTAAAACAGCACCCAAACCATACCCACTAGCATCCGTTTCTAATGTAAACGGTTGTGAAAAGTCAGGAAGGGCAAGGACTGGAGCTTGAGTTAGTGCTTCCTTGACTTTGATAAAGGCTTGTTGTTGTTCTATTCCCCAATAAAAGGCATTCTTCTTCAAAGAATCAAACATTGATCTGCATATTATCCCAAAATTCTTAATGAACCTTCTATAGTACCCTGCCAAACCTAGAAACCCTCTCAGCTAGGTGATATTTTTAGGACTAGGCCACTCTTTAACTGCCATGATTTTTCCTAGATCTGTTGATACTCCTTTGATGCTGATGATATGCCCCAAGTACTCCACTTGTGCTTGCCTAAACACACATTTACTCCTCTTGGCATACAATTGATTTTACCTCAAAATCCTCAACACTTGCTACAAATGACATTGGTGATCTTCTAGTGTTGAGCTATAAATGAGTATATCATCAAAGAACACCAAAACAAATTTTCTCAAATGTGCTGCTAGTATTTTGTTCATTAAGGCTTGGAAAGTGGCTGGGGCATTAGTCAACCCAAAAGGCATGACTAAGAATTCAAAATGACCAGTATGTGTACTGAAAGCAGTCTTATAAATGTCTACAGGTAGCATCCTTATTTGATGATAGCCTAACCGAATATCCACCTTTGAGAAATACTTTGCTCCATTCAATTCATCCAACAAGTCTTCAATGATAGGAATAGGATACTTGTTTTTTATAGTATTAGAGTTCAACTGCCTATAATCAATACATAGCCTACATGACCCATCCTTCTTCCTTACCAATATGGCTGGAGATGAATATGGGCTGACACTAGCCATAATTGTTTGAGTTTTCAATAATTGTTCCACCAACTCTTCCATAACATCCTTCTTGTAATGGGGTAATCTGTAAGGCCTCATATTTACTGGTTTAGCTACTGGTACTAAAGGGATAGTATGGTCTTGTTCTCTCACAGGAGGCAATTCTGTGGGTTCTCTGAATATATCCGAATACTGATTAAGCACTTGTTGGATTTCAGTGGGTATTCCTTTCTATCCCCCTTCAGTAATTACAACAGTCTTTGAGTATAGAACAGCCCCAATCACCCCTTTATCCATTAGCTTGTTTAACTATAAAGCATCAATCACACAATGCCCGTTTGGATAAGTTTCATCCAAAAATTTGATGTTTCTCACCCCATCTTTGCAAATACTAAATTCTCTGGTTTTTAGATTAAGACTCACTGGACTGTGCCTATAAATCCAATCACTTCCCAATATGATATTGAAGGACCGGAAAGGCGCCTAGAGGGGGGTGAATAGGAACACGCCTAATTTTTCACCTTAATCAGATTCAACATAATTTTTACTCCAATAGCTATTAAAGCTATGAAGATCAATGTGCAAGCTCAGCGAAAGACTTGTATTGAATCCGATCAACACCCCAAAGCAAAACAATCAAAAGCTCAACACACAAACAGCTGAGCGGTTAGATCGAAAACTCAAGGGCGGTCATTTGGAGGGTCGAGATCTGACCGCTACCTCAAGTGATCGACCTACCGAGTTCGAGCAGTGAAAACAGCTCGACGCTCAAAACACAATTTGGTCTAACTTTCGATCTACAATTCCAAACTTGACCAAACTTAAGACACGCCTTTCTAAGGATATCAGGAACCTATTCCAAGCAACGATCGTCAAGATCTTTGCCAAAGTTCTGACCTTTTTCCATTTGAGTGGAGGTGTCTCCAAAACCGAGCAAAAACAAAAACTTGATCCAAACTCTTGCTCGTGGGCAATTGATGATCAAGATGATCCTAGATGTATTCCCACATGTCACAACAAGCTAGATAGGGGCAAGAAACCAATAGAAAATCAAAGGATCAAAGAAAGCCTCAAAATCACGAAATAGAGAGCAAGAACAAAAGGAGACTCATCTATGAGAAATCTTGCATAGATTGATATGAGATTGTTGAGGGTTTACAACCACTCCATCCAAGAGGACAAGAGCTCAATCCATGAGCACACAATCAATCCAAAACTCTCTAGAACCCTAAACCTCCACTTTCCTCTCTAAGGCCCTAAAACCAAAACTAGGGTTTAGAATGAACAAAAGGATTGAGGGGGTGCATCCACCTTCCTCCTCTATTTATAGTGGAGGCTAAACCTTCTAGAAGAGTTTTTCTATTGGGCACCCGTTAAGCCCACACACAAACGGGTTTAACTCACGCACGTATTTTAAAGCGTCGTCTTCATCTTCACTTGACCTAAACCGCTTCTCCATGCGTTGTCTTGCGCCGTGGTTTAGTCAAGGGTCACCAAGGTGGTATTTAGGTGAAATTACCAAAATACCCCTTCTCGATCCTTCTCCGAAGACCGAGTCCAAACTTGGTGAAGCAATCGCCTGCTTCGTCATGTGTAGGTTGATCAACGGTTCTCATCATGTCGGCAAGTCTCTCCTGTCCAGCTCCCACCAAAACCTCCATGGCACTTTCACCGACCCCCGCGCCGCTTGATCTAACCAGTCGCATCGAACTACCCGTTCGGTCATCCTTGTCCATTCTACACTATGCTTGGGTCCATTGACCTCACCCGGCATCCTCGATTGTTCTGAACCTCAACTCTCCAAGCTTAGTCCCGATCATTCTCGCCGTTGACCTCCAAGCAACTTGCACAGCAATAGACCAAGAAATCGTTTTCGGGAACAAGTTCTTCACAACTTGACCCACGTTAGTGAAAACATGCATCATGCAACACATATGCACTGAAGTTCATGATATTGACCTAACAAACAAACATCGCCACTACAAAAGACGACGAACCAGAACACAACTGGTCAGACCACCCATGGCCGGTCTGCCGCCACTTTGGGACTTAGCCAAAATTCCACCCCTAGAAATCCGAACCTCTTTGGAATTTTCAATCGAATAGAACTTTTGCCTGGAGGCTCCAAAAATTATGGGACCAAGTGCAGTAGAACCTCTTCTCTTGCCTACACCCTCTATTTTTGGCCTAGCTCAAAAATCCAAAAACTTTTATGGCCGGTCTGACCGATTTCACAATGCCGGTCTGACCGCCACTTAAAGGCCGGTCGGACCGCCGATTTGGCCGGTCGGACCGCCAACACTTTCTCAACAAAACCAATTTAAGCATGACCGGTCTGACCGCCAAAATGGCCGGTCAGACCGCTAGAGACCTGACAGTCTGAACTTTCTCCGAAAACGTCAATTCGACAAGCCTTCAAAGCTATTGCCAACTATCTCATCATCCTAAGATCGTGATCATATCGCCATGATATCCACAGATATCATAACCTTTTAGTTCCAGGATCCAAAAATCAGTGTTAAACTCCTCTCCTTGTATCTCATATTGAAGTCTAAACACTAAGACTCACTTGACAATGTGCTTCCATTAGCACTGCTACCTTGATTGGCACAATGTTACTGATGTTACACTTGGCTTTGAGTGCACTGAATGGAGTTATGAAAGTAGTGGTACTTCCACTATCTACCAAAGCCACAACATCTATTTTACCCAGCCTTACCTTCAAAGTGAATGTGCTGGTTCCAGAACTAGTACCCGAAATAGCATGCATTGAAATTTGAACTTCGGTGCTGCCTTCATTCTTATGCTCGGGACTACTAGGAGGTGTCGTGAATAACCCTTTAGGATTCTCTTCATTGCTCTCTTCCTTATCTTCCACCGTTATCAAATGAATTTGTTTTTGGAATTTGCATACCTTACTATGGCCAGGAACCCAAGGTTCATTGCATTTGAAACACCTCCCCCATTCCACTTACTTCCACTGCCAGCAGTAGTTTTCTCACTGTTTTCTTTGCTAGTATTACCCCCTTTCCATTTGGGTTGTGTACTCCCTTAATAGCTCCCTTTGGAATTTGTTCCTTGATTCCAAGTCTGTACTTTCCTAAAGTATTGACTATTCTCATAATTTCTAGCATGAGCATAAGCTTCCACTAGGGATCTTGGTTCCAATGATTTCAAAGAAGTTCTGATATAATTCTTCAATCCTGATATAAAGAAGTCTAGAAAGTACCTTTCTTTCAATGAATGATTATTCCTTTTTACTAATGTCATCATATTTTCAAACTTATCTATATATGTTTCTATTGTGCCTTCCTGGGTCAAACCCCTAAAAGCTTCAATCACTTCATATCTTGTTTTTGCAGCAAATCTTTTCTTAATCATGTCACAGAATTGTTGCCAAGTTAACGGTCCGGTATCAATTTCATTACTGCTAATCCACTGGTCTGCTCTCCCTGTCAAATATACTTCTGCAATGGATACCTTCTGATCATCCTCAATTCTTGCTAGCTCAAAATACTTCTCAGCTTTTCTTATCCAATCCTCAGGCTGTTCTCCATCGAATTTTGGACCCCTACTAAACTGTTGATGATATGGATTCAAGTTCCTTGCTAGCCACTGTCCATTGCCATTATATTGAATTTCAGGAGCTCTTGACCCTGGATAATTCCACATCTGATCTACCCTTGACAGTGGAATGTACCCTTTAGAAATTTGAGGATTGTATTGGAATGGCATGTACGATGGTACAAAGGGGGACTGGAATACGTATATTGTGGTGCGAAGGTTCCACCTGCCATCGAGTAAACACTCACTCCGACAGTTCCATTTGGCAAACCCTAACGACCATCATTCATTCTCCACTCCTCTCTCTGATATTTTGTCGCTGTCGGGATACCCCCACTCACATTTACTGGTGAAAATATCAAAGGAGAATGTGAGATTTCCTAGATTGTGTTACCTGCGTCGCCATTTGGAGCAAAAGAATGCCCACGCCGGCGTGGCTCTCTGAGGTTGCAGTTGTATTGGGGTTCTGGTTCTGGTTTGTTGTTTCCCCAGTCTCAGGCTTTCATCTCCTCCTATTGCCGCCAAGTTGCTGGCAACTTCTCCGGCCTCGTTCTTGTCCATCATAGTTTTTAACATGTCCATCACCATGTCCAACTTGGATGAATTTGCTTGAATCTGCTCTTGGAACTGACCCATTTGGACTTGGACATGAGTTGAATCAGATTCCATTTGCTATTGCATACGAGCCACCTCCTTCTTGATTTCATCCACTTCACTCATTTCTTCTTGGGTAAATCTGGTTCCTTTTGGCATCTTACAACTCCTGAACAGCTTAAGGAATTTTACAGGAAGAGATCCGAGATCCTTCCAAACCCTCACTGTCAACTTAAAACTTGCCCTTCCTTTAACTTCCTTTACAGATCTGGTTTTCCCACGAGCTAGATCAGGAATTTTACTAAGGAAAAGAATTCCTCAACCCTCTCTACTCCGGACAACTAAAGACCTGTATCTTAGCGTAGATCGGTTGGCTCTGATACCAAAGATGTCAGGACCCAAATCTATTAACTAGAAATCAATCGATTCAAACTGTATTTGGGGAAAGTCTGGATGCATATATATTGGAAGGAAGACCACAGAGATACAACTGAAGCTTAAAGAGTAAAGTAAAGCAGTGATAATGAACTAGGGTTTTAGTCGATGCCTCTCCCTTATTCGGCAGTGGCATATATGTGCTCACTTTTGGCACTGCCAGCTAACACCGGTTAAAGTTTACAATTTCAACATGGTGAATAGTAAAATGTAAATCTAAACGATAAACAGTAAACAAACTGGTGCTCTCCCACCATCGGATGTGATCCAAACGCCATCAAGAGATCCATGCCTTCGGATCGTCTTAAAGCCTCATCTTCATTGTACACCACCAGATCACACTAACCAAAGGGGTACTACTTCATCCCAACCGTCCACGGACTGAACTTGCTCCTTGTGCTATGAACTCTGAAAATTGAAGTCTACTGAAACCTGACATGCCTCCTCCTCCTCCGCCTCGCCGCTCCCCTTCAACATCCAGGCCGCCGTTCGCTCCGCCAACGACACCGTCCCCGGCACCTTCAACGTGTAGCGCCCCCCCCCCCCCTCCAGGACAAAACCCTCAGATCTGAACCACTCTCACCGAGCTGAGATCTGGGCGCGATTACCTGGCTATCTCTCTCTGACCCGGTCCGATCTGATCTGCGGGTTGCAGGGTGTCTTCGTGTTCATCGCGTTCGCGCTCTTCCTGCCCGTGATGGTGCTCACGCCGCAGAATTTCGCATGTCCTCCTTTTTTTCCTTTAAAGGTGCATGCCTTGTGATATTTTCTCATTGAATTGCAGAACCCACCATTTAAGTTATCTATTGACTACTCATGCTGTGATGGAATCGAGGAGGGTGATGGCGGCATTTGGAGCATTGTGGGTGGGAAGGTAAACCAGATGCTGTTTCCTGGCGAAAACTACTTATTCTATTTTTATTTCAACAATTTTGTGCAAAGCAAGGGACTTCTCTGACTTTTCAGTAAAGTATAACCTGTAAAAATGTAAAAAAAATAACCTGAGAATTGCAGTTGAGTTGAAGATACTACTGAACTATATTTGATTTTATATGACAAATCACATAATCAGTCAAACTAACCCTGGGCTATTATCCTAATTATTGAAATTAATTGATGCAGGCGTCTTGTCGGAGGAATTTTATTCTGGAAGTAGTATTAATAAATGCTTTTGGTGAACCTGTGAACAAGGGTACACAGGTTTTTGGATTTCTTTTTTTTTTACATTTAGTAGGTGTGCTACTTCATTTTGTCTGCATAATTTATTTAAAAACATTATTCATCTTCTAGGTTGTTGCTTCGCTTGTCTATGCTGACAATGGAGCAGTGGTCGAAAAATCAAGGGATGATTCAGAACCTCCCCTACTGATTACTTGTGAAGGACTTGAATACCCAGCTAAAAGCAGGCCTCTACCAATTATTCGTGGACGTGCACTATTTAAAGCTCAAGATATCTCAGGTAGGTTTCTCCATAAGCTAAATTGCTTTAGTACCTGTATAGCTTGCTTCAATTTGTATAGGACACAACAAAGCATTACCTTGGGCTGTCTGCTTACCCCCAGATATGGAATATACAGCTATTCGTTTTCCATGTTTAGCTGTTGGAAGGATAGCTTGACTATTGCTCTATAGTAGCACAATAGTGGAGTAGAAGTTGTCTCTGTAACACTGCAGCAATTGTGATGATGCTGACAAGGTGCCGTGTCCGTGTTGGACACGGACACGGCTCCGACACGGTTTGGATACGTATCCCCGGCATTTCAGAAATTGCAATCGCAAAAAAAAAACAAAAACAAAATCGGATACGTATCGGACACATATAGGACACGTATCGGACACATATAGGATACGTGTCGGACACATATAGGACACCTATAGGCACATATAGGACACATATAGGACAATCGTGCTGCCACAACTGCTATAGTGTGTGGTTCATTTTGTATTGATCGAAAAAACTTGCAGAATATCTCCATACCAAGAAATAAATTAGCACACTCATCAGGATGAGATATATACGGAATTTGGTCCTTGCTTTAGTTTGAACAAAATTACAGCAGTGCGGTCCATCTTGTGTTGTATAGGTATATTGGAATTATATACACAAGTTGGGAAAACATATACCAAGAAAACTACAGGTCTCAGCATATCCAAACTAGAGTAAGCTGAAACTATTAGCGATGAATGACGATGCACTTCTAGTTAGGGATAGAAACTTGAAAACCTGAGTTTTCACTTTTGCTTCAGGTATGTGGATAACTACTATCATTATGCTGTGCTAATTTTCCAAAAAAATGCAATATTATCGGTTTTATTTCTATGCTAGTGGATAATTCTACCGCTGAAGAGCCAGCGGAAGCGGAGGCTGTCAGTAAAGGGGCTTGAGCTGCAGCAGGCTGAAAAGGGCAAAAACCAACAATAAAGAATAAGTTCAATGGCAAGTCCTTAAAATCGAAGAGCAAGCCTGTAACGCTCTGATTTTCAGAGCCTTTTTGAAAATATTCAAAAATAAAAAGAACCATTTGGTTTTGATGATAATTCAAGCTTAACTTGAGAATTTCAGAATTTGAAGAATTTAAAATGACTAAACCAAACTTCAACTAATCCAAAGCTTGGTTCTTTTGGTGTTGCTCTAGCTCTCTAGAGCTACCCTTCCTTCTCCTGGTAAGATTCCCTTTCCTCTATCCTACATCTGGACATTCTTATCTGTCCAGACTGTCCCTCTTGTTTGACTTCTGTCGTGGTCATCTCCTCCATGTCATTTCGGGTCTTTCCTCTCCTTTGGAAATCTCTCTCTGTTGAGACCTTTGTTAAGTTTACCCTCCTGGTCCAGCCCATCCTTTGGGTCAGGACCTTCCTTAATCTCAATTACAGTTTAAACCTCCTCTCAGGTTTAGATTCTTCCTTGTACCTAGACCTCCTTTGAAGACTGGACAATCCTTGCGGTTTTGACATTTTTCCCCTTTTGCTTGGGCACCCCCTAGGTCTAGACTTTCCTTGGGTTTAGACCCTTTTGTATGCCCAAACCTCCTTACCACTTGGACCTCACCTATGGTGCGGATCTCTTCTTTGTCTTGATCTATTTGATGTCGTAGATTTTTTTGATCATAGACCTCATTCTTTGTTTGGGTCTACTCTTATGTTAGATCTCCCCTCAAGTCTTTTGCTTGAGTTTTCCCCATGCTCACTGGAACGCCCAGTAATTCACTTGAACCCACTCGTGTCCAATTAGACCTTCTTTGCATTTGATCGAACCACCCTTGTGCTCAAATTGGACCTCCTCAGTCAGGATTTCCTTCTCTGGCTTAGACCTCCTCAGGGTCTAGGTCTTCTCTCATACTACTTGAGTTTCTTCTATGCTCTTGTGAACCCCTCGGTGATTACTTGGACTCCTTTTCACCTTGACCTTAGTAAACCTTCTCTTTGGAAAAGTTCTCCTAGTGCAATCTGGTATTACCGCCCCAACTCGCGGTATTACCGTTTTCTAGGACCTCCTCCCTTTGCCGATCGTGACCGTTAGGATCTCCCTTGTGAGGTCCTAGCCATCAGATCTCCACCTTTCGATTTGAGCTTGACCTTCGGACCTCCTGTAAGTAGGTCGTTGGACTTCCTGTCCAGAGGACCTCCTCCCGGTTGTGTCTGTTGGACCTCCCTGTTGTTTGACCACATCCTAACCACCCAGACCTCCTCCGAGTAGGTCTAGACCGTTAAGATGTTCCTTGATCGTATCTGAGCCATCCAGACCTCTTTTTGAGATGATCTAAATCGCTCCGACCTCCTTTGATCATCTCCGAGCCGCTCATATCTCATTTGCTTATTTTCTGGATCGTCAGGACCTCTCCTGGCTTTCGATCTTAACCGTCAGACCTTCCCCTTGTGAGATCTGACCGTCAGGACTAGCCTTTTGTGGGTCCTGTCCTCAGGACCATCTTGTGGGTGTGTCTTTCGGACCTCCTGTCCATGAGACCTCCCCCTTGTGTGTCCTTTGGACCTCCCTTTGCCTTGATCTTAATTGTTAAAGCTCTCTTGATTTCATCCTAGCCGTTGAGACCTTCCCTGAGTTGATCTCACTCGCTAAGGACCTCCTAGACCAAATCTTGACCGCAATTTCATTTCAATCCTTTTGAACCTCTTTTGTCCTTCGGGACCTCCTTCTTGTTTAGCTGGATCTTCCCATGTCCTTCAGGACCTCTTCGTGTTCTCTAGGACCTCCCCCTTGTCTGGACCCCAACCGTCCAGACCTCCCTTGAAGAGATCCTAACCGTCAGGACCTCCTCTTGTTGATCCTGATCGTCGGGACCTCCCCATGTCCAGACCTCCTCAGATGTCTGGACCTCCTCAACCTTTAGACCTCCTTGTCCTTTGGGCCTAGGACCTCCTAAGCCTCTTGGACCTCCTCAAAGACCTCCTCTGCAGGGCAAGACCTCCCCTCTTGACCCGATTGTTTCTAAGTTGGTGGCCCTTGCGGACTTAGTCATTCTCATTTCCTCCGCCACGTTAGTGTCTTGGGCATTTAATGTATGTCTTGTCACATTAAATGCATCCATATCGTGGTGTTTACTTTGAATTTGGTCACTTAGCCGTACTCGACATCCTTCTTTGTTCCTTTCCATAGCAACATCGTTGTCCTTCCTCGTACCTTTTACCCAGGGTGGTGGTGGCACTTGTCCTGCCACTCACCTACCTTTGACCCATTTCTATACTTACCCTTGGCACGTATATTTCTAGTTTTCTTCACTACCTTGACTACAATCAGACCAAGAAATTATACCACATCACCTTTCTCCACACTCTGATATCTTAGCTCACGATCAGTGGCTCCCCAGGGAAGACCTTGCTGTCCACGACCTCCCCTCCATCCATTGTTCCTTCTTGTCCCTGGTGAGTCCCCTGGCGATCTCCTCCACTCTTGTTTTTGCCACTGCATTGAGCTGGTCGTGTCTTTCACAAGACCTCCCCTTGTGGGCTCCTTTAGGATGTCTATGGCGTTTATTTGAGGAGCTCCTTCTGGTCTTTGTACAAGAACCATCTCGTAGGACCTTCTGTTCTGTTGCTGAAAACACTCTCTTGGGATCTTTTGCTAAAGACCACCTCCTCCTAGTAAGCTTAGACCTCCTCCAAAAGAACCTATTCTAAGTATAGTACTCTACTGTTGGTTGAGTTTTAAGGTTCCTCTGGAGTTATTTTGATTCTTTATTTGGAGCTCTGTTGGTTCTTTATTTGATCGTTATTTGAATCTGCTCTTTTCTTTGTGTAGATCTTGACGCGTTTCGAGAGAGCCGAGAGTTGTGAGAAAATAGAATCTTAAGCTATCAAGCAAGAGGCAAGTTACACTCTTGATCATATTGCACCCAATAATTCAATTTAATTATGTTCAGTTTCAAAGTTTAATACATGCTTATTTTTACCAAGTATTTCAATACCTGGTTTAAATTCATAGTTATACCTACTTCCTTTGAATGGCCACTATTGACTTTGGACTAAACTCATTGTCACCTTTAGATCAAACTTGGGTCATGCAATAGTGTGAGCCAAGACCATTTGAAAACATATGCTCGGTCATGCTTAGACCAAAAGTATTGATTTGGGAAATCTTTACCATCATGACCAAACACTGTTTTAAATGTTTTCACCATGACATTGGGATGTCATGGAAGGATAAAATTATTCTTTGGGGAAGCAAAGAAAATGAAAATGGAGATGGATTTAGGCTGGGCGAATTGGTTGGCTTGGTTGGTGCAAGTGTATGCAGGATCGTGCCTTTATGGTAGATCGATGCCCTTGGGTTTGTGGAAGTCACCCTAGTCATTTGAGGACCGGTCTTTGAGCGACCGATGCCAAGCCTATAATGGGCTATGCCACAATCGTGCAACCACATGTCTCGATCAGGGGCGTGGGACTGGTGAGTAATTTGCAAAACTTCACCATATCTTTGCTCCATTGGAGGTGTGGGAGGTCTTATATGGCCAATGGTCTTTTATAACCCATTGTTCCCCTTGGTGCAAGAGGGGCTTCATTGGATTGCAGTCCATAGGGGGGGTGAAACCTTAGCAAGGAAAGGCTGTGGTGGAGCAATGCATTGTAAAGGCCTTGTCATGAACTCTAGACCTCTTACCTTCGGCAGTGAGAGGTGGCACTCGCGCATGCCAAACAAACTAGAGTACTCATGTCGTGTGGGTAAAGTGCACAACCTCTGCAGAGTTAAATCTATTCGAATAGCCGTGTCCGCGGTCATGGACGTGCTGGCAAAGGCCACTCGGAGTTAGATGTTGGTTTTGGGTTTTCCAGAAAGGTTTATCAAATCTGTTTTTGGGATTTTATCCATGGGTTGGGCGAGGAGCCTTGTGACAGAGGGTATCCTTCACCACTTGTGATGAATGAATATCCAGCTGAAAAGCAGATTTACTAAATGAATTTTATTTACTATATGATGCTTTGGAACTTAATACTGGTAATTGAAAATAACCATGGCTTTATGCAAATTAACCATATTAAGCCTTCCATTGTGATATCCATTTATGCATGTCATTTTGTTATCTAACGGGTGTAACTTGCGAGCACGGTTGTTGTGCTCACTCTTGCTTGATGCTATCTTTTAGCAGGAATTGGAAGCTTTAAGGTGATCTACTCAGTGGACCAAATGGTCCAGATCGACTAGGATTGCGCCCTCCAGCCGGTTGCCTGTGGTGTATCGGGTGGCCCCTGTGTTTATTTTATTATGCTTTGCCTGCTGGCTTGTAAGATCTCTTGTAAACAACTTCTTTGGTTATTAATAAAGCTTGTGTTGTTGCTATGTTACCACTGTTGTTGCTGTGAAGAGCTAGCCATGATCCTTGGGACTAGCTCAGTTCACATAGAGGACCTTGGAGAGCTCCCAGTCCTCCACGTTCACTCAATGGTTGGGTCGTGTGTGGTTCGGTGGTGGCCTCAGTCCTCCACGACCTCCTCTGGTGGTCGCGGGTGGACTTGAGATGCCCACGGATCTCCACGAACACCCTTGGTTTGGCCGTGGCGAGGCTCTCGGGTGCTCCTCGCTCCAAGACCCTCTCGCTTGGACCTCTGGGAGGTCTTGGTGGGCTGCCGAGAGGGTGGAACTTGGGAGGCAACGAGAACAGCTCGCCCATCGATGATGAAGCAACCGAAGCGATGAGATGTAACAAGTTTACATGTTTGACATTGAAAGCTAGTATTTAAGCTAGTGGTATGTTAGAGACAAAATATTGCAACTATCATTGTGCCAGGTGCCGGCGTTTATATTACTGGATCCAGAAAAAGGTAGGGCTAATGCGGTGGATTTGCTCCGTATATAGGATCTTTGTCCAATATGCATTGTGGTCATGTCACTCTATTTCTTTCTCCCTCTCGTTTTTTTCTAATAAAAGTCATATTATTTTTTTCGCTAAAGATCAAGATCTGAACTCAAGCCAGGTACTACCATTAGGCCGCAACCAATATGCTACGCTACATTGATGAAAAGTGGCAAAGGTGCCATTAGGACTTCACAAAAGAAAATTGGAAAGAAGGGGATAAAGAGGAGCAAAGAAGTATAAGTATGACTAGAACATCCAAATTTTAGTCTTGCATGTACTAATCAAAGAAGTGAACATCAAGATCTATACTAGTTACAGCCAAACATCCAGAATTCTTGGCCTTTTTTTTACTGGGATAGCTGATCAATGCAAGTAGAATGTTTTTATTCACAAGAATTATGCTGCACATTATAATAAGGTCTGTTTGGAATGTGAGAATTTCACAAGAACTTTGTTGGAAACAATTGAATCCTTGCGGAATCTAGAAGAATTTCTAAGTTCGAAACAAAGAGACACAAATACAATTGAAGTATTACAATCAAGGGTAACATAGTCTATTTGCCTTTAATCCTCTCTCATATAGTTTTTGGAGTCAACCAACCAACCAAACGCTTTCAACAGACAGCTCCAGATTCTCAGAGAAGTAGATTCTCAGATAATCAGGAGCATAATCTAAAAAAATAAGAATCTAGAGTTGTACCAAATAGGGCCTTAGTCTCTCCTTATCAGAGACAATAGCTAAAATGCCTGGGAAAGCAGTCTTGGTATCAGGTTCCCTGGCACAAATCATCTTGATTCGCTCTCTGACTTCATCGAAAGAGAGGACTTCAAGAAGATAGAAAGATTTCAAGGTTAAAGAATAATAATCAACCAAAATAAAATATACTGGTTGGAGTTTTCCAAAGACTTACCATCTTTTGAGTCTTTGATCGCTTCGTCACGACTAATGTACCAGAGCAACGAATGCTCTCGTAGCTTCAAAGGACTAATCCGGCGCAAGGAAAAGTCCCTAACTACGTGCTAGGAAGTTAATCCCTTGGCACTAAAGTCTTGAATGGCATCGACCACCCTTCCGATCCATCATTCCTTCTTCTTAGTCGACCTCCACTTTATGTTCTCAATCGCCTTCTTGCCGATGAAGTATAGGTTGTCGTCTTTTGTGACCGTCATATAGAACCAATTCTTTTTCCATGACGACCATGAAGATTTTGAGTACATTTGGATGTACTCATCAGCCTTCCCATCGTGAAGACGCAACGAACACTCCCCAGGTCCGGCCATCGGCTTCCCCGATTTCGTCTAAAGACCTTTAAATTTGGTCGGATCCCCTGGTACACCTCGCATAGGTAGGCGAAGATGCTGATGTTGGCGATGGAGTTTGGAGCCAAGTTCACCAACTTCGACTTCGTAGTATTCTAGAACTTGAGAAAGGAATTTATGAGCCGGCAACCTCAGTCTGCACTCGATGTAGGCGAGGAACTAGGGATTTCCCCTTCCTCACGACTCAAAAAGTGTTCTTTGGTCGTCGACCTCCATTTGATCAAATTCCTATCCGGAAGCATCCCGATCTCCTCCAGAGCCCTGAGCTTCTTGTCGCTCAGATCAGAAACCGACCACTTAGTAATTTGATCCGACATGATTGGGTCTAGGACAGTGGTCGGGAGAGGATACAAAGGGGGTCGGAAGAAACTCTCAGCAAGAAGATGAAAATGGTCGAATGAAAAGTAGAAGACGTAAAAACCTAAGCCTCGTGCTAAGTGATTTTATAGCCGCCATTCTTTAATCGCAATCGAAAGTTACCCAAAAGTCCAACGGACAAAGCCCTTTTGTCTAACAGACAAAATAACTCTTCGGGTTCTAAGGTAGTTTCTCAACATTAAAGTGAATACAAACCACCTCGAGTGTCACACGGCATTAAATTAGGGTCTGCCCGGTACGACTTCATCGGAAGATAGTGTTCACATGACCAATTCATTTAAAGTTTGGGGGCTAGCTAACGAGAATTAAACTCTCGATGTATTACTTTAATACATAATAAAAGACCACATATGTTCATGGTCGTAACCCCTAAGGCTCACGATCTCTGTGGTCATAGGGATTCCAGAGGTTATTCCGAGGATACCCTGGTCGGACGAGGGCCTATACCCAGTCCCCGACCAGATGACCGCTCGTAGAAGCATTGAACTGGCATCCGGATCTGACTCCGGGTATATTCCATATCGTGTGATGAATGGAACACATGCCATATTGGGTCTATACCACGCGACGTTTCATGATCTAAAGACATTGACAACAACCACCTTACGGTTGTGTGTCTCACAGGAGCACAACCGTCGAACGGTTGATACTTTGTCAACCACTGCCTCCCTCCGATCGAACGCGTCACTTTCTAATAGGCGCCACTTCCAGAAGTAACTATCGTCACTTCATCAACTACTTAAAAAGAGTGCAAACGACAGAAGGGGGATTGAATTCAAGTCGGAAGATCAACATGCGATTGGATTTAGATAGTATAAACAAGCATTACGCTCAATGTAATTAAGGATTAGTCCATCGCCTTGTCAAAGGCACCCCTTGTAATAGCCAGTTCATAGCAATAAAAAGCAGTCTCATTCTCTCCTAAGAACTCACTGCCATTTTTCTCTTTTTATTTCGTAAGATCGACGATTCGATCATCGACAGTATGGTGATGAGGAACCGAAGGTAACATTTCTTCTGCTGGTGACAAGTTGTATCATCATCCAATGATGGCTCATATTAGACTTTAGTGAAACATGGCACACGATGTTGTCTTCGGACAATTGTTTCTAGATTCAAGCGATATATATCGGCTAGGATGACATATGGTTGCATCAGTTAAGATATAGTGTTTTCAAATTCATTGACGCCTGCAACTTGAAAATTGGTGGCACACGATATTATTGTCAGACAAAGGTTTCTTGTGCGGATAGCACACAGTGTTATCTTTGGACTACAATGATTACTTTTTTTAAGAATGCACAAGAGCCTTGTGCATCATTTCATTAAGAAGAAGAAGAGGGATACAAATGAAAGGACACAACTCAACACAACAAGGGTAAAAACCCGACAAACTAAAAACAGACAGGAAGAAAGGACCTAGGCCTAAGGAAAAAACAAAAAGAAGAAAGAAAGAAAGTAAGAGAGAAAGAAGGAAAAAGAACCGATAAACAATAGGACAAGACCAAAATGAAAATGAAAAAGACCGAACTAAAACGACCTAAGAGGAAAATCTCCCGGCAGAAGGCGCTTCCCGACCTTTAACCCCTGCCAAGCGCCAGAGGCTATGCTCATCTTGAATCCGCTATAGGAGTAGAGGAAAGGAACTCGACTCGTTATTGAAAACCCAATTGTTCATCTCCTTCCAAAGCATCCAAGAAACTAGGATGACGCAGGAGTCTAGTTTCTTTCTTGCTTGAGGGGATAGGTTGCCTCGCACGGAAAGCCAATACTGTTGGAAGGAAAGTTGCCCCACCGGAACTGCATCCGGGAGACCCACACGCGAGAGGAAATGCGCCCAGACCTGGGAGGTAATGGTGCATCCAACAAGAAGGTAATCGATAGTCTCTTGAGAGTGTTCGCTATAAACACAGACACCTTGGTTTGGAAGCCCACGACGCTGAAGGTGGTCCACCGTCTAGCAACGATGATGGATTGCTAACCACACGAAAAATTTACACTTCAGGGGGGCCTACGCGTGCTAGATAGCCTCTCGCACTAGGGAACCTACACGAACCCAAGAAGAAAGCATTGTATGCCGACTTGGAGGAGTAATGTCTAGGCCTCCCAATACCAAGTGATCTTATCTTGCGACCCGTGATGAGGTCAATGGTTTGTAGAGCTCCATGAAGACGAAGGATCTTACCAACGCAACATGCGTCAATCGGGCCCCTAATGTCCGAGACCCAGGTGTCGTTGTGTAAAGCTTGGGCGACCGATCTTGTTCTCTGCAGGCCGGGGGGGGGGGGGGGTTCACCTTAGCCATACACGGAAAGAGGTTGGAGATGCTATGACCGTTTAGCCATCGATCGGACCAAAATAAGGTGTCAACCCCGTTGCCGAGTTGCATGATGATAGAGGCGTTGAACATGTCTTCCTCTACACGGCCACCAAAGCCTGTGAGGCGGATAGAACTTGTAGGTTGTGTAGACCGAGGGATAGATCGATCGATAGACTGACTACCAAGCGACTAGGCAATGGCCTCCCGAAACGTTATCTGTACCTTTTCCAAAGAAATGCTCTCCTCCTTTTGTCAACTTCTTTTATAACCACTAGAGATGGGTCAAGCGCCATGAAGCTATACACTGGAATGGAAGTCAGCACTGACCTAGTCAACACTAACCGACCTCCTTGGGAGAGCATCCTAGTTTGTCAAGCTTGAAGACGGCTTGCGACCTTATCGATTAGAGGCTGAAATCCGCCTTGGAAGGTCTTCTCAAGGACAGTGGCAGTCCAAGGTACTTGCAGGAGAAAGCTGAAACTGCACAACTCAATTCTGTGGTGATGAGCTCAATTTTGTCGCTGTTACAATGATTACTACCAGGAGTTAAGCGATGTATATAGACTAGTCCGAGGGCACGGCTGCATCACCGAAAAATTGATTTTGCTTATTTGCTTGCTGCACGGATGTTTGCTAGTTCCAAAACAGGCAGACCATCGGTGTGAGTGAGAATAGCGGTGAGGAACGGAAGGTAGCATTTCTTCTATTAGTGACACATCGATATTATCATACTTTGATGGTTCATATTAGACTTTAGAGAAACATGGTACACGATGTTGTCGTCGAAAAATTGTTTCTAGATTTAAGCAACATATATCGGCTAGAATGACATATGGTTGCGTCAGCTAAGATATAGAGTTTGCTAATCCGTTGACACCCACTAGTTCAAAAACTGGTAGTCAATCGGTGTGCATGGCAAGAGGAAGGAATGGTAGGATTTCTTCTGTCGATGACATGTTATAGCGTCACCCAATGATGGTTCATACTAGATTTTAGCAAAATAAGTGACACACAAATGGTTTCTACTAGATTTAAGTGATAGATATCGGTAAGGCTGTGGTATGGCTATGTCAGCTAAAATGTAGATTTTGCTAACCTATTGCCACCTATTACTTCCAAAATGGGCAGTCCATGTGTGTGAATGACAACGAGGAGGATGGTAGCATTTCTTTTGTGGTGACATCCAGATACACTATAATCGTCTATGATGGTTTAGCAAAATGTAGCACAGGATATTATTGTCGTGCAATGGTTTCTACAAATATAAACTATATGGTCGCGGCGCCTAAATACGGATTTCGCTAATTCATGGCTGCCTAGTTCCAAAACGGGCGAACCAGTGATGCGACTGACTGTGAGGAATAGGAGTAACTCTATTCGGTTCACAAAAATGAGTTGTTTTAGACATCGATACAATCCCTAAAATACAACTTTGTCCACTAATTAGTATTGTAATTATTTGTAAAACCCAACAAAATTATAATGTTATAAAAGTACTTTCCGAGACGAATCTACACACATTATTCTTATATATCTAATCTAAATATTTTTTTAAAAAAATCGATAGGTAAAGTTTTCAAAGTTTGACTGCTCGTATACCAAAATGACTTTTTTTTTTGAACCGGAGGAGGTATCAACTATCAGCCCTTGTTTGGGTGGACCAAAACCCTAGCCATCCAAACAAGGCCTCAATGTAGCACTTTTCTTTTCTCTTTTTACCTTAAAAAAAGGTAGCACTTTTCTGTTGGTAGCGTAAATGATGGTAGGGATGTGTGGGAAATATTTAGAAGTTGTTGGCTAACATTTGTGGACACAAGAGAAAATAAAAATTCCATCGTTCACATGAAACTCGGTAAGTCTGGGAAAACGCATGGCCACGCTCGAAGGTCCGTGAATTTATCCTCGGCCTCGACAATTCCAACAATATATATGTTCAACTTGAACGTTAAGGCATCTCAGGAGCGGGCCGAATTATCCCACTGCAGGGAACACAAAAGGGACTCGCCATCTGCCTTAGCAAAACCTGGGCTGGGCAGGAAATTATACAGACGGGCCGAGACTATTCACAGCCTTTTTCATGAAGTTAAGCTTGTCCCACGCAAACAAAACCAACACACTATTAACCCGGTACCTGTTCCGGAGAGAACGTGCTTGGCACCACCAGCCTGGCCATGGAAAAAAAATGCCCAAAAACTGTCATGAGCGGCGCGAAAACGGCATGCTTCAGGCACGAAAAGGAACCGAAAGTAAGGGGAAAACGATGAGACGCGGCCACGCATGCAGGGTAGCGTGTGAGGTCATGTACACAACAGCTGTTTATAGTCTTTGTCACGTAAAATTTAAGTTGATGTGGATGAAAGAGAATAAAGAGAGAAATATATTGTTTATAATTCTGTAGCCGACTGTAGCATCAGAACCAAGAAAAACGTTAAAAGATTATATGTTGTCTATAATCCTGTAACCGACTATACCACTATAACCTATTGTATGAGCTGTCTTTAATGCTGTCTATAAATGATATAAAGAGTTATTATAGACAGCAGCTGTCTGTACTATTATACATGTCCTGGTATGGGTACGAGCCCACATGCACGTGTGCTTACGGGACGACACGCCTTTTTATTTCGGACTGATCCGCTTTTTCCAGAAGGCATATTGCACACTCTTCAGAGAAAGGAAGGAGAGGAAAACCGACGAGCATCACAATGGTTCGTCTGTAAAAATCACTTAGGATCAACCAAAAGAAATCACTTATTCTTGATTGAAACATGAGGGTATTCGGGGTGAATTCTCGTGTCAGGAAATCAAGCGCCACGATCATCAAGAGACAACGGGAAGAAAAATGCATCATGGTCCTATTGGGAAAACAGGAGTTTTATGTGCAGATAATATTTCCATCAACTTTTAGCCAATATTTCTTTCACAATTATAGCTAACACCAGCATTTTGTGTAATCGAAACTGCCAACATAGCTGTGTTTCTAATAAAATCAATAGAATATTATATCTAGCAAACTTTCTATCTAGATTATGTATACTAAATGTTAAAGGCCACATTAACCGGGTGAAGGAAAAATAACACAAGTCCCTAGACTAATCCAGTAGAAAAACAGAAAATTTTCTAGAGATTGCCACAATAACGGGGAAACCAAATCCATTAATTTGGTAGACTCGAATTATAACTGTTGTGAACTACATTCTTGCACCCTAAAAACACAACTCCAGTATCCATAAAACAATATAACACTACTAGTAGGGTATCTGTGCGTTGGAACGAAACCTCTAAAAAGAGTGATACATATCAGCAAATGAGACCCTAAACCGCATAATAAATATCAATTTTCTTTCACACACACATATAAACATAAACATTAACTCCGCCTATTGCATCACTTACTACTACTATCCGGAAATTAAAATTTTGATCTTATAGATTGTTTACCTTTGGAAGTTGAAGTTGATGCCGATTTCCCTCCCCGACATGCTGCCCATTTCCGACCATTGTTGGCTGACAAGAAAGAGGGCTATGCGTCGATGGCCATCTTCTTCCACCCTGAACCCAAGCCACGACTCGGTTCTCACGGTCATTGGTCTCTGCAGCCCTAGCCAGGCACATTGCGGCGAGGAGGTGGGAGGCCAGGGGAGGCGGCGGTGGCAGCGTCGCGGTGGTAAGCGAGGAGGAGGCGGCGATGCTTGCTTGGCCGGTGCGGAGCAGGAGGCGGTGGCGGCGCAAGGGATGATTAAGATGAAGAGGACACGGTGCAGTGAACTCGAGACGACAACGCGATAAGGGAAGGATGCATTTGCCTCTGCCTCTTCCTCATGCGCCATCGTTGTCTCCCCTTCCTTCCTCGACCCCACCGCTTCTCCTCCAAGATACCGCCTCCTCCTTTCCTCCCTTCCCTCCTAGTGCCTTCTCCCATCCCCAACAACGCCTCCCTTCCCGGCTACCCCCTCCTATCGCCAACGCTACCTCCCTCCGTTACTGCCTCCTATGCTAGCAGATCCCCTCATCTTCGTGCACATCGCCATTGCAATAGGCGGACTGAGTGCCAGAGAGGGTCGGGATCTCTGAGGCACGAAGTGAATAGCGGACGGGTGCAGGTGGCAACTCGCGGTGCGAGACATGAAGGAGTGAGACACAACGAATTTCGATGTGCGCATGTGAAGAAGAAGTGGGACGACAATAGTTTGGGTGGTTGTGGAAGAAGTGGGGGCATGGATACGTTCGCGAGTCATGAGGGATGGCGGGGCGAGACCTTATCCCTATTAGATTGGGTCCACATGTTAGTGTGCCTCGATGAGAAATTTGAGAGGGGTGGGAGAGGCCAACCGCACGCACAAGAGAAATGACATCGCCCTGTTGCGCAGGGTAAACTTCTTTTTTTATAAGTTATGAAAGATATATCACTGTAAAAAAATAAGACTCATAATTACTAACTCCACAACAAAAGGTCAATACCTATCTACATAAAATTTGGAAATAAAAGGTTCCATAATTAATGAAATATTGATATAAGAGGAACTCAGAATCAAAGTTTTTCATTTTAAGATCTTTGTTTTAAATAAAATCACTAAAATTGGAATATAAGTTGAAAGCATTGAAGCGGTGTCAAAATTTGATTACTTAACAAAATCTTAACTACACAAATTTCATTCTATGAATAGTGAGCTAACATATATATATATATATATATATATATATATATATTAAAATTAATGTATTTTTTATTTTAAAATTGATATTTAAATTTGAAAAATAAAAATTGATAGCTAAAGATATATTAATTTGGTGAACTAAGAACCATCACAATTGAGATTTAAAAAATAGAAAATATTACGTAAATAGTTTTAATCAAATGCAATAGTTATAATTCATTTTATACAACCAAAATTTGTATCACTTAAGCTTGCCAATTCTAACACTACTAAGGTTTTGGTACTTCTTAACACTAACAAATATTATTAAAAAAAAGCTTGTGCTAATGCACGGTTTGATGCTTGTTTCTAGAATTAAATTATTATATTATATAATACAATATGGTCCTTTTTCCATACCAAATATTGAACATGCATAAATATTAATGTGAGCTGAAATCGATAGTACAAGAAATTCCATCTTCTATACTTCCACTCGTAGATTTCTTGTCTTTGCTTCTCAGGCCATTTTCACTCTACGAGCGATGGCATGGCGAGGCAACAGGGGGCGCACCCCACATCTGTAGCCTCTGCCATCCACGCCATCGCTAGCATCTACAACCTCACCCCCACCATGCTAGATTTACTCCGTCGCCCTTGTCATCCATGCCGTTACTCACCCTATGCCGATGCTTGGACTGGCCCTTCGTTGGTGGTGGTGTCCCATGCAACATAAGGCAGTGGATGTGGAGGAAAGGGGAGAAGTGAAGGAATGCGCCTTTCCTTCATTGGGAAGGAAAAGACCGTCCCAAGTTCAAACCTCCCTGAGTTCCCACTTGTGCAATCTCCCTCTCTCCCTTCCAAGCCATCCAAGCCGCCCACGCCCGCATCCACCAGATCCAACGACCACCAAATTCCGGGTGATGTGGCCCTCCCCTTCTTCGCCACAACTCGTTCACCCTTGGTGGTTTTAATAAATCTCTCCCATCTCTCCACTACCTTCAACCTATCCTCACAATTTCACGGGTGCCTATCACACTCTACCTTTCTTCCCCCAAACCCCCACCTTGTTGCCTCTTCGACATCAGACTTCTCTTCTTTTGCATCAATCCTCCCATTTTAGTTGACCTCTAATCTACCATCCCAACACAATAACCCCCATTGCCGACCGCATTACAAGATCTACTCCTACTTTTGTCCCCCTTTGCGATCCATCTCGCCTTCTCACCGATCCACTACTACCAATCTCACTACTTTGGGATCTCAACTTATAGAGTAGATCGACCTAGCAAAGCTCGTTTCCCTCCTTCGGCACCTCCATCATTGCGCGCCAAATAGCCCCTTTACCCCCTCTACTACGGCATTGGTATTGTCTTCTTGATAGCTTATATTATCTTGCCTTTCAATTCCTCTTTATTCGACTGCGTTGGTGTATCCTACATGAAATCCTAGTAAGCATGTCAATTTTTCAAGGAAAAATTTGCAAAAAAAAAGGTTTGTTTAATTTGCAGATACGGAACAAAATTTGTGTTGGGAGAAGTGCACTACATGATTCAAAACCGGCGATGATCATGGTTTAGATAAAGATATGCATATGCTTGAAATTAAGAGTTTATACTATCTATATAACAAACCTTCCATTCAAGAAGAATTTCTTTTAATGTTTATTTTGTCTAATGAAGTTTCGTAAGTTGTATTGAAGTAGGATGAATTGTCCAGTAAACCCATTATTACACTTATTCAAGGCAGACTAGTAAAACTATATGTAATTTTTTTTTGAGAGGCATGGGTAACAATTGTGGAAGAAACAAATAATAGCCAGATACTAATTTTGTGGGATCAGACCCTTGTATAGGAGTGGTCCCATATAGGTCCCTTCCAACCATTCTACTAATCCTTGTCCTTATAACAAGGATAAACAATCCCAATAACAAAAACACTTTTCCTAGGTATAGGGACAAAAACCAAAACAATAGACATGTCTTTATTGTACTCCGTTTAAAAGCTAAAAGACACACTCACACGAAAACTTGATGTGGCACACAAAAGACATGCCCAACTTTTTACATAGAGACACTTTTCACCAATACACTTTTCAAAGTAACAAGTAACAGGGCAAAGCCAAAACCGACGCACACATAAACTCATGACTCGGGAGTAAAACAACAACAATGGCAACAACCTTTTGTGACCTTACTTATGCAAATGGAGTTGTATTAGGAACTGCGAAGGCACTTGCACTAAAAAAAACCTTCCCGTATCCTTTCATGCCCCCACACTTTGATGTCCCCAAGCATGCTGCACGTCCTTCACAAGAACAATCTCAGGCGCAAAGATATGTCTTCTACCTCCGTCCTTCCTTGCCAATTCCCACCCCTTGACTCCTCCTCCTTATCTCTTCCTTCCCCGAGGCCACGAACCTCGTGACACCATCCTCGCTAGCCTCCTATAAATCTCTCCCCTCCATTTCCATATCCATTCAAGCCAAGTAGTTTGAAAGGCATCAGGTGAAGGAGCCAATAAAAGCTTGGGTTTTTGTAGTTTTTGTGAGGGAGGAAGAGAAGTTAGCTAGCCATGACGAAGGTGCACCCGCAGGTGGCACTGGTGGAGCCCGAGTCAGAGAAGAAGCTACGCCGCTTGCCGCAAGTGTTTAGTCGGGTGCTGGAGTTGCCTTTGCCGAGGGATGCCGACGTTCGCGTGTACTATGCGCCGGACTCTGACCACTTTGTTGTGCCCTGTGGTGCTGTTGGCGAGCCTAGCGTGGTCAAGGTGCGCACGGTGAGGCTCGAGCCATGGGGGATCACTAGGGTGGTGGTGCACACTGGGCCTGGGGAGCCGGACCTAGAGGATGACTTGGTGTATGACAAGTGGCGTTTTCGCCTACCAGAGACAGCCATACCCTCAATGACCATAGCGGGGTACGTGAATGGCCGGCTCATAGTGATTGTGCCAAGGGGGGTCGTTGATGGCGATGACAACAGTGATGAGGGGATTCTGAGGTGCCTCAATGGAGGTAGAAGAGGAGGTGGAGGAGGAGGGAAGCATGGACTGTGTGGCGGTGCAAGCCTCGTGCCTGCCAAGTAACAACAGTGCTTGCTGCATTGGCAGCAATGGTGTAATAGTAGTATGCTTGTAGTATTTTGCCAATAAGGTCTTGCACCATATCCATCTTTTAGTCCCAAGGGAAGCCTTGCCATCTTTGTTTTTTTGGGTAAAGATGGATTTTTTAAGCTTTCTTGTTCGTTTTGTTATGTTATGGTCTGGTTCGGTTCAATCCTCTCAAGAATGGACTGTCCCATATATAAGTCATAAGCTAGAAGAGTCCTATGTTTTTGGTTTTTGTTAGTGTCATGCATGTTGTCGGCCGATCATTGTCATGGAAAAAGCAATATGTCATAAAGATAAGATATTGCAACTTGCAAGTGTGATTGTGGTTTGCATATAAGAATTTTGCTTCAGTTGATCTTCGATATATGCAAGTTGGATCAAATAATATTAGGTACTCAAAATGTTCTGTCAGTGTTGGCATGCACTCTAAAATTGTTGTAAATAATGCACAAAAAATAAGGAACGGGAGACATGAATTTTACGTGGATATCATTATATGAGGATATGTTTACAACGAAGCTCTTACTCTTCCCTATGGACTACATGAATATATTTATAGTGGTACATAAAAGACTCTGTGTAGGAGTAGAACTATGAGTTAGAGTAGAAAACGAAATTCGTATCACACTCAAACTCAATAATGTCTACCTTGAGACGAATTCCTCCTATGGCCGAAACAAAGCGTGATCTCCTTGAAACATATTAGCATGAACACAATGTTCGCTGAATGTCCATAGGACTGCTGAATGATACCAACTAAGTCTAAGCAAAGCTCAACTTAGCTGTAGGAATTGGCTTTATCATCATATCAACTTGATTATCATGGATACTTATCTTGTTGACTTTAATGTCACGTTTAGCTATGACACCTCAAATGTAATGATATCTGATATCAATGTGCTTCGTTCTCTCATGAAACATCAGATCCTTTGTAAGACAAATAGTGCTTTGACTGTAGCAAAATATTGTAGTGCAAGACGTACTTCATAAAGCTCAGTAAACAAACCTCTTAGTCAAACAACTTCTTTGCAAGCTTCAGAAATAGCTATATACCCGGCTTCTGTAGTGGACAAGGCAACAATAGCTTGCAGACTTGCTTTTCAACTAACGGCAAATCCTCCAACAGTGAATACACAACCAGTAAGAGATCTTCTCTTATCCAAATATCCAGTAGAATCTGAGTCCACATAACCAACGATTCCATTTTTAGTCTTTCCAAAATATAAACAAGCATCAAATGTTCCCCGCAAGTATATGAAAATCCTTTGAACTGTTTTCTAATGCTCTTTATTAGGATTAGCCATATATCTACTAACAACACTCAATGACTGAGATAAATCGGGGCGAGAAAATACCATGGTATACATAAGTGAACCAACATCACCGACATATGCAACTCTAGACATATACTCAACTTCATCATTTGACTGTGGACATGACGCTAAAGAAAGTTTGAAATGCGCAACTAACAGAGTATTCACCTGAAATGCGCAACTAACAGAGTATTCATCGGTTTGGCCTTACACATGTTGAAACAACGAAGAACTTTATCAATACACCCTTTCTGACTTAGGTACAATTTTTCAAATCGTCTATCTGTGGTAATTTCCATACAAAGAATCTTCTTTGCTGCACCGAGATCCTTCGTCTTACATTCACTACTCAGTTGTGCCTTCAACTTTAAAATTTTTATCTTGTCTTTTGCAGCAATCAATATATTATGAGCATATAGGAACAAATAAATAGTTGAGTCATTAACAATCTTCAAATAAACACAACTATCATAATTGGATCTTTTGAAATCCTAGAGATCATAAAGGAGTCAAATCCCTTGTACCACTGTCTGGGTGGTTGTTTCAGACTATAAAGATATTTGTTCAACTTACAAGGATAATTCTTCTTTCCTAGAAAGACAAAACTTTCCAGTTGCTCCATATAAATGTCTTCCTCCAATTCTCCATATAAGAACGCAATTTTCACGTCCAATTGTTCAAGCTCATAATCATCCATAGTCACGATGTCGAGTAAAGTATGAATGGAACTACGCTCCACAACGGGGAAAAATACATCTATGAAATCAATACCTGGAATTTGGCTGTATCTTTTAGCAACAAGCCTTGCTTTGTACCTAACCTCTTCGATTGGTGAAATGCCTTCTTTCTTCTCAAAGATCCATTTGCAACGAATAACATTCTTATTAATTGGCAACTTGACCAGCTCCCAAGTGTAATTCTTCTTAAGAGATTGCATCTCATCATGCATGTCAGTCATCCATCTCTCTGAATCATCAGAAGAGATATTATTTGAATAAGTGGAAGGTTCTGTAGTACCTTCAATTTATGCTGCCACATGTAAAGCATAAGTAACAACATTAGCTTCTGGAATCAATCTTTTGGGAGCTTGAATATTCTTTTTAGGTTTGAGCTGCAATAGAACGTTGTGGTGGTTGAAAAACAACAAGAACATCATGTGTGTTTTCCTTTTCGGCTTTTGATGTAGATATTGAATCAATAACATGCTCCGCCCGCACTCTTGATTTATGCGGCTTCTCAATAGGAACATAAATAGATGGTTTATCATGCAACATAGCAGATTCATCAAAAGTAACACTTCTGCTAATAATCACATTTCTAGTTTTAGGATTTCATAATTTTTATGCTTTCACACTAGGTTTATAACCAAGGAAAATGCACTTAGCGGCTCTAGGCTTCAATTTACCGTTGTTAACATGGGCATAAGCAAAATAGCCAAATATCCTCGAATTTGATAAGCTGCTGGAGAACCAGACCATACCTCAATTGAAGTCTTCTTATCAATTGCCATGTTAGGTGACTGATTGATCAAATAATAAGCAGTGGATATGACTTCAGTCCACTAACTCCTAGATAAGCTAGAGTTAGATAACATGCAACATACCTTCTCCATAATGATGTTATTCATGCGTTCGACCACACCATTTTGCTGGTACTTAGGATAGTGTAATATCTCACAATGCCCTCTGATCTGTATAAAGCTTTAAATTCTTGAGAACAGAACTCCAAACCATTATCAGTACATGTCTTCTTGACATGCTTGCCAGTTTGCTTTTCAATCATAATCTTCTATTTCTTGAATGCCTTGAACACATCCGATTTGTGCTTCACGAAATATGGCCAATCTCTTCTTGCATAATCCTCAATGACGGTCAACATGTAGTCAGCACCTCCAAGGGATGAAATGCAGGATTCTCCCCACAAATCAGAGTGAATATAATCCAATACGCCTTTTGTAGAGTGAATTGTTGTGCTGAACTTCACCCTCTTTTGTTTGCCGAAGACATAATGTTCACAAAACTTCAACTTGTCGATGCTTTAACCATCAAGGGATCCTCTTTTGCATAACTCCATCACATCAATCTCACTCATATGCTCCAGATGCATATGCCAAAGATTAGTAGCATCATAATCGAATGATTTATTTGAGGCAAGAACAACATTACTTGAAATTGTAGTACCTTGCAGATGATATAAGTTGGTAGCTTTCATATCACCTTTCATCATAACAAGAGAGTCTTTGGAGATCTTTAGAACTCCACCTCCACCTGAATACTTATACCCTTTAGCATCAAGAGTACTCAGCAAGATAAGATTTCTCTTCAAACCCATAATATGTCGAACATCCGATAAAGTTTTGATGATGCCATGAAACATCTTGATCTAGATGGAACCAATGCCTACAATCTTGCATGATGAATTATCATCCATCAACACAGAACCATTTCATGTAGCTTCACAATTTACGAACCAAATATCGATTCGGCCTCATGTGGAAAGTGTAGGTGGTATCAAGAACCCACTCATCACCAGTTTTAGAATTATCAAAAAAGGCAACGAGAACATCTCCATCATAATCTTGCTTAGTAGCAATGGTGGCTTTAGCATCATCCTCTTGTTTATCCTTCCTGAAATTATTATTCATTTTCTCTCTTTTCTTTACCCACCAGCACTCAGATATATCGTATCCATCTTTCTTGCAATATATGCACGACATGTAGATGCCTCTAGATTTTGATTTGCCTTTGTAATTTATGCTTGAGCTTTTGCCTTTTGAATTGTCATTTGAACTCCACTCATGTTGTCTTTCACGGACAACCAGAACTTCTGCATGCGAACTTAAACCTTCGTTCGGAACCATAAGTTTTATCTTTTCCTTCGCATGTAGTGCTTCATAGACTTCATTAAGTGTAAAGAGTATATCGGCTATATAGAATAGTATCTCTGATCGTAGAGTATGAACTAGACAGTGAGCATAAAAGAATAAGACCTAAATATTCATCATCATATTTTACCTCCATAGACTTGAGTCCACGACTACTTCTTTGAACGTTCTCAGGTGGTTCAATAATGACCCGCCTTCCGCCATCTTGTACGAATAAAGCTTTTGCTTCAAATGCATCTTATTGGTCAGATCTTTGGTCATACAAATCTGCTCCAGTTTCAGCCATAATATGCTGGCAATCTTCTCATTCAAAACCTCCTACATAATATTATTTGATAGATAAAAGATAAATATGATATAACACATTACGATCTTTTCTTTGCTTCTCCTCAAGTGACTATGCATTGAGCATCTTGTCGATCCCCAATAAAGCGTCATCCAAATCGAGTTGTGCAAGAACAACTCACACCTTGACTTATCATAGAGAAAACCTCGTGTCTGATCCAGCAACGGAAGATCATACTTCAATGTCGCCATACAGAAAAAATCGTTGTTTTGTTGGTACAATACTGTGTGAACAAAGCAATGCTTGTTAGGATCCCTGGATGACATCCCGAAGCAACAAGTTCACCTCGGGTTTGATGCTGGACAACTTTTTGCTATTTTCTTTCTCGGCTCTGCTCTGGTTGCGTGTGCGACAACTTTTGTAGATGGTTGGCAAGCTAAGTGCTCTACGTGACTCTGCTTCGACTTCGGCCCAGGTAAAGACTTGGTTTCGGACTCGATGCGAAGGAATGTGCAGCCTCTGCTTCGAATTCGACAAACGACGGCAGGTCAATACGTCGATTTACCAAGCTGTCGAGACCATGACAAGATGTTGTAACGATGTTGACCGGATGCCGTCTGTGCTCTGATACCTCTTGTTGTAAATAATGCACAAAAAAAAGGAACGAGTGACACAAATTTTACGTGAAAACCCTTTTCGAAAAAATCATAGGTGCACGAAGACAATATCACAGTATGAGGAGATGTTTACAATGGAGCTCTTGCTCTTCCATATGGACTACATACATATATGTATAGTGGTATATGAAAGACTCCGTGTAGGAGTAGAGGAGTAGAACTATGAGTTGGAGTAGGAAACAAAATTCGTATCACACTCAAACTCAATTTATATCAGACTCAAGCTCAACACAAACTATCTCTGAACTTCGAAGATCAGATCCAAACGTTACCACTCAAATCTTTTTAGATAATGGAAGAGAAAATCTCTCCTGGCATCTGCATCAAGGATGCACACAACCCAATTTATTAAAGGTTTGAAGTACCAAAATAAACACAACTGTTAAAACTGGCTTGAAGCCTTACAAACAAACTATGACCAAAAAAAGCATAAGCATTACAGGTTCTGTGACTAAACCGTCACCCATGAATGCTTAACAATTGCTTCGCCACCAGTTCCAATCTGTCGCTTCCAGCTAACATGGACTCCTTTTGGGTCAATTTCTGTAAAGATGCCCAAGCCCTCAGCCATTGTCCACTCAAAAAGATAACCTGCAAGAGGTTAGTGACAATCTTTTTGTCAAAAATAACATTATTCCGACATAACCAGATAGACCAACATAAGGCACTAACTCCCACTAAGAGTTGTGACTTTAAACTTTTTGGTATACTCAAACATGTTTGCTATACTCACATGAGAAGCTAAATTGAACGGACATTGAACAGCCCACCATACAAGATATGTAAAAAGACATTCAATAAAAAGATGTTGAATTGTTTCTCTTTAATACAAAAACAACATTTGTGCTTCCCTCCGGTTCTTTTTGAGCAAACTATCTTTAGTTAAAATTACCGCTCAAATCTATCGTAGGGTGGATTTAGTGGCCCAGCGCGTTTGCTGCAGCTAGGCTTGTGTTTGTTTGTGCCTACCTCCTGCATTAGTACAAACATTGTCCGATGTACTTCCATGGTATCTTTCTAACTCGTGTATCAAGAAACTTTGAGCTACAAATCTGCAGTTTTCTGGCTTCCTTGTCTTTGGTGTTATTTTTAGTGTCAGACCACATTTCTCTACTCATCTTCTACTTCCAGTGGCTAAGTAAATATCCTTGCATCTCACTTTCATCTGCATTATATGTATGAAATCTCTGAAAAAACACAGTGATTTGGACTTCAACTACTAGACAATACCTTGTGCGAAACCTGGACCCTTTGATGTCGTTTCCAGTGCAAGTTTGATAGTCTTGCTTAGTTTCATGTACATATTTTTTCTTTATGCCTACTCATTATGGTCCATGCTCCTTGTAGTATTAATAGGACCAGCTATGTACAGAGTAATAACAAACCGTAAGGATTTAAGAATTAATCTCAGTTGGCACCACAGTTGACAATACCATTCTATATCATTTGACTCTTATGGCATCTGAGCAAACATCTCTTTCATATTGCATTTTTTTTGGACATGCATCTCTAGCTTTCGGATAGCTAGTGAAACGACTCTATTTTTCAAACAGGTGTACCCGATTTGCGCAATCGTTTAGGATTTCGATTGCAGACCGGAATGACACCAAACCTGGTTACGGACATTTAAAAAGCATTAATTTGCTTGAATTATGGTCTAACGGCTATTTTGCAGCAATAAAATGGGCATCTCAAACCCAAGCTTTGACTTACATTCAAAAGAACCAAATAGCCTCCACAGGAAAGCAACCCTAACACGATCTCTAAAGTGTCCTTTAATCTTCTGATGCACCTTCTGATGAAAATTTAGCAAGATTGAGTACACAATGTACTCATTAAGCCACATGGGAAAGCTATTTAACTACATGCCAGGAATTCAATTAATTATTGAAGGTCTACCATATCAGGTACTGTGGATGCAACATTTGAGTTTAAACAGTTTGCCTTTAAAACAATAAAATCATACTAATATAACAACATGGGTTTTCTCAATAACTGTAATTACCATCTGAACATCTTAAAATCTCTACTTATGCCTCATATACTGTAAGTACCCATGAACACAGCTTCATTAACCGGAAGCACGGCGTATCCGAATACCATTGATCCTACACTACAGAGTTGCCTAACTTTACCTACAAGATACCTCACACTCATACTGTCATGCAATATACACGCAACCTGATAGCGTGCAACTGAGTTGAGATAACAAGGCATTCCCACTGCTCAAACTTTCTAGCCTTTACCCGGTAGGTTCAAGGTCAATACAGCCATCGAAAAACCACCGGCCAATGGTGGAGTGCGCGGTCCGATGCTAACTGGTCCATACTGTTGTGTAGTTCAGTGAGTGCCCTGACCAGCCCACTCTTAACTCACTCCCCTCCACAACTTCTCTATACAATAAGAGCAGTTGACATCCTGTAGATATTCAATTGGAAGAGCAGTGTACTATGACAAGTTGGATATACCAAACCCGTGGTTAAGCGAGTTCTGTGTCTGTTATTTGGCACAAGGTTCTAGTCCTTACCTGTCTCTAGTGAGGAAATAGACCAACATCAACTCATGGCTGTCCACTTGCTTGGTCTCACCTTCGACTCACTTTTGTCAAGCATCTTGGGTTGTCCATCCTTGTAACATCTCAAAATTTGGTTTTTTTGAAGTTTTAAAAAAGAAAAATAACCATTTGAATTTTTTTTGTTAAAGTTAAAGCTTAAATGGAATTTTCAGAGATCAAAACAATTTAATTTGAATAATCTCAACATCAACTATTATAAAAATTATTTTATTTGGATTTTATGTGCTTGGATATATTTTCTAGATTTCTCCGAGTGCATTTGCTATTTTCTAGTTGTTATTTGCCTTTTCAGTATTTTCTAAAAAGCAAAACTAATTAAAATCTCAGATTTCCAATTGGGCCGAATTCCTTGCTTCGGCCCAATCCTATTCCTTTTGGCCCACTTTTCCTTTTTTTCCTTTTATTTCCTCTGCTGGCCCATTTTTCTCTTCGGCCCAACCATCAACTTGGCTCGCTTCCGTTCCTCACCCGTGCGCAAGCCAGCCTAGCCCGCCACTTCTTTCTTCTTGCACGTGGCCCAGCCGTGTGAAGCAGCCGAGTCAGCTCCTTCCTTTTTCATTATTTCCTCTAACCGGTGGCCCCGCCTTTGCTATGTCATCCTCTTCTCTGTCCCGGACATGGACTTCTGCGTCCGTGTTCTTCACACGAGGCATCGCCGTGCTCCTCTCGGACATCCCCCATCTGGCACTATAAAAGGGACCCCAACCGTGTCAATTTGTTCGCCCGAGCCTCCTCTCTTGAAAACCTAAAAGTTTTGGCCCTAGCTCGTCTTCGTTGCACCGCACTTAGTCAAGAACCGATCCACCACCTCGAGCTTTCCTCGCTGGAGTTCTTCGCTGTCCGTGCCTCTCCACCCGTGCCGTCTTCGCTTGTGGGTTCACAAGATCGTGTTCTACGTTGTGACGCCCTTCCTTTCACCCGAGGACCCCTACATTGCCATCGCCACTTCCTCCCTAACTCGACCGCCGCCGCCTGCTTATCGATCTTCTCTCCGATGAGCTTTTCCATTCATCTATATGCGTCATGTTGCGTTCCATGTCTGCCTCAGTCAATCCCCTCATTTCTCCTTTTCTCTCGGCCACCGAGACGCCATCGCAACTCTTCTTCTTCATCGCTGGCCAAGTTCTTCTTCTTCTTCCCCGGCCACCCCGAGTAGCTCCCGAAGGTCCTCGTCACTTCGTCGACCCAGTGCCCCTCTTCATTTCCATCAAGCGCTACTGAATCACCGAAGTCACCTCCGGCCGAGCCAACCTTGCCGCCATAAGCCATGTCGCCGGCCATCTTTTTCCTCTCTTTTGTTTTCTCTTACGCCGACATGGCTAGCTAGCTCAGTAGCCACCTAACCAATTTAGTTGCGTGGCAATCCTAGTCATCTCCTAGTCAGCAGCCATGTGGCAAGCCAGAAACCAAATCAAGCCAAAATCCCATAAACTTAGTCCACCGTGCACCTCTCTCAATGCAATGTGGGACCCACTTGTCAGACCATATTTTTTATTCTTTTCAGCTGAATTTCCCTTGATGATGTCAACTGATGTAATAATTATATTTTCCTTCAGAAAAATAATTCCAGTAAATCCATAAATTCTGATTTTCAGTATTTTATGTGATTTCAAACTTCCAAAGTCCATATCTTTTGCATCCGAACTCCGATTGAGTCCATTCAAATTTCTAAATTTATATAAATTCAAGATCTATTTATTTGATATTTGTATTTAATTTTTGGAGTTTGTTTTATATCTGTTATTTATTTATTTACTTTATTTGCTTGTTTGCGAATAGACGTTGATACTTCGGGAAGTTTTGAGCAAGGAGGAGTTCACCAAGATCAATATCAATCCCAAAATTTATTCCAAGGCAAGCCATAGTCCTTTGATCATATTGAACCTATGATTTTAAAAGTATATTATTTTATACAATTGCATGCTATCTTTATACAAATTATTTTGGGATTAGTTATTACCTATTGTCATTATGCTTCCATTGATTATTTCAATACTATGAATCATTTGTCACTCTAGCATGGATAATTTTAGTTGGATATATTTGTATCACCAATATGGGTATCGTACAGATGCTTAGTTCAGCTTAGTTACGATGGGTTCATCATCACATGTGTCATAATGATTAATCTTGCCTTAATAAAATATGGAATCATGGTGGTTAGCCATTGCTGTTATTAAAATTTGTGCACCATGACAGGGTGTGTCATTGGTCTTGGTTAAACAAAATTGTTTTCGCTCGGGCGAGTGGATAGTGTGGGTGTTTCAACACGTCGTGGGTTTGTGGTCTTGGTTAAACAAAATGGTTTTCGCTCGGGCGAGTGGATAGTGGATAGTGTGGGTGTTTCAACTTGTCAAGGACTTAATCTTGTGCGTCATTGAACTGGGCCTTAACCGTACAACCACATGTTTGGTATGAGATGGACCTAGCTAATTAATTAGCGATGTTTTGATTTGGTTCTTTTTGGGTTGTGTTTGGCGCAAGAGATGGGCCCTGTCTGGTCGGAAAAACATTCAGTGTTGAAACCTTAGCGAGCAGAACTGGTTCAAAACAGGACTTTGTAAAGGCCTTATTGCGTGCTCTAGACTGCTTACCTAAGGTAGTGAGCGGTGGTATCGACGGATACCAAACAAACTTGAGAAGTCGTGTCGTGTAGGTCAAGCTGTACAACCTCTGCAGAGTGTAAAACTATTCGAATAGCCGTGTCCACGGTTATGGACGTGTCCGAGGATTTCACACGAGAGGTAGATTTTCTTATAAAATGAGTCGGAATGTGAATAGGAAGCTCACTTGATGAATATAGTATTTGTTTGGTGAACGGGTAATTCACTTGGTGGTTTGTGTCGATTAGTGAATTGGGGATTCACTTATCAATAGTTTGGTTGGGAAGTGAATGGGTAGTTCACTGGTTATTTCAAAGAAATTGTTTACTTACTTATTATTCTTTTCAACTACGCATTTCAATCTATTTATTGTATTTATCGTCAATGCTGCTTTCTACAAAAGAACCATACAGCTAACCTTTGTCAGGCTGTGTGTCGACGATCGAGTCGCCGATCTTACGAAAATAAAAAGAGCAAAATGACGTGGAGTATCCTGGAAGAGAATGTGGGCTGCTCTTTATTAATATGAACTGGGATTACAAGACCGGACTAGGGACTATCTCTAATTACACCGAATGTATTGAATGCTACTGCTTTGGCTTCTGAGTTGCCTTGCTTTGTGTGTCTTCTGTTGTTTGATGTTCTCTCTCTCCTCGTCTTCTGCGTTCCACCATTAAATAACTCCCGAAGAGGCGGCAGTTACTCCTAGAGAAGGCATCCCTGATGAAACGTTACGACTGGTCGAAGGTTTAAGGTAGTTAACAATGTGCTAACTACCTTGCGGTTAAGTACTTGTGAGAACCTTAACCGTAAGGTGGTTTATTGTCAGCGTCTTGTATATCATCGCATGGTATGGAACGTTTTGCACGTGTTCCATTCATCATCTGAAGAAATGCCGCTCATAGCTTTTTCCGAAGTAGATTACCGGTGAAGCCTAGTCCGACCAGGGTACCCATCGTGTAACCTCTGGAATCCTTACGACCAGTGAGGTCATTAGCCTTAGGGGTTACGACCATGAAGACGTATAGTCTTTTATGTATTAAAATAATACATAGAGGTTTTAATTCTCGTCAGCTAGCCCTCGAACTTTAAATGAACAGGTCGTGTGAACACCTTCTTCCGATGAAGTTGTATTGGGTAGACCCCCATTTAATGCCGTGACATTCGAGGTGATTTATGTTCATTTTAAAGTTGAAAACTTGCCTTGGGAACCGAAGAGTTCCTTTGTCCGTTGGGTGAAAAAGAAGCTTTTTGCCATTTAGACTTTTGTGGGTAACCTTCGATCGTAATTTAAAGATATGAGGCTGTAAAATCCCCATCGCTAGACCTTTTGGAGTTTTCACGCTTCCAGATCCCCTTTCTGATCCCCTTTGCCGAGAAAAAAATCTTTAGTCCTCTTTTCTTGTTCTTCCGACCACAAAATCTCCTACGAACACTACTCATCCTTGAGGATTTTCATCATGTCGGAGCAAATCACAAAGTGGTTGCCTTCGGAATTGAGCAAGAAAAAGCTTGAGGTGTTGGAGAAGGTTGGGATGCTCCCGGCCAAGAATTTGATCAGATGGAGACCGGCGATTGGAGAGCACTTTCCAAGTCACGAAGATGAGAAAATTCCTGTTTTCCTCGCCTACATCGAATGCGGGCTGAGGTTACCGGTACACAAATTCCTTCCTCGTGTTCTTGAGTACTACGGGGTAGAATTGGTGAATTTGGCTCCAAATTCCATCGCCAATATCAGCATCTTCACATATTTGTGTAAAGCATACCTGGGAGTGCCTCCGAGTTTAAGGCTCTTCAGGTACTTCTACCGAATGGTGATGGGGAGAACCACGGAGACTCCCGGAGAATGTACATTGCGCCTTCACAACAGGAAGGCCGATGAGTACATTCATATGTACTCGAAATCCTTGTGGTCGTCATGGAAGAAGAACTGGTTCTATATGATGGTTACGAGGGATGATGGCCTCTACTTTGCCGGGATGAGAGCGAATGAAAATCCCAAGTGGAGAAAGACCGTGGAGAAGACAGGAGTGGTCGGACGATGGGTGGATGCCATCTACGACCTGCGAGTCAAGGGCTTGACCTCTTGGCATGTGGTGAGGGACTTCACCAAGCGCCAGATTAGTCCACTGAAGCTTCGGACTCACTCCCTGATTTGGTCCATTGGTCGTGATGAAGCTATCTCAGGAGATGGTAAGTCTTTGAGATAAACTCTGACCAGTATTTCATTTGATTAATGTACTACCTTAAAACTTGTTCATGTTTTGTTTTCTCTCCTTTCCTTTTAAAGTTCTTTCCCCTGAGGAAATTAGAGAGCGGATCAGGCTGATCTGTGCAGGAGAGCCTGGAGAGAAGACTGGATTCCCCGAGATCTTGGCCATAGTTCCTGCTGAAGAGAGGCTAACAAGGCTTAAGGTAAACAATCAAAAAATCTTTTATCATGTATACATATTCTTCGATCAGATTATTGATCATGTTCTATTTCTGTAGTTGGTCGGGTTGCGAATCGCACAAACTGGTGAGGCTAAACATCCCACCATTGTTCCGACCGATTCGTGCCCAGACGCATTGGAAGAAGATGAATCTCCCGAGGTAACAGAACATTTCAGAGGAATATATATGTAGTTTAGATAAAAAATTTCATTACCTAACCAAATTCATTTGTTGGTTTAGGTGGAGAAGGTCAAGGCCACCGGGCAATAACTACGGAGGTCGCTAACCTCGCAGCCGGTCGTTGATTTAACGGACAGATTGTTTCGAACAATCGGTGCGATGTCGGCGAAACCACTCCGCCCGACCAGATAGTCAAGGACGTAATCTTTGACGAGCTGATCGAGGGCATTGCTTCCGACATCCTGTTGGATGATGCAACGGATTTGGCTAATTTCGCGATTCGGGAACCCAAGATCGTAAAAAAAGAAAAGGAAGGGTGACGGTACAGATTTTACTCTTCCGCGTTTTAAAGTCAAATCTTGGAAATTAACTAGGTATGCTCAAATGAAAGTGGTCGTATAAGTGCATACCTCTAATAATTTCTTGATGATTTGATGTCTTTTAAACTTCCCTTCTTTGCTTTGTATAGGTCCTCTGGTGTTCCGGTCGTTTCCGACCAGACTCCTTCTAAGGACCAGGTCCTTGTGGAGGTTCATGAGCAGACCATTTCTCAGGATAGAATTCCTGAGGAAAGAGTGGTCAGAAAAGCCCCCGAGCAGGCTTCAGGGCCAACAGTCGAGTTGGAACCATTGGTGGTTCTAACTCCTTCTGCGGAGGTAGATGCTCCTAAAGGCCCTCAACAGGTTCCGACCATTGTTGGTAATTCTCCTCAACCTGACAAGTTCCCTTTTCACCCCCGATTCATCGAGGATAAGGAGCTTGACGAGGCATGGGGAAAAATATCGGATCATCAAATAAAAATGCATCCTGATTCAATATTTGGCGGATATAATGATTTGACGATCCGGGTAAGTATCTACGACCAGTTTCATAGTCTCTCCTAAAAAATCTTTTATAGAGAATTTTTTAAAGAGGAAAATGCTATTTGAGCAGCACATGGTCGAGAATTTTGCTATGGTCGGAGGACTAACCCAGTGGATTAAAGACTAGGAGTAGAAACACTCCAAATTAGAAAGTAAAAACTTTCCCCTTAACCTTTTTCTTTCTTCAACGCTTCGCCCTTTGCTAATTATTCTCCCTTATCGTATTTGATAGATTTGGAGAAAATAAAAGAAGAGATCCCGGCCGAGAAAACCAAGACAACTCTCCGCTTGAAGAAGAAATCAAAGTTAAGGATCCGGCCGATCACGGGAAGCGATGACCAAAGAAGGAAGAACTTAACAAGAAAATTGAAGGTAATAGGTCGTAAACTTGACTTATTATCTTCCTCCAATTATTTTTGTGCTTATCACCTGTTTTACTCTTGCAGAGCAAAAACAAGTTTTGGACAGAGTAGAAAAAACTCTAAAATTTGAGCAAGACAAGGAGGCGACTCTCGTTCAAAGTCTAGATGAAAAGACTCTATTTTTGAACAAGATGATCTTTGATATGGGATCAGGATCAAGCTCGCTGCTTTAAGAGATCCAAGAGAGAAAATGAACTACTTGGGTCAACTTCTAGAGGATCTTAATACTCTGCTCAAGACTACTCAGAAGAACTATGCCCAGGCCATGAAAACAGGCGTTGCTAGTGGAGTTAGTTTTGCTTTGGCAAAACTGAAAGCTTTCGACCCCCTCCATTGATCTCCAAGTTGTTGAAGATGACTTCAACTGTCCACCTGAGGAGGCGACCAAGTTCATGAAAGAACTCAAGCCACTCGGAGATAAAGTTATAGAGGAGATGGAGGTCGAATCTCCATCAAGCAGTAATTAGTCTGGGAATATTTCTAGAGTAGGCTCCTGCAAAAAATGTAAAAATATTGAATATGTATAAAACTTACCTTTTATGTCATTAACAATGCCTTTGTTTATCCCATTTGACTCTTTTTTAAAAAAAATTGTCATACACTTCCTAACCCCCGACTGCTTTATAGTAGAAGAAATTTACTATACAAGCAGGTAGCTAAGAAAGAGAATGAAAGTCGAAACCATCATTTTGAAGGTATGTACCGATATGAAGTCAAAACTGGTCGTAGCAATACTAGGAAATCATTGTGGTCGGAACCAGCTTATGACTTCGCCTAGTTATAGATCTTTGTTTGTCATGATCGAAATACCAATCAAAAGTTATACATGGTCAGATAAAAGACCTTGTTATTTTACATAAGAAGAAATGCAAAAATGAATGCAACAAATTTTAAGTGAACTTTGTTTATATCTATTATCCTAAAGTCTGGTCGGAAGGAATGTTTAGATCTGAAAATCATATAACATATTTCATGAAACGTGTTCAAGCTCTCTATCCGACTGGTAGCGAAGATCGTAAGAAAAGAACCGCCGCTAGGAAGCTCCTTCCAGCAAGGTGACCACGCATGAAAAAGGAGAGACTTCGACTAGGAGGCTTTCCGTGTCCCGACCAGTAGCCAGACAGACAAGAGCAGAGCAGAATCTTGAAATAATGAAATATAATCTTCATAATCTTAGGCATATCATTCAGTATGGAATGTTATTTGTATGATGCTCTGATTACTCATATATTTCCTTAAGAAAAGAGTGTTGTCGCGCGTGGAAAAGATGCTCACGACTAGGACCAATACGGCGTAAGACTTAGAAGTCATTGCCATAGAGTAACATAGATCCTTGGAAAGGATATCGGAGAGAAATTTGTCTTCTTCGACCATTTTAAATTAACAATCATGAGCGATCAAGCCTATAGGTATATATATATATATATATATATATATATATATATATATATATATATATAAAAGCAAGGTTACTTTTTTTATTGAATAAATGAATTTATTGAAATTGAAAGAATTGAAAGAATGTAAACAATAATTAAACATAGAACTTACGCAATTGATCAATGTTCCAAGAATTTGACAAAATTTGCCCATCAGACATAGCTAGTCGTACGGAACCTGGTCGGGTTACTTCGACCACAGTGTGAGGACCTTCCCATTTAGGAGAAAGTTTATTGCGATTTGCTTGGTTCTGAATTTTTCTGAGAACCAGATCACCTACAGCAAGGCTGCGAGGTTGCACCTTACGACTATAGTACCTTCGCATGGCTTGTTGGTAAATTGCTGATCGTACAAGGGCTTGGTTTCGTCGCTCTTCAAGGAAATTGATATCGTCGAGTCTTCGTTCATTCTGATCGTTTTCGTTAAAACAATTAGTTCGAGTAGAGCCAATTTTGAGTTCTGGAGGGAGCATGGCTTCTGCCCCGTAAACCAAAAAGAATGGCGTTCACCGGTTGCACGACTGGTCGTGGTTCGAACGGCCCATAATGCAGACGAGAGTTCTTGAGCCCAAGCTCCTAACCGCTTGATTAATCGGTCGAATATTCGGCGTTTGATCCCTTGCATAATGATACCATTAGTCGCTTAATCGCTCCATTGCTCTGCGGATGAGCAATGTAAAATAAACTTTGACACCAAGTTCATCGCAGAATTCTTGGAATTGATCGCTAGAGAATGGCGCCATTATCTCGTGATTATACGTTGGGTACACCAAATCGTGATCACATTTTTCATGAGGAATCTCTTAGCGGCCTCAGTTGTTGTTTTAACAACCGGCTCGGCCTCGATCCATTTTGTAAACGTGTCAATCATGACGAAAAGGAATTCGAAGCCCCCTGGTGCTCTTGGGAAATGTCCTAGAATGTCCAGTCCCCAGGTTGCAAAAGGCTAAGAAAGAGGAATTGTTTGTAAGGCTTATGCCAACTGATGTACTTGTCAGCTATGAAACTGACATTGTACGCACTTCGTCACAAGTCCTTTTGCATCATGAAGGGCAGTTGGCCAGTAGTATCCTTGCTTGAAGGTTTTACCAACCAAAGGTTCTCAGAGGAATGATGTGCTCCATGAGACTTCTTCATGGATTTCAACAAGAACTTAATGCCATCCGCTTGAGATATGCATCTCATCAACACTCCATGAGATCCTTGTTTATACAAGGTACATTCGATTAGAATGTATGATTTGGCTTTTCGTATATACGATCGCCTCTCTATCATCTTCCTAATTATGTCATGTCAAGATAATTGTAGATCGATGTCATCCAATCTCTACCTTGATCGTGATAAATACCAACCGTCAACGACACGTGGAGCATCCATGTTCCTTTGATCGGTTTGTTCGACCAGAAGAATCATGTATGTTCTCAAGGCTCGACTACCGAGGGTGAATCGAGTTGCTCGGGAAAAACTCGAGCGGGACGGCTGACCTCATGGAGGCCATCCGTGCTAACCGGTTCCGCCAGAAAGTTTTCCTTTCTAGGAATATGTTGGATCCGAAACCGAAGAAGTGCTTTTCGAAGTTTTCGATTTCCACCAGATAAGATGACATCTTGGTACTCGAGCATTGATACTCTTTCCCTACTTGATTCGCTACTAGTTGAGAATCGCCTTTCACTAGTAATCATAATCCCGAGCTTAACGAGCCGCCGGAGTTCCGCCAAGAACCTTCATATTCTCGCCACATTATTTGTGGCAGAAAATTTAACTAGATGGCGACTTGATGTGTTCGCCAAGAGGGATATCAGATCACTCCACCCCGACCCTTTTAACATCAAGGAACCGTCAAAGTACATTGTCCACCTCGTGGTGTTCGTACTCGGGCCCTTGGGTGGGTTCAGGGTTTGTCCATTCGGCAATGAATTTTGCTATTGCTTGGGACTTTATTGTTGTTCGTGAAATGAAATGGAGGTCAAACGCCCTAGCTCAACCTCCCATTTTGCTATTCGTCCCGATGATTACTGCTTCCAAGGACTTGACCAAGGGATATCCAATCAGACGACCACTTTATGGGCTCGAAAGTAATGCCTTAGCTTCCTTGAAGACATAAGGAGACCATAGAACAACTTTTGTACTGTGGGTATCTTTCCTTTGGTCCATGTAAGATTTCGCTACGTAATAAACCGGTCGTTGGATGTTATCCTTTCACGACCAAGACACCGCCATCGCTTGTGGTGTTGTCGCCACGCACATTAGCAAGTTTCTCCGGCCTCTGAGAGACTAAGACCGGCACTTGTAAGGTACTTTTAAGTTCTTCAAAGGCATCGCTTGCCTCTCTAGTCCACTCGAAACTCCCATGTTTCCAAGAAGTTTAAAGAAAGGTAACCCTTTTTCCCTAACCTTGCTATGAACGACTTAGCTACCGCCATACAACCGTTAGTTTTGGACTTCCTTCTTCGTGGTTGGAGGACACATTTGGTCGATGGCTGCTATCTTTACTGGGTTTGCTTCAATACCTCTAGCCGAGACTAGGAAACCGAGCAATTTTTCAGCAGAAACTCCGAACACACATGTCGAGACCCCAAATGTCTGGATCCAGGACCTTCAGGTATATCTGCACTATTCCCTGGATCAGTAGCTAGTGCACCCAGTTGCAACATTGGCGTAATCAAAACCGTACACCAAACTATAGATGAAGCAGACAAATTAATATTTAATAGCAAAAAGGACCTTATGGTCAAGTTTACAAAGGGTGCCACTCAGGCTAAAGATAACAGAGTAAACTCGCAGCTGAAAATAAACAAACTCGTGGAAGCCATCCGACATGCCCACAGCAATCGAGTGGAGAACGATCCTAGTTCAGTATGGTCTTCAAAGTATCCATCAAAATCCTCAGATTCTTTGGTTCTTCTTCCGAGATCGATCAATCAGAGGGCATAAAGCCGTGAGTACTTTGAATGTACTCAAGAAGTCATAGGAAATGTATGCAAATATTATTCATGCAAGGCTTGATAAGGATAGCTTTATGGTTATTTTGCGTAAAGCAAGATTGACAAGAAATACAAAGAATTAGATTGAAAAGCATAATTTAAAAGATTAATACATAAGTAAACAAGTTTCTTTGAAACAAATAGTGAACACCTGCTCACTTCTCAACCATCAACCAACATCAACTACTCGAGATCCATCCAAACCATTCCAACTTTTCATGAAAATCTACCCATGCGTGAAATCACTGTGCATGTCCATAACCGGGACACGGCTATTCAATAGTTTTACACTCGCAGAGGTTGTACAAATTTTGGCCCACAAGACACTAATTTCTAGTTTGTTTGGCATATATCTATGCCACCGCCACTACCTTAGGTAAGGCCTAGAGCACGTGGCAAGGCTTTTACAAAGTTATGTTTTGACTCGATTGTTCGCTAAGGTTTCGCATTTATCCGCCCCCTCTTGCGCCGCTCCCAACCAAAACAGAATCCCAACCAAGACATTGCTAATTAGTCACCAGTCTATCCCAATCTAGACATGTGGTTGTACGGCTGAGGCCCAGATTAATGGTTCAAGGTTAAGTCCTTAGTTGGTTGCTCAGACGAGACGGTTCCATCGCTCCAAGTGTGCGCATAAGCACCCACCCTTTCCACCACCCACTCGTCCGAGCATAAATCATTTTTGTTCAACTTGGCCAAATGACCACCTAGTCATGGCACAACATCTTTTAACAAAAGTGGTTCCGCCACGGTCCCATAATTTCCTTTAGCCAATTTCATCATGTTGGGTTCAACCCTCACCAGAGGACCACCCTAGTCGTGGCACCACAAATTTTAGTAAGGTGACAACAGATGTCGTGGTCTCACACAGGACCACACTTCGCATTATTAGCCACACAGGTCGTCACTACACAAGCCACAAACCATGTGCGCTAGGGCAAATAAACATTTATTGAATCATGAGATCGAGACCAACGTCTACTAGAGCATGACTAAGCAATAAAGCGTGCCCATGTTGGTAGTACAATAATGTCCAACTAGTAATTAACCATCCTAAGGTGTCCAAGGAATTATGTCATTCAAGGATACATGTCGATTGCAATTTATCAAGGAGGCATATGACAATTAGGTAATTAACTAAACCCGAAACCATTTATTATAAAATTAGCCATGCATGTTTGTATCAAACAATATACTTTTTATAAAAATGGGTTCAATATGATCAAAGGTCTATGACTTGCCTTCGTTGAAGAGTTGAAATGCTTTACCGTCGGGTCCACAAATTCTTCCGAAATGCCGTGATCTATACGCATAATAAAGCCAAATAAATAAAAGAACTTCAAATAAAATCCAAGAATTATCAAATAAATACAAAAAGGAAGATACCGCCTTTAGATGAATTTAGGAAAGAGAATCGACGGAATCGGATTTCGTGATGAAGGAGAACGAACGTCCAAAGTTTGCCTTCACATGAAATATAGAATACATCAGCATGAATAGTGGCATGGCAAAAATGATGGCACAAGCGAGGAAAGGGAGGCAGCCGCGAACTCACAAAACAGAATCCGAGAGCGAGACGGACCCAATGGTGGTGGTCGCGTCGCGGCGAAGGTCCGATGCGCGGCGGCACAAAATAGTGTTAGAGGAATAGTAGCGCAGAAACCGCGATGCTTCGGAGAAAAGGAAGGAGCATCGCAGAGAACATTGCGAGACGAAACCAACGGCGTGGACGATGTTGTCGGGAATCAAAGATGGCGCCAAAATGACGACAGAGGGTGGTCTGACCACGTGAAAATGTTTGCTTGGGGTAGATAGGGCCAATTCCTGCATAGGAAGGGAAGCTAAGGGCACGCTGGCACGTGGTTGGCTCAGAAAATGAGTGACCGGGGAGGGGGAATGGAGGTGGTGAAGCTTGTTGCATGAGTATGTGTTGTGGATACGTGAGACTAGTTGCATGGAGTTTAGTGCATGGCAATAAAACGTGCATGTGTTTGCATGCATTGTGGAGGATGCAGAGTGTTAGAAGAGCACGACTTTGCAAGTGGCTGCACGCATCTAGTTGAGTGAACGTGTGCATGCAGAGGCCGCAAGAATTAGAATGAAGTGGAGGAGGCCACTAACAACAGGTGATGAGAAGAGAAAACTACATTGCGTGTGTATGCAACGTGTGCATGCAGCTGAGTTTGTGGTGTTGTGCATGCAGCTGGTCGGCAAGGAGCAGGACTGTAGGAGCAGCATGGGAGGTCGGTTTTGTTTTTGGTTGGGGAGAGCAGCAAGGGGAGGCCGGTTGTGGCAAACTGGAGGGGACAGCAGCAGCAGCAGCATGGGGCTGCTGGTTTTTGGAGGAAGAAGAAAGAGAGGGCATGGTGGAGCTGGAGGAGGGAGGGGAGAGGGAGCTCGGCATGGGAGCTGCTGGTTTTGCTTGGTTTTATAGGAGAAGGAAGGGGGCAGGAGCTTGTGCTGCTAGGTGATGGAGCTGGGCGGAGAAGAAGCTCACGGTGGGGTGCTGCTGCTGGATTTGGTTGGAGAAGGGAAAAGGGAGGAGGGGAGGAGAAGCAAGACGAGGTGAAGGAGCATGCAATGCAAGAAGGGGGGCAAGACTGGAGCTCATCACACCGATGTTGCTCTCGGTTTGGAGAAGCAATGGAGATGAGCTCACTTCTTTGTTCTTCGGTTTGGGGAAGCCGAACAGGAGGGAGAGCAATGGAGGAGGGAAAGCGAGAAGGGGAGGTCTTTGGTGCTTTATAGGCAAGAATGGAGGGAGAAAGGAGTGGTGTGGCATGCATGCAAGAAGAATGGGCGACCATGGCGCTAGGCGTGATGGGATGGCAAAGTGGGCGGAGACGGGAGTGCTAGGCAGGGCATGGGTGATGCCAGGGCAAGGGGCAAGGCATGGGCTCCCATGCTGGTTGGTTTTCAACGGGAAGGAAAATTGAAGAAAGAGAGAAGCCACGGGAGAAGTACAGGAGAAAAAGGAAGAGAGAGAAAAAGGAAAAGGATGTTGGAAAATCCGAAAATGCAGGAAAATTTTATAAAATACTTTGGAAATTGAATAGGCCAAATAAAATAGTTTTAGATTTTTTTTTGAAGTTTATTTTGGCCAAATAAAATAATTTTCCTTTAGAAATCCAATTTTGAGCTTTAAATTAAATCGACAAAATCCAAACGATTATTTTTATTTTTAAGGCTTCAAAAAGGCTCTACAAATAAAATAAAACAATTTTATTTAATTGAAGTTTATTTTACTCATGTTTAAATCATTTTTATTTTTGAAATCTCAATTTAAGCTTTGACGAATTAAGGAAAATCAAATGGTGATTTTTATTTGGAAAGCTTGTAAAGGCCCTAAAATCAATTAAATTAGCTTCAAAATAATCAAAATTACTTCTAACTTAAAGTTGCCTTTTATTTTGCACATAACTATTTTTAGTTTTTGAAAGGCAGGAAAAACCAAATTTTAAAATCCAGAAAACTTTTTAAATAAACCAACTTTTGTTAATTGACGTTTAATTAATTCAATTAAATTGCTTTTGAATTTTAAAATTTCCAGTTAAGCTTTAGCAAATTAATAAAATCAAATGGTCACTTTTTAATTTTGAAAATTTTCAAAAACTTTGGAAATTTGGGATGTTACAAACCTACACCCCTTAAAGGGAATCTCGACCCCGAGATTCGGAGAGATTAGAAAGAAAGGTCGGAAAACTCGGCTCCTGTTTTTTTTTTCTAGGTTGCTTCCTTCCCTGATCTATTGCTTCATGGTTCTTCGCAGAAGTCTTGCTCTTGGTAGGACTTTTAACTTCTTCAAAATTTCTGTTTAGATACCCTTGGTTGGCGAGATCTTTTTTTTTAAATCGACTTCCTTCGGAGACACCCGCTCTTCAAGTACCTTGAGGCATTTCTTCTACTGCGGCTCGAAGTAAAGATGTTGTGCACCTCTAACAGCTGCGGTGGTAGCTTCCGTTCGGTAACTGATGCCAAACTGCTAGTTCACAACCATGTAGTGGAGTGCCAACTAAAAAGATATCAATCTGTCTTCCAATTTGTTGGATCCAATTCTCACTATTATTGAAATCCACCCTTCCAGCATAAAGTCACCCAATTAAAAATCTAGTCATTCAATCAATCTCACATTTTTATCCGTAAGACAATATATTCCACAACCCTTCTTGGACATATTCTTAAATAATCCAACAAATTCACCATTTTGATTGCATGATTTCTTCTCTACATAATTCCGCAAAATCTAGTAGCAATAATTACATCTTCCAATCCGATAAACTTCAAGATCACGCTTAATTCATTTTATCCTTTTTAGAACGAAATTCTCCTAAGATTATGATTGCGCAATTGCTTTCTCAAAATTATTGACTAAATCCACGACATTGTTCATTTGATTTCTCAAGCATATTTATCAATTGCAATCCTCCAGAATTTCTTTATATAAATCCAATATCTTCATTATCGAACCTTCCAAAGACTGCTTATAATCCATAAATTCAAATTTAATCCGTCAAATTATTTTATCACCATCTATCCCATAAGTATTTAGTCCAGCTCCAACACTAGTAGGATATTCATCAATCCAATCAATTATTTGGACCAATTCCAATATTAGTAAGATTTCCATCAATATTAGAATCATAATTCAATATCCAACAATTATACAATTCTATAATCCGATCAAGACATAACTGTATAATCCAACCAAAATTTCTTTTTAAATCCAACTTTTCTATTCAATCATATCCAATTAAATCCAATATGACCAACACACCCAATTAATTCCATACTTGTTGATTTAACCTAATCCTCCAAAATCATTATCATGAATTGGTAATCCCATAATCCAATCTTTCAACAATCATGTAATTCTTTAATCAAAAATCCAATTGTAATATATTTCTATATCTAACATCCAATAATTTCTATAATCTGACAAGATTTATTTTTGTGATCCACCAAAGATTTATTCCAATAATCCTTCCGAGATATATTGCTTTATTTTATCAAAGATATATGTCTAAGATCCAATCAAGACGTATTTCCATAATTCATCCAAGATATATTTCTTCAATCTAATCTCCAATAATCCAATAAATCTTGTATTGCTATATTCCAATAATCCCATATCAACAATAATTTATTTCTATAATCCAATAATCATGTATTTCTATAATCCAACACCCAACAATTATATTTCTATAATCCAATCAAGATTCAACCAACTCTTCCAAAATTATTATCATGAGTCGATATGGAGAATCCAATTCTTTTCAGATTTTTCTCTACCTTTTCTGCACACATATGCCAATTTCAAGTCTCCAACCAACATCATAATCAACTTAAGATCCGATGAAAATCCAATTTCTCCTAATAATCAAATCGGTACTTTAGATTCCTATATCCTTCATGGTCAATCAAAATTTTCCTCCACGATCATTTTCTTTCTGCATAATCTATATAATCCACCAATCTGCTATTCTTTAAACCATTCATAATCAAGGCTTATCCATCACCATACTCTAATATCCACAATAACTTCTGATAACATCGGCAAATCCTAAAATCTTCAATTCTCAAAATCAGTCTTATCAATGATTCCCCGGAGCTACCTAGCTTGGCATCCAAACACACTAGTTATTCCCAACAAGAGTAGCTTCTCAGCGACTTGCCTGCTTGAACGATCTCCAATAATTCTTCACAGGTTTCATAGATGAGAAGGAGAAAGCATAATAGGTGAGAGGGAAAAGCACACTAGACGAGAGAGAACAAGGAAGAAAGACAGAAGCATCCTAACTGGGGGGAAAGGCCGGTTAAACCCAAAGAACAAATAGCCGAAAAGCTATTAAAAAGCAGTAAAACGCAACACTCAAGCAAAAAGATCCAATTACGCGGACAAACGATACTGAAACTGAAAAAAAGCCACTTTCCTAAAGCATTTCTAATCTAGCTTATATGAGCAGCTGACTTGATACAAACGACAGGTCTTGGAATTTCCAGGCCATCCAGTGCTTCGATCATCGAGGAATCGGTCCAATAGAGATTACTGAGATAAGAGTGTCACTTCAAATTTGAAAATAAAGTTCAGAAAAGGTAAGATGTAAGAATCCTATGAAAAAGAAGAGAAGATATTAGAATAAGATGAGTAAAGGATAGAATAAGATGAGAAAGAATAGAATAGGACGAGAGAAGAACAACTATTCAAGTTATAGGATTGGTTTGATTTATAAAATAAATTTTGAAACTTTTTTTACTAAACAACCATGCTAACTATGGTTGCGTTCTACAGTCGACACAGCTCTGATACCACCTTTGTCGAGACCCCAGATGTCTGGATCTAGGACCTCTGTGTATATCTGCACTATTCCCTGGATCAGTAGCTAGTGCACCCAGTTGCAACATTGGCGTAATCAAAACCGTACACCAAACTATAGATGAAGCAGACAAATTAATATTTAATAGCAAAAAGGACCTTATGGTCAAGTTTTACAAAGGGTGCCACTCAGGGCTAAAGATAACAGAGTAAACCTGCAGCGGAAAATAAACAAACTCGTGGAAGCCATCCGACATGCCCACAGCAATCGAGTGGAGAACGATCCTAGTTCAGATGGTCTTCAAAGTATCCATCAAAATCCTCAGATTCTTTGGTTCTTCTTCCGAGATCGATCAATCAGAGGGCATAAAGCCGTGAGTACTTTGAATGTACTCAAGAAGTCATAGGAAATGTATGCAAATATTATTCATGCAAGGCTTGATAAGGATAGCTTTATGGTTATTTTGCAGAAAGCAAGATTGACGAGAAATACAAGAATTAGATTGAAAAGCATAATTTAAAAGATTAATACATAAGTAAACAAGTTTCTTTGAAACAAATAGTGAACACCCTGCTCACTTCTCAACCATCAACCAACATCAACTACTCAGATCCATCCAAACCATTCCAACTTTTCATGAAAATCTACCCTTGCGTGAAATCACTGTGCATGTCCATAACAGGGGACACGGCTATTCGAATAGTTTTACACTCTGCAGAGGTTGTACAGCTTGGCCCACAAGACACGAATTTCTCTAGTTTGTTTGGCATATATCTATGCCACCGCTCACTACCTTAGGTAAGCAGTCTAGAGCACGTGGCAAGGCTTTTACAAAGTTCTGTTTTGACTCAGTTCTGTTCGCTAAGGTTTCGCCTCTATCTGGCCCCCTCTTGCGCCTGCTCCCAACCAAAACAGAATCAACCAAGACATTGCTAATTAGTCAGCCAGGTCTATCCCAATCTAGACATGTGGTTGTACGGTTGAGGCCCAGATTAATGGTTCAAGGTTAAGTCCTTAGTTGGTTGCTCAGACGAGACGGTTCCACGTTCCAAGTGTGCGTTACGGCACCCACCCTTTCCACCACCCACTCGTCCGAGCATAAATCATTTTTGTTCAACTTGGCCAAATGACCACCCTAGTCATGGCACAACATCTTTTAACAAAAGTGGTTCCGCCACAGTTCCATAATTTCCTTTAGCCAATTTCATCATGTTGGGTTCAACCCAGCCAGAGGACCACCCTAGTCGTGGCACCACAAATTTTAGTAAGGTGACAACAGATGTCGTGGTCTCACACAGGACCACACTTCGCATTATTAGCCACACAGGTCGTCACTACACAAGCCACAAACCATGTGCGCTAAGGCAAATAAACATTTATTGAATCATGAGATCGAGACCAACGTCTACTAGAGCATGACTAAGCAATAAAGCGTGCCCATGTTGGTAGTACAATAATGTCCAACTAGTAATTAACCATCCTAAGGTGTCCAAGGAATTATGTCATTCAAGGATACATGTCGATTGCAATTTATCAAGGAGGCATATGACAATTAGGTAATTAACTAACCTAAAACCATTTATTATAAAATTAGCCATGCATGTTTGTATCAAACAATATACTTTTTATAAAAATGGGTTCAATATGATCAAAGGTCTATGACTTGCCTTCGTTGAAGAGTTGAAATGCTTCGGCCGTCGGGTCCACAAATTCTTCCGAAATGCCAGGATCTATACGTGCGAATAAAGCCAAATAAATAAAAGAACTTCAAATAAAATCCAAGAATTATCAAATAAATACAAAAAGGAAGATACCGCCTTTAGATGAATTTAGGAAAGAGAATCGACGGAATCGGATTTCGTATGAAGGAGAATGAACGTCCGAAAGTTTGCCTTCACATGAAATATAGAATACATCAGGCATGAATAGTGCCGGCTTTGGCAAAAATGATGGCACAAGCGAGGGAAAGGGAGGGGCAGCCGGCGAACTCACAAAACAGAATCCTGAGAGCGAGACGGACCCAATGGTGGTGGTCGCGTCGCCGGCGAAGGTCCGATGCGGCGGCGGCGCACAAAATAGTGTCAGAGGAATAGTAGCGCCGGTAAACCGGCGATGCTTCGGAGAAAAGGAAGGGAGCATCGCGTAGAACATTGCGAGACGAAACCAACGGCGTGGACGATGTTGTCGGGGAATCAAAGATGGCGCCGAAAATGACGACAGAGGGTGGTTCGGCCGCCGGCGGAAAATGTTTGCTTGGGGCGAGATAGAGGGCCGAATTCCAGGCATAGGAAGGGGAAGCTAAGGGGCACGCGGCGACGTGGTTGGCTCAGAAAATGAGTGACCGGGGAGGGGGAATGGAGGTGGTGAAGCTTGTTGCATGAGTATGTGTTGTGGATACGTGAGACTAGTTGCATGGAGTTTAGTGCATGGCAATAAAACGTGCATGTGTTTGCATGCATTGTGGAGGATGCAGAGTGTTAGAAGAGCACGACTTTGCAAGTGGTCGCGCATCTAGTTGAGTGAACGTGTGCATGCAGAGGCCGCAAGAATTAGAATGAAGTGGAGGAGGCCACTAACAACAGGTGATGAGAAGAGAAAACTACATTGCGTGTGTATGCAACGTGTGCATGCAGCTGAGTTTGTGGTGTTGTGCATGCAATTTGGTCGGCAAGGAGCGGGATCAGAGGAGCAAAGATGGGAGGTCGGTTTTGTTTTTGGTTGGGGAGAGCAGCAAGGGAGGCGGTTGTAGGCAAACCGAGAGGAGCGGAGAAGAAGAAGAAGATGGGGTTTCTTGGTTTTGGAGGAAGAAGAAAGAGAGGGCATGGTGGAGCTGGAGGAGGGAGGGGAGAGGGAGCTCGGCATGGGAGCTGCTGGTTTTGCTTGGTTTTATAGGAGAAGGAAGGGGGCAGGAGCTTGTGCTGCTAGGTGATGGAGCTGGGCGGAGAAGAAGCTCACGGTGGGGTGCTGCTGCTGGATTTGGTTGGAGAAGGGAAAAGGGAGGAGGGGAGGAGAAGCAAGACGAGGTGAAGGAGCATGCAGCGGCAAAAGGGCCGGGCGCACTGGAGCTCACTGTCACTGATGTTGCTCTCGGTTTGGAGAAGCAAATGGAGATGAGCTCACTGCTGTTCTTCGGTTTGGGGAAGCTGAACGGGAGGGAGAGCAATGGAGGAGGGGAAAGCAGTAAGGGGGAGGCTGCTGGTGCTTTATAGGCAAGAATGGAGGGAGAAAGGAGTGTGGGTGTGACGCAAGCATGCAAAGAAGAATGGGACCATGGCGCTAGGCCGTGATGGGATGGCAAAGAAAGGGCGGCACGGGGAGTGCTAGGCAGGGCATGGGTGATGCCAGGGCAAGGGGCAAGGCATGGGCTCCCATGCTGGTTGGTTTTCAACGGGAAGGAAAATTGAAGAAAGAGAGAAGCCACGGAGAGAAAAACAGAGAGAAAAAGGAAAAGAGAAAAAGAAAAGGATGTTGGAAAATCCGAAAATGCAGGAAAATTTTATAAAATACTTTGGAAATTGAATAGGCCAAATAAAATAGTTTTAGATTTTTTTTTGAAGTTTATTTTGGCCAAATAAAATAATTTTCCTTTAGAAATCCAATTTTGAGCTTTAAATTAAATCGACAAAATCCAAACGATTATTTTTATTTTTAAGGCTTCAAAAAGGCTCTACAAATAAAATAAAACAATTTTATTTAATTGAAGTTTATTTTACTCATGTTTAAATCATTTTTATTTTTGAAATCTCAATTTAAGCTTTGACGAATTAAGGAAAATCAAATGGTGATTTTTATTTGGAAAGCTTCAGAAAGGCCTGAAAATCAATTAAATTAGCTTCAAAATAATCAAAATTACTTCTAACTTAAAGTTGCCTTTTTATTTTGCACATAACTATTTTTAGTTTTTGAAAGGCAGGAAAAACCAAATTTTAAAATCCAGAAAACTTTTTAAATAAACCAACTTTTGTTAATTGATGTTTAATTAATTCAATTAAATTGCTTTTGAATTTTAAAATTTCCAGTTAAGCTTTAGCAAATTAATAAAATCAAATGGTCACTTTTTAATTTTGAAAATTTTCAAAAACTTTGGAAATTTGGGATGTTACAACACACTTTTCCGGATTCAACTTGAGGTTATGCCTTCTCAAGTTGTTGAAAGTTTCTTGTAAGTCAGAGATGTGATTGCCAGCGTTGGTGGTCTTTACGACCAAATCGTCAACGTAAGCTTCTAGATTCCGACCTATTTGTGGACTAAAGGTTTTTTTGCATCAATCTTTGAAAAGTTGCACCAGCGTTTTTGAGACCAAATGGCATCTTAACATAACAATAAGTGCCATATGGAGTGATGAAGCAAGTTTTCTCCTCATCCTCTTTACACATACTAATCTGGTGGTACCCTGAATACGCATCTAGAAAACTTAGTAATTCGCACCTAGAGGTAGAATCTACCAGTTGATCAATGCGTGGAAGGGGGAAATCATTCTTTGGACAAGCTTTATTAAGATCTGTAAAGTCGATATACATTCGCCATTTCTCATTATTCTTCCTAACCATTACAGGGTTGGTGAGCCACTGAGGGTGGTTGACTTCACGGATGAATCCAGCCTTGAGAAGCTTGTCAATCTCTGAATGGATTGCCTACTTCCGATCAGGTGCAAAACGACGTAGCTTCTGCTTGATCGGTTTCTTATCAGGCTGGAGAGCTAGCCTGTGCTCGATCACCTCCCGGGGGACTCCGGGCATATCGGACGCCTGCTAGGCGAATACGTCCTGATTTGCTCGGAGGAAGGAGACGAGCAACTCTTTCTATTTAGGATCGAGTCTTGCCCCGACCAGAACTTTGCGAGCAGGTGGGCCAGCATTTTCTGGCCCAGGTAGTGACTTGGCGCTGTCCGGAGAAGCATCTTTGTCGAGTGATACCTCTTTTGATTGGTCGGAGGGTTTGGGTGTCACCTTCGGTCTCGAGTGTTTGGCCTACATGGTAGATGGATTAGCCTCTCTGGTCGGAAGTTCATCGACCAGTTCAAAGGATTTTCGGTCACATACATAAGCCATTTTTCGATCTCCCCGAATAGTGATGACTCCCTTTGGCCCCGGCATTTTCAAACTTTGATAACCGCAATGCGTGGCTATCAAGAACTTTGCTAATGCCGGTCGACCAAGAATTCCGTTGTGTGCGGATTCAAAGTTTACCACATCAAACGATTTTTTTCCGTTCGAAAGTTATCGGGCCTTCCGAACGTAACCGGTAGGGAAACTTGCCCTATCGGTTTAGCGGTGGAGCCAGGAACTATGCCATGAAAAGCATATTTCACTGGTTTCATCTTTGACATGGGGACCTGCATTTCCTCTAAAGCTCCAGCAAATAATATTAAAACTACCTCCATCTACTAAGACTCGATTAACCCTACAATTATTAATGGTTGGTTTAACAATAATAGGGAATCTACCTGGTTGAGTCGAAGGAATGGGCAGTCGTCTTTGCTGAAGGAAATTGCGATGTTCGACCACTTCGATTGCTTGATAATGGTCGGAGATTCGACGAGGTTGACCTCCCGCTCCATGGCCTTCAGATGACGTTTGGATTCGTATGAAGAAGATCCTCCAAAAATCATGTTGACTGTGTGTTGGGGATCCTGGTACTCCATCTCTTCGTCGCTATCCTTGTCCTTTTTGGAGCTCGTTTCTCCGGGTTCTTGTATTGCGGAAAATGGTCCTTCACCTGCATAATAATCCTCCAGTTTCTTTTGCCAGACTCTACAGGTGCGCAGATCATGCCCTGCCTGTTGGTGAAGTGGACACCACTTCTTCTTTTTTTGGAATCCCTCGGTCGGAGCTTTCGTCTTGCCCCGACCGGTGTAGTCCTTCTTACCCTTCATGAATTTATCAGGAATGGCTAGGACCTCCTTGTCGTCGGGCCTGCGGTTCTTTTTCTTCTTGAGAGACTTCTTATTCTTTTTCTCTAGTTTGTCTAGGCCGGGCTGAGGAATCTTGTCTTTTCGATCAATGGCTTCGCACCACTCAATTACTTCGCTAGCGGTGGCATACTTGTCGGCCATGTCAAAAAACTCAACGGTTGTTCTTGGAGGGTTCATTGCTATGTCCTTCGTAAACCGCCGATTTCTCAGACCTGTTTTGAAAGCCTGAATAACAGATGACTCTGCGACCTCGGGTATAGAATTGCGAACCTGGCTGAACCTCTTGATGTATTGATGTAAAGTCTCATCAGAACCTTGCCGGATTCGGTGGAGATCATCTTCCTTCGAGGCGATCGACGCACTCGAAATTTACAATTAGAAGATCACGAGTTGCTCCCAAGTATAGATTGATCCGACCGTTGGTTCAACAACCACGACCAAGGCGCACCCTTGAGCACGGTGGGTAGATAGTTGGCCATCACATTTTTATCACCTCCAGCAGCTCTGATGGCGGTGGTATAGATTTGGAGAAATTCCAATGGATTTTGAGTTCCATTAAACTTGTCCAAGTTGGCTGGTCGGAACCGGTTAGGCCAACGCACAGCTTGGAGCCCTGTAGAGAAGGCTCGGCAACCTGTGATTGATTCATGGCGCTTTCTCTGGGAGGGTGCCGGATTGTAATCGGTCGGAGACCGGTTTCTAAGATTGGAACGCTGGAACTCCAGTGTGCCGATCCGGTCGTAGACATTGGCATGATGCCTTCGACCGCCTACTTGATTCAGACGATGTCGGAGATCGTCGAGTCAAGCGATGGTTCTTCTCGACGTGATGGGGAGTGGCTTCGAATAACCTTCTCCTCGTGACTCCTTGGTCGGAATCGCCGAGGGCCTTGGTATCGATTGTTCCCGAGCATGACCATGTTGTCCCTCGCCGAGGAGGAACGCCGATGAAGTCATAGTTTGACTCCTGAAACCCTTTGTTCTCGAGACGCTTCGTGCGCCGCATGGTCTGCTGGAGAATTTGGATACTTGACCCACGAGTGTAAAAACCCGAGTTCTCGCTAAAGTAGGATCAGAATTATTTAACATATCTTGAACACGTCGCAAGTTTTGTACAGTTACCGAAGGTCTCAGGGGGTTCATACTGGTTGTAGGTGTACGCAGACCTGAACCTTCTCCTGACCTTCGGATTTGAACTGTTCTATCAGTTACTCTAGGTGGGGCAACGCCAGGCGAGTTAACTAATGGACGTCGACCAGCTCCGTGGACTCCGGAAGTTGGTGCCTGATGGCCCAAATCATCTCTAACAACACGTGATGGCGTGGTAGAGAATGTAGGACCGTGCAGGGTATCTTGATTTTTATCTCCGATCGCGTTGACTTCGTGCCTCCAGCACCTATCTTCCGATGAGCTTCCATCGTAACTAATGGAGAGCTTCTCAGTGCTTCTGCCAGAAGTTTCCACGACGGAGAGCGGTCGGAAATGAGCACCTCCTGAGGCCTCCTCAGCCTGATTCGGCGTACTGCCGATCGTATGCTGAGCGTGATCATCCCCACATGGTCTACGACCAGTGGAGACTTCATCGACACCGCTATCAGATGTCGGTTGACTCGAATTGCCGGCCGAGGAGAATATCTTTCAGCCATGATTTCATCGAGGGTATAGAGATTTTCGAGTGGTGGTGCTGAAATTTCTTCACCTGTTTTGCCGGTCGAAAAGACCGGGCTTGAAGAGGTCCCCTGACATTCCGAGCTGATCAGAATGGCTGGTTCCTCTGATTGCGCCACCGGAAATGGTGGCGCATCCTCGTCCATCTGGTCGATCTCGCTATCGTCGGCGACGTGCGAGCCGACGGAGGAGGAAGAGGAGGAGGATCTGCCATTTTCCTCCATGGCACGGATGCATCCTTCCATATCGAGGTCGGCGTAGTCCGCCAAGTCGAACCAATTCTCCTCATTCCAAACTCCGGGCATATTCGCATTAGGGATTGCAGGAATTTGGGCGAGGATTTGTATGAGTGAAGAGTTTCTTCAGGAAACTTACGTCTTCTTCCCCACGGGCGACGCCAGCTGTCGACGATTGAGTCACCGATCTTACGAAAATAAAAAGAGGAAAATGACGTGGAGTATCCTGGAAGAGAATGTGGGCTGCTCTTTATTAATATGAACTGGGATTACAAGACCTGACTAGGGACTATCTTTAATTACACCGAATGTATTGAATGCTACTGCTTTGGCTTCTGAGTTGCCTTGCTTTGCGTGTCTTCTGTTGTTTGCTGTTCTCTCTCTCCTCGTCTTCTGCGTTCCACCATTAAATAACTCCCGAAGAAGCGGCAGTTACTCCTGGAGAAGGCGTTCCTGATGAAATGTTATGACTGGTCGGAGGTTTAAGGTAGTTAACAATGTGCTAACTACCTTGCGGTTAAGTACTTGTGAGAACCTTAACCGTAAGGTGGTTTATTGTCAGCGTCTTGTATATCATCGCATGGTATGGAATGTTTTGCATGTGTTCCATTCATCATACGGTAAGAAATGCCAGTTCATAGCTTTTTGAGCAGTTACCTGGTCGAAGCCTAGTCCGACTAGGGTACCCATTGTGTAACCTCTAGAATCCTTACAACCAGTGAGGTCATTAGCCTTAGGGGTTACGACCATAAAGACGTATGGTCTTTTATGTATTAAAATAATACATAGAGGTTTTAATCCTCGTCACCGTGCATGAATACTAATTGCATATATTTCCCTACGGCTTGCTGAGTGCTTTATGTACCCACGGCTTTACGTCTTTGTTGATCAGTTGAAGAATATCAAGCTGCACAAGAGTTCTTCGTCCAGGAGTATCATGAAGGTTTTGCGGATTAGGATGCGTTCTCCATTTGATTGCCTGTGGGCATATTGATTGGCCATTTCAAGAGTTTCGTTTCGCTGCAAGAGTTTATTTGTTTCTTTAGCCCTGTGTGGTAAGTTAAGTAAACTTTGACCATAAGGTCCAGTTATTATTATTATTTGTTACTTTGAGATCTTTTTAGTTAAATCGAATAAATGGATGGTATTTCATCACTATATCCTATGTGAGCTAGCTACTGATCTGAGACTAGTTTAGAATACACAGAGGGTTCCTGAATTGTATTTTTGGGTCCCGACAATCCTCTTGGTCTCAACCCTCAACTCTCCACAAAAACCATTGGCGGATAGCCAATACTCTTTTCCAGAATTTATAAACACATTGTGTGACAATGCCGAATATTTATCAATATTTTATGTATCTTAAACTTATCAAGGTGAATATGGCCTACAAATGAACAGGTGGGTTTGTATGTCGAGTGATAAGATATATCTAATCATCATGACATTCAAAAGTATTATTTCAATAAAGAAGTAATTGGCATAAATACGATAATAAAAGTAATAATATAAGAACATGAAATATAGGATCAAAATGATCAAAGAATGCAATTTGCCTCCACATTCGCAGTCCTTGACTGGATTTACCTCTCCTGCGTCTTGATCAATTCCTTCTGTAGCTTGACCAATCATTTTTTGTTCTAACGTGGAAGAGAATCAAATAAATAAGTTAGGGCTCAACAAGAGGCGAGTTGGGAACAAAATAAAATAAAAAATTCGGAAAGAATAAAAAGAAAGGTGGTGGGGTGGTTGGGATTTATTGGGTGCTTGGTTTGGCTAAACGGAGTTGAAAATGCGATTCACGGGCTCGCAACGATCAAAACAGACATAATATGTCTTATTGGGTCTGGGATGAATAGTTGCGGTCTGGTGAACAGTAATGGATATGGTACTGTTCATTGCAGGTTGGGTGAATGGTAATGGGTTTTGAGCCGTGGGTTAACGAGTTGCACAAATAACGTGTTTTGGATGAATAGTGTTGGCCAGCCTGATGCTGCTTGAGCCGCGTGTGGCTCAGGAGCCTAGCGTGTTCCGAGGGCACCTGAGTCGTGGGCGACGGCACTGGTGAGGATGGCGGTGGCGCCGAGAGGTACGATGAGCATCACCACGGCTTGAGCAACCCATTTTTGGGTCTTGCTTGGGCCGAGGTGACTCAGGGAGGGGTGGTCGACGGCGGTGGCACACGACCGAAGGAGAGGAGGACGGTGGCGGCGCTCCGGCTAAGCTTTGGCCAAAGTGGCCGGTGCTTGAGCACCAGTAGGCCAAGGGAAGTCCGGTAGTGGCGATGGCGGGTCTTGGGGTGGCGGCGTGAGCCGTGGGCGGTGCATGGTGGCGGCAAGCTATGGGCGTTGGCGTTGGGCATGGAGCTAGGGGATGAGTTCGTGGTGGTGAGGTGTTGTTTACGGTGAGGTTAATTGGAGAAGGGTGTGGTCGGAGAAGGCGAATTGAAGAAGGGGCTAATCGAGGCTTTTTCGGGTGTGTCGGCGATTGAGGAAGATGGCCGGCGTTGGGGAAGAGAGGAAGTGGTGATGGTGTTGGCTTGAGGTCGTGGATGAAGATGGTGCGGCGGCTCGGGCTTTTATAGCCGGTGGAGGGCGGTGGCGGCAGTAGCAGAGCGGAAGCGAGCGCGATGCGTGGATGGTGGCATGTGTGGCAGCACAGTGTCAACTTTAGAGGGGGTGGTGCTAGCATGCAAGGTGGCGGGGTGAGGTGGCGGAGTCTTGGCGTGGAGCGGGGGCGGCGCAAGGACGGAGTTGACGGGGACGAAGGTGGAGAAGAACCGAGGCGGACGACGGGCGTAGGGTTGGGCAACACAATGAGGAAGAAAAACATGGGAGAAGCGCATGGGAGAAAGGCGCCTTCGGGCTAGAGGAAGCGGAAAACCAATAAAGGAAAGCGGGAAATGGGCGAAACTTTTTGAATTAGGCAAGAAAGCCAAATTTAGGCCAAACTCAAGCAAGTTTTAGTTTTTTGAAAATTTTGGGTCTTTTCAGCTAGTGCTTTTGCAAGCCAGTAGGAACAATTTGGTATCAAAAGAACACCTGATGCTTCATAGAACATGTAGAAAAATGTTCTGAAGAAAAAGAAAAGAGGAAGAAATTGAAGCAATAATGCAGTTTCAGAGAATTGTGCCTAACAGAATTGTAGGGAACTGATTTGGCAAAGCTTTTTGTGGCATTATGGACCCTATCTAGATTGCACGGGGTCACCGATTTGCAACCACTTTTGTGTGTGAGCGTGCGTGGATGTGTAGCTTTCTGATGCCTGAAGTTTTCTTTTTTAGAACGATGAACTCCATGGATGGTGACTACTTGTGGAGTTGTGGCTGCATATTTCAGCACCGGATGCTTTGGCAGTCGGCTCCTTGTGTTTTTATCCGTTTGGATAGGGCTAAGCTGTGCTAATTACTAGAATCAAGCACAATGCTAATCCGATCGAGTTCAGTTCTGGTTCAACTCTCTCAAGCTCATGTTTTTTGTATGTGTAATGCAGGTTTTGCGGGCATTTAGTCGAAACTCAACGCTTCAGATCGGGGAAGGTCAGAAACCATGAGCATCTATCGAGAAGCTCTAAGGTAAGAATCTCCAAGTATGGCCCCGTTAGGAACGTGTGAAATTTTGTAGGAATTCTTGTACCAATTATATAGTTTCCTACGCTCCAGTATTCCAAACAAGCCTTTTATATCTTTTCAATCCAATGGTTGGAGAATTTCACAGTATTTCTACATAATCTAAAATTTCATCCATCGAACTTGACTTTCACGCTTTTTTTGGATGGGCTTTCACGCTAATTTTGCATAATTTTACAGAAAACAATACAATACCCATAAGATTTGTTTAGAAATCCCAGGATCCAAACGTGGCCTTTAGTCTGCCTAGTAAAGCCCAGCCCAAACAAAGCCCAAGCCAAGCCCTAATAGAGAGCCCAAAGCAGCTCCCTTGCCTTATTTAGGTTCGTCACCCAATCCCTTTCCCCATTTCCTCCCCAATCTCGACGAAGTGAGCAAGGGATAGAATCCGAGGAGCTCGAAACCCTAGCGCCCCAATCAGCGCCCCGGGGCCGCCGATTCCTCCCGAATCCGCGGCGATTCCACGTTCGGATCCACCGGCCTAGGGCTCCACCGCTCCCCGGCCTCCTGCGGCGCGCGGAGAGGCGCCTCCTTCCGGCGGGTTCCTGATCTGGAAGGCGTCTCCCCGGCTGATTCTTGGGGTCCCACGCCGGATCTGCGGCGACCTGGGAGGGGGCGGCGACGGAGATGGCGATCCCGGCGTGGTAACGCCCAATTCGGAGGCTTTTCTGGTGGGGAGAGGCGGAAGGTTCGGGCTTTCGACGGGTCTCGCTGTGGTGGGCGATCGGATTGCTCCCGGCGGCCGCTTGGCTTCTTCATCCTCGTCGTTGTAGGAGAGCAGGCGCCGGCAGGGCGGAGGAGATACAACAGTGCTTGCTTGTACACTTGTTCATGTGTTTATTTGTTTCCTCGATTTGTCCTGGTTTAAAGCATCAATTTTTTCCGCTCAATTTAAGGGCGAAGACATTTTTTTGTTAATTCTTGCTGGTTTCTATCGAGTAATCTGCTTTATTACAGAAGAAGAGGGGAAAAAGCAACCAAAAAAAAAAGAAAAAGATAAAAAGATAAAAATAGAAGAAAAGAAAGGGGAATTTTTTGAGTGGGCAAATGGCTGTATATTACAAGTTCAAGAGTGCCAGGGACTATGACTCGATCCCAATCGAGGGGCAATTCATCTCGGTTGCCAACCTGAAGGAGAGGATTTTTGAGTCTAAGCATCTTGGCAGAGGCACTGATTTCGACCTCATGATCTCGAATGCGCAGACCGATGAAGGTTGGTCCTTTCTCAGCGAGGGGCCTTTGTTTGATTTCTTGTGTGGGTGAATGTATGCAAGCAAGATGGTAGGGAGAGATAATATTGTGATAGGCCCCGGTTATAATACTGTTTGCTCTATGTATGGTAAACCTGAGGCTGTTTGGTTCATGCACTTGAGGTCTGCATTGCCTCAGTTGTGCATAACGAAAATTAAGGCTTTATTTAGTTGGTATCATTTGTTTTAACCTTGCCTGCCTCAAATTTTCCTTATGCTTTTGAGCTTGCTAAGACATGGCGGACAGGGTTGAATTGTTGACGATGGATGATTAGCTATAAGCTGCACTTAGACTCTTAGGCAAAATTTTAATATTTTGACAATCTTAAAAAAACCGGCAAAGTTTAGCAATTTGAATGTGTGTTGGGATGTTTGGAAGATGAAGCAAATATTGCCTTGAACTCTAGTAAGTTAGTTTTGTTGCAAATGGCGCATTGTTTGTGTACATTGGCAAGCAATAATTCCAGACTGTATTGTAGGGCATTGCAATTGAAGTAGTATTCTACCTTACCACTTAGAATTTAATTACATGCTAGTTTAGCGGATTTAGTTTGAAATATCTTTGATTTTTTGGGGATTTGGGATGGAGTTATACAGTTGAGGTATTACTTAAATTATTTTCCTGTGACATTTGCACTTTCAGAGTATGCTGATGAGGCTACTATGATACCAAAGAACACGTCAGTATTGATTCGCCGGATACCAGGACGACCAAGGAAGCCTATTGTCACAGAACCAGAAGAGTACTGCCTTCATCTTTTAATTCATACTTAGTCCACGCCATACCTCATAATTCACATTACTCACGCATGAAGAGTCAAATACATCTTAGTTATCTGAAGGGACATGCCTTCAATTTGTATGTTTGACTGGATCGTGTCATTCAATATGGTCCTTGTCAGGGGTTAAGGCTCTTTATTAGTGAGCATAATTTGAAATGCACATCCGTTTCTGCAGGACAAAAGCTGCAGAAGATAGGATAGAAGAAGTCATGCCTTCTGGTAGCACTTTTCTTGGTGATTCATCTATGAAATATGTAAGAATAACACTTTCTAGTCTGGGTTACTATTTATGTCCAGCAAAATCTGCCATTGCAATTGCATTTGGATGTTTGCCATTGCCATTGCATTTGGATGTTTGAGCTACTATTGTTGTCTATTTATCCGGGGAGCTGATACCCAAGGTATTAAAATTGCAGCCTGAAGAATCTGAGTGGGATGATGAGTTTGGCAACGCTTTATATGTTTCCGATTCGGTCCCTTCTCAGCCTGCTAGCCAGGCAGTTGATGCTTCTGAAAATGAAGTTGACGAAGATAGTAAAATAAAAGCTCTTATTGATACAGCCGCTCTTGACTATAGGTGGGTGACCTGCTGGATTAGATATTCACTATGTGGACTGCCTGAATGACTATTAGTTTTATTATTCATACTAGGGGGAGGTAATGCTAATGAAATGTTGGTTTTAAAATCATTTAACTGGATGGTCATGTTTTCAGCCAAATCCCTGATGGGTATGGTGCTGGTAGAGGTTATGGCAGAGGGATGGGTGGAAGAATGATGGCTGGCCGTGGTTTTGGTACTTCTTCCTACCTTTTCTGTTGCTGTTTTTGCAATATTTAAAGAGACTAATAGAGCTTAGAGCTTAGAAGTAGCATCAGTAGCATTGATCTTTGTGACTTGTGAGGGAAGTACTATGTCCACCTAAACCTATGCAACATGGACACATATTGGCATTATTTTTGTGAAAGTAACTGTTCATATAATGCTACCTAAGAGGTACATAGATTCATTAGATTGCATGTTTTGTGACTTGCTGTGTCACCGTTTTTCCTTTTCACCCCCTTAATTTGTTTTCTTATGATTTCCCCCCTTTGATTTCTCAAGGACGTGGGCTGGAACGCAGGACACCTCCTGCAGGCTATGTTTGTCATAGATGTAAAGTACCTGGTATGTTGGTCACTTATCAAATCTTAGGCAATGGGATATTACGCTCTGTTTTCACTCAACAAATCTTGTTTTGCAGGTCATTTCATTCAACATTGCCCAACAAATGGTGATGCTAGATTTGATATGAAAAGGATGAAAGCCCCAACTGGCATTCCAAAATCCATGTTGATGGCAACTCCGGATGGCTCGTATGCACTGCCAAGTGGGGCTGGTGCAGTTTTGAAGCCAAATGAGTGAGTGAATTTTTTTTATCATGTTACTTTTGTAATAACTAATGCTGCATTCTACTTGGGGGACAAAGACCAATTATCTTTGTTTTGTTGTGTGATAGAGCTGCTTTTGAGAAGGAGATAGAGGGCCTACCCACCACCCGCTCTATTGGTGATCTTCCACCAGAGTTACGTTGCCCATTGTGTAAGGAAGTAATGAAGGATGCTGTTCTAACTAGTAAATGCTGCTTTAGGAGTTTCTGTGATAAATGTAAGTTGCGCTTGTAATAACCTATTTGTTTGCACACTGTTGTCATTGATACTGCTGTCATATAATATGGGTGTATTTTCGCTGTATGGATTTAGCACATAGCATTTTTCCTGTTCCTTTTCTCAATATCTTTACTTGCAAGCTTCAAACAAACATGCTTTTCAATGGGCTGACATGCTATTGTGTTTCGGTGGCAGGCATTAGGGACTACATAATTAACAAGTCAATGTGTGTCTGTGGTGCCACAAGCATATTGGCAGATGATCTTCTTCCCAACAAAACTCTAAGAGAAACCATCAGCCGCATACTAGAGGCACCACCAACTAGCAGCACTGAAAATGTGGGAAGCATGGTGCAATTACAGGGTACGTGCATATATCTATCAGTTATATCAGATAACTTGTCTCTATCACAGTTAGAAACTGATGCTAGTATCTTGTGTAGACATGGAGTCAGCTCTACCCGTACCACCCAAGGTTAGGTCTCCTGCTGTTTCTGCTGCTTCAAAGGAAGAGCCTAAAGCACCCACACCTGTAGAAGAGTCTCCAGATGCTGAGAGCCATAGTGGAGTGAAAGCTATTGTTGATGTGAATTCTTCGGATAAGAAGGTTACCGCAATTCCAGATGTCGCTGAAGGGACAATGGAGTGTAAGAATGTGAAAGAAGAAAAACCACCAGAAGTGACTCCTGTTGCAAAAGAGTCGCAGGAAAAATTGCCTGCAGGCGAACAAGGTGAAAATATTTTAGTCATGTTCATTTCCAGCTAACCCTTGCCTGTGATGCAGCCTCACTGCCATTTCAATTGCTAGAGAATTACAGCATTCCGTTTTGGTCAAATTAGGATAAAATTTATCTTGTTTAAGAATAGATGTGAGGACCGAGGAGTATAATATTAAATCTTGGAAGAGTATGAATTAGTTGAATGTGTTACCAGTTGTCTTTTTTTCTCTCAACTATTTCTGTTTCTTGAAATAATGACATTTTTTTTGGTGGCTTCAGCAGTAAAGAAGAAGAAGAAGAAGAAGGCACGTGTGCCAGGAAATGGTAAGTAGCAGCTTAAATAAATGGAGTACTTTGTCATATTTTTAGATTGCACCCAGCTTAAATAAACGGAGTACTTTGTCATATTTTTAGATTGCACCCTACAATTTATTGGTTAAATGATACATGAATTAGGCAGTCTAGATGCGGCCACTTCAAAGTCTAACTAATAAAATAGCCTAAATACTCCTCCTACTATTGGATTGCACAGATATTGGTTTTGGGGGGTGCACCTTGGCCCCAACAAAGCTCCGTCAGTGGGTTAAACTTTATTTTACTTGCTAATTATTCAAACATTGTTTATTGTATGTACAGCTGAGGAGCAATGGAAGATTTATCAAGATTTTGGAGCTGAAAATTTTGCTGGAATGCCTTTGGGTCCGACAGGAGGTTTCAACCTTTACTGGGGAGGAGGGGTGCCATTGCCAATGGATTACATGGGTGCACAATTTCCAGGTCCCATGCCTTACATGGGTTATCCACCAGGTCCATTCGACCCTTTTGGTGGGGGAGTTATCCCACAAGATCCATTTATGCCCCCAGGATACATGATGCCAGCAGTTCCTAGGTATATCGTTTAGCACCATTTGGATTTTCTGGGAAGGAATTTGTAAATGACTAATTGCAGATGTATTAATGTTCTTTTGACCTCTGGAATTTAAGAGTAATGTATAGCCTGCGAACTTTGTGGCGGTATTTCTCCATTTTCGTGGGAGATGAGTATTGTCCATGTTTTACTTCTTTGGCTAACAGCTTCCGATATCCACCCTTGTCTTTCCATAGACTGGCTACTGCTGTGGTCACTGCTGAAATCTCTTGAATAATTCATTTTCAGGGACCTTTCCGAATTAGCAGTCAACAGTATGGGAATGAATATGGGCCCACCAGTTGTAAGCAGGGACGAATTTGAGCCCTGGAAACCTGATCATAGGAGGAGGCGTGAAATGGATCGATTCAATGAAAGGTGATTGAACACTTACGATCATTTACTTGTTTTCCCTCAATATATTCTACAAAAACGATATGAATAGCAGTTGCGCTGTACTTTTAGATTTATCTAGTGCATCGGTCTATAAGTGCTGACTAGGAGGAGGACCTGAGCTATTTATACCAAACTGAATGTTTCAGTTGTAATATAGGAGCTGCTTCAGTCGTTTAATTTTATTGAGCTATTGCAATGTAAATCTCTGGAGTTTTGTTTTGCAGGGAGAGGGAGCGGGAACATTCCCGCGGGAGGGAAAGGGAGGGGGAGCGGATGCGAGAGCGAGAGCGTGACAGGGAGCCTCGAGCAAGGGAATCATCAGGAGCCATTAAGGATAGTACCTCGATGAGGCCGAAGGCTGTATGTCTTTTCCTGTCAATCTATTATCTTGCAAAGTTATGCACTATTATCAGTTCCACGGTAAACATATGGGCAGCAGCAGTAGCGAGGGCAGCAGCACTAGACAGGAAGAGGAATAGATGGAGCCATGCCTTCTGCACGGTTGAATCTGATGTTACCGAACATGAAAGGCACTCTGTTACATTCCTCTGTGCGTGCGCTTACTGCGGTGAGCGCAAATGCGATTGGGTAGTGTTCTTGGCTGATCCCAGTAAGGCCGATTTACTCAGTTGCTCGGGGTCAGTCGCCGGTCCGAGTTGTGTGGCGATGCGTTGTTGTCATGTCTGTTCATAGTGTTCCTTTTCCCCATCTTTTTTTTCCCCTTAGGCCTTAGTTTAAAATACCGGCCCGGAATTGGGCTTTCCAAACCAGGCCTTTCAGATGCTTTCCTGGTCTCGTGATTTGGGTTACATGATAGCATCATATGGGAGAAAAACATTGATTTGTCTTTTGTTTATTTTATTTATCTTTGGGCTGGGATTGTTCTTAAAGAAGTTTTTTTTGGCTCGTTTGCCTTTTTCCATGATTGCTTTTTTAAAAAGAAAGCACTGTTTTATTCTTTTCTTTCTGGCTTTAGTTACTACATTTTAGTATTTCACTGATGTAGATAGAACTACAATGCAAAGGTTAAAGTGCTTATAGCACCACGATGCGATTTTAAGCGAGATTATGATGCCAAACTCCAGAACAATCAAGATATTCTTGCGTAGTTTCTGCTTTACTAAACGGATAATGTTGTGTTCATTGGTGGGCCACGTGATTCCGTGGCAAAGCTTAGAATAGTCCTTGGCCGTACGATTTGAATCCGTTGGTTAGGAAAGCTGGAACAAAGCTTGAGTCTGACCTGTAGTCCCATGTTCTGTTGTTTCTTTTCCAGAGGTCGAGGTCCCAGCTTGACGGGTCGGATCGCGCGCCGCCGCCCAGCCCCGACCGGCAGTCGCGGCGCTCCCCACGCCGCTCCTCCAGCTCCGGCAAGAAGCGCTCCTCCTCCGACCGTTACGACGACCTGCCCCTCCCACCGCCTCCGCCGCCCCCGTCGCGACACGAGGCCGAGCACGCGAAGGCCGCGGCGGGCGACCCGCGGTCCATGTCCAAGGGCAGCGTCTTCTCCCGCATCAGCTTCCCCGGCGACGGCAACCCCTCGGACGCCAAGCGCAGCCGCAGGTCCTCATCCTCCAAGAAGAGCGGTGCTGCTGCGGAGGACAACGACAGCCGCCACCGCCACCACCACCGTGAGGCGGCCGCGGCGGAGGAGGAGAGGCGGAGGCCCGCGGCGAGCGACTACCACGGCGAGGAGTCGAGCGAGGAGGAGCACCACTTCAAGAGGCTCCCGTCGTCCTCCTCCAGGCGGGAGCAGGAGGCGCAGGAGGAGCCGCGGCACTCGCGGCGGTCCAGGGAGCGCGGCGGCGGCGGCCACAAGCGCCGGTGAGGCAAGAAGCATGCTACCCACCTGCTGCTATTCTATACCCGGCGATGATCAGTAGAAACTTTTGGGAGGTCGCCGGAAGTGCGCCTCCTAGAGCAGAGCATCTGCACTCTGTTTCTTTTCGTGTTCGCCTTCGGTCTTGTACAAATTGTCTTATGGGAATTCGGTGTTTTTCTCTAATCAAATTATCACATGAGGATTACCAGAAGTCTGCTTTCTTCTCGGCTCCTTAATTTAAGCTGCTTTTCTCCTCGTTTGTGCCATTGGCCTGTGGTGCTATTGCTATTAGCCTATTAGTATAATTTTCCTAAGGGAGCTGCTACAACACGCTATACCATCGGATCCTCAAACCGACGGTATATGATCTAACCGTTGGATCATCCCTGTTCTAATCGTTGCGCAACTTCTCCCTTTTCCGTGTCATTCTCATCTATGCACACAGGAGAACGCCCGCCGGCTTTTCCTGTCGTCCCCCCTTCTTCCTCCGCGTGTGTGGGAGTGCGCCCGCCGGCTTCCCTTGTCGTCCCCCCTTCTTCCTCTGTGTGTGTGGGAGTGCGCCCGCCGGTTTCCCCCGTCGTCCCCCTTCTTCCTCCTCGCTTGTCTGTGAAGCCTTGCTTAAGCTTCCTCGTCGTCCCCTTCTTCCTCCAGCGTCTTGTGGCGGTCTGCGCTCACGACTTCCCTCGTCGTCCCCCTTCTACTGCTGCTCTGCACACGCCCTAGCTTGCCATCGGCTTCCCCCGTCCTCCCCCCTTCAATCCTTCTCCGCACGCTCGCCAGCCCTCGCCTTCTCACATTCGGCCTCTCCCATTCGGCCACCGCCTTAGGCAAGTTTTGATTCCAATGTTTGTTGGTTTTTTGTTGCATGTAACATGTTCGACTAATTATTTGAATTAGATGCTTACATGTCTTGTTTCAACCCCCCCCCCCCCCGGGCCAAATAGGCTAATATGGCATCGGCCGATACTACTACTGCACAAGACGACTGACTAGAGGTCGCCTTTGCTGAAGCTTTTTTTTTGCCGCAAGTAATTGGCAGAGAGATGGAAACCCATGTGTTGGCCAGGAATTTTCCACCGAAGAAATGCTTCCACAAGATGAAGATACAGATTGTATCAGTTCACAACCTGCAAAACCATGTGTTGGTCTAGAATTTTTCACCAAAGAAGAAGCAAATAAATATTACAATGATTATGCGCTTAGTTGTGGCTTCGACACAAAGGTTTGAAGCTGTACCAAGGGCCATGTTACAGGAGAGTACAACATATATGAGTTTGCCTGCTTCTCTGAATGTGGCGGAAAAAATGATGAAACAGGAGCAAGTGCTAGCAGCGGCTCGCGGAAGAGTAACAAGCTGCGCAAGTTTGACTGCAAGGCAAGGATGGTGGTTGTTAAGAGGAATGAGAAATGGGTGGTTACAATTGCTGAGTTGGATCACAATCACCCCCTTTTGAGCCCCTTGACACTTCGCTTTTCAAGGTCGCACAGGCACGTCACAGATGTTGACTATGCCCTCATAGAGTTGGTTCACACAAACAATATCCCTACAAGGAGGGTGATGTCTGTCTTGTCTGACCTGTACGGAAACATGAGAAACATCCCCTTCACGAAGAAGGATGTGAGTAACATCCGATCAGCTATGAGACGCAAGAGTGAATACACTGACATGGCAGCAACGATTAAGTACTTTTAGGAACTGCAAGCAGAAGACCCATCATTCTTTTATAGTATGGAGTTGGATAGCGGTAACATAGTCAGTAGTCGCTTTTGGGTTGATGGATATTCGAAGGAAGCATACAAGAGATTTAGTGATTGTGTTGTGTTCGACACAACGTACTGCACAAACAAGTATCGGCTCCCATTTGCTCCCATTATTGGTGTTAGCAACCACGGTTAGATTGTGTTGTTTGGTTGTGCTTTTCTCAAGGATGAAATGATAGAGACGTTTGAATGGTTGTTTGAAACATTTTTGAAAGCGGTGGATAACAACCCTCCTAAGAGTATCATGACAGATCAAGACAAAGCAATGGAGATCGCAATCGCAAATGTACAACCGAACACCGTCCATAGGCGCTGCGTATGGCATATGTACAGAAATGCAAAGCTCAAGCTGGGGAGTCTGCTGTCAAAGCTGAAAGGTTTTGAAGATTACTTTAGATCATGCATTGATGACTCCTTGTTTGTTGAGGAATTTGAAAGAAGATGGGCTGAGTTGGTTGACCGCTGTGATCTATCAGACCACAAGTACATGCATCGTATGTACGGAATTTGGGAGAAATGGGTGCCTTGCTACTTCATGGAAGCATTTTTTTTCCATTCATGAGCACCACGTAGCGAAGTGAGGGCATGAATGCACTGTTCAAAGATTTTGTGCATCCAGGTGACTCGATAAGAAACTTCATCACACAATATGAGAAGCTCATACAGTCTTGTTTGGACAGGGATGACAATCAACAGTATGTTACTATTCAAACTGATGCAACATTGTGGTTAACGTATCAGATAGAAAAGCAGGCTTCCACCTTCTACACCCGTGCTATATTTGCCAAGTTTTAGGAGTAGCTCATGAATACCACAATGTACAATGCTGTCAATGGTGAAGCTCATGATTCTTAGTGTCCAGAATGTGTGTGTGTGTGTGTGTGTGGGGGGGGGGGGATTGAACATAATATACTTGGTTAATGCTAATTTGGAGGATCAAACATTTAGCTGTGTGTGCAATAAGTTTGGAAGAGACGGGCTGCTCTGTGAGCACATCCTTAAGGTAATGACACAACTGAATGCCAATCTAATCCCGCAAAAATATCTGTTGAGAGATGGTCACTGAAAGGTTCAGAAAGTTCTAGAAAACAACTTGTGTACATGGATGTCAATGAAGTTACGAGTACAAGGCTGAAAGATGCCCGTGTTTGCAAAAAGTCAGTTTGTATGGCTACTGAGGCATGTAAAATAGAGTACGGGTACAGGCTTGCCCTTCAGGCCATTGATGATTTGACCGATCAGCTAGCCATTGTTAACTTATCTCGACAACCGCCTCCTGAACCCAACAAGTACAACACTAGGAAGGACATATCTGTGGGTGAGAGTAACACGCTAGCGTTTGGAGATCCTGCCAAAAAAAAAATCTAGAGGCCGTCCAAAAACTCAACAAGAATACGGTCTTCCGCCTTTGACAATGACAAAACTATGGAGAAAAGGAAATCAAGGAAGATGACGAAGTAGCCAATTCAAGACTCCAGCCAAAAACAAAAAGTGTCCTAGCAAGGAACTTTTGTGATGTTTTTGTGATCTTTTTGCTATTGATGAAACTTGTCTGCTTTGTGATGTTTTTTTTTCATGTTTGTATGCTATCAGTCAGTGAACCTTCATGAAACTCATATGAAACTTGATGAAACATTGGTACTGTATGCTGTATGCTTCCTAGCAAGGAACTTGTGTGGTATTTTTTCATGCTCTATGCTGTATACTGTTTGCTTTGTTATTAAAATATAGATAAACATTGGTACTGAATAAACTTATGATGATACTATATGAAAATTGATGAAACACGATGAAACTCCATGAGACTTAGGATGAAACTTCATGAAACTCATTAAAAACACATGTGAAAAATATTTGACACTTCATGAAACACGATGTTACTATTGAAAAAAATTATGCTAGACAAAAAAAGTTGAAACTTCATGATACTTGCCTCATATGAAAACATATGAAACTTGGGATGAAACATGATGAACCTCCGTGAGACTTGATGAAACTCCATGAGGCTTAGAATGGAACTTCATGAAACACTTCAAAAAATTAGCATTAATTTGAGTGAAAATGGATGAAACACGATAAAACTTGGGATGAAACACAATGAAACTCCATAAGACTTGGGATGGAACTTCATGAAACACTTCAGAAATTAGCATGAATCTGAGTGAAACTGGATGAAACACGATGATACTCCATGAGACTTGATGAAACACGATGAAACTCTATGAGATTTGGAATGAAACAATGGTACTTTTGGATCAAACTATATGAAACACTTCAGAAATTAGCATGAATCTGAGTGAAACTTGATGAAACATGATGATACTCTATGAGACTTGATGAAACACGATGAAACTCCATGAGACTTGGGATGAAACAATAGTACTTTGGGATCAAACTATATGAAACATGATGAAACTCCATCAGACTTGATGAAACACGATGATACTCCATGAGACTTGATGAAACACGATGAAACTCGATGAGACTTGAGATGAAACAATGGTGCTTTGGGATGAAACTATACGAAACTTGATGAAACACGATGAAACTCGATAAGACTTGGGATGAAACTTCATGAAACACTTCAAAAATGAGCATGAATCTGAGTGAAAGTTGATGAAACACGATGACACTCCATGAGACTTGATGAAACACGATGAAACTCTATAAAACTTGGGATGAAACACGATGAAACTCCAAGAAACTTGGGATGAAACAACGGTACTTTGGGATTAAACTATATGAAACTTGATGAAACACGATGATATTCCATGAGACTTAATGAAACACGATGAAAACTCCATGAGACTTGGGATGAAACAATGGTACTTTGGGATGAAACATATGAAACTTGATGAAACACGATGATCCTCCATGAGACTTGATGAAACACGATGAAAACTCCTTGAAACACGATGATATCAATATTGAAAATTCATAAAACACTTAAAAAATTAGCATGAATATGAGTGAAACATGATGAAATACGATGAAACTCCATGATACTTGGGATGAAAACAATGGTACTTTGTGATGAAACTCCATGAGACTGTAATACGATAAAACTCTATGAGACTTGGGATGAAACTTCATGAAACTCATATGAAAAACACATGAGATCGGGTGAAACTTGATGAAACTATATATGACTGCTTGAGATTGCGTGAAACATGATATTTCATGTTTTGTGATGAATGTCTTAAATTCCGATGTCACTTGTTGAACTTGTATTAGACTAGATACAAAGAGATAGCTGAAACCATGGTCCAAACTGAAACTGAATTTGCATTAATACAAGTGAAACAAAAGAAAGCAGCGTTTCTATAACCATGATTCATAACATTGTGAAACACATTGTTAGACATAAGATGTTCACATTCAACAATGCTTGAATGGTTCAAAAAGGAAACAAGAAAGACCGTAAAAACAGTGTGACGTCCTGTACATTTTCAATAGATGAAGCACTGCAAGACACTACAAAAAGTGTGAACCTGTAAAACTAATCCAAAGCTTGTAAGCTAATACAAAAGTGAACTTAATGAAACCTTCTAACAAAGCATACACTGCAACCAAAGAAAAACACATTCGGGAGATCGTCTTGTGCAGTTCCAGTTGGAGATCCGATTAGGGTTTAGATTGTTGAAACGGTGGTATATGAGCCTATAAGCTGTTCCTTCTTGTAATCTTCAACGTTGGCCTGCATCACAAGAAATGTGGAACGCAAAAACTTAGACATAACTGAAAATCTATAGCAAATAAGTCTACAATTGTGCCCATTGAGATTAACATTGGCAGTTGCAAATGTAAAGACAGTGTTGAATCTCAATTACGCTTCGAACTTTGAATAAAAAAAGAGAAAATAAAAAACTCGTTACATACCGTGTTGTAACCAATGAGACTCCTGCCATTGTGACATTCAAGCATCCTTAGTACACAAAATCCACAATCATGATTTTTTCACAAAAAGACAAAAAACATACAAAAATGACAGTAAAAACAAGTTAATACAAAACAATAATTAAAAAAAATGATCAGTACCCCAATTTTGCATCTTTAGCACAATCATTAGAAATGAAGGAAACAAAAAGGAGTTGAAGTGACAAACATGGTGGTTTGCAATGGAATCTGAGGGTGCTGGACATTGAATATATCATATACCCCAATGGGGTGCCCTCGCAACCTTGACAAGGCCTGTTGTAGGTTGATACCCTGGGAAAAAAGGTACGATGATTGCGACAACTACTCACCACAATGTATATACTTGTCACATGCATTTAAAAAACTAAAAAAACACTTAAACTATATATGATTGGGACGAGTACTCACCACATTGTACCACAATGTATGGTAAAACTGTTGGCGCTGCTTTGGGCTCTTCATAGAATCATAGATCTCAACAGTCTCATTAAGCAGGTCGACAAAAATGAAACTCCAGTGTTGATCCAATAGAATTGGAATGTATATCTACATTTGATCCACAAAAAAATGTATTTGTGTATATTAAAATTGATACAAATCTGCATGAAGTTGGTATGGAAGGACACATGGATGAAACTATGTGAAACTTAGTAAAATTTAAAAAAGGGATGGTGGATTTTTTATGAATTGTGTATAGTGAGTGCGATGATACTTATATGTGTGTAAAGGAAAACATGTGTGTGCAATAGAAAACGGAATAAGAAAATAACAAACACATACATGTTTGAGTTCTTCGATTGGAACCTTGGAAAATCCAGCTGCAATCTTTGCATCATCGAACTGCAAGTATGATATCATCAACTGAGCCTACACGAAACCAGGGAAAAAACAGATACAAAAACATTCAAATGCGTGCCATGTGTTCTTTCAAAAAAAAAAGATCCGTCTGGTACTCATAGTGGCTATTGGATCTACAATGATCTTCGTTTTGGAATCCCAGTCAAGCATCAATGCTTTGCAACATAGCCACATAAAGGTGTTGCACACTTCGCCTTTCCTAGGACACAAAGCATTTGAAAACTCCTTTGCTGTGACATGAGCTCCTCCAATGATCACTTTTGTTTTTTTTTCCTTCAGTGATTCCACACATAACATGCTCTTTGAATGTTTGTGCAACAGTTGACTTGACAAAGCTCTTGTTTTTTACCAGTTGCCCTAAAGCCTCGACTTTGTCCATAGTTTTCTTTGTACCTTTTTGATCTATGTTTTGTGGCAACTAGTACGGTTCCAGGATCAAGGAAACACTCTCCGCCGGGTATTGACTCAATCAGTGGATGAATATTCTAGGCATCTTCAGGTCGGGGGGTCCCCTCTGAGTCACCAATCTCTATTGGTATGGGTAGTTGAATAGTGCTACGAGCTGCACAGCATGAAGACATAAAGACATTTAAAATGGAAACAAAATTCAGATATAGGCATAACTTTCAAATATTTCATTAAAAGGTTTCTTCAAAAAATGAGACTATTGACCATGTTTCATAGGGGGGCAATTTAAAAAAAGAAAAGATAAAAAATAATGAAACCCTTGTGTGAATCTTCATGAGACATCATGAAAACTGTCTTGTATTTTCATGTAACTTATATTAGATTAGGTAAACTAGGATGAAAACTATGTAAAACTTGAATGCAACTATGTGAGGCTACATGAAACTTGCCTCCTAAAAAAGGAATGAAACTTGTCAACAACAAAATCGATAAACAATGATACATTGTGAAACCTAATGTAATGAAACTACTTACTAGGGTTGAGCTCAATTCTTAGCTAGTCATTTCAGCTTGTATTTCTGTATCAGTGGGGCTTGCCAATGTTGTAGACAACTTTCTGGCAACAGGTTGAAATTCATCAATCTCGGCTGCACCCCCATGTGCATGATCCTCTTCATTAGCCTTGGCGAATCCATGATCCTCATCGATAGACTTGGCAGGTGCAAGATCCTCTTCATTAGCCTTGGCAGGTACATAATCCTAGCCTCGGCGGGTACATGATCATCTCCAACAACATGTACATGATCCTCTTCGTTAACCTTAGCAGCATCTTCATCTTGGGTCTGAGCACCGATGCCAGTTGCCTCTTGGGTAGCAACAGTGCCGATTTGGACCACCTCATCAAGCAAGCTATTGCATTGGATGTCTTCATAAAAATGGAACTAGATGTCAGTATTTGATGAAACTAGTTGAAACTTGACGAAACTAGTTGAAACTTGATGTCAGCATTTGATGAAACTAGATGAGACTAGTTATCAGTATTTGATGAAACTTGATTAAACTAAATCAAACTAGATGACACTTGATCAAACTAGATGTCAGTATTTGATGAAACTACATGAAACTAGATGTTAGTATTTGATGAAACTAGATGTCAGTATATGATGAAACTTCAAATACTTTCATATGAAACTTGATGAAACACAATGAATTAGTTTTACCCAGTTATTTGGAATTGAACTTCATTAAAATTAATAAAACTGCATGAAACATTGTAAAACTTGCTCTACAAAAAAACATGGATAAATCAATGGCACACAATGTCACTAGTGATACTTGGTAGTAAAAACATTTTAGAATGGATAGCTACTTACTAGGTGCAATATCCTCTTCATTATCCTTAGCAGGTACAGAATCCTCTTCATTAGCCTCGACGGGTACATGATCATCTTCATCAACAGGTACATGATCTTCTTCATTAATCTTAGCAGCATCTTCATCTTGGGCCTGAGCACCGAAACTATTCCTTACCTCATCACCGAACTCAGCAATGATTTCCGCGTCGGATGACGCAATCCATGACTCAAAATATTGAATAACGTCTTTATCAAGTTGAGAGTGTCTGCACTGAAGATTCATATTGAACTTGTCGATCAACTTGGCCATAGCATCCGTCTGTTTTGACATGAAACAAAAACATCAGAAAGGAAAGGTTAAACCACAATCACAAAAAAAATCAGCATGTTTAATAAAAATTTAAGATGGAAACACACACACAAATGACTAACCTCATCGCCCGTCTTTCCAGTCTTAGCATCACCATCGACGCCCAGTCCATCACCATGACTCTCACTATGCACATCATTTTGATAAGGCTTGGACAAATTCTAGAGCATAGATAGAAGAACATACACAAAATAAGAGCGGAAAAAATGGATCATGATTTTGCTCATGGACAAAAAGAATAAAACAGATTTATGAAAAGTAAAACAAACTACTAACCTCTTTACTGACTGAGGTTTCCTTGTACGTATCACCAACAATCCCATGTGTTTCATCCGCATTCGACGCAGCATACAAGGTTTCAGATAAATTCCGCACCTTCGAGCGACCATATTGAGTCTCTGTGTGGTTCCTCGTTGAAGACTTGACATCAAATGAGCTCAAAGACTTGAAATGTGTAGTCGTAATATGTTCCAGATGCGGGATGCCTCGTAGAGTCAATATGCTCGGTTCATGTACAAAGTCGACATATATCAAGTGCACGTAAAAAATGGATGCAATAAAAAATAAAGAGAAAAGGTTGTGTTAGTACAACACACACATATGATACTCACATGCTTCGAAACACAAAGAACCAAAAGAAAATGTGACTTACATCAAGAATATGGATGCACCCACGCACTTGCACATTAGATGCTTGGGATGCTTTGTAGTCTCTGATGCATTGAAGCAAATAATCACTGATGAAGTCGCACCAGTTCATCTCCTTTATGTTCTTTATATCGCTGACTGTACTCAATAAAGATCTGTTGATATAGTGACTTGTGTTGGGTGCTAAATATAGACAAAACATGACGAGCATGAAAGATTTGCAAAATGTCTCCTCGTCTGTTTCGCTAATCATCTCAAGTATAGCCACATTCACAGACTTTCCCCTCCCTCCGTTCGAGAATCTATCTTTCAATGTACCCTCCACATCCATTGGTGTTGGTACTTGCATGGTACTCAATGTCAACGGAATGACAATCCATGCCTACAAACACACTGCAGAAAAAAAATGATCAAATCAACTTTAGACTGTCTACTCCTTCCTGATCAAATGCCTACAAACACACTAAAAAAAAGATCAAATCAACTTTAGTCTGTCTACAAAAACTCACCTCGGCTCTTGCGCGCAGCCTCACCTCAGCTCCTCTTCCTGTCTACTCCTCTTCCACCCTGTGACAAGATGCGGCTGCACCACCTGCCTCAACCTTGAAGCCACTAAATTCCACTGCCTCCTCCGACTGCAACCACACATGAAATCAGTGACAACAAAAGGACAATCCATACATACATAAGGGCAATCAGTGTCAAACAGAGGCACAATCCAAAATCTCACTCCACAGACACATTTGCAACAACTAGCTTCTTGAGCTGATGAAACTGACAGGGAAGAACTGCTTGTTCAACCCACAACTACAGGCACACAAATGCATTGGGGCATTATCTTTGATCTTGGGCATTCATCTCTAATCTCAAACATTGATGGGTCAATACAACAAAGACATGATCCGGAGGTCCTTTATCTGGCTACAATGTCTCATAACAGCACCAGTCCCCCATACAACTGTAAACATGAGTTCTTTGCTCTTGTGGCGAAAGATTGCTCAAACAGTGCTTGGCGAGTCTCTGAATCACCGGTGTCATAAGGTTTAAATCGAAAAAATTCACCTAAAAAAATAAAAAAACTCACCAGGCGGTGCTCCTCTCCTAGCTCTTGCGCACCGCTTCACCTCAGCTCCTCTTCCTCTCTACTCCTCCTTCGCTCGGCCACAAGCCGTTCCTGGCGCTCCTCCGACTGCAACCGTACCCCCGTCGGCTCCTCCCACGCCGCCTTCTTCGGCCGCGGCTCCTCCCCCGCCGCCTCCTCCGGCCACGAAACCGCCTCTGCCTTCTCCTACGCATGAAACTACCCCACGCCGCCTCCTCCCTGGCATGAAACCGCCGTCTTTGGTGATTGAGAGAGAGAGAGAGAGAGAGGGGAGTACTGGGAACGAAACTGATGGAGATGGATGGGGAACGAATAGATAATGTGAGAAATAAGGAAAATCTGAAGCGTTGATTCTGTTTACATCTGACGGCGGTCGCCTATACCATTTTCTGGCTCCAAACGCTATGCATGCTGTTAGTACTGATCCTAATTCTGATGGTCGTTTTGCATGTAGTTCTGCGGGTGTGCCACCTGTCCACGCCACTGCTACGTGTCCGGTACCCTTTCCTCCCATACCTTTCCCTCTTAAGGACCTGTCAGTACTGAGCGATTCGGGCACAATCACACGCCGCGCCGAGTGCTAACGTAGCAAGCTAGAGAGAATCGAGGAGGATGAGCCAGGAGGAGCACCCGAGGATGTCGGTGCCCGAAGATGGCCAAGAGGCGGCAAGACCATCTCGCTACTGAGCGGTGCCGGCATGCCCATCGCGCCGCAGGACGTGACCACGATGTAGGACACCGAGAGCGCCATTCTCGGCCGGACGCCAAAGGCGGCCCCGCCGCCATCATGCACCGCGTCGACCGCAACGAAGCGCGCCGCGGCGCCGTGGCCACGGCGAAGGCCACCGACACCGCCGCCGATCACGGCGTCACTATCGCCGAGATCCGTGTCCCCGGTGGCCGCGTCGTCACCGAGTTTGTCGCCGGCCAGGTAAACATGTTCTTCTTACCTGTCCATGAATGCATGGGTGCGCGTGGCTGTTTGCGCGCACCCACTTACTAACTTCACGTGTGTGTGTACATGTGTAGCCTATGGGGCAGTACATTGCGGTGGATGACGTCGCCGCCACCGCAGCAGCAGAAGGAGGCGGTAGCGCCGGAGTGGTGGACGGCACGAAGATAACGACCGGGGAGGCTCTTGAGGCGATGGCGCTCTTCACTACTACAATAATATTAATACTGGACGCCTAATCACAGACGGTTCATCAAAACCGTCTGTATTAAACACAATCTTAGATGATTTTTGTTTACCGACCGTCTGTGTTATTTTCCACGCAAAAAACCGTCTGTAAAGAGGTCATATCACAGATGGTTCATGTTTAAAACCGTCTGTGAAGTATCACGAGCGGTTCGACAAAACCGTCGTGATATTACCCAATATCACAGGCGGCTTTTTTCGAACCGTCTGTGATACTTCACGACGGTTTCGCTATGAACCGTCTGTGATATTACCATATCACGAGCGGTTTTCTTGAATACCGTCGTGATAATTAACTCATCACAGGCGGTGCGATGTACATAGCTCCCCAGCAGAGTCTTTTTGATCTCCATCTCTGGCGCTACGGTAACCACGGGAGATCTCCAAGCCCGTGAGTCCATCACCACTCCGTGCCCGGTTTGAGTATCACCTCACCTCACTGAGCTCGCTCGTGTTGTCCATTTCAGCTATTGTCACCGAGGAGCATGCCGCTGTCACCTCTGTTCATCGATCGATGACCAGCTGCCTTAGACCTTCCCCGACTTCATTGACACCTTCCTCGTGATCAAGGTGAGCTACTGGAGCATAAGCATCCTTTAATTTGAGCAGTTTCAGGCGTTTACGGCAAAATCGATAGTGAAGCCCATGGCGCTGCCATGGGACATCCTAAGCCCAATTTGAGCTTAAAATCCTACTGTTTTTAATCATTTAGTTAATAATCTAACGAGTCTATGACATGTGGGACCGCCATAGATTTTATAAATAAAATCATGAAATAAAAATGAGTCACTAACAAGTAGGGCCCACATGTAAGTTAATAAAATCCGAAAAATGTAAAAATGAAAAAAACCACCTTTAGTTCAAAGAAAAATATGCTTTCTCTGTTGGAAAGCGTAATTAAGCCTCAGAAAATACGCTTTCGAAGTCACCCTTTTATTTATTTCTAGGGTTTTCAATACGAACCGTGTGATGGATCAAGTTGGTTGTCTACGAGAACCGTGTGAGTGAAGAGTACATTAATGGCGTGTGTGCTTTTATAAGAGTATCGAGGAGGATATGTTGAATTAGAGGCGGAATATATGTCTTGTACATGCATTATTGCGAGAATCTGAAGATGTTTAGGCGGCGCAGATCGAAGCACACTTGATTCGAAGGGTTTCAAAAGGGTTATACGTTGGACCGGTCATGGTGAAGAGCATATTATCTGAAGTCAACGATATGTCGCCGGATGATGTCGATTGTGGTTACGATTTGGATAGGGCTGCGATGACAATCTAGATCGAGATGCTTGCGATCGAAGGAAGCTGTGATGAGAGGAGTATGTTCAATTCGGGGCTTGATGGAGGACTAGGAGAAACCTTTGTTCGAGTGGCCGAATTTGGAATACACAAGGTTGTCATCCGTACTTGAGCTGCTGAAATTGAAGGTAAGCAGCGGTTGGTCAATAAGAGTTTCACGTGGTCATTAGGTCTCTTAGCGGATATGTACGAGGGAAGCGAGTTGCCTAAAACCACCTACAAAGCCAAGAAGGTTCTTTGTCCATTGGGAATGGAAGTAGAAAGAATACATGTATGTCCGAACATTGTATCCTCCATCATGAACGAGTATACAAACATGCATGTATGTTCGGTGTGCAACACATCCCGATACAAGCGTAAGAATCAATCAGATGACGACGAGGGAATCAAGGTGAAGAAAGGACCTCTTGCTAAGATGGCATGGTAGCTTCCTGTAATTCCCCGTTTGAAGCAGTTTTTTGCGAACCCAAAGAATGCAAAACTGCTGCATTGGCACTCAAAGGAGCGTAAGAATGACGGAAAGCTAAGACACCCTGCTGATTCCGCCCAGTGGAGAAACATCGATAGGAGGTTTGCAGACTTCGGTGTGGTACCGAGGAATATAAGATTTGGATTGAGTATAGATGGAATGAATCCTTTCGGTAACATGAGCAGCCGACATAGCACTTGGCCCATGACGCTCTGTATCTACAACCTTCCTCCTTAGTTGTGTATGAAGCGGAAGTATATTTTGTTGTCGATACTTATCCAAGGGCCGAAGCAACACAGGAATGATATTGATGTGTACCTAGCACCATTGATGGAAGATCTAAAAATATTGTGGATTGAAGAATGCAAGTATGGGATGCGTACAAGCGAGAGAACTTCACTTTACGTTCCTTGTTGTTACGCACCATAAATGATTATCTGCCTTTGCTAATCTGTCGGGCGAGTACAAAAGGGCCAAAGCACATACTCTTTGCTTAGATGATCTGAGAATGTATGGTTGAATCACTCGCAGAAAGCGTGTACTGCGTCATCATAGGTTCCTTCGAGGGCTCACCCATACCGCAGGATGAAGAAACAATTCGACGGAAAGAAGGAGGACAGTTCAGCTCCAAGACATTTAAGAGGAAAAGAAGTCTATGATATGGTTAAGGATTTAGATGTTGTGCTCGGAAAGGGATGTAAATTGAGGACTCGTAAGAAGAACATGTGGAAGAAGAGATCAATATTTTAGGACTTACCATATTGGGAGCACCTAGAAGTTCGCCACTTCATTGACGTCATGCACGTAGAGAAGAATGTATGTGACAGCTTGATTGGTCTCTTATTGAACATTTGTGACAAAACAAAGGATGATGTCAACACACGGCTTGACTTGGTTGATATGGACATCAGACCTAAGTTAGCACCAACAAAGACCGATAAAGGACGAACGTACCTTCCCCCTGCTTGTTACACTCTGTCCAAGGCCGAGAGAACTAAACTGTGCCGATGCTTGTATGGTGTGAAAGTTTCGTCCGGTTACTCCGCCAACATGAAGAAACTTGTTTCGATGGAAGATTTGAAGTTAATTGGCATGAAGTCTCATGATTGTCATGTGCTGATGACACAAATGCTCCCTGTTGTAATTAGAAGTATTTTGCCGATCAAGGTCTGAGAGACAATCATGAGGCTGTGTTATTTCTTTAACACAATTGCTCAGAAGGTCATCGATCGAAGGACTAGATGCTCTGCAGACGAGGTGGTGACGACTCTATGTGATCTTGAGATGTATTTCCCTCCGTCATTTTTTGATATCATGGTCCATCTCATTGTTCACATTGTGAGGGAGATAAAGATGTGCGGGCCTGTGTTCCTACGTAGCATGTACCCGTTCGAGAGGTTCATGAGAATTCTCAAGTCCTATGTACGAAATCGATCTCGGTCGGAGGGCAGCATCGTTGAAGGTTATGCAAACGAAGAGGTCATTGAGTTCTACGTCGATTACATGGCTCAGGTCAAACCAATAGGTGTGGCTCGATCTTGCCTTGAGGGGAGGCTCGAGGGTATCGGGACCATCGAAAGGAAAGCAATCACTCCAGATATGGATGCGTATGCTCAAGCCCATTTCACGGTCTTGCAACACATGACTGAAGTGTCCCCGTATATCGACCAGCACAAGGATGTGCTTCGGCAATAGAATCCGGAGCGGCCGGATGTTTGGATCACAAGACAACACAATAGATGGTTCAACCAATAGTTGAAGGAGCGACTCGCTAGGAGCTTGTCAAGTGATATGCTGACATGGTTGGCAAAAGGGCCAACATTCTGATTGTGACATGGCGAGGATCGACATAAATGGGTACACATTCTATCTGTGAGCTTAGGATATAAAGAGCACTAATCGAGCAGTATTTGTCGCATAGATGCATTCAATACCGATAAATTTGAGGAGCTCCTACTATAGGCAAATAGAGGAGATATGGGAGCTCGACTCGTGCTTTTCAAGATCCCCTATTTTGGTGCCGTTGGGTCCATCTCCCACAGGTGAAGGTCGACAAGTACGATGTCATTACCGTGGACCTCGAACGTGTCAGATACAAAGACGAACCATTCGTACTGGCTAACCAAGTTGTTCAAGTCTTCTATGTAACCGACCCGACAAATAAGAAGCGCCACAGTAGTTCTTCATGAAAAAGGAGGATTGTCGGAGTTGAGAATGTAGTGGATGAGGAAGAATACAATTAATTTGATGAGTTGCCTCCTTTCGGAAACGGCATAAGGGTCGAGGAAGAAGAACATGACGAAACTAACTACATACACGTCGATCATCATGAAGGGCTAATTTTAAAAGATTAATTGAACAATTAATGTGTGCATATGGACGTTATGATAAATGGTTAATTTTAGTTCATTTGAGTTAATTGATTTATACTGTGAAATGGATGTGATTGTTTCTGAAATGAATGTGAATTGGATGAATATACATGTACTTGTTGTGTTTTCTGCTTGTTTCAGAGGGCATGGCTAGCAATTCCTGAGACTAGCCAATAAACAGAACTAGATTAACCAATACAAAATAATATCACAGACGGTTTGTAGATCAAACTATCTGTGATTATATATCACAGACGGTTCCTTGGTAAAAACTATCTGTGATTATATATCACAGACGATTGTTGATTGGAACCGTCTGTGATGTCCATCCCTATTTATGTTCGGACTCTAGGGTTTGCCTACGCCCCCCACTCAAACGATTAAGTTTCTCAACTCCTTGATCCCTCCTCCCCTGAGCCCGTCACCACTGTCCTCGACACCGCCTCCTCCTCAAGCCCGGCGCAACTCCTCTCCCGAGCCCGTTGACACCACCTCCTCCCCCGAGCCCGCCGTGCCTCCTCCCCCGAGCTCGCTGTGTCTCCTCCCCTCCCCCGAGCCCAGCGCGCCTCCCCTTCGATGCCGCCCTGCTGCTCCGGTACTGCTCCCTGCTTGTCCTTCTCCTCGACGCCGAAAGGTAACCAATACCGAGTTGCCGACCCCGACGGCCCTTTCCCTCACTCTTTCTATCAATAATCTGTCATGGTCCTCATTGACTCATGATAATTGTACTTATTTTAGGAATTTGTATTTGTTCTAGTCAGTTATTCATATGGTATTTGTTTTGATACTGCTACTGGAATATATTGCAATGTGGTGTGGTGGGCTTGAGATGAATGCTCTGTGATGATAATAGTCTTGTACTGAAATTGTTTTGATAATTGGGTTTGAACTTGAGCTCTAAGTGGAATGCTTACTCTACATGTGATAGCAATATCAAAATGTTAAATCTTAGCTTTATGCTGATTTCATTTGTTCACATGATGTTTGTGTTGATCATATTATTCCTTTTAAATGACTTGGAGGATTTACATGTCTATGTCAATTATGTCATTGTATTGGTCTTAATTTCTTTCCTATTTATCCCAATTATTATTAATTGGCGTGTATACCCATACACATAGAGATCGAATCTTATGATAATATGTTCATGCGTGTCAGAACTTCTATTTCTTGTGAAGATGTCTTCCGCTCATTCTTTGTCATCGCCGCCTCATGTGTCTGATGATGCACCATCCTCTGGAATATCCAACCGCGGTAGAAGAAGAGGAATATCGAAAAGGCCCGCGGGCCGATATACCATCACGGAGGTCAATCGTCTGGGACCCCTATCAATCATCGCCGAGTAGCTGCCGTATTCCGGAGAACGGTCGGAATAGTTGCACGACAACGGGTCAACGTCACCTACGATTCGTGGAAGGAGTTGACCAAAGTACAGAAAGATGAGCTGCTGACGGATATTTTCTGATTGTTCGAGATGCCGGAAGAACACTAGGACTCCGTGCGACGACATGTGTTGCTACATGCGTACAAAGCGTGGAAGAACTTCAAGAGCACGCTTGTCAAGAACTACGTGGAGAAGGATTTGACGCCCTTCCACAAGTATCCGTTCTTGGAAGAGTCCTAGGCCGAGTTTGTGGCGAAGAAGACGATAGATGAATTTAGGAGTGAAAGTGCGACGCACACGGCCCGTGTGAGACCCCGACGTTTATTAAGCTCATAATACTTAGTCATCCAATTGACCCTAGTATTATCAACCAAATAAACCCAGTCTCGAGAGATGTATACTTCCCAGAATGCAGTATACATACCTCACAACAAAAGAATGTATCCATTCCATACAACACATAGTACATAAGCAACAAACCAGAAGTTATTATTAATAAGGAATAGGTTATTACAAAAGAGGGGCCCTTAGGCCAAATAACAACAAAACTACAAAGATACACAATGGAAGCAAAAAGTGCCATAAAGATGGCCCAAAATAAGAGCCAACAAAGTGTGCCTTTAGCCCACAAGGCAATCGACCAGGACCGCCAAGCTAGTCGCTCTCCCAACCATCCTGACTCACAAAAGTAAAGCCCTTTGGGCTCTACCTCCTCTGCAACAAAGTTGTTAAGCAAAAGCAAATGAGTACAATAAATTGTTTATTGTACTGCAAGAATGACGTGTAAGATAACAGAACTATAATTTAGCTATATGCAAGCTTTATTTAAGTGGATGATGCTTTGGACTCATTTAAGCACAAAGCAAGTTTTCATTTGCAATAATATAGTAGATTGAAAGCAATTTGACAAAGCATTTTTAATTGTTGAAATAACAACGAGATAAATAACAAGGTAACAACAACAAGAACAACCTAGAAGTGACCAACCCAAGTCACCACAAACAATAGCATGAACTCCCTGTTCATACCAACCATGTCAAGTTTTAATTAAAGGTTGTAGTCTAGTCTTGAACGACCTTACCAAGCATGTCCATAACCTAGGGCGAGGCTATTGAATAGTTTTATCCTGCGGGGTGTACCACTTGTACCCACACGCCGGACCGCCTTTCCTTTAGGCACACTACCTTTGGTATCTTGAAGCACGGCTAAGTCCTCTGAGGCATTTCCAATGGACAATGCTAATTTCGAGTCGCACAACCCACGGGAGAAGGAGACATCACACAACCTACCCGGAAGCTAATGCTCCTCCCACATCACACACACATTTTATCTTTAAAACACACCAACCGAAAGCGACCCCAATTAACACCGCCCAAAGTACTTAGTCAAGAGGGTTCCATATGCCCCTCGTGTGGTTAGTATGCAAAATCGCTGGCTTAGTGACCCAAGTACTCGGTCCTTAGGGACCCGGGCATACCACCACATCCAAAACCGCACCATCCATCCAATATGCCCAAGTCTAAATCAATCTTTTATTTTCAGTTTTGATTTTACAAATTAATCAAAGCACAAGTGCTGGACATATAGGAGTAATAATCAGTTTTGAGTGATCAAGACCATCGACTAAGTCGATGATCGCCCATTCTATCGTTACTAAGCATGTCTAAGCAATTTAATCGAAACTACTAAGTGATAAGAGCTCATCCAACGAGCTCAAACCACAGCAAATAACCTAGGCTCATGGTAGTAGAGGATAAACAATTCCTACAGATCATGCAACTATAGGCTTGCTAGCGACATTTAACACAAAGTAGCATGCATACATAGAAGTAAAACAATATATTAAGCTTTAAAGTAATGGGACAATGATGGAAATGATCAAACTGCTTGCCTTGTTGCTGGTCACTTTGTTGCGGAGGGTCACTCTCGGGATCACCACAAATGTCGAAACCTAACGGAAAAGCAATAAAGAACCGATAAGAACGACGAAAAACAACAAAGACAGCACAGCAAACGAACTCCAAATTCTCTGAATTTTCTACAGCAGCAAGAGAGTGGTTTTCAGGGGATTTTGCAACAAGAACCAATTGATTTGGATTCTCGATGCAAAAGTTATGAGCAAAACAATTCTGCTCAGCCCCTAAAATACCAAACTGCACTATTCACTAATTTAATTATGAGGCAACATTTTCAAGAACAGAAGTGAAGCTGAAATTTTTACTGTAAAACCAGCACCTCATGAGATGAATAACACAATTGAGTTCACCTCATTTGGAGCTATATTGCACTTTCTATAATTTTTCAAAAACAAGAACTTGAACAAAATTATAATGCACAAGTCCTCATTTCTATAACAGCAACATGCTCAAAACTAATTTTCACAGTGAGTTCACTAATAGGAAACCAACAAAGTTGGTCTCACCCAAAAATAATCTACAGAGCATTAGTTATGTGTTTTACAAGTTAAGCATTAACTTGAGTGTATATTTAAAGTGAGTTTTAAAATCTAATGGCAAAACTGTGCTCTGGAGCTGAACTCAACTTACAATCATTTTTGGATTAAAGTCAAGTTCAAGACAGAGCTAACACAATTTGAATGACCTCATTTGGAATTAAAATGAAAAAGATCTGAAATTCTAAAGTTTATACCTTATTTAGGTTTATACTAGAGCTCACTTTGGAATTTCTAAAAATCACAAAGGCATGGGAGGGCGTGAGCCACAGATCATAGATCTAACGGCTCGAGACCTCCCGAGGTAATGCACACTGCGCTCATGAGGTCCAGAGGTCTGGACCTCCTAGCAACGCACATGCGCGAGGTGAGGGAGGTCATGGCCGTTGAAGGTGAATCCAACGGACCACAACGATGAGGGGAGGTCCGGGACGGACCAGATCTAAAGGGGGAGGTCCTCAACAGTTGAGATCTTCCAAAGGAAGATCTAAACTATCAAGATCTCCCTAAGGAAGATCTACATCGTCAAGACCTCACAGGGGAGGTCCTGGACGGTCCAGATTTTCCAAGGGAGGACCTTAGTGGTCTAGATTGTCCCAGGGAGGACCTTAACGGTCAAGACAACAACAAAGAGGTCCTGGGCGGTTCAGATCCACAAGGGGTGGTCCTGAACGGCCAAGATCTAACAAAGGGAGGTCCTAAGCGGCTCAGATTTCCTTTGGGAGGTGCAGGCGGCTAAGATTTACCCGAGGAGGTCCACAAGGTTAAGAGGACCTCGGGGAGGTCCCACAGTGGAGATCAACAGGGAGGACCTCAACGGCTAAGATCTCCACAAGGAGGTCCTAGCGGTCAAGATCGCAAGGAGGAGGTCTGGGGTTGTCCTACAAAAGACCGGGGTGGTCTTTGCAAAGAGGACCCCGAGGGAGGTCTTTGCAAAGAGGACCCCGAGGGGAGGTCTTTGGGAGGTCTTTGCCAAAAGTCCACGGGTGGTCCTTTGGCAAAGAGGTCCCAGAGATGCACGCTGCTGGGAGATTAGGCGCGCGGCCTTAATTGCGCAACAAGGGACGAAAACAAGGCATTAAAGGTTGACCCGAGTTTACCAATGATAAGCAATGATGATCGCATTTAAGGGGGAGATCTTTGTCCTAACGGCAATGGCACGGTGCCATTGTCGTCCGACAAAACCCCGAGAGGCTCCCAAGGCTTGTCATGGCGATGAGGACCTCGCGGCGCCATCCAAGGCACCAACGTGCGCAATAGTGTTCTTGACACGCCAGACCATTCCCTGCGGGGGTGGCCTGAGCGGCGACGAGCCGTAGATTGGCGCAAAACACACGGCCAAAACACAAACAGCGATAATGAGCTCCATGCGTACATTCAAGCGTGTGCCCAAGAAAAGCTCCGCAACAACATACATCGCTGGTGCAAGCATCTGGGACTACCGGAGGGTTACGGAGGTCGCGGAGGTGCCGAGGAGGTTGGGGCGTGGAGGACCGGAGTTGGGGAAGAAGGGTTGCTCCACGGCCAACTCCAAGCTCCAAGCTCCAAGCTCCAAGTTAGGCCTCTTCTGAAAATGTCCCAACCAATTAAGTTAGGGCTTTTGGTCACAGAGGGTAGTGGCTTAGATTGAAACAAAGCGACGGAGAGGAAAAGCCACAGAGCACCGAGCCACCGAGGAGCTCCAAGGGCATCAATGGCGCCAAGGAGGTGCAGGTGGTTTGACCTCCACAGAATCGAGAGCAAATGGTGAATGGTGGAAAAGAAGCCAAGGAAAACAATGGGGAGGTATTATAGCAGAGAAAAAGGGGTCATGAGCTAGGGTTAAGCTCATGGTGAGTTTAGCCCATGGCTCGGTCCATGGCTTGGACAGACATGGAGGTGACAGAGAGGCGAGGCACAAATGACTTTGGGATTAAGCATCGACCCGCATTAAATCTTTGGCGAGCAAAGAGCCGTTGGGACAAGACAGATCCTTGCCTCCTCCATTGCCATGGCGTCTGCAAGGCCAGAGCTAGGAGAAGAACAGAGTTGCCCACCACCGTGCGATTAGAAATGAGGGGAGGTCGTGACCCTCAGATCTAAATCGAAGCAGTAAGTTTTAAAAGGAGAAGGAGGAGATCACAGCCATTGGATCTGGATCGGGAGGTCGTGACCCTCCGATTTCCATCATCTTGAATCATGCGTGGAAAAAGGGACGGGGAGGTCCAAAGCGTTGGATCTCAATCCAAGTGCGGACCTCTGTGAGGTCTTAACCGCATTACGAACTTGAGAACTCGAGGGGAGGTCATGGCCTTTGGATTTAAATCAAGGGCCACAACCAAAGGGGAGGTCTTAGCACTACGCGTAGCGCACAAGAGGTTATGGCCATCAGTTAAGATCTAATGGTGATGAGAGGCGAGGAGGTCAGAGGCGTTATAATAGGCAAGGAGGTTAGGACCTTTGGATTTTTGATCCAGCGGTTACGATCAAAAGAGGGGAGGTCTGAGCTTGCACGCACTGTGGGAGATCATGGCCTTTAGATTTAAATCTAAGAACTACGACCTCACGTCTTGTGCGGGAGGTCTAATGCGCACAAGACAAGGAGGAGGTCGTGGGCTGTTGGATCTGATCCAACGGCTACGACCTCAACAAAGTGGGAGGTTTGCTTAGTTTAACAGTGAGGGGAGGTCATGGCCATGGATCTTGGATCCAAGGGCTACGACCTCAACAAGGTGGGAGGACCTGGCGCTAGATAACGAAGGAGAGGTCAGGGCCGTGGATTTTGATCCAGCGGCCAAGACCTGATGAGGTGGGGAGGACATGGCTGCGTTAGCTGAGGAGGAGGTCGTGGCGGTTGGATGTTAATCCAACGGCTACGACCTCAACAAAGTGGAGAAGGAGGTCTGACGGGTCAGGAAGTGGGTTGGGTTGGACCAGCTTTGCAAAGTGGCTAGCCCAAGGAACAGTACGAGTTTTTGAATTCAGTTTTTAACAGCTGAAACTTAGCAGAATTAATTGAGATAGCAAATGAACTCCAAAATTCATGAAATTTTAACTGGAGCTTGCTGACAATGAGATTAACCTTGCATAAAATTTCCAGAGGTTATTATGCAATGCATTTTTCTCAGGAAATTCATGAAGGTTGTTCAAGGATTTGTTTTACCTCCAAAATTTATCAAACAAGTTTTACAACTTGTGATATTCTTCAGAGGGGTCCCACATCAGTTTTGGGGACCAAGGAAAATATATTCCAATGTTTGACACCAGATTTAGACAATTGGAAAAATGAATTTGACTTTTGGTCAACAAGAGCTTTGTGTTTTTAGATTACACAACTCTTGGACAAGAATTACATAAGAGATTAGGGGTTTTCAAGATGTGAGAAAAAGTTTTAATTTCTACACATATAATTATACTTGAATAACCCTAATTATACATTTGGGATGTTACAAAATCTCCCCCCCTTACAAAAATCTCGTCCCGAGATTTTGGCTCAGGCGGGGAAAGAAGATGGGTAGTCTTTCCGTTTCCAAGCAACTTCAATCACGGAATGATTTGGCCATAGAACTTTTAGGATCTTGAGGACACGATTCCTTGATCTTCTTTTAGCTTCTTCAAAGATACGAACTTTCCTTTAAGACTCTTATCCATTTATAATATTTTTGTTGTACTGGGACCTAATTCTCGAACTATGTTCATCCAACCAACACTTTATTTAGTTACATATTGTTCCCACTCGTTCCTTGTCAAGCGGATTTTATGTGATTTGTTTTATTGCATTGTTTCTCGTCAGTCACGATTCGACCCAACTTCTTGCACATCAAGAATTTCCAACGAGCTTCTCGGATTGGAACACGGGCACCCTTAAGTGGGACACATGAAAAACATCATGTACCCCTCAAGTGCAGGTGGCAACTTCAACTTATAGGCAACAGCTCCTTCTTCTCGATAACGCGGTAGGGACCGACATATTGAGGAGCCAACTTGCCCTTGACGCTAAAGCGTTGATGGCCCTTCAAAGGAGAGATTTTGAGATAAACAAAGTCATTAGGCTCAAAACGCAACTCACGCCGACGGCGATCCGCATAGCTCTTTTGCTGGATTGAGCTGCAGGCGCAAACGCCACGAATAAATTTGGACTTGGCGCTCGGCCTCATTGATTGAGTCCGGGCCAAAGAGAGGTCTCTCACCGGTCTCTGACCAGTTCAACGGGGTCCTACACTTTCTCCCGTATAAGGCCTCGAAAGGTGCCATGCCGAGACTGGCTTGAAAGCTGTTGTTATAAGAAAACTCGGCGAATGGCAAGCATTTCTCCCAATGCTTCCCATAGGAAAGAACACAGGCACGAAGCATATCTTCCAAAACCTGGTTGACCCTCTCGGTCTGACCATCAGTTTGGGGAGGGTAAGCTGATCTGAAAGAAACACGAGTTTCCATAGCCTCTTATAGGCTATGCCAAAATTGAGAAGTGAGCAGAGAAGCACGATCAAGACGATCGTCTTCAAGACAATCGCAAATTTACGACGCGAATATGCAGAGATCCTTTGGAAGACCTACGAAGGTCATTTTTGTGATCGAGGGCTTGATCTTGATTCGATGGTTGGTGGTGCATGGCCGTTGTTAGTTGGTGGAATGATTTGTCTTGTTAATTCCGGAACAACTTGTCTGGTTAAATCCGGAGCGATTTATTTGGTTAATTCCACTAACAACGGGATCTCAGCCTGCTAACTAGCTTTACGGAGTCATCCCTCCGCAGCTAGCTATCTTAAAGGGACTAAGGTCGTTCTTAGTTGGTGGAGCAATTTGTCTGGTTACTCCACTACCAAACGAGACCTTGGTCGGTTAACTAGCTATACGGAGTCATCCCTCCGCATGACTAGTCTCTTACAAAGGATTATGGCCGTTTAGGCCACGAAGGTTCGAGGCAACAACGGTATGGGATGCCCTAAAAGGTATAGGGACGAAACGTGCCACTTTAATCAAACGATCGACGACAACCCCGATGGCCACTTGGGTTTGGGATAGACTAGCAAGATCTCTTTGAAACCGGGGTGGTATCTTGGGCACCGAAAAAGAGCGAAATAAAGATTGCCAACAGTGGCGAAAGATGGAGGTACCAGGGAATGAGGCGCTCTTGAACTGAACAAAACAGTAGCAGGGCAAGAGTTAGCGAGAAGTGTACCTAACACGACGTCAGGTGCCTCCAGAGCTTTCTCAGCGGAGATGGAGTCGACTGGATTACAAACGATCTTGTGCTGCTTCAAAGGGCAATGGTTGGCGTAATGCCCCTTATAGTTGCAGAAGAAACAAGTGATCCCGGCAAATGGATTGCTATGCTTCACAGGGCAATTGTGGGTGTAGTGCCCTTTCTTGCTACAAAAGAAACAAGTGATCCCAGATCGATTTGCGGGGACCACCTGCCGACTTCGCAGTGCATGCGTGATGGAGGCACTACCATGAACGACGAGGGGTTGCTGCAAGCTTCTTAGGACAATTATTAGCATAATGGCCCTTGAGATTGCAGAAGAAACAAGTGATATTGGCGACCTTGCTGAAGTCGCCCTGAGTCTTCTCTTGACACTTGCGACGATCCTCTGACTTTCTCTTTCTGCCCATAGCAACAATAGGATTTTCAGCCACAAGCTGAAAGTCGGGGAAGGCATGGACTGGTAATTTGTCCCGCAACTCCTCAGACAAATCACCCAAGAACTTCTCTGATTTGGAGGCATTGGCGATTGCAATGCTTGCAGACGATCAAGAAAGCGATCATAGGTTCAATGACTTGGCAATCACTGTGTTCTGCTACACTCCTTGGGATAGTGATCGCTTCCTCGCAAAGGAAACAAGTAACTTTGGCAGCCAGACAATCGCCGGGTAAGTGGTTTTGGTCACAGTTTGGACAGGATGTGGTACACTGGTTGCTGTAGTGTCCTTCCTCACCACAACGACGACACACCTTGACTCTTCCTAGTTCGCAATCTTCGGCGAAATGCCCTTCTTCGCCATGACTAAGGCAAAAGGAGGATTTTCATCCCAAACTTGTTGACCTAGTCACCTTTCCGCCTGCACATCCTCTATTTAAGAGATGGGTTAACACGAAACCCAAGGACTAGAAGTTGAAGAAAGCGAAAAGGATGCCAACGACTAGGGAACGGAACATCACCTAACCGAAGGCCAACAAAATAGATAGTACAGATCCCTACCGAAGTTAATAACGGATTAGATGATAGCAAATGTAAACTAATGAAACAAGGAATAAAAGAAGTTATAGGGAGCATAATAAAGGAGAAGCAAAAACAGCAAGGAAATGCACTTTAAAAGCTCCCAAAATGACTCCAAAACAGCAAGGAAGACATAAGATTAAAGGCCAACTTCCCAACACAACTAACTTGTATTGAATGAACGAGTAATTGGTTGAGAAGATAAAAACCAGATTGTAAGATGAGATCTAAAACTATTAGAGAGCAAGGTTAATGCAGCGAAATAAGTGTTAGATACTTAGCTAACTAGTATCACATCTTACCCTTTTATTCCCACAAGTTTTAGTTGATTAACCTCTCATTTTCTACCCTATTTAGAACCTTTGAGCTTGCTGTCCGGAAATTGACGCTTGCTGTCCAGATTTTGCATCCAAGCTTCCAGTCGAAATTGTCCATTCCAGAAGCTTCAAAACCTTGTAGATGGGCAGCTAACACTTCAATTTGCCAAACTCATTGATTCCCCAAAACCCCATTAATCGATAACAACTATTTTGTAGAAGGGAAGAGAGGAAAACAACTTTTAAAACTCAAATTAGAGTGAGATGAGAAGAGAAAGCTAAGATAGATAAGGAGTAAAATCTGAGAATTTCCTTAAGCTTTCAAAACTCATTTGACACTTTGAAATTAGGTTTTCAAAATATCCTAAAGGCGACCAAGCTTGCGTTACTACGGTCAGTATAGCTCTGATACCAACTTTTGTGAGACCCCGACGTTTATTAAGCTCATAATACTTAGTCATCCAATTGACCCTAGTATTATCAACCAAATAAACCCAGTCTCGAGAGATGTATACTTCCTGAATGCAAGATACATACCTCACAACAAAAGAATGTATCCATTCCATACAACACATAGTACATAAGCAACAAACCGAAGTTATTATTAATAAGGAATAGGTTATTACAAAAGAGGGCCTTTAGGCCAAATAACAACAAAACTACAAAGATACACAATGAAGCAAAAGTGCCATAAAGATGGCCCAAAATAAGAGCCAACCAAGGTGCCTTTAGCCCACAAGGCAACTCGATCGGACCGCCAAGCTAGTCGCTCTCCCAACCACAAGACTGACTCACAAAAGTAAAGCCCTTTGGGCTCTACCTCCTCTGCAACAAAGTTGTTAAGCAAAAGCAAATGAGTACAATAAATTGTTTATTGTACTGCAAGACCGACGTGTAAGATAACAGAACTATAATTTAGCTATATGCAAGCTTTATTTAAGTGGATGAGGCTTTGGACTCATTTAAGCACAAAGCAAGTTTTCATTTGCAATAATATAGTAGATTGAAAGCAATTTGACAAAGCATTTTTAATTGTTGAAATAACAACGAGATAAATAACAAGGTAACAACAACAAGAACAAACCCGAAGTGACCAACCCAAGTCACCACAAACAATAGCATGAACTCCTGTTCATACCAACCATGTCAAGTTTTAATTAAAGGTTGTAGTCTAGTCTTGAACGACCTTACCAAGCATGTCCATAACCTAGGACGAGGCTATTGAATAGTTTTATCCTGCAGGGGTGTACCACTGTACCCACACGCCGGATCGCCTTTCCTTTAGGCACACTACCTTTGGTATGCCAAGCACGGCTAAGTCCTACGAGACATTTCCAATGGACAATGCTAATTCGAGTCGCACAACCCACGGGAGAAGGAGACATCACACAACCTACCCGGAAGCTAATGCTCCTCCCACATCACACACACATTTTATCTTTAAAACACACCAACCGAGCGACCCCAATTAACACCGCCCAAAGTACTTAGTCAAGAGGGTTCCATATGCCCTCGTGTGGTTAGTACGCAAAATCGCTGGCTTAGTGACCCAAGTACTCGGTCCTTAGGGACCCTGCATACCACCACATCCAAAAACCGCACCATCCATCCAATATGCCCAAGTCTAAATCAATCTTTTATTTTCAGTTTTGATTTTACAAATTAATCAAAGCACAAGTGCTGGACATATAGGAGTAATAATCAGTTTTGAGTGATCAAGACCATCGACTAAGTCGATGATCGCCCATTTCTATCGTTACTAAGCATGTCTAAGCAATTTAATCGAAACTACTAAGTGATAAGAGCTCATCCAACGAGCTCAAACCACAGCAAATAACCTAGGCTCATGGTAGTAGAGGATAAACAATTCCTACAGATCATGCAACTATAGGCTTGCTAGCGACATTTAACACAAAGTAGCATGCATACATAGAAGTAAAACAATATATTAAGCTTTAAAGTAATGGGACAATGATGGAAATGATCAAACTGCTTGCCTTGTTGCTGGTCACTTTGTTGCGGAGGGTCACTCTCGGGATCACCACAAATGTCGAAACCTAACGGAAAAGCAATAAAGAACCGATAAGAACGACGAAAAACAACAAAGACAGCACAGCAAACGAACTCCAAATTCTCTGAATTTTCTACAGAAGCAAGAGAGTGGTTTTAGGGATTTTGCAACAAGAACCAATTGATTTGGATTCTCGATGCAAAAGTTATGAGCAAAACAATTCTGCTCAGCCCCTAAAATACCAAACTGCACTATTCACTAATTTAATTATGAGGCAACATTTTCAAGAACAGAAGTGAAGCTGAAATTTTTACTGTAAAACCAGCACCTCATGAGATGAATAACACAATTGAGTTCACCTCATTTGGAGCTATATTGCACTTTCTATAATTTTTCAAAAACAAGAACTTGAACAAAATTATAATGCACAAGTCCTCATTTCTATAACAGCAACATGCTCAAAACTAATTTTCACAGTGAGTTCACTAATAGAGGAAACCAACAAAGTTGGTCTCACCGAAAAATAATCTACAGAGCATTAGTTATGTGTTTTACAAGTTAAGCATTAACTTGAGTGTATATTTAAAGTGAGTTTTAAAATCTAATGGCAAAACTGTGCTCTGGAGCTGAACTCAACTTACAATCATTTTTGGATTAAAGTCAAGTTCAAGACAGAGCTAACACAATTTGAATGACCTCATTTGGAATTAAAATGAAAAAGATACGAAATTCTAAAGTTTATACCTTATTTCAGTTTATACTAGAGCTCACTGGAATTTCTAAAAATCACAAAGGCATGGGAGGACGTGAGCCACAGATCATAGATCTAACGGCTCAGACCTCCCAGGAGGTAACGCACACACGCGCTCGCGAGGTCCAGAGGTCCTGGACCTCCTAGCAACGCACATGCGCGAGGTGAGGGGAGGTCATGGCCGTTGAAGGTGAATCCAACGGACCACAACGATGAGGGGAGGTCCGGGACGGACCAGATCTAAAGGGGGAGGTCCTCAACGGTTGAGATCTTCCAAAGGAAGATCTAAACTATCAAGATCTCCCTAAGGAAGATCTACATCGTCAAGACCTCACAGGGGAGGTCCTGGACGGTCCAGATTTTCCAAGGGAGGACCTTAGTGGTCTAGATTGTCCCAGGGAGGACCTTAACGGTCAAGACAACAACAAAGAGGTCCTGGGCGGTTCAGATCCACAAGGGGTGGTCCTGAACGGCCAAGATCTAACAAAGGGAGGTCCTAAGCGGCTCAGATTTCCTTTGGGAGGTGCAGGCGGCTAAGATTTACCCGAGGAGGTCCACAAGGTTAAGAGGACCTCTGGGAGGTCCCACACGGTGGAGATCAACACGGGAGGACCTCAACGGCTAAGATCTCCCACAAGGAGGTCCTAGCGGTCAAGATCGCAAGGAGGGAGGTCTGGGGTTGTCCTACAAAAGACCGGGGTGGTCTTTGCAAAGAGGACCCCGAGGGAGGTCTTTGGGAGGTCTTTGCCAAAAGTCCACGGGTGGTCCTTTGGCAAAGAGGTCCCAGAGATGCACGCTGCTGGGAGATTAGGCGGCCTTAATTGCGCAACAAGGACGTAAAACAAGGCATTAAAGGTTGACCCGAGTTTACCAATGATAAGCAATGATGATCGCATTTAAGGGGAGATCTTTGTCCTAACGGCAATGGCACGGTGCCATTGTCGTCCGACAAAACCCCGAGAGGCTCCCAAGGCTTGTCGCGGCGATGAGGACCTCACGGCGCCATCCAGGAGCACCAACGCAGCGCAATAGTGTTATGCGACACGCCAGACCATTCATACCATGGGTGGCCCTGAACGGCGACGAGCCAGAGATTGGCGCAAAACACACGGCCAAAACACAAACAGCGATAATGAGCTCCGCATGTACATTCAAGCGTGTGCCCAAGAAAAGCTCCGCAACAACATACACGCTGGTGCCAAGCATCACGGGACTACGGGAGGGTTACCGGAGGTCGCGGAGGTGCCGAGGAGGTTGGGGACGTGGAGGACCGGAGTTGGGGAAGAAGGGTTGCTCCACGGCCAACTCCAAGCTCCAAGCTCCAAGTTAGGCCTCTTCAAAATGTCCCAACCAATTAAGTTAGGGCTTTTGGTCACAGAGGGTAGTGGCTTAGATTGAAACAAAGCGACGGAGAGGAAAAGCCACGGAGCACCGAGCCACCGAGGAGCTCCAAGGGCATCAATGGCGGCCAAGGAGGTCTGGGTGGTTTGACCTCCAGAATCGAGAGCAAATGGTGAATGGTGGAAAAGAAGCCAAGGAAAACAATGGGGAGGTATTATAGCCCGAGGAAAAAGGGGTCATGAGCTAGGTTAAGCTCATGGTGAGTTTAGCCCATGGCTCGGTCCATGGCTTGGACAGACGTGGAGGTGACAGAGCAGCTCGCACAAATGACTTTGGGGCGAAAAGCACCGACCGCATTAAATCTTGGCGAGCAAAGAGCCGTTGGGACAAGATAGATCCTTGCCTCCTCCTTCGCCATGGTGTCTGGCCATGAGCTAGGAGAAGAACAGAGTTGCCCACCACCGTCCGATTAGAAATGAGGGGGAGGTCGTGACCCTCAGATCTAAATCGAAACGGTAAGTTTTTAAAAGGAGAAGGAGGAGATCACAGCCATTGGATCTGGACTGGGGAGGTCGTGACCCTCCGATTTCCATCATGCGAATGCGCACGTGGAAAAAGGGACAGGAGGTCCAAAGCGTTGGATCTCAATCCAACGGTGCGGACCTCCTGTGAGGTCTTAACCGCACACGAACTTCAGAACCTGAGGGGGAGGTCATGGCCTTTGGATTTAAATCCAAGGGCCACAACCAAAGGGGAGGTCTTAGCACTACGCGTAGCGCACAAGAGGTTATGGCCATCAGATTAAGATCTAATGGTGATGAGAGGCGAGGAGGTCAGGGCGTTGCTTGCAATAGGCAAGGGAGGTTAGGACCTTTGGATTTTTGATCCAGCAGTTCGATCAAAAAGGGGAGGTCTGAGCTTGCAAGCGCACCAGGGAGATCATGGCCTTTAGATTTAAATCTAAGGGCTACGACCTCACGTGCGCGGGGAGGTCTAATGCGCACAAGACAAGGAGGAGGTCGTGGGCTGTTGGATCTGATCCAACGGCTACGACCTCAACAAAGTGGGAGGTTTGCTTAGTTTAACAGTGAGGGGAGGTCATGGCCATGGATCTTGGATCCAAGGGCTACGACCTCAACAAGGTGGGAGGACCTGGCGCTAGATAACGAAGGAGAGGTCAGGGCCGTGGATTTTGATCCAGCGGCCAAGACCTGATGAGGTGGGGAGGACATGGCTGCGTTAGCTGAGGAGGAGGTCGTGGCGGTTGGATGTTAATCCAACGGCTACGACCTCAACAAAGTGGAGAAGGAGGTCTGACGGGTCAGGAAGTGGGTTGGGTTGGACCAGCTTTGCAAAGTGGCTAGCCCAAGGAACAGTACGAGTTTTTGAATTCAGTTTTTAACAGCTGAAACTTAGCAGAATTAATTGAGATAGCAAATGAACTCCAAAATTCATGAAATTTTAACTGGAGCTTGCTGACAATGAGATTAAACTTGCATAAAATTTCCAGAGGTTATTATGCAATGCATTTTTCTCAGGAAATTCATGAAGGTTGTTCAAGGATTTGTTTTACCTCCAAAATTTATCAAACAAGTTTTACAACTTGTGATATTCTTCAGAGGGTCCCACATCAGTTTTGGGGACCAAGGAAAATATATTCCAATGTTTGACACCAGATTTAGACAATTGGAAAATGAATTTGACTTTTGGTCAACAAGAGCTTTGTGTTTTTAGATTACACAACTCTTGGACAAGAATTACATAAGAGATTAGGGGTTTTCAAGATGTGAGAAAAAGTTTTAATTTCTACACATATAATTATACTTGAATAACCCTAATTATACATTTGGGATGTTCTGACCCGCTAGGAAAAAAACAAGCACCCCACGGACTCGGCATCACTGGGTTTGCGGGTAAAATCGATATAGAGGATCGGGACCAGCAGCAAGCCGCTCAATGTCTCCCCGCCATTTCGAGATCGCTGATGCGCGCGTCAAATCTGGTTATTTGGGAGGTTACGACCGCTCTCACGGGAAGTCTCCTTTCCAAACCCAGAGACTAGGAAGTGTCCAAATACCGTAAGATATCGAACTACCTAGTTTGTAATTACTCCATAACTTCATAGGAAGTGAAATGACATGTCAGGCTATTGCAGGTAACGCTGAGTGCACAATCTTCCCAAGGCTCATTCTAGGCAGACAGGGAGAGAGATATACTCTCCGTGGCCCTAGGAAACAATGAGCATCCGGGTCGCACGACAGGCGCTGATGTTTATGTTACATGGGCAGAATGGTTCCGAGCGGACTTCGGATCATACTGGAGTAGGAAGAGAGCCAAAGCCGAGCGCGATGCAAAGCTACGAGAGGAGATTCGTGAATCCCTCTGTCGGGACCCGAAATTACAATTCAGGACCCTCTGTGTTTAACACACTAGCCCAGGATCACGCTAGTGCACACAGTGGTAACAAAAATGGAAATCGATCCATACAAGCGAATAATAACATAAACGAATAACTTTGATTAATAAATAATGGTTTTGACCTTAAGGTCGAGTTTACATTTATTCAAGCCGCGCAAGGCTAACAGAGAAAGATAAACGGCAGCGGAAACAGAAACGGCAGTGGCGTCCCATCGATTCACCACAGTAACCGACCGATCGAGACCTCACGATCGAGCACCTTCAAGATACTCGTCCTCGAATTTGGTGAAGACTCTCCTCTCGCTTGATTCGTCAAAACAAGCGTGAGTACACAACCGTACTATAAGCCACACCACGAGAGATGCAAAATATACATCGGCTTTTTACAAGGGAAAGGCATTTCAGTGGCTCTTTTGCATAAATGCAACTTTTGCAATTGAATACAATTAATAGATTGAAAACAGGTAAAACAAATAGACAATAATAATTTAACAATTTATTTCACAAAGACGCACACAGCCTAGACAATTTTAGCACATAGCTGGATGATTTAAACCACACAGCTCCCTTCCCACATAGTTTTATGAAGATCTACCCCTAGTGTGAAATCCCCGAGCATTGTCCATGACCGCGGACGCGGCTATTCGAATAGTTTACGCTCTGCAGAGGTTGTACACTTTACCCACAAGATACAATTAGTGTAGCCAGCACTAATCATAACAAAGCATTTCGGACATTCATCTTACTATGCTAGGCCCGTCCCATAACAGGCATGTGGTTGTGCAGGTGGGGCTCGGTTCAATGGCGCACATGGTGAGGTCCTTAATTGACCAAGGCAAGACTACCACAATCCCTATGCACACAAACTTATCAAACCCATGCACACAGCTCCAAACCAAAATAGCACATGACCCACCATATCACACAAGATTCACCACTTGCCTCAGTCTAAATCATTTCCCACCAGTTGGTTTTAAGTGCAACACATGCTTTACAACACATAGTGCACACAACTTTTATCACATAGTTGCATATTCACTTAATCAAATTATAATAGCAATCTACATGACAAGTGATTCGTGGCATGGCTAAGCAATCTAATCGCACTAACCAACCCACGTTGGTGCTACAATATACCAACTAATATCAACTAGGGTGACAAAGAATTTAGACATAGCAATTTACAAGGAAGGCATAACAATTAGGAATTTACATCTACACCCAAAAGCATTTAAATAATTACTTGAATTAAAATGCAATAATTAAAATTAAAATACTTTTAGCAAACTGGGAATCAAGATGGTCAAAGGTATAGCTTGCCTTGAAAAAGGTCTAGGAATTGATCTTGATCTTGAAAGGTCCTTCTTCTTCAACTCTTCCAACAAATAAGTCAAGTCTACTCGCAAAGCGAGACAAACAAACAAACTAAATAAATACCAGAAGCAAATAACTCCAATAAAATAATTAAAATCTCCAATAGATAGATCTGGATTTTAGACGAATTTAGAAGTTTGAATGGATGAATTTGGAGTTAGGATGCAAAAGATATGGGGTTTCAAAGTTTAAATCTAAAGAAAACCCTAAAATTGATTTTCGAATTCGAATTATTTCTTAATGAGAAAAATCAGAATATTGCATCAAGATGACATCAACATGACGTCAGCCCGGGAATTTTGGAAAAGAAATAATAAAGGAAATCGACATGTGGGGTCCACATGTCGCTGGCACTACCACGGTGGACCAACTCCACCGAGCCTCGGATCGGCTGGTGGTGTGGTGCTTGGCGTACTGCGTGGTCTTGACCTTGGCCGACGCAACACCACGTGGTCGCCACGCTGCCACGGAGGTGATGGCGATGAGGTGGAGGTGACGTGGTTGACGGCGAGGGCGGCGCAAGATCGACCCAATGGTCCTGGCGACAGCGGCTCTCCGGCGGTGGGTGGCACCGGCGTGTAGAGGACGCGAAGGGGATCACGGGTGGGCTCACGGTGCTCGGGACGGCCGTGGCGGCCGTGGTGAGGTTGGAGCGCGGCGGCTACGGGCTCGGCAGCGACGGCGATAGGGTGATGCTCCGGTGAAACGAAGGTGTCCCTCGGGCCCTTGCTTTCATGTGATGACAACGGTCGCGAGCACCGAGCTTCGATGGCGACGGCTCGCCGGAATCGCTTCGTCGGAGTAGGTGGCGGCGAGATTGGATCTACGAGCTCTAGTGGTGGCTAGGGCGCGGCAGCTTGAGCGAATAAGCGGCTAGGGTTTAGATCACGCCGAGGGCGGGCCTTCTCTTTAAGTATGGCGGTCTGGGAGAGTCAAGCGAGGACGCTTAAAAATGGCATGCTGGCGGCGCAACCACCTCCATGGCGAAATCGGAGATGATGAACGAAGAACGGATGGGGCCCACGTCGCCGGTGGTCGGGGCTCAGGCGGCGTGAGTGGAACACGGCAGCGTGAAATTTGTCGGGTGGGCTCGAGTGTGGGGTGCGGCGAGGCTTGCTTGCGTCGCGGGCGAGATCTGGCGCCCAACTCAGATCGGACGGTGGAGATTGAAGCGAGCGAGGAGAGAGAGAGAGAGCGGAGAGAGGCAATGAGATCGCCGCCCAATGCCGATCCAACGGTGGAGGATGGGTGGGCTGACAAAGGATCGGGCGGAAGGGAAGTATTTGGGTTTAGGCCCAAGTACTGTTAGAGATTTTAAATAGGTTTTTCTTTTTAAGAAAATACCAGAAATTCGGATAAGCAATGGAAATTAGCAAATGAACTTGGAAAAATTCTAGAAAATTCCAGAAAATATATCCAAGCTCATAGAACCCAAATAAAATAGTTTTGACCATTGTTCATGTTGACTTTAGTCATATTAAATTGTTTTGTTACACAAAGTCCAATATTAAGCTTTTTAAATTAAATTCAAATAAATCCAAATGGTGAATTTTCTCCCTACTAAGTATTCAAAAGGTTTTTAAAGCTCTGAAAATTGGGATGTTACACCCTCAAAGATGAGATCACCCATGAGATCGATGATCGCATCAGAGCTGCGTTGCAACGGCAGATGGAGAGCTTTGAGGAATGGCTTAGGGAGTTGCAACTCCCAAATCAGTTGTAAGCCTCTGCTCCTACTATGCTAGCCAGCCCCCCAAACTTCCGAGTAGCTACGCGTCTAACCCTACCCCAATAGGCGACGACAGATTTCCTGTCGATGACATCAAGGTAATAATTATTATCTCTGGAATGCTCGATCCATTGATAGGCCTGTTGGAGTAGCTAATTTTGTATCGTTATGTAGGAGGTTATGAAGTGCAAGCTCCAAGTGAGATATGCGTCTGTTGCCCTAGATGCTGCTTGGGGCCAGGTGTATCCATCCGGTATCGGGGCTTTGGTGCACGGTGTAAATCTAACGTCGGGTTTCTCAAAAGTGAATGTGGACGGTGTTTGTGCCAATTTTGGGGCCGTCCCGCTACATATTCCCCCAAACGATGAGGTCATGACTCTAGAGCAAGCCGTTGGAACATTCATCCAGTAACCCAAGGGGGATATCTGCCTGGAGCTACCTGGTCCGGTGTCAACTTCACGGGAATGTCCTGCAACGGTACCAAGTCCACGTGAGCTGACTGCACTGACCTTCACCGACGCGGCAGGGGCCCAGTGCATCAGATGCATCTACACCTCGTGCTCAGTCGACTCTTATGAAGTCGACCTCTACAAAGCGAGACAGCAAGGGCAAATCGAAGACGGTCGACTCCTGTTCTGATATCCCCTTCTTGCCGTTGGCCCGGAAATTCGTGCTAAGCGAGCCATTGGTCGAGAGGTTAGACAGGTCTACCCTAGGACCGACTTGCACGGTATTGCATACATGTTACATGGAACAGTCCAACAAGCCGGATGAACAACAATGCTCGGGTGTCACCGTCAAGTTCAAGGAGGATCATTTTAACCACGAGCTTCAAGACTGTGTCTTCACGGTGACCTTCGATGACTTGTTCTGTCTCTTCAACCTCAACCAACTCGACGTCTCACTCATGTGATGCTACACACTGTAAGTTTGTATAATCACGGTCAATGTTTGTGCAATACAGTTAAATGTTATATATAACTCCTTGCTTTTGTATATAGAGACATGATGTCTGAAGCCGAAAGAAGGAATTCACCGGTAGGTTTCCTCGAGCCACACGTGGTCTCCGAGCAAACCATCAAGGCGAATGCAATGTTCATCGATGATTACGTTATAGAGTTTTTCCTGGCTCGTCGCAACAAGGAATACATACTTTTGCCTTACAACCAGGAGTAAGTGTTGCACTACTGGCTATACTTGTTGATTTGTACTTTATAAGCAACACGAACTTAGGTTTAATGACCATGGTGACATATATACCTGTGTAGCTTCTACTGGATTCTAATTGTAATTATACCAAAATGGAGCTTGGTAATATACCTAGATTCCCTACAGAGTTCCCCTCACAACTTCACAGTTATCCGGCATTTAATCAATAGGTAAACATATTTCCTCCATAGAAACTCTATTGTAGTCTTTCCTTCCTTTGCAATGGCTAAGGCTAACTTCTTGGAGTCACATAGGGCATTCGGCATGCACTATACTAAAGGAGGGAAAAACAAGGGAATGACGCTGTCACACGATCTAAAATTCCCGGTACTCGCTAGCTAGTACACATTAATCCTATATAGCACTTCGTAGTAATGCCTCTCGAACTAACCAATTCTATTTTTGTAGTGCCACCAGCAGCCACCGGGCCGCAACGTTAGTGGATACTATGTTTGCCACAACATAGAATTATTCATCGGTTCTGCAATCACCAATGATCCTCAGGTTTGTCAATCTTGCAACAATTATTTCATATATACTTACCAATTTACATACGCACGAATTTAATCTTCCTATCGACAGGTTGCGACCATCGCCAAAACTGCGTTGGAACAGAGCCAGCTCATAAAATTTCGATCACACCTTGCGTCATTCCTGAACAATCAGGTCATAAATCCAAATGGGAGTTTCCACATTGTAGATTGAACTTGATTGAGATAGATTGAACTTAATGGTATGTGTGTGTAGATGTAAATTAATAGTTAATTTTAGTTAATTGATTTGTGAATTGGATGTGCTTGTTTCTGAAATGAATGCAAATTTGATGTGTTTCTGAAATGAATGCGAATATTGGATGTGCTTGTTTCAGAGGGCATGACTAGTATTTCCTGAGGCTAGCCAATAAATAAAAATAGATTTAGCAATGCAAAAGAATATCACAGATGGTTTGTAGATGAAATCGTCTGTGATAGTTGCGACTATCACAGACGGTTTTGAGTTAATAACTGTCTGTGCTATTATGTATTACAGACGGTTCGAAAACCGTCTGTGATGATCTCATGTCATTACTGACCCATAAACTCAGACGGCTCACGAAACTGTCTGTGAAAGTGTTTTTGAACCGTCTGTAAAGGCCTTTTTCGTAGTAGTGCTCAACGGGCGACCAGCCGGTGGAGCCGAGCGACGCGGCGGCGATTGAGGCGGCCGAGGCGCGCGCTTCCGCGGACGCCAATGCCAACGCCCTGGCAGAGCAAGATGAGGACAAGACCGCGCTCCGCGACGTCCTCGCGGCACGCACGTCATGTCTCACGAGCAGCTCTTGCAGTTTCACTCGTTCACTCGCTCTACCGGTTAACCAACCGCGCGCGCTAGTTTTGTAGGACGCGACGGTGCAGCACGCCCGACGCCACGGCGTGGCTCAACCGCGTAGGCCAGTGCGACCAGTACGGTCCACGGTCCATCTCCCGGTCGACGAGCCGTGCATTTCTCTGGAGTAAGAGTTGAAATTTTACTTGAGAAAAATCCCTGTCGGTTAGTGCTAATGAATGTTTAATCTGGTAACTTGTTTTAACTTTGTGCCTATTACACGTGGGCCCTTGCATAGAAAGGAATGAGCTATAGGAAACCATTTTAACTCCAAATCAAGTAAAATCAATTCTGTTAGTTATAACTTTTATTGTACTTTAATCTGGAGTAATTTTGAAACATGTTTATGTTACAGAAAAAAATTGTTAATTAAATTAATTGTACAATAAGAACTTCAACCTTATAAAATTTATAGAAAATTCAAATGAACTCCAAATGAACTAAGAGTTTCACCTAATTTCACTTAAAAGCAGAACTTTACTACTGTGATTTCATGCATTTTTCAGTATGTTGGTTTTTCGATATTCTTTTCCCGTGTTCATTTGTTATCGTTCTTTTTAGATTCTGAGTTACCCGACGCGAGTGATTATGTTTCTGAGCACCCAGAGACTGAACAAGTGGATTATAATCAAGGCAAGCATCCTCTTGCATCATTTTGATCATAGTTTTGCTAACTTAGTATTTTGAAATGCAATGTTAATTGCGTGCATGCTATTTTGATGAATCAATAATTTGTGAGTCTAGTTAGTTATATCCTAATCATTGTGGCTTACCCTTAATCATTTTATACACTTATGCTTAAGATAGAAATCATGTGCTGGAATATATAGTCCTTATGTGAATGCTTAGCCTTGCAAATTAGTAGATCCGTAGTTTGGTTGACAAGATTAACTTGTCAATCATGGGAGACACTGAATCTATTTTAATTTGTTTCCTTGTTCAGATTCTTGAAACTGAAGTTTAAGTCTAAAATTGTCATTTCAAACATGGTTTAGATCTGGACAGGTGGTTGCTAGTGAGGGTGCCTTCGTGCACGATAATAGGTATTGTGATAGTCTTGTCCAGATCATTAAGGACCGAACTTTAGGCTGTCAATTCAAGTACCATACGTACATCCACACACGGTGTATGGGCGCCGCTTGGTTAAGTAAGGGAAAGATTTTATTGAGTTGGAAAACAGGTGGTGTGTGGACATATGTCTTTGATAATATGTTCATAGGGATCCGATTGCAATCTAATATGTGTGAGTGAGCACAATTTTAATTTTGTATTCAATGGGTCAGCATTCCCAACACAACTTGCGTGCCCCAGTTAGCAGGTTCTATTAGTAGCTTGTACTAAGCGGGATCTCGTCTCGCAAGGGTGATTCAACTCAATAAGATCAACTTGCTGAAAAATACTGAGTCTTGGTTTATCCTTTGGCATACCTATGGAAGTGTGTCATTATCAGGAGGCTTACGGGCTGATCAAGTCGTGTGGGTAAAGATGTGCACCCCTATAGGGTTAAAACTATTTGAATAGTCGTGTCCACGATTCAGACGACACTTGTTTTGATTGACATCATCGTTAGACTCAAATAAAATTTTGACTTGGGTATCTTGGTTTGGCATGGATGGGTGTCCATGCGACTTGGTTTGTCAAAGTGGACAACCACTTTGATATGTTTGACATTATGTTTATAACATTATTTACTTGTTGTCTTTTGGTCCAAACTGTGTTTACAAAAGCTCTTACAAGAATGCAAAAATAGGATTGGTGGGCGGTGTTTTAAGGAGATAACTACGATTACTTGCTGGAGTATTTGGTTACTGCGCAATCAGGTGATTTTCCACCAGGAAGCTGTGTCTTTGGTAGCCTGGAGAAGACTATTCAGGGAGGTTTTTGCTCGAGTTATCCATAGAGTAAAACCTTCTGTGAAAGAAGTGTTTGTTAGTTGGTTGAGAGATTTTGGTTAAGCGTCATGTGGCTCAACTTGTGTACATTCTTTCTTTTATCTCTTGTAATTACCCTTTTGCTTTAATATATTTACAGTAGGGTCTTCACCCTCCTATTTTCAGTAAAAAAAATGGCTTTTGCAAATTAGAAAGTGTAGGAATAAAACTTGTTGCTTTATGCAAAACTATTGCCAATATAGCCTTTGCTTTGGACAGCCTTTAACATGTATATTCTCTAATCCTTTGGATAGGCTCTATTAAACACTTTCTTTTATTAGTTTGTGTATGTCTTGCGAGTACCTTCTGTACTCAGTGGAATTAACCACTTGTTGCAGGTGAGGACGTGTATGCTTACGATCCATCCGTTAGCGCCGATTATGATGATGCTAACGAATGATGCTGTTTCTACCTCCACTCAGTTGCCTTCGGGTGTTGGGCACACTTGGTGGTATCTTTTGGTGTTTATATTTGTTTCGCTGCAAACTTTTGTTTTTAGTGACCGTTGGTCACATGTGTAATCTATGTACTAAAACACTAGTCTTGTAAAATACTGTTATGAATATATAACTTATGTATGACTGTGTACAATGTTATGCAGGATATGTGCACATTAGTCTTTGATCTTGGGAACGAATGTGAGACACATATACGTGAACTTGAAATTGGGCTCATTCCCTGTTAATTTTTTTGCCTCTGGTATAATCTTTTAATTTGAAACGAATTCAATTCCAGGGGTTCTGACAGCGTTGGTATCAGAGCCATACTGACTGTAGGTTAGAAATAGAATGGTCGTTAGCATTAGTGAGTCTTTTGTGAAATTATTTTTAAATTATCAAAATAATTCCAAAAAGTTTAAGTTATGAAAATATATTATTCCTTACCCATCCTAGTCTCTAATTCTTACCTCACTATTCATTGGACTTGTGCAAAATATTTTTCCATTGCTCATCTCTCTTTTCCAAAAATAGACACGCTAGTAGTCACCGAGAAGAGCAATGGCGAATGGACGAGAAGACGTTGCCATACTACGATATTAGGATTATGTTTGGGTTATTCTTAGATTATATCCACCTTAATTATATTCCTGATCTTGTAGAAGTTAGATTTTGTAGTGTGATCATTTGCTCTCTTTTGTTCCAAGTGGTGGCACATCGCTTACAGGTAGTATGTATAGCAATCATGCCGAAACTATCAAATGTTTTAATGGATTTTGTGCTGGCCTTTGAGCCTTTGCACTCCTATTTGGTGCATTTCATATCATTATGCATGCTAAACTTAGTACATTAAGCTTGTTGTCCAGAATTTTAAATTCGCGCTCGTTCGGGTGTATCCTTGTCGAATTGCTAATAGTTGTATAGCAACAGTATGACAGGGGCTACCACTCGTTCTCGCGCACAGCAGGAAGAGGGATCTCCACCCCTAGGATCCTGCTTCACCTCTGATCAGTGTGGTAGTCGGCGTGAAGGAGAACTTCCTCCGCTGCCCACCATGGCTCAGGTTCTTGCGTAGATAGAGTGCAATCGCATGGATCAAATGCACATTTTGGAGCAGATTGCGCGTAACACTTCTTCAGCTCTCGGATCATCTAGCAGGGCAGGAAGTCATCGCGCACAGGGAGGGCTCGTGGATTTGTAGCAGACCAACCCACCAGTGTTCTCCAGTTCAGAAGATCCTATAGAAGTAGAAGACTGACTTAGGAATATCGAGAAGAAGATGTTGATTACTCAATGTTCTGAGAGGGTGAAGGTCCTCTTTGCCAGTTATCAACTGGATGGCGCAGCCAGTGTATGGTGGGACAATTTCTATGCTATCCAGCCTGCTGGACACGTCCCGACTTGGGACGAGTTCAAGGAAGCCTTCCGCGAAGCACACATTCCGGAGGGAATCATGATGATCAAGCAGCAACAGTTTCTCGCTCTTAAGCAAGGGCAAAAGAGTGTGACAGAGTACCTTCATGAATTCAATTTCTTGGCCCGTTACGCACCTGATGATGTTGCTACTAATCTTCATCGCCGGAGTCGATTCATGAATGGTCTGACGGAGGAGCTGCAACTGTTATTGGAAGTTTATGATTTATGTAACTTTCAGCATCTTGTCAACATGGCCATCATAGTTGAAGGCAAGAGCAAGGCATTGGAGGAGGTGCGCAAATGAAGGAGGGTTGCGCAGATTTCAACTGGTAGCGGTTCTCCAAGACCGCACATTTGGCAGTCCCCTCCTCCTCGAGTTCAAGTTCCAACTCCACCGAGACCACCAATGTTTGTACCTCATCCTCCACCACCTAACGAGCAGCCAAGAGTCAGTGGAAATCAGCCCCCTAATGTCAACAATGTCAAGCCTGGTGTGATTTGCTATCACTGCGGACGTCTCGGACATTTTGCCAATCAGTGCTTGGGAAAGGCTCGTGGTTTGCCTCCTGTTCAACCATCTCCAGCACTTGTATGTCTAGCACCACCTCCGAAGCTGCCTATCAAGTCTGATACATCTTAGGCACGAGGTCGAGTGAACCAAATCACTGCAAAAGAGACGATTGATGCACCTGACGTCGTCCTCGGTATGCTTCTTTTTAATTTCAGCCCAACTACTATTTTATTTGATTCTGGAGCATCCCATTCTTTTGTGAAAAGACATTTTTCTATTCAACGTCAGTTAGATATGCATATACTCCAGCCACCATACATTATTCAGTCACCCGTGTCGGTTTTCCGAACTAATCAAATCTGCTAGGGCATAAAAGTAGAGATACAAGGGGTAAAATTTTTGGCTAATATGATAGTGATAGATTCAAAAGGGTTGGATATCATCTTGGGAATGGATTGTCTATCCAAGAATCAGGGGCAAATTAATTGTGCTCAGTGATCCATTTTTGTTACAAATGAAAATAGCAAACATGTTGTTTTCCACTTCAAGACAGTTGGTTCTCATCTTTATGCTTTGAAAGTTGGTACCACCCCTACATTAGAGATGGTACCAGTAGTCTGTGAGTATCCAGCTATCTTTCCTGAAGAACTTCCAGGCATGCCCCCAGATCGGGAAGTAGAGTTTGTGATCGAGCTAGCACCCAGTACTGCACCTATATCAGAGCGACCGTATCGAATGCCTCCCAATGAGTTGTTAGAATTGAAAAAACAACTTGGGGGGTTGCTTGATAAGGTATTTATATGATCGAGCTCCTCGCCTTGGGGATGCTCGGTCATCTTTGTCAAGAAGAAAGACAAGACTTTGTGGATGTGTGTGGACTACCGTCTGCTAAATGAAGTCACTATCAAGAATAAGTATCCTCTTCCTCGTATTGATGATCTGTTTGATTAACTAACTGGAGCCCAAGTTTTCTCCAAGATTGATTTGCGATCAGGCTATCATCAGATCAAGGTCAGGGCTGAGGACATTCCAAAGACAATATTCTCTACTCGGTATGGTTTGTACGAGTATACTATCATGTCCTTCGGCTTAACAAATGCACCAGCATACTTCATGAACCTCATGAATTCGGTGTTTATGGAATACTTGGATAAATTTGTTATCGTGTTTATTGATGACATTCTCATCTACTCCAAGTCTAATGAACAGCATGAGAAGCATTTGAGGCTTGTGTTGGAAACACTTCGTAAGCATCAGCTGTATGCAAAATTCAACAAGTGTGAGTTCTGGCTCAAGAAAGACAGCTTTTTGGGACATGTGTTATCCGAAGGTGGTATCACTGTTGATCCAAGTAAGGTAAAAGATGCACTAAACTGGAGTCAGCCCAAGAACGTCACCGACGTCCGAAGTTTTCTTAGACTTGCTGGTTACTACTGTCGATTCATTGAAAACTTCTCCAATATAGAAAGACCAATGACACAGCTTTTGAAGGAGAAGAAGTTCGAATGGTCATCTAACTGTGAAGAAAGTTTTCAGATATTGAAAGAACTCCTGACCAAAGCACAAGTTCTCACTCTGCCAGATATTCACAAGAGCTTCGACATTTATTGTGATGCATCTCGTCATGGGCTCGGTTGTGTTCTCATGCAAGAAGGCCGAGTTGTGGCATATGCATCAAGGCAGTTGTGGCCTCATGAAGTGAATTATCCTACACATGACTTGGAATTGGCAGCAGTAGTCCATGCTCTGAAGATTTGGTGACATTACCTCATCGGTAATCGTTGCGAGATCTACACTTATCATAAGAGTTTGAAATACATTTTCACCCAAGCTGATCTGAACTTGAGACAACGAAGATGGCTCGAGTTGATCAAGGACCATGATATGGGACTCTATTATCACCGAGGCAAAGCTAACGTAGTGGCCGACGCATTGAGCAGAAAGTCTCAATGCAACTGCTTGTCAATGAAACCCACTTCGAAGGGCTTGTGTGCTAAGTTTCAGCGTATGAATCTTGAGATGATTGAAGAAGGACCCCTTGCTGCGCTAGAGGTGAAATCTACACTCGAAGACCAGATTTTGGAGGCCCAGAAAGCAGATGCGGAGGTAGCTAAAATCCGGGAAGATTTGAAGTTGGGTAAAGCCAAAGAATTTTTTGAAGACATCCAAGGTATCATTCGGTACGTCAACCGTTTGGTGGTACCATTGGATCCCCAGTTGAGAGAGCTAATTCTTAAGGAAGCTCACAACTCCAAATTCTCTATACATCTTGGGAGTACCAAGATATATCAGGATCTAAAGAAGAGGCTCTGGTGGACCAAAATGAAACCGCAAATTGCATGGTATGTTGCTGAATGTGATATTTGCCAAAGAGTCAAAGCCGAACACTTGAAGCTAGCGGGTACACTTCAACCGCTGCCTATTCCCAAGTGGAAATGGGAGGAAATCGGTATGGACTTTGTTACCGGTCTTCCAAGGACTCAGAATGGGTTCGATGCCATTTGGGTGATCATTGATCGTTTGACGTAGGTTGCTCATTTTATTCCTGTCAAAACCACCTTCAATGGCAATAGGTTAGCAGAGCTTTATATTTCTAGAATTGTTTGTCTCCACGGGGAACCAAAGATCACCGTTTCAGATCGAGGTCCCTAGTTTACCTCGTACTTCTGGAAATGTCTTCAACGAGCAATGGGGACCGAACTCGCTTTTAGCATTGCTTATCACCCCCAAACCAGAGGTCAAACCAAGAGGGTGAACCAAGTAATGGAAGATATTCTCAGAGCCTGTGTGCTGTCCTATATTAAGAACTGGGGGAAGTGCTTGCCGTATGTGGAATTTTTCTATAACAATAGCTACCAATCAAGTATTCAAATGTCAACTTTTGAAGCATTGTATGGAAGAGCTTGTAGGACACCTTTGAACTGGTCCGAGTCCGGAGAAAGTCCATTCTATGGTCCAGACTTGGTGGTGGAAGCCGAAGAGCAAGTTCGCTTGATCTGAGATCGATTGCGAACAGCGTAATCTCGTTAAAAGAGCTATGCCGACCATCGTCGTCGTGAGTTAAGCTTTGAGGTAGGCGATCATGTTTTCCTTAAAGTCTAACCAATAAAGGGCACTCATCGATTTCAGTTAAAGGAAAAATTAGCACCTCATTATATCGGACCTTTCTGAATCCTTGCAAAACGAGGAGATATGGCATATCAACTTGAGTTGCCAATCTCTCTTTCAGTAGTACATGATACCTTTCATGTCTCTTAACTGAAGAAATGTCTCCGTCTTCCTACCGAAGCGACTGCATACAAGAACCTTGATCTCCAACCCGATCTTTCCTACCAAGAACACCCGGTGCATATTCTTGATGAAATGGAACACAAGACGAGGAACCACACTGTCAAGTTCTTAAAAATTCAGTGGAGTAACCACACAGAAGAGGAAGCCACTTTGGAGCGTGAAGGCCAAATGAGGCTAGAGCATCCCTACCTCTTCCATATGATTGAAGTGCCTTCGAATCAAGAAAGAAAAGGTTAAACAAAGTAATGGAAAGAAAAATGCAATAAGAACACCATGTTGTTCCTTAGAAATTTTCTTTTCTACCTTTGAAGGAAATCAAGACAACAAATGTTGTTTTTATATATAACAACTGTTTAGAAGCACCCCTTTCCAACTTTTGAACTACCAGAATCTCGGGACGAGATTCTCATGGGGGGGGGAGGTTTGTAAAAGCCTCATTTTAAATAAAAGGTATTTTTAAGCATTTCATGAGCATACATGGCATTTTAGGTCATTTGCACAATTGGTTGCATTTGAAAAATTCAAATTCAAGTGAAACTTAAAACTTGAAAAGAAACTTCCTAAGAAAAACTGAAGTTAATGCATGTAAACAACCTTGGGAAATAAGTTAATCAAATACTAGAGTAATTATCACGAATTAATATAATTTTCCTCAAATTTTTAGAAATTAGTTTGGCCTTAAGAAAAATCTTAGGTATTTAAATCATAAGCAATGAGTTTTCAAAAAATTATATGGGATCTATATCATCTCAGAAGTTTCTCTGAAATTTTTTATATTTTTATAAATTTATTAGCTATTTTTAACTCCCTAGTCAAACTTGATTCTTTTGATTTAGTTTCGGTTAACTAGTTAGACCTGGTGCAAACCACATGGCACTGTAGCAACTCAAGCCCAATCAACTTGGCTAGACCCAACTGCGAAACGTTCAGACCGACCAAGGAAACGCGTGGGCCGTCCGATTTGAAACAGACTGTCTAGATCAATTAGGCCGTTCGGACCGTCGACTGAATGAATCTGGACTGCCCATTTTCAATTGGACAACGCCGATTTCATTCGGTTGAAACGTAAAATGCGCAGCACCTCGGGACCGTTAGATTTCAATTAGACCGTCCACATGGATTGGGCCCTTCGAACCGTCCGAACAGCCCCTCAATCAGGACCGTTGAAACTCGACCAGACCATTCACATGCGTTTGAGCCGACCGCATTGTTTCACCGCTGAGACTAACGACTCGGGCCGACATGTCAGTCTCATCTCTTCTTCATCTTCTTCGCACCATGCCAGCTCTGCACAAAGCCATGGGTGAGGTGGCTTCGCGCTCGCGTTTTTGGTGCATGCTTTGCCACTTGGCCTCACCATGATGACAAACTTGCTCTGGTGCTGCCACGAGTGACCGTTATCGTTTTCTCCGGTGAAGATCACCATCAAAACCCCTTCGTTCCATTCTCGACCGAATCAGGACGGCCATTGTTCTTCCTCTTCGCTCAGGAATTCCTAAGCATTCTTGCGCCCTTGTTCTTCTACCACCATTCCTTAATACCAGTGCTAAATTTAGATCTTGGTATTGCTTGTAGCCCCGGGAATTTGAGCTTGCCTTTTATCAGTCTAGAGCGTGTCCAGAACGCCGCCGTCGTGGATTTCTACGCTTCGGTGAGCTCCTTCGTAATTCTTGCGCGTCACTGCATGTGTTAGGTTATAAGGAGCAAAACCCCTCAATCAATTTGTCTTTTGATTCATAGGGTTATCAAGAATTTGGATTTTCTCTATTTCCGGTCAACTTCGGCTATTTCATTCTCCTTTCCAATCTGGTAAGCCAATGCCCAATCCCTTCTTTTTCAAAGCATCTAGGGGCTCTACTTAAGCTATTCTGACCACTCATTTCGTTTGATTTGGTCTAGGTTATCTTGTCCACGTGAAGCTCTCATCGCCACCATTACGGTCATCATCGCGGGAGCAACTTCTTTGATCTTTGGCCGTTTTCTTAGCTCAGGTAACTTCCTTGTGACCCACAGATGCTTAAGCATGCTTTGATTCATTTGAATCGTAGTCGGGTTGACATACCCGCTTGTGTCGTATTAGCACTGCCGCATTTTGTTGCCACGCCGCCACTCCGGCCAAGCTCTGGCTATATTCTGACCACCACTAGGTTCGCAATACCATTGTGAATCACTACAACAGGACTAGGTTATAGCAACACGCGTATATGATGCTATATCTACAAATATGTGTTGCTATGATGGATGGCAACACATGTGATAAGTGATGTTGTTGGTCGTGTTGCTATAAGGTAGGTCTACCGCAACACAAATTAGGTGTTGTTATACAAAAGAAAAGGTGTTGCAAGTAGGTCTACCACAATACAAATTAGGTGTTGTTATATAAAAGAAAAGGTGTTGCAAAGTTGCAACACAATTTTTTATTATTTGCAACACAATTTTGTATTTGTAACAACACATGTTTTCGAAATATAGCTAACATCTGTTAGCAACATATAATTGTTATTTTGCAACACAAATTAGTATACAGGAAAAATACGATTCATTTTTGTGCTACGACGAGAAATTATAATTGCTACAAAGAATTTTTATTTACTAATTAAGCATGTCATATTGCAGAATATATAACACAACTCAACATGATCAATGTTCAAAAGGTAGATTGCATTGCATTAAGGAAATAAATATAGATACTGTTAACATCATTCCACATTACAAAAACAACTGATATATTGTCAACACAAGAGCTTTGAACAGGAGTAAAATTTTAGTCTAAAAATATAAAATCTAACTACTACTTTCTTTTCTTCGTGAAGTTCCTTGCTTCTTGATTCGTCGATCAAAGAGATAAACATCCAAATATAGTAATTCAATTGTTGATCTTTTCAACCTGCAGGGATAACAATAAATTGCAAGGATGTAAATATGATGTAGGACAAGTGAATCTGACATAAATTGAATCTAGCTAAAATTAACATATACAAATTGAAGGCCAGGTAATAACTTTTCCTTTGGTTTGGTCAATTGTCTTGTAGTTCTCCCATGGCCTTCCCAGCACCTCATGTTCTTCAATAGGATATTTAACACACTTTCCAAAATTGGTTACCAAGCTTGAAACCACCAACTTGTGCATCTAGATCACTACTCAAGAAAGTAGCATATGCCACAGACTCCTTGTTTGGATATCTGTTAGCAGACTTGAAAGTACTATCTTGTAACTACAAGCATACTATTTTCACTCAGGAAAGCAAGAGTTTAATAGATAAAACTAATCTATAATGGTTCAGAATTATGGTGATAACATCCCATGAATGGTAAAGGAACACAACCAAAATAATGGTTCCTACAGACCTACCAGCACTGTTAACGAACCTTTTTAATCTCATCATCAAGCTTGAGGATTAACTGAGCAACATTGTGTTTACCAAATTAGTGCTGCTTATCAAAGAGCATTCTAGCTTGATCATTTGCCACCTCATGAACTTGCTACATTTTGTCCACTGGTACTGGTACGTGGGTGGAGCATAGAGTGAAGATATCAAGGTTAGTTGTAATATGCAAACCTACAAACCAGCTAGTAACATTGAGCCATTCCACCCCGTAGGTTCTTCGATTAGCAAACTCCTTACGGCTGGAACATCAGTTGTATCATCAAGTGTTACATCATGAAAGCAGATCAAGGTCCCATCTTTGCTAGCAATAATGTCAGTCTCTATAAAATCCGCACCTTCTTCAATAGCCCTCTGCAACAGAAAATGATTTTGTTTATAGAATCTAATTTTCCAATGGTGAAATATCAGAGGATATAAACTTAACAAAATTGAATTCAACACCCATTTGCAACAAAGGAAATTCTGTGGATACAAACAGAGGAATCAAATGAGGAGTTTGGTTTCAGCTTCTGAAACAAACTGCCTATGCCCCTGAGGTAATTCTTTCCAGCATCCTCAACGACACATGAGAAAATGGCTTCAGCGAGAGCAAAAAGAACTTTTTCATCTGATGAACTGATACTAAAATCCACGGGCACCTGGTATGCAACCACAAATTAGCAAGAAGTGTGTGTGTGTGTGTACATACATACATACATATATATACATATATATATATATATATATACACATATACATATACATATACATATATATATATATATAGTCCCAATATACATTATATATATATGATATATACATATTTATATATTTGCTCAAATCTTGGAAGTCTCTCAAATCTTGGATCTTGGGATCTTGGGAGAAGACGCCGAGCTGAAAGTTTATGTTGCTCCATTGCAACTTGCTTAAAGGCCATTGCCAAAATACTATCTGAATCAGTTCATTTTCAGAGAAAAAAATCAGCGCCAAAGTCTTTCTTTATCTTCTTGGCCTTCTCTTTAACTTCCTTGGCTTGCAAAATCTACAAAAAAATACCAAAACTTCCTCATGAACCTTAGTGGAGTTGACACCAATGGGGTTTGATTTTCTTGGCTAACAAGATACTAGAATGCTCAATGTCATCGATAAAGATTATCCTCAAGATTGATGCCCTTGAAGCGGTCAGCGGTTCTCCAACCCAAGCACCAATATTTTCATCAACCATTATATCTCGGGGCATCCACATGAGTCTTTTATTTTCTTAATAATGACATGCAATAAGCTCATACTGCCCGGGAGGAGTATATTAGACAACATACGCAAAGACACCGGAGATGCGTTAGAAAAATCAATGGAGAAGTTGTGTTATGATCCGATTATGCAGCAGGAACATGAATTCAGTGTTACTTAGGAACATATGGCAATAAAAGTGCCTTGGACTGAACTTGCTTAATATTTCTTTGAAAAAGGGAGAGTGGGCTAAGGATTACTTTCCAAGTGATGGATGATTGCACCGCAATCTGAAACTTGGTGAAGTCTATTCAAGCTACAGCATCTTTAAAAAGGTATCATGATGATGGATTTTCAGTGGTCTGTAGATTAAAGGAGATGCAAATTAAAAAAAAAATTCCCCTTAGAAGATGCATTATACATATTTATCAAACTTAAGAAAAAAAATTTAGTGGTAGATTAGATAGTGGGTCCATGATTATAGACAGAGTATCTATGGCTTCAAAGCCACACATAACTAAATTCTGTAGAATTGAATGGTTCTTGGTGGAGGGCAATTATTTGTCATCAGATATGCCCTTAGTTATACACAGCAACTAGGTTTGCTATGTATTTCAAAAGGGTAATATTTCAAAAAAAATGCATGCTACATGATGTTAGCAACAAGAACACCACCACTCATCATGAAGCCATAGAAGGTTAAGAAAATGAATTTTCCATAACTCATGCAGAGTTTCACACCTATTTAGGGACTCCCTGTTTTTAAAGTGAGCAGTTATTACATGCAAGTTGAAACAGATGAAATATAACCTATCAGAATATCACCAAGTAATTAAAGCTAAATGCAGTTGGTAAATAAGTGCAAAATTAAACTATCCAAAGGTTTGAAGCATTTCCCTTTAGGTAAGTAGTTTAAATAACCCTGCACCCAAAAAAAATATGTTACGTAATGTAAATCAAGAATATCTAATGTGAGTAAGCTTTGACTAAGATAAAGTACCAAAGATACATTGTTTTTAATCTTTGATGGATCTGAATTCCAATGAGAATGGGAAATTTTGCGGGTAATGTGAAATGATCTTCAAAATACATGTCCGTAACATTCCTAGTTCCGCCTATAGTTGGGGAAAATGGAGGAAAACTTAAAATGAATAAGAATGATCGAAACAAATATGTTTACATCAGGGATAAGGAGGGAATAACAATGTACCAGTTGGAAGTGGGCTAAGAGAACTTCCCACTTATTATTTGCTAACTCATGACGGCCTTGAGCTTTGTATTCTTGAATGCTTTGGCATTAATTTGCGATTTATAAGTAGGAACAAACTCTTTGGCCCAAAGGATGAAATCAGACCCCGACCTTCCCCAACCTTTCATATTTTGGAGCCGCCACCATCCATTATTTGCTTTGCCCGCTTCATGAGAAGACTTTACAAGATTAAAACTATCCAAGCATCTCCTAGCATTGTTCACTACGCCTCGGAAATTTCGTGTATACAAACAGAGGAATCAAATGAGCGATTTGGTTTCACTTCAAACAAACCGCTGTGCCCCGAGGTAATTCTTTCAACCACAAATTAGCAAGAAGTAATATATATATATATATATATATATATATATATATATATATATATATATATTATATCAAGTTTTTCATCCGAGTCACCAATCCACTTGGTCTAAATAATACCAATCACTCTCGCCAAGCGGAATCTACATGTCAACTTAGCTTCTCCAACTGTTACACCCAAGATTGGTTCATAAGAAGCATGCTTCCTATAATGTAGGGACTAAAATGCCTAGATTCAAACGAATGTTTCCATTAGTAAGCATGGCATAACAAAAACGATCAATCCTAATTGACACAATTAACGCCGCAGAGCTTAATGCAGACGAAGGCACAACATCATGCACTAGCATTACTCTAATTTCGCTCAGTATGAATAAACTTTAGGAGAGTTTTTAAAGCGTAGAAACAATAAACGATTTCTACAAGACGGAGCAAACAAAAGCTAGGGGCAGGTGGAAGTGGAACCCAAGCGCCACCACTGAGTGGACACGACACTGCGCTCGCCGCCATCGGCTCTAGGGAGGAAGGCCTCCAAGACCATGGCCAGGCACCACCGCGAGAAGTAGAGCGTCGGTCGGGCCGGCCGCCACGAGGACACGAGCGGCGTGGGCGCCATCTGCAAAGACTCGTGGGAGGTCCTCCGGGCATCCGGCCTCTTCGTGAGGAGCTGCAGCAGCGACAAGTGATGGTCTCCACGGCACGCATAGCAGCCTCGGCACATCTCGCCAGGCGCCGAGGTCCACGGCGGCACGCCGATCATGAAAGCAGGACTGGCAAGGCGCCACGGCGGCGCACGGCAGAGAGGAGGAAGAGAGTCAGAAGCGGCGGCGGAGAGGGAGGAAGAGAGAGGGAGTGGAGCGAGCCGGTGGCAGCGGCGGTGGCAACTGGCAAGGGTGGCGTGGGGAAGAGCGAGGCCGGCGGCGTCGGGTGCGAGGCAGATCGGGTGCGGGAGGGGAAGGGGACGGGGAAGGGAAAAGAAAACGGGGTGGGTGAGGTGAGGTGGTTATGATATTTTGGTTGGTGAGGTGGGTATTTGCGGGGAGATGATTGTCTCGGCGGAGTTAGACTCTAATTTTTAGTAGTTATTATTAAGAAGATAGGACGAAATAATGTCCTATATCTAGAACGGAACAATAAGTTATTTGTTTGGTAGTGTGATTGGATGCGAACGTCTAGGTCCTGTGTTTGAGCATTGCACCTGCAAAAAAACATTTTTTTTGTCGTTTATTTCATTTCATATTTTTAAAAATGATGGTTTATTATTAATAATAATAAATAAATTGAAAAACACAAGATAAAAAATAGAGCGGTATATAAGCCAACCAAATATGCTTATTCAATATTGAACTATTGTTTATCAGATGTCGTTAATCTTGAACTAGTTTGCATGTAATATTGTAAAAATCAATACGTCTTTCAATATAATAGATTATATAGTCACTCTACATTGGATACAACTGCCATGGTGAGATAATAGATAACCACATTATGGTGGCATGCATATTCCTTTCTTATAAAAACAAATAAGCAAATTAGTATAATTACAACAACAAAGTGTCTTAGCTCATCGCCTAAAATTTGTTCATTGACCTAGCAACACGTCTATTAAGTGTTGTAACTTAAACTATAAAGTGTGGTAACATACTAGGGGCTGAGTATGTTTGGAGCTTTCTACACTTGGGTCGTAGCAACATGAGAATATGTGTTGCAGTACAGTTTTCGTGCAACACATGCTATATGTGTTGCAAAGTGTGTGTTAGGATAGATTGGTCCTGTTGTAGTGAATCCATTACAGTCTTTAGCTCACGTGGCCGTGGACTACAGCGCCGGCTAGCCGGCGAGCAAGCTCACGGGAGCTAGCGCTCTGTTGTCGGAATTCTGACCATAGGTGTAGCTCATTAATTAACCCTGAATCCCTGTCGGTTAGTGCTAATGAATGTTTAATCTGGTAACTTGTTTTTAACTTTATGCCTATTACACGTGGGCCCTTGCACAGAAAAGAATGAGCTATAGGAAACCATTTTAACTCCAAATCAAGTAAAATTAATTCTGTTAGTTATAACTTTTACTGTACTTTAATCTGGAATAATTGTGAAACATGTTTATGTTACAAAAAAATTTGTTAATTAAATTAATTGTTTAATAAGAGCTTTAACCTTATAAAATTTACAGAAAATTCAAATGAACTCCAAATGAATTAAGAGTTTCACCTAATTTCACTTAAAAGCAGAACTTTACTACTGTGATTTCATCATGCATTTTTCAGTATGTTGGTTTTTCGATATTCTTTTCCCGTGTTCATTTGTTATCGTTCTTTTTAGATTCTGAGTTACCCGACGCGAGTGATTATATTTCTGAGCACCCAGAGACTGAACAAGTGGATTATAATCAAGGCAAGCATCCTCTTGCATCATTTTGATCATAGTTTTGCTAACTTAGTATTTTGAAATGCAATGTTAATTGCGTGCATGCTATTTTGATGAATCAATAATTTGTGAGTCTAGTTAGTTATATCCTAATCATTGTGGCTTACCCTTAATCATTTTATACACTTATGCTTAAGATAGAAATCATGTCTTTGGAATATATAGTCCTTATGTGAATGCTTAGCCTTGCAAATTAGTAGATCCGTAGTTTGGTTGACAAGATTAACTTGTCAATCATGGGAGACACTGAATCTATTTTAATTTGTTTCCTTGTTCAGATTCTTGAAACTGAAGTTTAAGTCTAAAATTGTCATTTCAAACATGGTTTAGATCTGGACAGGTGGTTGCTAGTGAGGGTGCCTTCGTGCACGATAATAGGTATTGTGATAGTCTTGTCCAGATCATTAAGGACCGAACTTTAGGCTGTCAATTCAAGTACCATACGTACATCCACACACGGTGTATGGGCGCCGCTTGGTTAAGTAAGGGAAAGATTTTATTGAGTTGGAAAACAGGTGGTGTGTGGACATATGTCTTTGATAATATGTTCATAGGGATCCGATTGCAATCTAATATGTGCGAGTGAGCACAATTTTAATTTTGTATTCAATGGGTCGGCATTCCCAACACAACTTGCGTGCCCCAGTTAGCAGGTTCTATCAGTAGCTTGTACTAAGCGGGATCTCGTCTCGCAAGGGTGATTCAACTCAATAAGATCAACTTGCTGAAAAATACTGAGTCTTGGTTTATCCGGCTGGCATACCTATGGAAGTGTGTCATTATCCGGAGGCTTACGGGCTGATCAAGTCGTGTGGGTAAAGATGTGCACCCCTATAGGGTTAAAACTATTTGAATAGTCGTGTCCACGGTTACAGACGACACTTGTTTTGATTGACATCATCGTTAGACTCTGAAATAAAATTTTGACTTGGATAATACTGGTTTCGGCATGGATGGGTGTCCATGCGGCTTGGTTTGTCAAAGTGGACAACCACTTTGATATGTTTGACATTATGTTTATAACATTATTTACTTGTTGTCTTTTGGTCCAAACTGTGTTTACAAAAGCTCTTACAAGAAGGCAAAAATAGGATTGGTGGGCGGTGTTTTAAGGAGATAACTACGATTACTTGCTGGAGTATTTGGTTACTGCGCAATCAGGTGATTTTCCACCAAGAAGCTGTGTCTTTGGTAGCCTGGAGAAGACTATTCAGGGAGGTTTTTGCTCGAGTTATCCATAGAGTAAAACCTTCTGCGAAAGAAGTGTTTGTAAATTAGAAAGTGTAGGAATAAAACTTGTTGCTTTATGCAAAACTATTGCCAATATAGCCTTTGCTTTGGACAGCCTTTAGCATGTATATTCTCTAATCCTTTGAATAGGCTCTATTAAACACTTTCTTTTATTAGTTTGTGTAAGTCTTGCGAGTACCTTCTGTACTCAGTGGAATTAACCACTTGTTGCAGGTGAGGACGTGTATGCTTACGATCCATCCGTTAGCGCCGATTATGGCGACGCTAACGAATGATGCTGTTTCTACATCCACTCAATTGCTTTCGGGTGTTGGGCACACTTAGTTGTATCTTTTGGTGTTTATATTTGTTTTCGCTGCAAACTTTTGTTTTTAGTGATCGTTGGTCACATGTGTAATCTATGTACTAAAACACTAGTCTTGTAAAATACTGTTATAATTATATGATTTGTGTATGACTGTGTATAATGTTGTTCAGGATATGTACACATTAGTCTTTGATCTTGAAAACAAATATGAATCACATATCCGAAAACTTAAAATTAGACTCGTTTCCTGTTAAAAATTATGCCTTTAGTATAATCTTTTAACTTTAATCCAATTCCAAGGCTCTGACAAGTTCGATCCTGACACTGATTATGTAATATCACGGAACAAATCATTGCAATTCGATCCGCCTCTCTGGCATCGATCTGGTGCATTTATGTCTATAGTGAAAAATCTCGGTGTGTATATCATGTGCACGATGCAAAACGTGCAAACGGTCGGGAATAGGACGGAACATGTACATGCGTGCGTAGGCATTGTACGTAACTTCCTGTGTCCAATTAGAGATGTAACCGGTGTGGTAAGCTTTCTTGATTTCGATGGTAGACGTGTGTACAAAAGGGCCGGAGCACCCATTTCGATTAAAAAAAAATGATAAGAGGAACATGCATAGGAGTTTGAATATCACCACTTGCAGTAAAAGATTGCGATATAAAAGAATACGAAGCTCTAGAATCGAATAAAACTATAGCAGGGTGAGAATTGACAAGAAGCGTACCCAACACGACGTCGGGTGCCTCCTGTGCTTCCTCGGTGGAGATATGGTTAACTCGACCACGAGTAACCTTCTGAACTTGCTGGGCCACCTTCTGAGCTGGGGATGACCACGACCTTGCCATTGTACTTGCCCCTGATTAGGGCGAGTGGCCGCTTCATTCTTCACAGGATAGCTGTTAGCGTAGTGTCCCTTGTTGTGGCAGTAGAAGCAAATGACCTCGGCAGTTGGATTGCAGAGGCCACATTGTTGTCTCGTAGGTGCACGTGGTTGAAACACAGCCTACGGAGGGCGAGGTACAAACATCGGCGGCCTCGGTGGTGGTGGAGCTTGAGGACGGGGCACCGGGGCTTGCCTGAAGCGAGGACGGGGAAAGCTGCCCCCTGTTGATCTCTGCGCCTCCCACTTGTGCCTACGGGACTCGCCAAGCGCTCTCCTCTTGTACTCAGCGACAATAGCCATGTCGACCAATGTCTGGAAGTCAGGGAAATCAACAATAGACAGCTTGTCCTGCAACTCTTCGGACAAGCCATCCATGAACTTTTCCTGCTTGGCAGCGTCGGTGGGCACATCTTCTGGAACATACCGAGCCAAGTGGTTGAACTCGTGTAAATACCCCGTCACTGATTTGCGTCCTTGCCTGAGTGCTAGAAACTTCTTCTTTTTCAGCTTCATCAAGCCGGCGGGAACGTGAGCTCGTCGGAAGGTAGCACAGAACTCCTTCTAGGTGATAGCTCGGCCCGCTGGCTGCATGGTAAGGAAGTTCTCCCACCATGAAAGTGCTGCCTCCTCCAGTCGCCTTCTCATGATCCTGACATTGGGCAATGTTGAGCTTTCGCTCGACCAGATGCAGCCAATCGTTTACGTCAAGTGGGACTTCAGACCGTGAGAAAGTCAGTGGCTGAGTGTGAAGGAACTCTGAGAGTCCTCCCTGCAGCTGATGCCCACCCCCTCCTAATCCAGAGGAGCCTGAGAAAGCAGAAGTGTTCCGAGCAATAGCCGCGAGGATCTGTGTTTGATCCATCCGGTTCCGCTCGATCTGAGTAGGAACCTCAGCCATGGTGGGTGGAGGCGGAAGTTCCTCATCATGGCCAGCTTGCTGACTTTGCCCACTGCGGGCTCGTCCAACCATCCTATTCCGACAAATAGGGTTAGCAACATCACCCAAATAGTAGATGCAAAGGGCATTAGCTGAGGAAACAATATACTAAAGAGTAATGCGATATTAACCTACCATATGCACATACAATTTTTTTTAACAAGAATTAAACTCCAAACATAAGTATGAAGACATAAAAGCCAGCACGAAAACCATTTTTTTATCGCATTAACATGGTAAAGTGGATCTAACTAGGGGTACCTTTAACACTAGACTTCTATACTAACACCTTTATTGAACTCCTTAATCTGAATTGAAATGTATACTCTAGCTTTCGAAAAGAGATGAGAGGGGAAACATTTTTTTACAAATCAAATTAGAACCAGGTAAGATTGAGAAGCTAGGATAGGTAAGTAGTAAAATCTGAAAACTTACTTAAGTTTTCATCAAAGATTTGATATTTTGAAACTAAGTTTTTCAAATATTCTAATGACGACCAAACTACGGGTTTCGACGGTCAGTATGGCTCTGATACCAACTTTTGTGAGAGCCGCCAGACAATTTAATTTGTAATGCTTAACCTTTCCGTTGGTCCTAGCATCACAAATCAAATTTCTCCGCTCTCGGTGTATTATGTACTTCCCAGAATAGCAGTGCACATACGCCTTACAAAAATAAGCATCAACTCCATACACAAGTTATTACATTACTGAAATCTTCATAATTTACACATATCATACAACTAAGACTTCATACAAAAGGCCAATCGGCCAAACATAACACAAAAGATTAAGTTTGCAACGAAAAACAAAGGCCATGAGATGGCAGTAACCAAGGCCAACTGCCTACCCTTACCCACAAGGCAACTGGCCGAAAACGCCGAGCTAGTCATCGAGAGCGAAGTCAGCCTCACAATCGTTAACCCCTTGGGGGTCAACCTCCTCTGCAGCAAATAGACAATGCAGTTGAGTACAACATTATACTAGTAAGACTTACGATTAACAAACTTATACATAGCTACATGAAAGCTTGATTCAATGGAGATGGCTATAGAGTTCATTTTCAGCGTAAAGCAGCATTTCATTTGCAATTGTGTAATAGATTGAAAGCAACGTTTTCAAATCAGCTTTTAGTTGTTCAAATAACAGTGAGACAACAATTATAATAATAATTAACATCCTAGAGGTGACTTCCCAACAGCCACCACAACAATAGCATGGATTACCCATTCATACCACCCGATCTCTAGTTTTATCAAAATGTTATAGTCTAACTCTTGAAAGACCTCCCTAAGCGTGTCCATAACTAAGGACATGGCTATTTGAATAGTTTAAAACCATACATGGGTGTACAACTTTACCCACATGTCAGACCACCTTTTTGCCAGGCTATAGAGCACACTTCCTTAGATATGCCGGCAAGGCTAAGTCCTACGAGACGCTTTCCAATATTATGTATTAACTACGAGCCACCTGTATGGATGGAAACCCATACGTTGTGTCGGGGTCATTGTAAAGCCTCAGTCAACTACCCCTTAGGGTAAAGCCTCGGACAACTACAATGCCCGTCAGTGTGGAGAACCTAGCTAGGAACCTACTCCCGCACACCCAATAACAACACACATTTCTTTTTTTTAACACAACACACAACCACCACCTACGACTCGGAGCTAACACACGCCAAAGTACTAAGTCAAGTGGGGTTCTCAATACCCTCATGTGGATGCACACAGAATGCTTGGTTTAGTGGGGCAAGATGTTCGGTCCTTGTTGACTCGGGAACCAACCATACACCCGATAACCACACCTACCAACCATGTCCCAAGTCTAAATCTTTTTATTTTTATTTTTAGTTTTTCCAAATACAATACATACATGAGTACCCTGACTCAAGTAGTTAAAGTGATGTTGACATAATGACCATCACTGAAGCGATGATCTCCATACTACCGTTCTATGCATTGCTAAGCGACAACAACTCGCATACTAAATATAAAGTGACTAGAGCCCATCCATCGAGCTCTAAATCACATCGGATATAAACCTAGGCTCAGTGGTAAAGGGTGGATGTTTACCTACAGTTCATGTATCTATTCAGGTGAACTATTGCGAACTGAGAAATTACTTCATCAACATAGCATGCACACATATAGTTGAAATTAAAATATTAGCATGTGAACATAATAAGATCAACGTGCATTAAAGGAGGAACTACTTTCCTTGCGAACATAATAGTCTTCTTGCTGCTGAGGATCACTCTCGTATGTACCTGATTCATCGAAATCTATCGATCGAGCAAAAGAATGAATAAGAACGAATAACACCGAAAATAACCAAAAATTTAATTTCATCTAACATGCATAGACAACAGGTAGAGTTTGATTTTAAATATTTTAGGTGAAAATTTTAATCAACATGAATTTATTTGGAATTTCTAAGAATTTAACAAGTTAAAGACATAAATGTATAAATAAATTAACTACCAAATTTTTCAAAATAGAAACATAAATCAAACCTATGCCAATTTTAAGTACAGGAAAAATGAGAATTAACAAAACTAATTTCACTCAATTTGGAGTTAAGATGAATTACTTATGAATTTTTGAAGTTTAAACCATTTTCTAGTGTAAAAACAATTCCTTTTAGACATTAATTCAACTCCAAAAATTTATGGAATAGAAACATACTTAAAATTTATTCCATTTAATAGTACACTAAAAATGAAAACAAACAAAATTGGTTTCATTCAATTTGAAGCTAATTTGAATTAGTCATGAATTTTCTAAGTTAATTGAATTTTCAGTGCAAAAGTAATTCATTTCGGAATTTCTACAAGCATTAAATATGTTTTACACCGGCGCTCAGCTATCCAAAGCAACTGACAGGTGGGACCCGAGGCGAGGACTTTGACTAGGTCAACTTTGACCCAGCTCGGCCGAAGTGACGTTGGAGGCGTATTCCAGGAAATACGTCTTCGGTTTGTCAAAACGTAAACTTTACTCAAGCTTGTAAGAAATACATTTTTCTTAAGAGAAAACGTACTTCACAAATTTGTACAATCACTTAACCGGCAGTGAGAGCCCACTTGTCAATGACTCAGGGGTTTAAACGTGTTTTAATTAGATTTCTAATCGTGTTTTTAAACAATGGGGTCCACAAGACATACAAATAGTTAAAAGGATAGTTAACACTAATGAGGTGATTAACTCTTAACCCATCAACGGCTCACCGGAGCTTCGCCGCGCGCGTGAGAAGAAGGGGATCTGGTGAAGGAGGGACGCTCCGGGCTCGGGAGTGGCTCCACCAAGTGCGCAATGACCTCCTGAACTCGTTGGTGACGATGTAGAGGCCTGAGATTGCCAGCGGCGAGCTCCCGTCGGTCGGAGGCGGAGCAGAAGAGATGGCCTTCGTGGAGAAGACGTTGTGGACGTCAAGAAGACTCGGGGAGGTGCGCCTCGGGATCGCCTTGGCCCCTGGAGCAGAACGCCCACGATAACGATGGCGATGGAGATTGGCGGCGGCCAGAATCGAGGCGGCGACGCTTGACCGCAGTCGGTGAAGAAGGGGGCTCACACCCTCGGTGACGCACCAAATGCAAATTAATCTTGTCGGTCAACTTAGTGGAATATTGCGATCACTATGGACAAGACATCGAGGACAAATACCCACCACATCACTTAGGTGCTACGGGACCAAGGCCACCGGAGGCGGGGATGAAGAGGACGCTCCCAGCGATTTCGTGAATGAACGGAGTTCGGACTAGAGAAAACGGACGCGGTGTTTAGCTTGGAGTTCAGCGATGAGGTTGTGGGCTCGCAAGAGGCAGTGAGGTGGCAGCGCTCTCCTTGCCTTGTTCTCTGGCCGAAAGAAAGCAGCGAGCAGAGAGGGTGAGAGACTGCGAGAGGGAAGGAAAGGATTAGCCCGGAAGGTTCATGAAGCCTAGGCAACGCTTCAAGGTCGGTCCCGGGAGCTTGAGGTGGCAAGGACAAGCATCACTGGCAAGCATGCATAGCGGCAATGCCGCTTTAAGCAAAGATGACGGAGAAGACGGTCTTGCCGACAAGCGGGCCCGCCACAATGGCGAAGATGAAAGGTGGCTCAAGCTGGAGCTTGGTGTGGTGCAGTGCAAAGGGGTGCGATCGAACCGAGACAGTCGTGGTCGTCGATCGGGGTTGGGTCTAGTCGGACCTGAGTTAGGGTTTGAATTTTAATTCATTTTGACTAAACTGCAGCAGGTTTGAGTGAGCAACTAAAAATAGCAAATAAATTGTAAAAATTCTAAAAAATTTTGTGAGTGTTCTCAGATTCAAATAGGACTTAGGAAAAAAAAAGGCACTGTTCATGCTCGATTAATGAGAATTATTTCCTTTTTCAATTCCGCATTAGTGACTTGGCTAGGAGTTTAGTGAGCTCAAATTCACTTCTAAAATTTTAGGAAAAAATATATTAATTCTCAATAAATAATCTAGTATTTAAATAAAATATTTTCTAGAAACTTTTATATACACATTTTTCTAGAATCAAATAGAAACTTGAATTCAAGTCAAAAGTTTAAAATTTCAAAGCAAACTATAGAGAACTAAGTGCAAACTCATGAGATTCATCAAAAGTTTTTTAAAAAACTCATAATTTTATACATTTGAAACACAAACCTAAGTTTGGGTTGTTACATCAGGTCTCGTTGCACTAGTTAGATACATTAAGGATTCAATTATTTGAGAATATTTAAGATGGTCTTTTTCATATCCAGTGTTTTTATGTTGCTTCACATTTGGATCATAGGGTGTGGCCACCGACTTACAGTCTATGAATCCAAATCTTGTTAGGACGTTGTCCACATAATGGGATTGTGAAAAAATAATCACATTCTCACCATTTATCAACTTGATGTTTAAGATGACATTAGTTTCACCTAGATCTTTCATATCAAAATTCTAGGAGAGGAAAGACTTGGTTTTATTGATTGCATCCATATTGGTCTCAAAAAGCAATATGTCATCCACGTGAAGACAGAGAATGACACCTTCGCCCCCACTAAACCGATAGTAGACACATTTATCGGCTTTGTTTACACAAAAGTCGACCGAGGTCATAGTACTATCAAATTTCTCATGCCATTGCTTAGGAGCTTGCTTTAGACCATATAAGAATTTAATCAATCAACATACTTTCTTCTCTTGCCTTTCAACCTCAAAACCATCGGGCTGTTGTATATAAATCTTCTCATCCAACTCTCCATTTAGGAAAGGGCCTTTACAACCATTTGATGCACTTGGAGTTTATATGCGGCAGCTAGTGCTAAAAGCACCCAAATTGTGGGTAAACGAGCCACATGAGAGTATGTATCAAAATAGTCTTCACCTTCTTTTTACGTGAAACCCTTAGCCACTAAATAGGCATTGTACTTTTCTATAGTACCATCAGGTCTACGTTTTCTTTTAAAGATCCTTGTATCCAGATGGGAGGTCCGTAACATCTTACGGTCCGTTAGCTACGATGGAATCCATCTCGATACAGACCGCTTTCTTCCAGTAATCCACATTTGGGGATGCATATGCATCTGAAAAGGTTCGTGGTTCATCATCCACGACATAGGTGATATAGTCATCGTTTAAAGATTTTTCAGTCATTTGCCTCTTACTCCTCCTCAATTCCAATTTTAGAACGGTGTTGTCCATACTAGGAATAATAGAGTGTTCATTTGAACCATAAGGATCAATGACTTCATTTGGTCTCATAAGAAATACATATTTATTTTATTTAGTTGCGGGTCTCATTACGAAGAAACAAGGAGGTGCTAAACACTAAAGCAAAAAAGAAAAAATCTAGCACCTATGATCTATGTGATATGACAGTGAGGTGAGGTGAAGAATCTGACAACACTACGCTAAAGATAGCCTTAGCTAGTAGCAGATGGATCGATGTAGGTCACTAGGTCATGACCATTGTAACATACTCGTGCTAATTTGATGATGATTATTGTAGCGCATAATATTTATCGTGTTCTTAGTTTCTTAATCCTGTCGTCGCTACTACGTACACTTAAGATAATGACGATAGTCTGCACTCCATGGGTTAATTCAACTGCACGGAACAGAATCTCTTCCTCTATAGTCTGCACTCCATGTGGCTAGGTAGAATCGCTTGTCGTGACCGCGAAAACCAGTCATAACCATTTTGAACGCGACAATTTCCCTGATTTCTCTGAAAAATAGACTTTTTTTTGTGAAATTCCTACAGTAGTAGGTCCAGCGTTCTAAATAGGCACAACATATTCCGAAATAAAATTCTTGCGAGCAAATTGTCTGATATGGTCGGCTTTCCTTCTCTATATTATGTCTTTCTACACTTCTTTCTATTGAAAATCATGAACTTGGTCCAGCAGTCGGTTTATAGGTGGGTGTGCTATTCAAAACCATAGCAGGGTCTGTAGTATATAAATAAATGGCGCTAGTCATTGTAAAAGGCTGATCATGAGAAGAAAAATAAAGAGAACAAAAAAATCCTCCCATATCTCAATATTCAATCTACTATTTGCTCTTGCATTGTTCTGTACGATTCTACGCTTGTTTACGAGGTGATTGATCGGACTGGACTTGCCAGCGGCGGTTCCTCAACACGTTATCAGCATGATCGACTCTGGCCTACCTCTAGGCATCCTTTACTAGGTTCGAAAGGTAACCGTCGAAGCACGATGCTCGTAGATTGAATCGTATTTTCTAGATCGCTTTCAATTCCACAAATTTGGTTTTCTAGATTATTTTTTTACGGTGCAAATCTGCCCTAATCTACCACTAGCCAACTTGGAGTCGCCGGCCAATACTGATCGGTAGATTGCATAAAAGGGTAGATGTTGATTGCACAGTAGATTGATTGCACGAGGACTCTACACAGTTGCAAGGTAATCGCCGGATCGATGCTGTCGAATTGAATAGTAGATTAATTGCACTTTCTAGATCGCATCTATTTTCGCAGGAATTTTTGCCATCCAGATTTGTTTTGCACGAAGAATTTTCATGAAACAAAGGAAAAGAAAAGAAAAGAAACCCCCATCTAGCCACCGTGTGGATATGTAGTCACTGGCACAATATCGGTCGGTCAAGCTAGATGCATGGAAAAAATTGAAGGCAATGGCACGAAGGGCACCATGTGCATGGCACCACCTGCAAGCGGTTAATTGCACTTTCTAGATCGCATCTATTTTCGCAAGAATTTTTGCCATCCAGATTTGTTTTGCACGAAGAATTTTCATGAAACAAAGGAAAAGAAAAGAAAAGAAAAGAAACCCCCATCTAGCCACCGTGCGGACACCTAGTCACCGGCACAATATCGATCGGTCAAGCTAGATGCATGGAAAAATTGAAGGAAATGGCACGAAAGGCACCATGTGCATGGCACCGCCTGCAAGCAGCCATCACCGCCTCTGCGATACGCTATCGGTCGGCTAGTCCGCCACAACGCATCGCTATGGAGGCAACGACAGAGCCACGCCGCTTGCACGCGGCAAGAATGCACACGCCGGTCGATGAACCCGCCGGCCATCCCTTGCCTGTAACGCAGCCGCATTCACCCTCCACACCGCAGCCGCCGTGCGCCGTCGCTGCGCTCGCATGCGGAGGGAGCATGATGCCGCCGCCGTGCCCGTCGGGCGATCGCCGCACGGGTCCTCCGTCGGCTCCGCCATGCCACCCTGAGCGTGTGAATGGACCCCGCGGTGAAAGGCCGCTGCCGCCATCGAAGGGTGCGGCGCGCGCGCCCCGCTTCCACCGCCATGGCCGCCGCCAGCCACTTCATCACGAGCCTCCGCCCCGAGCACGCAGCGAGCTCGCGATGGCTCCCGCGCGCGGCGCGCCGCCCCGCGACAGTGTCGCCACGCGACGCTGCAGCATGTCACCAAGACAGCGAGCCTCGCATGGGCTCGCCTCGATGCCGCGGGCTCCCAAGATCTCCCGCATGAGACGCCCCACGGCCTCTCCGTGTCAAGGCCCGCACCAAGCATGGTGCGGGCGCCTCGCCTCGACGCCATTCACCGCATCGCACACCGCTGCATCGCGCTTTTCATGCCCGCCGCACACGCCGCACTGGCCTCCCGTAGCGCCGCCACCGCCACTATGAACAGGGTAGGATAAACTCTAACCCCTCACCCTTTTTTACCCAGCCGGAATGGGCCGAAGTGGGCCGAATGGGCCCGACCCAAGTGAAAACCGAAAAGAAAAATCGGGAAAAGAAAAGAAAAAGAAAAAATCCTGATTTTTTGCCAAAAAAAAGGCCCCTGGATTATCTAAAATTACGTGAAAATTAGCGCATAAACCCTTGAAAATTGCAAAATTTACCGAAAATTCATATTCCAGCAGAAAACGGCCTCGGGAATTCAGTTTTTGAATAATGTTGAGCATTTGAAGCATGTTTAACCATGTTATTATTATTTCTATGTAATTTATATATTGTATTTACTGTTTTGATTATCTGTGATTGTTTATATCACTTTTAATCATTGAAAATAGTAGTAAATCATGAAAAATGCATAGAAAAACACAGGAACAATATGACATTTTTTGTACCATTAATTGCAACTATTTTATGCAAATTAGTAGCAGTAATCTTATGAACTCTTTGCATAAATATGACTGGCATCACGAACTGGGAGTTAGAAGAGCTGGCCCAACATGGCAAGAATTTATACAGAATTTGTACCTGACTTCAACTTTGTGGTAAGGTAATCATGGATGAGCAGAAGATTGAGAAGACTCTTTCCACCTTTCACCCGAATACGGTGCAATCCGCACGCAACTATCATCGAGACGACTACAAGGAGTATGCCGAATTGATTAACATCATGCAAGTTATGAAAGCTCAAGATGATGTTCTAAGGAAGAACTACATCTCACAACCGTCTAGTAGCAATGTTGGCTATGGAGCCAATGCTAGAAGCTATAAGGTGAGGAAGCCTCTTACAAAGGATAGGGGCAAGAAGGATAAGGTCGCGGGTCACACGTTATTGATGCTTTCTAGTCTAAGAAGAAGGGCAAAAGACAATATGAGGCACACCTCGTCGTTGCAGGAACGAAGGATCCACAACCATTAGTTGCACTCATGGATGTGGACAACCCAATAGCAACCCCCATCACCCCTCCTTTGGACATCGCAGCGGCCGCAGTCATAGTTGCCCAAGAGGAGAAGATCGCCACGAAGCAGATTGAGGCAGAAGTTTATGAATACTTCGCTGATTCGATCTAGTGCACGCATTGCACTTAGATCTTTTTATAGTCACTTGCAGTTTGTGGTTGCGATGGAACATTGAATTATCGAATAATGGTTGTAAGCTCTAGGAGAGCAAAACATTAAATTCTTATGATGAGTCATGCAAGGCATATTTTTGCCGTATTTATAATAGCAAGTTATGTTCTGATATCTGAAGTATTTTATTTATGTGTTGCTTGCTTTCTGCTACATATTAATAAAGTACTTTATATTAGAACGCGTGTGGCATCCTATAGAGAAAGTGTGCTTAGCAGATAGCGGCACAACGAATACCATCTTGAAAGAGACGAAATTCTTTCAGTCGATCAGCAAGCATGCCGGTAGTCTTACGACAATCGTGGGCAGCAATACTTGTATAATAGGCTTAGGAAGGGCTATAATTATACTTCCGATGGACACAACTTTGGTCATTAAAGAAGCCTTGTTGTACCCAGAATCGACTAGAACTCTCAAGTATATTCGCGCTAACGGTTTTCACGTAGAGACTAAAGAAGAGTATGGGTAAGAAATACCTGCTCATCATTATATAGCATGAAGAAAGTAGAAAACGAGTATTAGAACGACTTTCTTCATATGAAACTAGGCTATACTACACTAATATTAAGGCACTCGCATCCTATACTGCCCTGAAAACCGTATTTTGAAGCACTGAACTTTTCTATCTCTGGCTTGATAGACTCGGCCATCCAGGTCTTAGAATGATGAGAATTATAATTAAAAATTCACAGGGATATAATATCGATGCAACGAATTTCTCGAATCAGGAAGATTTTGTGTGCCCTGCAAGTGCCACAGGAAAATTAATTACTAGACCTTCTGCTATGAAAGTGAAGGATGAAGTCCCTGCATTCCTGGAACGTATCTAGGGAGACATTTGCGGTCATATACAACACCTGTCAGGCCTATTTATGTATGTTATGGTGCTCATCGATGCTTCCTCGAAATGGTCGTACGTATGTTTTTGCAAAGCTAATCTTGTAGATAATTAAAATTAAAATTAATTTCCCTGATCATCATGTGAAGTCCATCAGAATGGACAACACAGGAGAATTTATTTCGAAGGCATTTGATGATTATTGCATGGCAATGGGAATTAACGTTGAGCGTTCCGTACCACATGTTCACACCCAGAATGGACTAGCAGAAGTATTAATGAAAATGATTAAATTTATTGCCTGTCCACTTTTGTAGAACTGTAATTTACCAACTACATGTTGGGGACTCGTAGTCCTACAAGCTGCAACTCTCATCAATTTTAGACCATCAGCATATAACATCCATTCACCAATACAACTAGCGCAGGGGTCAGCATTGAAAATTTATCATCTTCGCAGATTTAGTTGCAAGGTTTATGTACCTATACCACCACCACAGTGAACTGCAATAGGCCCTCTCTGAAAGTCTGGGATATATGTTGGTCATGAGACAGCATCCATAATCAGGCATTTGGACCCATGACTGGAGAATTGCATATAGCCCGCTTCGCTGATAGCATATGTGATGAGGATTGTTTCCCATCATTAAGGAGAGGAAATCAATCCCTTGATGAAAAAAGTCGGGAAATAATGTGGTAACCATGGGAATCCATTCATATGACACACGCACTAGTGAAGCAAATGGAGAAGTCCAAAAGATAATTGATTTGCAAGCATTAGCGAATCAACTGCCTGACCACTTTAGTGATTTGAAGAACGTGACCAAGTCGCATGTACCTGCATGCAATGCACCAGAGATGGTTGAAATACCGAAGAAAGTTGAAGGTATCCCTAATCCCGTCCAGAGGCCTCAAAAAAGGATGAGAACTCCAGCCCCTCGAATCCCAAGTAACTGGGGACGCCTAGTGAAAAAAAAGGATAAGAAAGACTTGACACAGCCGATCACCGAAGTACCCCAGAACTAGAAGGGGAGCCAGTTGAGACCTAGCACCAGTATAGAACCTTCAGGAAAAGGCATAACGGATTTGAACATTCCCACAGAGGGAGATACCAGCATGGATGTGTGCACACACATCAAAGCTAGAAAACTAAAGGGCTTGACCCTGTAATTAGAAGCAGTGGTGTGCATGTAGAAGCCTTAGAAGAATCGCCCTATGAAGAAATAGCTATAAACTTTGTGACCATAGGAGAATCTATGAATAGGATAACATCCAATGTCGACATTTATTTTGCAAAGAAAATTGCCACAATCATCAATCTTGATCCAGAGCCTGCATCGCTCGCTGAATGTAAGAAAAGATTAGATTGAGAAGATTGGAAGAAGACAATAGAAACTGAATTATTATCTCTGAATAAAAGAGAGGTGTTTGGGCCTGTAAGCCGCACACCTTCCCATGTGCACCCCGTAGGGCATAATTGGGTATTTGTTCGAAAGATAAATGAAAATAAGCAAAGCTCATTGCACAAGGTTTCACTCAATATCCAGGAGATGATTATGGAGAAACCTATTCCCTGGTCATGGACAAAACTATCTTTAGATATTTAATCTCAATGTCAGTAAACTTGAATTTAGAAATGAAATTGATGGATGTGGTAACTGCATACCTTTATGGAAACTTGGATTCAGACATTTATATGAAGGTACCCGAATGTATCCTTGTCCTGAACCAAGCAGAGCAAATAGAAATTTGTACAGTGTGAAACTCAGAAAGTCACTGTACGGACTTAAGTAATCTGGCAGGATGTTGTATAATCGTTTGAGCGACTTTCTATGCAAGAAAGGCTACACGAACAATGAGAATTGTCCCTGTGTATTTATATGACGATCCCATGTTGGATTTTGTTTAATCTCTGTGTATGTAGATGATCTGAATATCATCGGATCCCTGGAAGATATTAAGAAAGCAAGCTCTTACCTGGAGTTAGAGTTCGAAATGAAAGATTAGGGTAAAACCAAATATTGCCTAGGCTTGCAGCCTGAGCATGTCCCTGAAGGGATATTAGTGCATTAGTCAACCTACACTTGGAAGGTGTTATAAAAGTTTGGCTTTAAAAAGGTATACCCTTCAAAAATGCTAATGGTCAGGAGATCTTTGCAGCAAGACAAGGATCCGTACAGACCTAGAGAAGAGGGGGAGGAAGTCCTAGGAACGGAATTCCCGTACTTAAGTGCAATAGGAGCACTCATGTATTTAGAGCAAATTGTATCAGACAGGACATTGCATTTGTGGTGAACCTATTAGCAACGTATAGTGCAGAACCTACCAAAAAGCATTGGTAGGGAATAAAGGACATCTTCCGATACATCTAAGGAAGCAAAGACCTTGGTTTGTTCTACAGAAAGAACTAACACCTGACTATGACTGGCTATGCAGATGCCGGGTACCTATCGGACCCGCATACAACGAAGTCACAAACAGGTTATGTATTCCTATGTGGTGAAACTGCAATTTCATGGAAATCATCTAAGCAGTCTTGTATCGACTTCGACGAACCACTCAGAAATCATAGTACTGTACGAGGCCTCACGAGAATATGCTTGGCTTCAATGAATGATTCACCACATCTAGTAGTCGTGTGGATTGAATGTCGATAAACCCCCACTATTATCTATAAAGATAATGTAGTTTGTGTTGGACAAGTGTAGATAGGTTATGTGAAGAGTCAACTCACAAAGCATATCAACCCTAAATTCTTCTATGCTCATGAATTGCAAAAGATGGACGAAATTAAAGTATTGCATACTGAGTCATGTGAAAATATTGTAGATTTATTCACCAAGTCACTTCCAGCCTCTAGCTTTGAAAGATGCATACGTGGAATTGGAATGATGAGACTTAGAGAAGTGCAGAATTCAGGAGGAGAATCTTTACGAACTCATTGTTGAAACTTGATCACAAAGATCGAGTACCCAAAGAATAAATCCCAGAGATTAAATGAAATTGGTTGAATTATACTCTTTTTCCCTTGACGAGTTTTCCTGAAGTTTTCGGCTAAGGTTTTAATGAGGCAATTCGTGCAACACAGGAAGAACGTATACCATGTATTCTTTCTCCAATTTTTCCCACTAGGTTTTTATGAAGTTTTAACAAGGCACGAACATGTGAGGATATGTGTCCAAGGGAGAGTGTTGGGAAACCATGAGCTTGGCCCAGCAGCAGGTCCATAGGTGGGATCCTATCCAAAACCCTAGCAGGGTCTGTACTCTATAAATAGAGGGTGCTAGTTATTGTAAAAGGCTGATCATGATAAGAGAAATAAAGAGAAAAAGAAGTCTCTCCATATCTCTATGTTCAATCTATTATTTATTCTTGTATTATTCTATATGATTTTTCGCTTATTTATGAGGTGATTGATTGGACTAAACTCACCCACGACGATCCCTCAACACTTCGAAGTGTTTTTAGCAAGTAACAACAATATGTCTACACATAGCTCCCCGACAAGACCTGTTCCAGCAACATAAGTGAACCACCCGTACTATAATCACACTAAAGGTCAATTGGGGCATTAATTCCTGGATGGTTAATCCTGCAGAATTTTCTAGAAAAAAAAAAGCTGAGAATTGAGGACGGCCATGTATATACGTCCACGTGTGTAGCCATTTGGCCTTAACTAACAACTTCGATTTTTTTTTATTTCTCCTTCACTCCCTCTCAAGAGATCGAACGAAACCAAGGAATCAATGCATGCAATGCAATACAAGATTCACGAGTTAACGAGCCACAAAGACGGCCAGCGCGGGAGCAATAATCAAGCCGGGGTTAGGAGAAAGACGTCGACATGGCAGCCGCTAAGTACGGTATCTGAATATCTGCAGATCGAGAAGTGTTCTTCCAGAAACCCCATGTCTGGTCGCTCCATCGATCACTGCTTCACTAGGATAGTAGTAGTATAATTTTGCGACCCACGCATGGCATTGAATTGTGGAGATCACTTATGATCCTAATCTTAGTGTTGAACAATTGGTATGGATGTCGAGGTGTAATCAAATGACCGGCCAGCCTGATGGTCAGACCGTCTGAGAAAGGTTGAGCTTGGAGTTTTTCGGTTTCAACATAAGACTTTCGTTGTGATCTTATAGCTTTGATATTCATAGCTTTCATAGCTATTGGAATGAAAAGAACAGTTGAATATCGTAGAACTAAAAAATAGATGGCACCTATTCACTCCTTCTAATCGCTAATTCGGTCCAACTGTAACCATCCGACGGATCTCAGGAGCATGTAGGGCCTGCACGAGTGGAGATTTTAGTCTATTTGGCACCGTTGCGCATGTTTTAAGTGAAAATGACACCGTTCGTGCCGTTTTGCCAAATTTGGCCCAATGGACACGCCGGTGGTGGACGTGTGTCCAAGTCCGTGTCCCTATGGCGCGGAGGTAATCTCCACCGTGCATCCCTTGTCTGGACTTCTCTCCTTGTGCCACATCGCCCTATCCGTGGCCCGGATAAGGGATGTCCGTGGATTCCTGGCCCGGACATGCCTCTGCCGTCGTTCCCTCGCCTGCACGCGCCGCGTGGCTCTGCAACCTGCCTTTGCCGATGCTCCCTCGCCCGGACAGCGCCTCATTCGTGGCTTAGTGGCCCAGATGAGCCTATCGTGGTTCCCTCGCCCGGACATGGTTGATCGTGGCTTTGTGGCCTGAACGCCTGTCGTTCGCCCATGTGACCACATTTTTCGGCGAGTTGCGGTGGGTCCGTGCCCCTAGCCCTTTTGGCGCCGAAAGCCCTATCTTTTCCGTCCCATTTGTCACATCACTGCCCCCGCCCTCATGCATGGCTCATAATGCTGCCCGTCTGCGCAAAACGCTCTCACGTGCCTATAAAAACCGGTGCCGTGCTCGCTCTCGTTCTCACTCTTCACTTCGTTCTCGCGCTCGTCTCTGAGAACAAAGAGAACTGAACTAATATTTTGTTCGAAATATGGTGGAAAGTAAATCCTAGCTTCCTCTATTGTCACCACAGAGATAGGAGTTGATTCTTCGACCACCTTCGCTGTTACCTCTTCAACTATAGGAGAACCATTTATTGTCTCTACAACTGCAGGAGAAATAATTGCGGGCCTCTCTATAGAAGCATCCCTGGGGGCTAGAGGAGCTGGGCTAAAATGACAGAGGGAAGAAAACATGTCAAATTATAGAAAACAAAAGGTAAATGTTACGTTTATGCTTTTGATTTTTATATATCTTGGCTTTCGGGACACGATCTTGAATAAAGAAGAAACATTCCCTAAGGAAGTTTTGTTTTCTTCTTCTCTTTGACCACTCAATCCTCGGGACACTTTCAGCTTCTGGAAGGCTTTCGACATCACGTGATTGAGGGGTCGAGACTTCTTCGACCACGTATAGTCAAAACTCTAGTCGAGATAAATGGGGAAAGTAAAAACCCTAAGTTACGCCTGTGGTGGATTTTTATAGTCGTACACCTGACTTGAAAATCGTGGGAACCCAACAGTTGCTACTTCTTTAGGAACCGCTCCAACAAACAGGTATGAGAGCGTCGATTGAGATTCTTTAATTTGTCTGTTTAGGAAAAACGATTTTGTCTTTACAGCTCAAGTGAAATTGCCTTCTTGACCAAGTATTTTTCTGGTCAAATGAAATGCCAGTTGAAAAATCTTTACTTTCGACCACCATTCTACGACCTCCTTTCCAAGTAAGTTATTTTCACTTGAAGCTGGAGGGCTAGATGATGAGGATCTAATAACCCTCAATTAGTTATTTATCTGTAATTCTTATTATAGATAACAATACCATCATATTGTTCTTAAGTATACCCCTTAATGTTCATAAGGGAGAGACTTAACTAGGTGGTCGTAAGCCCTTCTACGACCACCATGTAGTCGTAAGCTTGATTATGACTGCAGTATGGTCGTAAGCCTTTCTACGACCAGGTCACCTATGACCACCCTATAATCGACAAAGCCTGTAGACATGTGGGCCCAATCGATTAAGGATTCTTATGCACTGTGTTCAATACACAGAGCAGTTAATATGCCTTGTTATTCTCTGGAATAACTACACATAATACGCCTTTCTCTCTGACAGTAACCGCTAGACGACGTGGAGATGATAACTTTCTACCAGTAACTCCCATCAATGTGCTCATTATATGAAATGTTGAAGCGCCTCTTGGCTTGAAGAAACTGCCACCCCTTTGTGCGCCATATAAAGGCCAATGTCAGTAGAGATTGGGGCAGATTAGGAGGAGGAGACATGAGGCTTTAGTTTTCTCTCTGATTGTAATCATCACTGTCAATATAGCAATACAGGATTAGGATTTTTATTATCTTCGGAGAAGGCCTAAACCTGTCTAAATCCCTATGTCATTCTCTGCGTCGTTCTAATTCTAGGAGACCCCCCAAATATTCATTCATAAGATCGATAATAAATCATCGACAATTGGCACCGTCTGTGGGGTGTTTCCAGTAATCCCTTTTTGAATAAGTTATTTTTATTAGTTCAACTCCGATGCTTTCATGGCAGGAGAGTGGAATGAAGAGAACTGGTTCGATTTGGCCGACTATGCATACCTCGACATGGATGCCTGCTACGAGCAGAGCATTGGTTCGTCAGATGGCTATGTAGCCTCCAAGGATCTTTCACTAGACCTAGGAGATCATGCCACCGACAAGGTTGATGAGGGCTCTTTTTCTCCCACAACATTATGTCCAGACGAGGAACCAGGTTCTTCAGAGGGCAAGGGTCCGTCCAACCATGACCAGGACCACACCAAGACAAGTAATGAACATAGTGAGGGTTCCCTCTCTAAGTGTTCGAATCCATGTAAGGTAGTCCGATCTAGCACGACAAATCCTAGAATCCATCATTTCGGGACTCAACTAGCATCTGGTAATCGTCACCCTTCAGTTACCCCCATGAAGCATGTGGTAGAGCTCGCTTTTGCTGCAGATTTGATCGCACCATCGCAGGGCTCACCTTCGATTGGAGACAGTTATAACTCAGAGTTCCCCTTCTTGGAGGGGATTGCTCTAAACCGCGAGGCGTTGTCGTTTGATTACTCCTCAAGCCAGGAGAGCTTAGGAACAAGTGGAAGTCGTATCCAGGAGGTCTTTGTCCCCCCCTCAGATCCTAATCTCTCTCCGAGAGACCAGACTGAGGATGCTCCCCACCCATCACTCACTTCGGGCTCTCAGGATAATGGCGAGGACGCCTCTAGCGATGAACAGGAACAACACCTTCGTGAGCGTGGGAGAAATCCTAGAAATAATCACTCTCTACAAAGGCGAACTCAAGCAACCTTAGACGTAGACGATCCAGAGACCACCAAGAGAAGAAGAATTGCAACCTAGAGAACTTTACCTAGGCGTACTATTTTCAGTTAGAGTAAGCTTAAGAACTCCAACGGATAAATGACCTGATCGAGAACACAACTTGAGAGCTTGGGCAAGCGCCGAGCTACGACCTCTTCATTGAAGAAATCACACAAAGGCTCCGAAGTGTATTGGTCAGGCTTGAGCAAACTCGCCGACATCATTTTGGAAGTCATACTGCTACGACTCCATCGAACACCAGTCGTTCAAATAACTCTCCTCATGGAGAGTGACACCGTAACAGGATTGGTCGTTCCCCCAACCACAACTCCAATCAGAGAAGAGCTGTACGAACGTCCGGTGATCAACAAACTGTTAGGGGAGGTGATCGTTCACCACTCTAACCAAGGAACCTGCAACAACAGATGGATTACGAGGAGTATCCCCCCTCATAGGACTGTGACTTATTATGGGTCAGGTCCACCTCCAACTGGCTATCGTCGTCTACAGTCTCCAAGAGATATCAACCATTCTTTTCTGCAAAGAAGGCATCATGATATTATTATCGGATGTCGGGCTTTCTCACCTGACCTTCGAACAGTTCGCTGGTCGTCACGGTTTCGACCAATGAACATGGAGAAGTTTGATGGTTCATAGAATCTCATTCAATTTCTTTAGATCTATATGACCATAGTTTGAGCAGCAGGAGGAGGAGAGCGTGTCATGGCAAATTACCTTCCTACTGTGCTCGAAGGATCTGCTCGATCGTGGTTGTTAAATCAATCACATGAGTCGATCTATTCTTGGCAACACCTTTGTGATCTACTACTGGCTAATTTTTAGGGTACTTATAATCGCCCCAGAAAGGAGGATGACCTGCACAGGATGAGACAGAATACCCTTAAAACCTTGCGCCAATTCATCAGGCACTTTAGTCAAGTTCGCAACTCCATGCCTGAAGTTTCTAATTCTTCTGTCATTAGAGCATTTAAGCAGGGAGTCCACAGTAGAAGGATCACAAAGGACATCACTTTAAATCCTTCGGCTACTGTTGCTGAGCTTTTTGATATGGTCGATCGATATGCAACGGTTATAGAAGCAGTCGAGTGAAACAGAACCATCGATCGAGATGATAAAGATCCTCAAGAAGCCAGTGAAGGTAGTAAGAAGGAGGACAAAAGTCCAAGAAGTCTAAGAGCAAGACTAAAGGTCAAAAACATCAAGTCAGCAGCTCTAAGGAAGTCTTGATTGTAAGCGATAAAGAGCATCGAGGCTCCAAGCTGTACTCCGATCGGGGCAAGTTTAAACAACCCGAATGGAAGAATAACAAGCCTAGGTGGTGTCCTTTCCATACAAAGGAAGGACATGACATTCGCAATTGCTGAGTTTTCCAACTAAAACTCGAGGACTACTACTTCGACAAAGGATCTCTTCCTACACTCGAGGTGGTAGGACAGACAAGCGGTCAAAAGTAGTCGGACGACGATGAGGAGATGCCGTTCCAGGATCCAAAGCACACCATCGACCATATCTATGGAGGATCTTTAGCGTATGAGTCAAAACTACAGCTCAAGGCCGTCGAACATGAGGTAAACTCCATTGACCCTCCTCTTGTCAATAAATTACGAAAGTGGTCGGAAGTCACCATCTCTTTTGAGAAGGATGATTGTCCGATCCCTTCAACTTGACTAGGTTGGTTTCTAATTATGGTTGAGCCCATTGTCGGTGTTTTAGAACCGAACTTACGTAAAGATTGTTTGATTCGGGGGTTCCCCTAGGCTCAAATTACGCAGAGAGAGGCGACACGGGGATTTTCATACAGGTTCGGGCCTTTTCCCAGGGAGAATAACAACCCTACTCCTGTGTGTATGTATTGAGTATGATGGATTACAATATCAAGAGAAAGACTAGAATGATGTGCCTTGTGCTCTTGATTCCTCTCCCTCTCATTCTCTGATGATTCTACCTTTTATAATACTTGGAGTGTGCTATTGTTCTTCCAGTCCAAAGGGCGCCTTAATGCTTCAGATTATGGAGCCCTTACTATAGATTATTGTGGGAGTAGTAACGTTCCCACGTTGCGAGGCAGTTATCACCATGACAGGGAGTTGATTCGTGCCATTATTCTAAAGAATAACAGTGTAGTTTACTGCCCATATCTTTAAATATGGTGTGGAAGATTCCCTGGTCGATTAGGCGCACACGTCTGTAAGCCACATCGACTAGAGACTAGTCGTAGAAGAGCTTACGACCAGGTGGTGGTCGTAGAATAGCTTACGACCATAAACTGGTCGTAGAAGAGCTTACGATCAAGACATAGTCGTAGAAGGACTTACGACTATGGGGTGGTCGTAGAAGAACTTACGACCTCCAGCTTATCCCTTATGAATATTAAGGGGTATACTCAAGAACCATATGACATTATTATTATCCATAATATGAATTACAGATAAGGATTATTATATCCTCGTCACCCACCATCAACAACTGTCGAGTAAATCGAGTGTTACTTGATGGTAACTGTCGAGTCAACCACTGACGAGCAGGCGGTGAGGTACAATAGGAGGTCTGCGTTGGGCTTTGGGCTGGTTAGGCTTGGTAGTTGGGCGATGTATTGCTTGAGCTCTTGGAACACCCTCTGGCAGTCTTCCGTCCATTGGAACGGCTCTGCTCCTCGGAGTGTCCTCAAAAAGGGCAGGGCCCACTCCGCGGAGTGGAACATGTATCGACTGAGGGCTGCGAGGCATCCCGTTAGCCTTTGCACCTCTCGGGCACTGCGGAGGGGATCCATTTTTTGGATGACTTTTATTTTCTTGGGGTTGGCCTTGATGCCCCTTTCAGATACGAGGAATCCCAGGAGCTTTCCCGCCTTTACACCATAGACACATTTTTCAAGGTTGAGGTTGACCCCCTCCGCCCGGAGGGTGGTGAAGGTTTCTTGCAGGTGCACACCGTGGGAGCCTACGAGCCTGCTTTTGACCACTATGTCGTCAACGTATGCCTCATCGTTGTGGCCGTGTTGCTCGGCTAGCACCTTTGTGATGAGTCGGGTGAAGGTTGCCCCTGTGTTTTTCAGGCCGAAGGGCATGCGGGTGAAGCAATTGGTGCAGATGGGGGTGATGAAGGTGGTTTTTGGTTCATCCTCCTTTGCCATAAATATCTGATGGTATCCGGAGTAGGCATCCAGGAAGCTCATTAATTCGCAGCCCGAAGTGGCGTCCACTAGTTAGTTGATGCGAGGTAGAGGGAAATCATCCTTCAGGGATGCTTTATTAAGGTCGGTGAAGTCGACGCACATCCGCCATTTTACCAATGTTCTTTTGTACCAGAACAGAGTTGGCCAACCATTTGGGGTGCTTGATTTCCTGAATGACCTCCGCCTTTAGTAGCTTGGCTATCTCTTTCGTGGTCGCTTCCAGCCACTCCGCCGACATGTGACGCAATTTATGCTTTTTGGGGGTTGCGTCGCTTTTGATGGTCAGATGATGTTCGATGGTCTCCCAAGCTACCCCGGGGATGTCCTCAGTTCCCCATGCGAAGATATTCGCGTTGCTGCGGAGTACCTCGAGGATTGCTTCGTGCGCCTCCATTTGGAGTTCTGCCCCGAGGGCCACCATCTTCTCCAGGGAGGCTTCTCTCAGGAGGACCCTTCAGAGCTGTCCCTCTGGTTTGGCCTTTGGCGCCTATTTCGTCGAAGGGATGTCTGCTCGGGTGTTGGCGTCCGCTTCGACTGTGTGGATGTAGTAGGCTGGTGCGATCATCTCAAGCTCTGTTTTCCTCATCAAGTCTTGGTCCCCCCGTACCAAGATTATACCCTCGGGCGCGGGGATCTTCATGCAGAGGTAGTTGTGGTGAGCTATTACGCCGAAGGCATTTAGCGTGGCCCGACCGAGGATGGCGTTGTACTGGTAGGGTATCTGGACAACGTCGAATGTGACGACCTCGATTTGAGATGCGAAGTCACCACTGAACATCACAGCTAGGTCAATTTGGCCCAAGGCCATCACGACCTCCCCCCGAAGCCTACCAGGGGTATGCCCGGGGACAACAGACGATCCCTGAGGATCATCATTTTGTTGAAAGCATCCACAAACAGTAGGTCAGCGGAGCTTCCACCGTCCACGAGGACGCGTTTGACCTAAAAATCCGCGATGTTGGCGAAAATGAGAGGGTCCTGATGAGGGAAGTACAAGCCCCTGGCATCCTCGGGGCTAAAGGTGATCGATATCTCGGCGTAGCGAGATTGGCTGGAGGTAGGGTACGTCGCAACGTGGTGGATCTGTTGAGCGTATGTGCGCCGTTGCCTTTTTGACATCATGCCGAGCGAGGATCCTCTTGTGATCATGTTTATGATCCTTTGATGGTGCTCCCCATGGCCTCCTTCTATGCGGGGCCTCGGTGGTGGAGCGGGCAACTAGTTGCTCGTTCCCTGCCTGTCTTCGCGCTCAGTCGGCTGCTAACTGCGGTTCATGAAGCCTTGCATGTCCGCAATGGTGCGACACTCCCTGGTTGTATGTGATCCCTCGCCATGGAGATCACAAAATAGTGGAGGGCCTTCGACACCGATTCGGGTGTCTGGTTGCCACCCGTCGTTACGGCCTCGGCCCCAGCCGCGGCCTCCTCGGCCTCCTTGCCTCCCCATTTGAGGGGTTGGCTGTCGTCTACAAGATACATGTTCTGCCCCTTCTGGCGGTAGTCATTTGCCCACGGCTTGGCAGCTATCCCTACAACAGTGGCCGCGGGTCCCTCTTTCCCGGGTGGCCCGCTCGGTGGCGGTGCCGGGGCAGTTGGCGCCCAGGCCTCCGCCCTTCGGGTGATGTCTTCCTCCGTGTCGATGTTTGGGACTCTCGTCACAGAACGGACATACAAGAATATAATAAAGAAATAATGGAGATTACTATCTGTTCGCTAAGGGACTCAGAATGGAAAATGTGTATTGCAAAGCATATGCTCTGATTACAGGGACAATAGTTATGAATACTTGTGGATTAGGGCTTGGATGTGAATCTATGTTACAAGGGCACACAGGCCGGGCTATTTATAGTTTTACAAGAGTCGGCGGTTATTAGTAGTGATGCCTATTCACACCAATCGTCGCGTCTCTTCCCGCTAATCGTCGCGTCCCTTCGTGATAACCGTTATCGCTGATATCTCCACGTGCAACCGCTATTAATTGCACGTGGGTAACCGCCCTCTAGGACCTCCACTGCGGGGGAGAGATCCTAGAGATGTCTCAGAGAGGTCTTTGAGGAGGTCCCAAAGAAGTCCTAGAGGAGGTCTTGCTAGGCGTCCAGAGGGAGTTTTCGGGGACGGTTAAAGGAAAGACTTTATAGGCCTACCTTGCGACTGTTCGATTGATCTTGGGCCTAGAAAGCTAACTTGGGCCCAGTAAGACCGTGCTTACTGATTAATAAGCGAATAAAGATATACTTGGATAATTGATTGGTCAACAATCCTCGTCAGCTAGCCCCTCAACTTCAAGTGAAAATAACTTACTTGATCAGGTGTAACCAGAATTTGGACTTGGTCAAGAAGATAGTTTTATTTCAGTTATAAATAACTATTTCTCTTTAAGAAGCAGAAGCATTGGTCATATATATTTATGAGAGCAATTCCCGAAGGGACAAATACATTTTAGTCTTCAGCAATTTATTAGGAACAAACTCTAATAAAATCTCATCTGTTAGACTTCCATCTGGTTTATTTAATTCTACCGCAAGTTACTGGTATATAAATAATCACCAGAAGGGCAAGAAGAAGAAACATTCCTTCAGGGACTTCCATCCTCAAAGCTTCTCATGAGTACGAACTCATGTTACTTTGGCATTTCTCTTCCTATGGTTGGAGCATACAATAGACAACCATCCACGGACCAAATTGACTTTTCGACCACCTTTGTTTAAGGTGGTCGAACAGTCAGTTTGCTTCATGGATTAAAGTCTTTAAGAGATTGATAGAAGGAAATCCCAATGATTAGGTGATCTTCTCTTGAAACGTATATCAAGGTAACTTCTATGTCAAATAACATAGGATGAGGATAACTTTCGAAAAAAGAAAAGACTTTCCAACTACTTTTCTTACACATCTCTGATGTTCGGAACAACTTGCTTGACCGGACGTGACGTGTCGTGTCACCACCCATCGAGGTGTAGTTATTACATCCTTGAGGTAGTGGGTTTTAAATACGCCAAGGGTATATATACGGATTTTTACCTCTCCTTAGGCACGCTTTCACCCTAGTTGCTTTTCACTTTCCTTTTCACCGTGTACCTTTCGTCCTCCATGAACCTTCGAAAAGAAGGAACCTACAGTCTGCCATTGAATCAAGACAATGGCGGGATGGAGATCATCGATGCTGACAGTAGAGGAGCTCCAAGGACTGGAGCAATATGGACATCTTCTAGAAAAGGCTCTCATCGAGTGGCGTGCACTGGGGAGAGAGGTTGAACCAAACCCTCCGAGCTGGTTTCACGATACTCTTTGTGCCTTACCTCCGGGCAGGCCTCCGGTTGCCTGAGAGTGATTTTTTGATCGAAGTTCTTAACCATTGTGGAATTGAATTGGTTCACCTTGTACCGAATTTAGTTCTAGTACTTAGTGTTTTTGCCCATATGTTTGAGGCGTTCTTAGGGATAGCCCCTAGTTTGTATTTGTTTAGGTTTTATTACCAAATTATCCACAACAAGAAAGGTGCTGGTGCTTTGGGCTCCTTTTATTTTAAATTTCAAGATGCCAATAAGAGAGTGTTCCCTTTCTTAGCTACCAAAGACTCCAACCAGTCATGGAACAAGGAATGGTTTTATTCCGAAGTTCCGACAAAAGTAGAATTACTTACAATCGTAGTGCACCACCGGAGTGGTCCACCAAGAACCGGGCTACTGATAAGGACATTAAGCTTACATAAGATGAGAAGAAAGTGGTCCTGGTGATCAATAACCTGGTAGAAGGAGGTCTATCTAGACGAAAGATCATTCACAACTTCCTCAAGAACAAGATCTTCCCTCTTCAGAAGAAAAAGATATTATCTTGTAACTGTGACGTCCCTGAGAATGGTAATATTTTACACATGTTTTTTACTTGAACTCAATTTCATAGTAAAAAGTAAGTAATTTTTATTACATTGCAGCTCTCTCAGATGATGAGGTCCTAGCTAGGACCTCGGTCCTGTTAAAGGATCTGGTTCTAGAAAAGGAACCAAACGGTTTAGAGGAGCAGCCCCCAAAGCTTGATTGGGGCGACTTTATCACTGAGGAAAGATCGCATAGTGGTAAGTATTCATAGAAATTAATTAAACATAAGAAGTGAACTTGCTTATGTCTAATTTTTATGTTTTCGAGCAGGCGACATCAAAAAGCGTCCCATCTCGGATGTCGGTCAAGAGCTCTTCCCCTTCTTTGGCAAAGAGTGCAAGGATTACTTCCAGACCTGTAACGTCCCAATTTTTCGGAGTTTCTGGGATTTTTGAAAATAAAAATAACCATTTGGCTTTGTTAAATTGCTCAAGCTTAACTTGGAGATTTTGGAAATATGCAGCGGTTTAATATGATTTAATCCAACTTCAACTAATCCAAAGTTCGGTTTCTCTGGAGTTGCTGGAGTTCTTTGGTGTTGAAATCCCCTTCCTCTGTTCGCTCCTACCTCCCTCTTGTTTGGACCTCCCTCTCGTTGGACCTCCCTCTCATTGGACCTCCCTCTCGTTTGGATCTCTCTCTCGGTTTAGACCTACCCTTCAGTCCAAACCTCCTCTCGTTTGAACCTCTTCCTTTGTCCAAGACCTCCCGGGTGGTCTTGGAAGACCTCCGGGTGGTCCTGGAGACTTGCCACGACCACCCCTTGTGTCGAGACCACCATCTTGGTCTTTTTGCAAAGACCACCCTCTTGGTCTTTTTGCAAAGACCACCCCTTTGGGTCACGACCACCCCTTTGGTCACGACCACCCCTTGGGCCGCGACCTCCCCTCTGGTCATGACCTCCCCTTCGGTTGGACCACCCTCCAGAGTTTTGACTAGCCCCACCTGTCAGCTCTATTCACCTTCTCCTTCCTCCCATTGCGTCACCGTTGACGCAAAGGTCCTTGAGCATTAAATGTTGTTGTGTCGCATTAAATGCTACTGCTTTTTGCAGTGCCTGTTCTCCCTCTTGTCTCCTCCCCGACCTGCTCCCATCTCCTCCATCACCTACCCTTGAACACATGCGTTTTTGAGTCTCTCAGTGGCTCTCCTCGTTTTCTTCAGGCTATAAAAGCCTGAGCAGCCCTCTTTCATCACCTTTTCCTCACCCAGCCCTCTTGCTCTCTTGCTCTCTTGCTCTCTTGCTCTCATCCCGTTTCTCCGTGCTTGAAGCTTCACCAAGGAACTTCATTTGAGGCTGACTTGTCACCTCCTAAATGCCAAAGAGTCTCTTTGGGCTGCGTCGTCTTCGACCACCTCGCCGCTAAAGAGTTCACCGGGTGACCCGTGCCGTTCAATATCCTCCTCCTGTCTTTTCACTCTCTCTCTCTCTCTCTGTCCGGGTGAGTTTCTCTGTGCTCTGTTCACCTTTTGCTCTCACGACCACGTTGCGTAGTTGTATCTCTCTTACAAGCACGTTGTGTAGTCGTATCCTCCTCGTATCCCTTTTTACGACCATGTTGAGTAGTCGTATCCTTAGGACCTCCTCCTTTGATCTCCTTAGGACCCCCTCAGGACCTCCTCCTCAGGACCTCCCCCTTTGGACCTCCTCCTTTGGACCTCCTCCTCAGGACCTCCTCCCGAGAGCCCGTTTATATTTCTATGTATTTCTTTTGGTTTTAGCTTTTGGTTTTCATTTGGATTTTTTGTACTTATTTGGCTCTTTTCGCATGTGTATATTCCGGCTTCTCCGAAGAGTTCTTGGACCCGACGACCTCTACCGAAGAACCTAAGCTCTTCAACGAAGGCAAGTCATAGACCTTTGATCATGTCATTCCCACTTTGCAAAATTATATTGTTTTATACCAACATGCATTGCTATTTGTATAAAAATAGTTTGGGAATTAGCTAAATACCTAATCGTCAGTATGACTCCGTGAATACTTGTGGTCGACATGTTGACATGTACCTTTGGACACCATAGGTGGGTAATCTTAGTTGGACATTCTTATTGTGATAACCAACAAGGGTGCGCATATTGCTTAGACCTGCTTAGTTATGCGTTGTCTCTTGATCACCTGTTTCATTATTGATAAATTTGACTAAGAGATTATGGAATTGTGGCATGTGTTGCTTTAGCATGTGTTGCCCTGGCATGCGTTGCCCTGGCCTGTGTGGCCGCGAATAAAAACTTGTTGTGCCATGGCTAGGGTGGTCGTTGGCCGGGTTGAACCCAAATGTTTTTCACTCGGGCGAGTGATTGTGCAGTAAAGGGGGTGCAAGAAGCACACTAGGATGAGAAGGTCTCGCCTGAGCAACCATTAAGGACTTAACCTTGTAAGCCATTGATCCGAGCCATACCGTGTGACCACAAGTCCATACTAGGGTGGACCTAACCAACTAATTGGCAATGCTTTGATTCGGTTCCGTTTTGGTGGAAGTGTGTAAGACCTGGGACATACACACACACTTGGCACAAGAGGGGGCCAGGAAGGCGAAACCATAGCGAGTGGAACCGAGTCAAGGTAGAACCTTGTAAAGGCCTTGTCACGTGCTCTAGCTTGCTTACCTAAGGTCGTGAGCAGGGGCATCGACGGGTGCTAGACAAACTAGAGAGGTTGTGTCTTGTGGGTAAAGCTGTACAATCTCTGCAGAGTGTAAATCTATTCGAATATCCGTGTCCCTGGTTATGAACATGCTTGGTGATTTCATGCACGGGGTAGACTTTCTCAAAATTGTTGGTCTTGGTTGGCTCCGAGTGGTCTGGGTCATGACCAGGTTGGTCACGAGAGGTCTGGGTAGTGACCAGGATGGTCATGTGATGTTTTCAAAGAAACATGTTTACTTATGTATTAATCTTTCAACTTGTGCTTTGCAATCTACTTACTGTATTTTAAGTCAATATTGCTTTCTGCAATGTAACCATAAAGACCTCCTTGTCAAGTCTTGCATGAATACTATTTGCATACATTTCCCTACGGCTTGCTGAGTACATTTAAAGTACTCACGGCTTTGTGCCCTCTGGTTGATCAGCAGCTGAAGAAGATGTCCTAGGGAGGTCCAAGCTCTATGAAGAGGAGGTCTTCAAAGACCTTGCGTGCTAGGACGTCCTCCACTCGATTGCCTGTGGGCATGTTGAATGGCCTCCACGTGTTCTCTTGTTTCCGCTGTGAGCTCTTTTGTTGTAGCCCTATACGGCAGACCTCTATAAAAAGCTTGGCCATAGGTCTTTTGCTATTATTAATGTTAATTTGTCTGCTTCATCTATAATTTGTTGTATGGATGTGATCCCATTGTTGTTAAAACTGTGCGGACTAGCTACTGATCTTGGGATTGGTCCAGAATGCACAGTGGGTCCCGGGGGTTGCTACTCAGGGTGTGACAAGACCTCCTATTGCACCAAAGAAGACAAAACCCACATCTGCCTCAACATTAACTTCTCCAAGACCTCTTGCCTCAGTTCCTGCTCTTCCAAGATTTTCCACCCGAAAGGTATCAAAAACAAAAGCCAAGACTCTCATTTCCAAATATGTCTCTAACCCCCAGCTAGTGTCTTCTATATCAACTTTCTTGGTTGGGGTGGTCCAGGGTAAAGGATCATCAGAAGAATCAGAAGAGGAAATCTCTCTTTAGAGGGTTCCAAGGACAAAGACCTCCTTGGCCTTAGTTCCTTCTTCGTCATAGCAAAGGAGATGACCCACTTTCACTGTAAATGATGACTTTATGTCACTCTTTAGTGAAAGTAGCTTTGAAATCGAGTAAATTCTTCGATTATACCTTTATAATTTTGGTTTTGAAATGATTAACCTCTTCTTTTCTTTTAGCTTTGATTTGCCGTCAGACCCGAAAAGAGGTCAATTGAGTGCTTAAGAGCAAAATTCACCACCAATTGCATTGGCGGCAGAAGAAATTCTGCTGATGGAAGGAACTCCTAGGACCACTGAGGAAGTGGTCCTAGACGTCTTGGCGACAATTGCAGAGACGTCCGAAGAGGCACCGCTGGACATGGAGGGTTTGGGGTAGTTCATGGCAGCCCAGACGCTGAATCCAATGATGCAGAACATGAATCAAATGATGAATCAACAAAATCAGACAGCTGCCGCCCTTCTCTCAATGTTGAACCAGAGCCACCAAGCAGCAGCCCTGCCACCACCGCCACCACCAGTTGCTCCTCAGTCAAGGCTGGCAGAGTTTATGAGGACTCGACCACCTACGTTCTCTAGCTCCCCCAAGCCATTGGACGCAGATGACTGGCTGCGCTCCATTGAAAAGAAGCTTGCCATCACCCGGTGTGACGACCATGAGAAGGTCTTGTATGCTGCACACCAACTGGAAGGCACATTAGCGGAATGGTGGGAGAGTTTTTGTGCCACCCATGCAGACCACCAGAACATCATGATGAGGACATCACTTCTTCGGATACACGCACTACACAAAGTCCTCCAGATCCGGTTGCTAAACTACAAGGTCCTATGACAAGAGCTCGTGCACGTCACTTAAATTATGAGGTGAGCTCGTTTCTAGGTGCTAATAATTTATCGATGCGTGAGAATGGTATGCTACCTAAAAATTGTGATCTTCTCATTGCTTAGGAATAATGGGAGGATCCAAACCGCTCTCGACCGAGTTCTCGGTGATCTGCAAGCTCACGACAGTGTGTACGCTCACGACCCGGATCTGCCGGTTCTCGACGGTCTCAACCTCTCGACCGATCCCACGACTAGTCCTATGACCAGTTGCCGTGTTTATGAGCAAACCTCAAGCTCAACGACCGTGCCCACGACCGATGGCGACCACGTTGGGTGTTGGTTAGAGACTTTGAAATAAGGTCTTTGCGTCACCGTTTTGGGTCTATCTGACCTTGTAAGCATGGCGAAGTCAAAGCCTGTGATGTGTACACCTCTCCACATGGCGGCACAACCCTAGGTCAGCCTCCTCATGTTCTTCCCCTATATATTTGTAGCCGCCACGGCTTTAGGGTGGGTTTTTCTTAGATTATACGCCACTTTGCGGTTTCACCGCTTGTTCGGTTTGAGAACCCCACTTGTGAACTTCATCGATATTCGTAATATATTTCAGATTGCATCTACCTTGTTCTTGTGAGTTGCTTGATTGCTTGCGAGGAATCATAACCCTCGTGGTAAGGTCGATCGCGTGCAAGCGTGGTTGATAACGGCAGTCGTGCGGGTGTAGCGAATTGCGAGGTGACGATCTGCGGGTCGGAAGCCTCAAAGCGTCAACGTCCTCACGACGAAATCAATCGAACCTATCGGAAGATCGGGCCACCGTGATTCATCACATCACTTGGGCTGAATTTTCAGAAACTTTCCATCACACTCATGTCCTTGATGGAAAGGTGGAAACGAAAAAGAATGAGTTCTGTGAACTGCAACAAGGCAACACGTCAGTGGGTGAATATCTCAACAAGTTCACTCAACTCTCTCGGTATGCTCCAAAGGACATCACCATGGATGATGCTCGTCAGAAGCACTTTAAGAGAGGTCTCAACCCTGGATGGAAGGTCCAAGTCATTGGCAACAACTACAAGGACATCCAGCACCTAGTGAACAAGGCTGTGCTCATCGAAGAGTCTCGTCGGGAGCTTACAGAATCTTATAAGAGGAAGATGGTGCAGCATGGTGCTCATCAAGGTCAACCGCAGAGAGCCAGGACGTCTGCTCGACCTCCTGTCCGCTTTGCTCCTCTTGTTGCTCCCAGGACCACCTCTGTGACAACATCTCGCCCAGTTACTCAGGTCTACGTGGCCCCGGCAACAGCAACCAGTAGCCAAGGACCACCAATCCAGCCACAGGGATCACCTGCTTCTATTGTCGCCAATTGGGACATTACGCCAGCAATTGTCCCTTGAAGCAAGGACCTCCTCAGGTCAAAGTTAACTCAGGAGCTTCTCCGACTAGGACTTCCATGCCAGGAGTAGGATGTGGAGCTCCTTAGACCTCCACCGCACCAACCAAGACCTCCCAGCCATTTAGGAGAGGCTGTGTGAACCACGTCACGGTGGAGGAAGCCCAGATAGCCCGGGACATCGTGCTGGGTAAGTTTTTAGTAAATTTAGTACCAGCTACTATTTTGTTTGATTCTGGAGCTTCCCATTCGTTTATTTCTCAGATTTTTGCTGCAAAGCACCAGCTAAAGGTTTTGGCTCTTAAGACCTCCTTGTTGGTTCAATCCCCCGGTTCAGAGTTAAGTACGAACCAGGGTTGTCCATAAGTTAAGATGATCATAGAAGGGGTAGAATTTCTAGCCAACCTGATCATCATCGACACCAAGTCCTTAGATGTGATCTTGGGAATGGATTAGCTTTCCGATCACCAAGCCATTTTGGATTGTGGTGAGAGAAGCATCACCCTGGTCAGTCCAGTTGGGATTAGAGTAAAGTTTGAAGTCTATTCGGAGAAGCTTGAAGAAGCAGTGGTCTGTAGTGTCAAGGCTATGTCTTTAGAAGACGTCACAGTGGTCTATGAGTTCCCAAACGTCTTTTCGGATGAGTTACCTGGAATGCCACCAGATCGAGATTTGGAGTTCGCATCAACTTAGTCCCTGGAATAGCACCAACCTCCAAGAGACCTTACCATTTGCCTGTTGACGACCTGGTCGAGTTGAAGAAACAGATTGAAGAGTTGCAAGCTAAAGGTTTTGTTGGACCAAGTTCTTCACCTTAGAGAGCTCCAGTGATCTTTGTTGCAAAGAAAGACGGTACTCAGCGGATGTGTGTGGATTATCGCACACTCAACGAGGTCACCATCAAGAACAAGTACCCTCTACCCAGGATTGATGGCCTGTTTGACCAGCTGAAGGGAGTCGAGGTGTTCTCCAAGATAGACTTGAGGTCAGGGTACCACCAGTTGAAGATTCGCCAAGAGGACATCCCCAAGACAACTTTCTCGACCCATTATGGATTGTATGAGTACATGGTCATATCTTTTGGATTGACCAATGCACCCGCTTACTTTATGAACTTGATGAATAAAGTGTTCATGGAGTATTTGGATAAGTTCGTCATTGTCTTTATTGACGATATCCTAGTGTACTCTCACAGTGAAGAAGAGCATGAAGACCACCTCCGCTTAGTCCTGAACAAGCTTAGAGATCACCAACTCTATGCTAAATTTGACCAGTGTGAGTTTTGGATGAAAGAAGTCACCTTTTTGGGACACGTCTTGTCGGTAGAAGGAGTTGCTGTCAATCCTAGTAAGGTCCAGGATGTGCTGAATTGGGAGTCACCCAAGTCAGTGCCTCAACTCATAAGCTTCCTTGGAATGGCCGGTTACTACCGCAGGTTTATAGAAGGGTTCTCCAAGATAGCAAGACCTCTCACCCAGTTGTTAAAGAAGGAAAAGAAGTATGCTTGGACACTAGCATGTGAGCAAAGTTTTCAAGAGCTAAAAAAGCGACTGACCACTGCTCCAGTGCTGATCTTGCCTGATGTCCGAAAGGACTTTGAGGTCTTCTGTGATGCCTCATGACAAGGTCTTGGATGTGTCCTAATGCAAGAAAAGAAGGTAGTAGCTTACGCTTCCCACCAGTTAAAGCCTCATGAGGTCAATTACCCCACTCATGACCTAGAATTGGCTGTCGTAATGCATGCTTTGAAGATTTGTGTGACATCTCAAATGTATAATCAGGGTTATTCAAGTATAATTATATGTATAGAAATTAAAACTTTTTCTCACAACTTGAAAACCCTTACAATCTCATGTAATTCTTGTCCAAGAGTTGTGTAAACCAAGAACACAAAGCTCTTGTTGACCAAAAGTCAAATTCATTTTCCAACTACCTCAAATCTTGTGCCAAACAATTGGAAAGTATCTTCCTTGGTCCTAAAACTGAGGTGGGACCCTCTGAAAAATACCACAAGTTGTAAAACTAGTTTGATAATTTTTGGAGGTAAAATGAATCATTGAACAACCTTAATGAATTTCCTGAGAAAAATGCATTGCATAATAACCTCTGGAAAATTTATGTAATGTTAATCATGTTGTCAGCTAGCTCCAGTTAAAATTTCATCAAATTTGGAGTTCATTTGCTAGCCCAAACAATTCTACAAAGTCTCAGCTGTTTAAAAGTTCAACTTCAAAACCACCAAGACTTGTTCCTTGGGCTAGCCACGTTCCCAAAAGCTGGTCCATTCCAACCCCTTCGGACCTCCTCAACCAAGTGCACTCGGAGACCTCCTCCTCGGTGGAGGTGTCATGTCCTCCCCATTCCTTGAGGTCACGACCCTTGGATCTAATATCCACGGTCATGACCTCCCCTACCAAACCACCTGAACCTCCTTCGAGGTCCTCGTGACCTCGTGGACCTCCCGGGTCAACGTGGGCACAGACCTCCTCCTCCTCTTAACTATCAGACCTCCTTTGTACTCACTTAAGGTCGAGCCGTTGGATTTACATCCAAAGGCCACGACCTCCTCGAAAAACCTCTCAAAGCAAGGTCCTCCCTTTGGTTGAGGTCATAGCCCTTGGATCCAAGATCCATGGCCCGACCTCCTCCTCTCGACCTAAACTAAACAAACCTCCCACCTAACCAAGGTCGTGGCCGTTGGATCGAGATCCAACGACTCACGACCTCCTGCTGTCAAGCGCCACAACCTCCCGTCTTTTGTTGTGCACCGTTAGATTAAAATCTACGGTCACAACCTCCTTTTTGTCTCATGCGCACAGACCTCCCGGCAAGACGTGAGATCGTAGCCCTTAGATCTAAATCTAAAGGCCATGACCTCCCTTGCACATTGCGCATCATATCGAGACCTCCCCATCAGTCGGTGCCCTTGGATTTAAATCCAAAGGCCATGACCTCCCCTCATGTCTTTTTGATCTCGTGCGGTTAAGTCCTCACTTTGGAGGTCCGCGACTGTTGGATGGAGATCAACGCTTTGGACCTCTGTCCCTTTTCCTCACGTGCGTTTTCGCGATTAAGAAATCGGAGGGCCACGACCTCCCTTTCCAAATCGTGTGTGGGACCTCCCCACCACTTAGAACATAACGGTTCAAAATTGGATCCGATGGTTGCGACCTCCCTGTGTCTTATCCAACGATCACTAAGACCTCCCTGTTCTTCTCCTTCCTCTGCGCGGGCAAACTCGGCGGCGCAATTAATGCGTGTCTGACCTTGGGGTACACTTCAACAGCTCTTTGCTGACCCGCATTTAATGCAGGTCAGCTTTTCGCCCCTCTGGTCAGCTCAAACCTGCCACCATGTCAACTTTACGTCCTGTCCAACTGCCTGGACCATGCCATGGGCCAAGCTCACCATGAGCTTAGCCAGTGGCCTAAAACCTCTTTGCCCTAAGTATAAGAACACCCCATTTGTGCCTTTATCTTCCTTTGCAAGCCTTTGTTCCTTGCTCACTCATACATGCTTGTGAACTCTAAGCGCATGAGCTCCTTGGCCGCCATTGTTGGACTTGAAGTTCCTCGGTGGACAAGGGTCCTTTGGGTTTCCACCTTTCTCCTTGTTTCCATTTGTGCCTTCCCTCTGGGACCAAGTCCTAACTTGATTTGTTGGGCGTTTGCAGAGGGGGACAAATTGGAGCTTCTGAGTCTGGAGCTTTGGTAGTGGAGCACCTTTCTTCCCCAACTCCAGTCATCACCTCCACGACCTCCCAAAGACCTTAGGACCTCCGGTACTCCCCTGTTAGTCCTTTAGCTACTGGGCACCCGCATGTATGAATGTCGCGAGCTGTTGTTTGAGCATACGCTTGAATGTCGCTGAGCTTCATTTTTGCTTTTCGGTTTTGGCCGTCTTTGGTCAATCTTGCCCCTCCGGCTCACGGGCGTTCAAAGCCGCCATTGCGTTGAGAGGAGGTCCTTGGGTGCGCAACATTATTGTGCACTCGGTGGTACCGTGACCTCACCGGCAAGGTCTACATCGCCGGTGAGGACCATCCTCTTAAACTCAAGCCTTGTCGGATAGGAACTGCGGCGTTATTGCCGTTTTTCGGACAAGGATTCGCGGAGTTAATGCACTAATCAGGTGCTCGAATCATTGAAATCATGGGCGCGTCTTAACTGCCTTAGATCCATCCTTTAATGCATGCATTTAAGACCTCCCGCGCGCGCGGACCTCCTCGTGGTCCCGCGCGCATTAATGCCCTGTCCAAACGCGCGCGTGCGCGAGTTAGGGCGCTGGGTCTGGGACGTCCAGACCTCCTCCGAGGAGATCTGGAGCGTCCAAGACCTCCTTGGCGCAATCTTGGCCGTCCAGACCTCCCTGGAGGTCTGTGACGTTGAGGACCTCCTCTGGGACCTCCTCGAGGTCATCTCACCATGAGGACCTCCCCTTTAGATCTGGTCCGTTCCGGACCTTCCCTTCCATGTTGTGGTCCGTTGGATCTCCCATCTACGGCCACGACCTCCTCGCCTCACGCATATGCGTGGTTAGGAGGTCCAGACCTCTGGACCTCCCATGTGCGTGTATGTTGTTCTCTGGGAGGTCTCGAGCCGTTAGATCTGTGATCTGTGGCTCACGACCTCCCATGTCTTCTTGAAAGTGTTAGAAATGCCGAGAAATTCTTAATGATAAACTGAAATAAGGTATAAACTTTAGAATTTCATATCTCTTTCATTCTAATTCCAAATGAGGTCATTCAAATTGTGTTAGCTCTATCTTGAACTTGACTTTAATCCAAAAATGATTGTAAGTTGAGTTCAGCTCCAGAGCGCAGTTTGGGCCATAGGTTTTAAAACTCCCTTTTAAATATACACTCAAATTAAGGCTTAACTTGTAAAAGACATAACTAATGCTCTATAGATGATTTTTGAGTGAATCCAAGTTTGTTGGGTTCCTCTAATAATGAACTTACTAGGAAAAATAGTTTTGAACATGTTACTTTTTCAGAAAGAATAATTATGCATTATAATTTTGTTCAAGTTCTTGTCTTTAAAAATTGTAGAAGTTGCAATGTAACTCCAAAAGAGTTGAAACCACTTCCATTAGTCTTAGAATGTCATTACCTATCTACCATAAAAATTTCATGTCCAGAAGACCCCTAGAAAATAATTTATGAACAGTAGCCCTTTTTAATTTAATTTGGATTTTTCTGGCCGAATTGAATTGTTTTGATCATATCTTTTGCATCAAGAATCCAAATCGATTGATTCTTGTTGCTAAATTCATGATAAATCTTTATCTTGCTGCTGTAAAAATTTCAAGTCTTTTGGAGAAGGTTTGCTGTTGAGTCCTTTTGAATTCTTTGTTCTTATCGGTTCTTTTTCGCTCTTTCGTTAGGGTTCGACATTTGTGGTGATCCCGAGAGTGATCCTCAGCAACCAATTGACCACCAGCAACAAGGCAAGCAGTTTGACCATTTCCATCATTGTCCCATTACTTTAAAGCTTAATACTTTGTTTTACTTCTATGTATGCATGCTACTTTGTGTTAAATGTAAGCTAGCAAGCCTATAGTTGCATAATCTGTAGGAATTGTTCATCCTCTACTACCTTGAGCCTAGGTTATTTGCTGTGGTGGGAGCTCGTTGGATGAGCTCTTATCACTTAGTAGTTTCGATGCAATTGCTTAGACATGCTTAGTTATCGGTAGAGAATGGGCGATCATCGACTTAGTCGATGGTCTTGATCACTCAAAATGATTATTACTCCTATATGTCCAGCACTTGTGCTTTGATTAATTTGTAAAATCAAAACTGAAAATAAAAGATTGATTTAGACTTGGGCATATTGGATGGATGGTGCGGTTTTTGGATGTGGTGGTATGCCTGGGTCCCTAAGGACCGAGTACTTGGGTCACTAAGCCAAGCGATTTTGCGTACTAACCACGCGAGGGCATATGGAACCCTCTTGACTAAGTACTCTAGGAGGTGTTAATTATGAGCGAGCTCGGTTGGTGTGTTTTCAAAACAAATGTATATGTATAGTGTGGGAGGGAGCATTAGCTTAGGGAAGGTTGTGATGTCTCCTTCTCCCGTGGGTTGTGCAGCTCGTAATTAGCATTCATCCTTTGGAAAGGTCTCGTAGGACTTAGCGTGCACAAAGACACCTTCGGTAGTGTGCGTAAAGGAAAGGCGATGCGACGTGTGGGTGCAAGTGGTACACCTGCGCAGGATAAAACTATTCAATAGCCTCGCCCTAGGTTATGGACATGCTTGGTAAGGTCGTTCAAGACTAGACTACAACCTTTAATTAAAACTTGACATGGTTGGTATGAGCAGGGAGTTCATGCTATTGTTGTGGTGACTTGGGTTAGTCACTTCGAGATTGTTCTTGTTGTTGTTATTATGTTATTATCTCGTTGTTATTTCAACATTTAAAAATGCTTTGTCAAATTGCCTTCAATCTATTATGTTATTGCAAATAAATGTTGCTTTATGCTAAAATGAGTCCAAAGCCTCATCCACTTAAATAAAGCTTGCATGTAGCTATTTATAGTTCTGTTATCTCACACGTAAGTCTTGCGGAGTACTTTATGTACTCATCCGCGGGGTTGTGGCAATTTTGTGGCTTTTGTTGCAGAGGAAGAAGGAGAGCTCCAAGAGCCTCTCTTTTGTGCTACGTGTTGCGTTTCTTGACGACTAGCTTGGCGGTCGGTCAGATGCCTAGGGGTTAAGGCACACCGATTGGCTTTGTGTTATAGCCATCTTTATGGCACTTTTGCTTCGCTGTTATCTTTTTGTAATTATCGCTATTTGGCCTAAGGGCCTCTCTTTGTAATATCTATTCCATATTAATGTTAACTTCGGTTTGTTGCTTATGTTCTATGTGTTGTATGGAATTGATACATTCTTTTGTTGTGAGGTATGTATCTTGCATTCAGGAAGTATACATCTCTCGAGACCGGGTTTATTTGGTTGATAATACTAGGGTCAATCGGATGACTAAGTATTATGAGCCTAATAAACGTCGGGTCTCTAAAAGTTGGTATCGAGCCGTTATGACCGTAGTAACGCAAGCTTGGTCGATCCTTAGGATATTTTGAAAACCTATTTTCAAAGCATCAAAAGAGGTTTTGAAAGCTTAGGAAATTCTCGGATTTTATTCCTTACCTATCTTAGCTTTCTCTCCTCATCCCACTCTAATTTGAGTTTTAAAAGTTGTTTTCTCTCTTCCTTCTACAAAATAGTTGTTATCGATTAACACTGGGTTTTGGGAGAACCAATGAGATTGGCAAATTGAAGTGTGAGCTGCCCACTACAAGGTTTTGAAGTTACGAGTCGGTGATTCGACAAGGAGCTTGGATCTGAAACCGGATAGCAAGCATCAAATTTCCGGACAGCAGTCTCAAAGGTGTCTAATTAGGATAGATAATGAGAGGTTAATCAACTAAAACTTGTGGGAATAAAAGGGTAAGATGTGATACTAGTTAGCTAAGTATCTAACACTTATTTCGCTGCATTAACCCTGCTCTTTAGTAGCGTTAACTCTCACCCTACAATCTGATTTTTGATCTTCTCGACCGATTACTCGTTCATTCAATACGGGTTAGTTGAGTTGAGAAGTTGAGCCTTGCGTTTGGTGTTTCTTGGCTGTTTTTAGAGTCTTTTAGAAGCTTTTTAAAGTTTAACTAACCGCTGATTTTGGCTTTCGTTTGGGGTGATATTCCATTCCCCTAGTCGATCGCTTTTGCTTTCTTTAAGGCTTTGTTTTTGGGTCTAGTTGCTAACCAAAATTCCTTGTAACGAGATGGCGGGCCTTTTCGTAGCGGCCAAGGCGATCGGCTGGTGGGACGAGAGCTTCCTCCTCCTCCGACCATGGCGAGGTTCTTCTTGAGATCGGCGCAACGCGCGGATGGCCGGAGAGTTCTCTTGGGCGTCATCGCGCGCAACCCACAACACTTTACCGGAGCTTCAGGATCTGGGCGAGGAATGCCCATCGGCGCGTGGAGGACTCGCGGAGTTTCTTCGTACTCAGCCCCTACCTTTTCCCCGGTCGAGGACCCTTTGGATGCGGACGATTGGCCCGTCTTGTGGGAGTAAGCCGCCATCGCTTGATGCCGAGAACCGCGAAAGCTGCTCGTATCGCGCACCACCGGAGGGTGCAGCCTTGTCATGGTGGGAGAGCTTTCTCGCCATGCAGCCGCCAGACCACACCGCTTTCTTGGGAGGAGTTTCAGACGCCTTCCTTCCGTCGGGCTCACATCCTGCGCCGGCTTGATGGAGATCAAGAAGCGGGAGTTTCTTTGCGCTCAAGCAAGGGCGAGCTTCGATCATGGAGTATGTCCACTGAGTTCAACCATCTAGCTTCGTTATGCTCCGGGAGGACGCGGGCAGGGAGGTGGTGCGGCTCGGGACCGAAGAAGATCGTCCGGCTACCCAAAGGCGTGGGTAGTGGTCGCGTCAACGCCATCACCACAGAGGAGGCTCGGGAGGCACCGGCGTCGTGCTAGGTACACTTTCTGTTAACTCTCATCCGCTCTTGTTTTGTTTGATTCAGGAGCATCTCATTCATTGTTTACGAGTCTTTTTTTGCTGTTGGAGAGCTTCTTTTCTCTCCATTGTCGGTCCCCTTCTCATTCGCTCTCTGGTTCGGAGTTGAGGGTCGAGGTTGAGTGTAGGGATGTCCCTATCGAGATCAAGGCGAGGTTTCTTAGCAAACCTTATCCTTCTCCATTCAACGAGTCTTGATGTGATTCTTGGCATGGATTGGTTGTCAAAGACATGGGGCAAATCGATTGCGCCAGAAGCTCATCTCTATCTAGTCCCTCCGGTGGCAGGTTAAGCTTTTGCCCGAAGTCGCTAGATCCGCATCTCTTGGCGCAAGCGAAGCCGCTCTAGATATTAGCGAAGTCCCAACAGTTTGCGACTTTGTTGATGTCTTTCCGCTGATCTTCGAGGATGCCACCCGTTCGAGACCTCGAGTTTGTCATTGAGTTGGCTCCGGTACGCCCCTATCTCAAAGAGGCCTTATCGGATGCCACCGAACGAGTTGGTAGAATTGAAGAAGCAGTTAAGTGAGCTGCAAGAGAAGGGTTTCATCCGCCCTAGCTCATCTCCTTGGGGTTGTCCAGCAATCTTCGTAAAGAAGAAGGACGGTACTTTACGCATGTGCGTTGATTACCGCCCACTTAATGAAGTGACGGTAAAGAACAAGTATCCTTTGCCCCGCATCGATGATCTCTTCGATCAATTAACTGGAGCTCGAGTTTTCTCCAAGATTGATTTGAGAGTGGGATATCATCAGGTTCGGATTCGGCCTGAGGATATTCCAAAGACGGCGTTCTCTACTCGCTACGGCTTGTACGAGTACATTGTCATGTCGTTCGGCTTAACCAATGCTCCTGCCTTGTTCATGAACCTCATGAATTCGGTATTCATGGAGTATTTGGATAAGTTTGTCGTGGTCTTCATCGATGATATTCTTATCTATTCCAAGAACGATGAGGATCATGCCGAGCATCTGAAGCTTGTGTTAGGCAAGCTACGTGAGCACCAGCTGTACGCGAAGTTCAGCAAGTGTGCGTTCTGGTTGAAGGAAGTGGCTTTCTTAGGCCATGTTCTTTCAGCGGGAGGCGTAGCTGTTGATCCTAGCAAGGTCACCGATGTTCTTTCATGGAGTCCGCCCACTTCAGTCACCGAAGTGCGGAGTTTTCTTGGTTTAGCGGGATATTATCGCCGCTTTATCGAGAACTTCTCCAAGATCGCAAAGCCGATGACGGAGTTGCTCAAGAAGGACAAGAAGTTCCTGTGGTCTGATGCTTGCATGGCAAGTTTCCATATACTCAAGAAGCGTTTGACCACCGCTCCCGTTCTTGTTCTTCCTGATATCCATCGCAGCGACCGATATCTTTTGCGATGCTTCTCGTCGAGGCCTCGGTTGTGTCCTTATGCAAGAAGGCAAGGTAGTGGCCTATGCATCAAGGCAATTGAGACCTCATGAACTCAACTACCCTACTCATGATTTGGAGTTGGCTTCTGTGATTCATGCACTTAAGATTTGGCGACATTACCTAATCGGTGTCGTTGTGAAGTGTATTCGATCACAAGAGCCTCAAGTACTTGTTCACCCAACCTGACTGAACCTCGGGCAAAGGAGATGGTTGGAGTTGATCAAGGATTATGATATGGGTATTCACTACCATCCGGGCAAGGCTAATGTCGATTGCCGATGCGCTTTAGTCATAAAGCGCATTGTAATGCCTTAGTGCTCAAGGAGCATTAGCCCTCTCTTCTCGAGGCATTCCATTGCGTCTCAACTTGGAGATAGTTGAGCATGGATCTCTGTTTGCCATGGTTGTGCAACCAACCTTGGTGGATCGGATCAAGTCCGCTCGGCGATCGGATGTTGGAGTGAGCCGCATTAAGGCAAATGTCAAGGCGGAACGACCAAGTGCTTTTTCGAGGATGAGCATGGTGTTGTGAGGTTCGGCGGCGCCTTGTGGTTCCAAAGGACATGGAGTTGCGAATTTAATCCTCATGAAGCCCATGATTCGCCTTTATCCATTCATCCGGGGCCACAAAGATGTATCAAGATCTCCGCCAGAGATTTTGGTGGACCCGAATGAAGAGGGAGATCGCGAGTTCGTTCTTCGAGTCGCGGCGTGTGTCGTCGTGTCAAGGCGAACATCGGCGTCTCTTTGGATCGCTTCACCTTTGCCAATTCTGAGTGGAAGTGGGATTCGATCGGAATGGATTTTATCACGGTCTACCCGTCCCGAAGAAGAATGATGCCATTTGGGTCGTCATCGATCGATTGACTAAGGTGGCACATTTCCTTCCGTCAAGACTGAACTTGGTAGGTCTTTTGGCGGAACTCTATATCGCCCGCATCGTAAGTTTGCACGGTGTGCCCAAGGCGATCGTGTCGGATCGTGGATCCTTTTCACGTCTCGTTTTGGCATAGCTTGCAAGAGGCCATGGGCACCGTCTTACCTTTAGCACGGCATATCATCCCCAAACCGATGGTCGGGCGAGAGGGTCAACCAAGTTTTGGAAGACATGCTTCGTGCTTGTGTCCTTTCATATGGGAAGCATTGGGAGAAATGCTTGCCATTCGCCGAAGTTTTCTTATAACAACGACTTTCGAGCCGGTCTCGGCATGGCACCATTTGAGGCCTTATGCGGGAGAAAGTGTAGGACCCGTTGAACTGGTCGAGACCGGTGAGACCTCTCTTTGGCGGACTCAATCAATGAGGCCGAGCGCCAAGTCCAACTTATTTGGTGGCGTTTGCGCCAGCTCAATCCGAGCAAAAGAGCTATGCGGATCGCCGTCGGCGTGAGTTACGTTTTGAGCCTAATGACTTTGTTTATCTCAAAGTCTCTCCTTTGAAGGGCCATCAACGTTTGGCGTCAAGGGCAAGTTGGCTCCTCGATATGTCGGTCCCTACCGCATTATCGAGAAGAAGGAGTGTTGCCTATAAGTTGGAGTTGCCGTACTGCACTTGAGGGGTACATGATGTTTTCATGTGTCCCGGCTTAAGAAGTGCCTCGTGTTCCAAGCGAGGAAGCTCGTTGAAACTCTCGATGTCAACCAGATTTGACCTATCGCGAGCACCCTGTTCGCGTGCTCGATGAGTCGAGCGAAGGACAAGGAATAAGACCATCAAGTTCCTTAAAGTTCGTGGTCAAACCATTACGAGGATGAGGCTACTTGGGAAAGAGAAGATGCGTCTGCGTGCGGACTATCCATCTTTCTTTATCGAGTGAGCCAAATCTCGGGACGAGATTTCGTAGGGGGAGATTTTGTAACATCCCAAATGTATAATCAGGGTTATTCAAGTATAATTATATGTGTAGAAATTAAAACTTTTTCTCACAACTTGAAAACCCTTACAATCTCATGTAATTCTTGTCCAAGAGTTGTGTAAACCAAGAACACAAAGCTCTTGTTGACCAAAAGTCAAATTCATTTTCCAATTACCTCAAATCTTGTGCCAAACAATTGGAAAGTATCTTCCTTGGTCCTAAAACTGAGGTGGGACCCTCTGAAAAATACCACAAGTTGTAAAACTAGTTTGATAATTTTGGAGGTAAAATGAATCATTGAACAACCTTAATGAATTTCCTGAGAAAAATGCATTGCATAATAACCTCTGGAAAATTTATGTAATGTTAATCATGTTGTCAGCTAGCTCCAGTTAAAATTTCATCAAATTTGGAGTTCATTTGCTAGCCCAAACAATTCTACAAAGTCTCAGCTGTTTAAAAGTTCAACTTCAAAAACCACCTTGTTCCTTGGGCTAGCCACGTTCCCAAACTGGTCAGCCCAACCCCTTCGGACCTCCTCAACCGGCAAGCACCTCGTGAGACCTCCTCCTCGGTGGAGGTGTCATGTCCTCCCCCCCCTTGAGGTCACGACCCTTGGATCTAATATCCACGGTCATGACCTCCCTCGCCCAAACCACCTGAACCTCCCTTGAGGTCCTCGTGACCTCGTGGACCTCCTGGTCAGCGTGGGCACCAGACCTCCTCCTCCTCTTAACTATCGGACCTCCTTTGTACTCACTTGAGGTCGTGGCCGTTGGATTACATCCAAAGGCCACGACCTCCTCGGGAAAACCTCTCACGGAAGGTCCTCCCGCCTTGTTGAGGTCATAGCCCTTGGATCCAAGATCCATGGCCGACCTCCTCCTCTCGACCTAAACTAAACAAACCTCCCACCTAACCAAGGTCGTGAGCCGTTGGATCAAGATCCAACGACTCACGACCTCCCCTGCGTGTCAAGCGCTCACAACCTCCCCGTCTTTTGTTGTGCACCGTTAGATTAAAATCTACGGTCCACGACCTCCTTTTTTGTCTCATCGCACTGAGACCTCCCAGCGCAAGACGTGAGATCGTAGCCCTTAGATCTAAATCTAAAGGCCATGACCTCCCTTGCTCATTGCGCATCATATCGAGACCTCCCCATCGTGTCGGTGCCCTTGGATTTAAATCCAAAGGCCATGACCTCCCCTCATGTCTTTTTGATCGCGTGCGGTTAAGTCCTCACTTGGAGGTCCCGACCGTTGGATGGAGATCAACGCTTTGGACCTCTGTCCCTTTTCCTCACGTGCGTTTTTGCGATTAAGAAATCGGAGGGCCACGACCTCCTTTCCCTGATCGTGTGGTGGGACCTCCCCGACCACTTAGAACATAACGGTTCAAAATTGGATCCGATGGTTGCGACCTCCCGGGTCTTATCCAGCGATCACTAAGACCTCCCTGTTCTTCTCCTTCCTCTGGCGGGCAAACTCGGCGGCGCAATTAATGCGTGTCGACCTTGGGGTACACTTCATGCACTCTTTCTTGACCGCATTTAATCTTGGTCGACTTTCGCGCCTCCGTCAGCTCAAACACGCCACCATGTCAACTTTACGTCTTGTCCAATGCTGGACCATGCCATGGGCCAAGCTCACCATGAGCTTAGCCGGTGGCCTAAAACCTCTTTGCCCTAAGTATAAGAACACCCCCATTGTGCCTTTATCTTCCTTTGCAAGCCTTTGTTCCTTGCTCACTCATACGTGCTTGTGAACTCTAAGCCGCAGAGCTCCTTGGCCGCCATTGTTGGACTTGAAGTTCCTCGGTGGACAAGGGTCCTTTGGGTTTCCACCTTTCTCCTTGTTTCCATTTGTGCCTTCCCTCTGGGACCAAGTCCTAACTTGATTTGTTGGGCGTTTGCGAGGGGGACAAATTGGAGCTTCGAGGCTGGAGCTTTGGCGTGGAGCACCTTTCTTCCCCAACTCGGTCATCACCTCCCGACCTCCCGGCACCTTAGGACCTCCAGGTACTCCCCTGTTAGTCCTTTAGCTGCTGGCACCAGCATGTATGAATGTCGCGGGCTGTTGTTTGAGCATACGCTTGAATGTCGCTGAGCTTCATTTTTGCTTTTCGGTTTTGGCCGTCTTTGGTCAATCTTGCCCTCCGCCGGCTCGGCGTTCAAAGCCGTCGCCGCCGTTGAGAGGAGGTCCTTTGGGTGCGCAACATTATTGTGCACTCGGTGGTACCATGAACCTCACCGGCAAGGTCTACATCGCCGGTGAGGACCATCCTCTTAAACTCAAGCCTTGTCGGATAGGGCGTGGCGTTATTGCCGTTTTTCGGACAAGGATTCGCGGAGTTAATGCACTAATCGGTGCTCGAATCATTGAAATCATGGGCGTCTTAACGCCTTAGATCCATCCTTTAATGCATGCATTTAAGACCTCCGCAGCGCGGACCTCCTCGTGGTCCTGGCGCATTAATCTCTGTCCAAGCAGCTGCGGCTTGAAGTTAGAAGCGCTGAGTGCAGGGCGTCGAGACCTCCTCGAGGAGATCTGGGCGTCCAAGACCTCCTTGGCGCAATCTTGGCCGCCGGACCTCCTGGAGGTGCAGCGGCGTTGAGACCTCCTCTGGGACCTCCTCGAGGTCATCTCACCATGAGGACCTCCCTTTAGATCTGGTCCGTTCCGGACCTTCCCTTCCATGTTGTGGTCCGTTGGATCTCCCATCTCTGGCCACGACCTCCCTCGCCTCGCGCATGTGCGTGGTTAGGAGGTCCGGAGACCTCTGGACCTCCCATGTGCGTGTATGTTGTTCTCTGGGAGGTCTGAGCCGTTAGATCTGTGATCTGTGGCTCACGACCTCCCATGTCTTCTTGAGTGTTAGAAATGCCGGTAAATTCTTAATGATAAAGCTGAAATAAGGTATAAACTTTAGAATTTCATATCTCTTTCATTCTAATTCCAAATGAGGTCATTCAAATTGTGTTAGCTCTATCTTGAACTTGACTTTAATCCAAAAATGATTGTAAGTTGAGTTCAGCTCCAGAGCGCAGTTTGGGCCATAGGTTTTAAAACTCCTTTTAAATATACACTCAAATTAAGGCTTAACTTGTAAAAGACATAACTAATGCTCTATAGATGATTTTTGAGTGAATCCAAGTTTGTTGGGTTCCTCTAATAATGAACTTACTAGGAAAAATAGTTTTGAACATGTTACTGTTTTCAGAAAGAATAATTATGCATTATAATTTTGTTCAAGTTCTTGTCTTTAAAAATTGTAGAAGTTGCAATGTAACTCCAAAAGAGTTGAAACCACTTCCATTAGTCTTAGAATGTCATTACCTATCTACCATAAAAATTTCATGTCCAGAAGACCCTAGAAAATAATTTATGAACAGTAGCCCTTTTTAATTTAATTTGGATTTTTCTGGCCGAATTGAATTGTTTTGATCATATCTTTTGCATCAAGAATCCAAATCGATTGATTCTTGTTGCTAAATTCATGATAAATCTTTATCTTGCTGCTGTAAAAATTTCAAGTCTTTTGGAGAAGGTTTGCTGTTGAGTCCTTTTGAATTCTTTGTTCTTATCGGTTCTTTTTCGCTCTTTCGTTAGGGTTCGACATTTGTGGTGATCCCGAGAGTGATCCTCAGCAACCAATTGACCACCAGCAACAAGGCAAGCAGTTTGACCATTTCCATCATTGTCCCATTACTTTAAAGCTTAATACTTTGTTTTACTTCTATGTATGCATGCTACTTTGTGTTAAATGTAAGCTAGCAAGCCTATAGTTGCATAATCTGTAGGAATTGTTCATCCTCTACTACCTTGAGCCTAGGTTATTTGCTGTGGTGGGAGCTCGTTGGATGAGCTCTTATCACTTAGTAGTTTCGATGCAATTGCTTAGACATGCTTAGTTATCGGTAGAAATGGGCGATCATCGACTTAGTCGATGGTCTTGATCACTCAAAAATGATTATTACTCCTATATGTCCAGCACTTGTGCTTTGATTAATTTGTAAAATCAAAAACTGAAAATAAAAGATTGATTTAGACTTGGGCATATTGGATGGATGGTGCGGTTTTGGATGTGGTGGTATGCCAGGTCCCTAAGGACCGAGTACTTGGGTCACTAAGCCAGCGATTTCAGCGTACTAACCACTTGAGGGGCATATGGAACCCCTCTTGACTAAGTACTCTAGGAGGTGTTAATTATGAGCGAGCTCGGTTGGTGTGTTTTCAAAAACAAATGTATATGTATAGTGTGGGAGGGGAGCATTAGCTTCCGGGAAGGTTGTGATGTCTCCTTCTCCCCGTGGGTTGTGCAGCTCGTAATTAGCATTCATCCTTTGGAAAGGTCTCGTAGGACTTAGCCGTGCCAGCACACCTTCGGTAGTGTGCGTAAAGGAAAGGCGGTCTGACGTGTGGGTACAGTGGTACACCCTGCAGGGATAAAACTATTCGAATAGCCTCGTCCTAGGTTATGGACATGCTTGGTAAGGTCGTTCAAGACTAGACTACAACCTTTAATTAAAACTTGACATGGTTGGTATGAACGGGGAGTTCATGCTATTGTTGTGGTGACTTGGGTTAGTCACTTCCAGGTTGTTCTTGTTGTTGTTATTATGTTATTATCTCGTTGTTACTTCAACATTTAAAAATGCTTTGTCAAATTGCCTTCAATCTATTATGTTATTGCAAATAAATGTTGCTTTATGCTAAAATGAGTCCAAAGCCTCATCCACTTAAATAAAGCTTGCATGTAGCTATTTATAGTTACGTTATCTCACACGTAAGTCTTGCGGAGTACTTTATGTACTCATCGCCTGGTTGTGGCAATTTTGTGGCTTTTGTTGCAGAGGAAGAAGGAGAGCTCCAAGAGCCTCTCTTTTGTGCTACGTGTTGCGATTTCTTGACGACTAGCTTGGCGGTCGGTCGAGATGCCTAGGGTTAAGGCACACCGATTGGCTTTGTGTTATAGCCATCTTTATGGCACTTTTGCTTCGCTGTTATCTTTTTGTAATTATGCTATTTGGCCTAAGGGCCTCTCTTTTGTAATATCTATTCCATATTAATGTTAACTTCGGTTTGTTGCTTATGTTCTATGTGTTGTATGGAATTGATACATTCTTTTGTTGTGAGGTATGTATCTTGCATGCAGGAAGTATACATCTCTCGAGACCGGGTTTATTTGGTTGATAATACTAGGGTCAATCGGATGACTAAGTATTATGAGCCTAATAAACGCGTCGAGAATCTCTCACAAAAGTTGGTATCGAGCCGTTATGACCGTAATAACGCAAGCTTGGTCGATCCTTAGGATATTTTGAAAACATATTTTCAAAGCATCAAAGAGGTTTTGAAAGCTTAGGAAATTCTCGGATTTTATTCCTTACCTATCTTAGCTTTCTCTCCTCATCCCACTCTAATTTGAGTTTTAAAGTTGTTTTCCTCTCTTCCCTTCTACAAAATAGTTGTTGTCGATTAACCTTTGGTTTTTGGGAGAACCAATGAGATTGGCAAATTGAAGTGTGAGCTGCCCACTACAAGGTTTTGAAGTTCGAGTCGGTGATTCGACAAGGAGCTTGGATCTTAAACCCGGATAGCAAGCATCAAATTTCCGGACAGCAGTCTCAAAGGTGTCTAATTAGGATAGATAATGAGAGGTTAATCAACTAAAACTTGTGGGAATAAAAGGGTAAGATGTGATACTAGTTAGCTAAGTATCTAACGCTTATTTCGCTGCATTAACCTTGCTCTTTAGTAGCGTTAACTCTCACCCTACAATCTGATTTTTGATCTTCTCGACCGATTACTCGTTCATTCAATACGGGTTAGTTGAGTTGAGAAGTTGAGCCTTTCGTTTGGTGTTTCTTGGCTGTTTTAGAGTCTTTTAGAAGCTTTTTAAAGTTTAACTAACCGCTGATTTTGGCTTTCGGTTGGGGTGATATTCCATTCCCTAGTCGATCGCTTTTGCTTTCTTTAAGGCTTTGTTTTTGGGTCTAGTTGCTAACCAAAATTCCTTATAACAGGATGGCGGGCCTTTTCGAGCGGCCAAGGCGATCCACCTGGTCGGACGAGGAGCTTCCTCCTCCTCCGACCATGGCCGAGGTTCTTCTTCAGATCGGCGCAACCGCTGGCGGATGACCGGAGAGTTCTCTTTGGGCGTCATCGCGCAACACCACCAAAGACTTACGGAGCTTCGGGATCTGGGCGGGAATGCCCATCACCGCGTGGAGGACTCGCGGAGTTTCTTCGTACTCGGCCCCTACCTTTTCCGGTCGAGGACCCTTTGGATGCGGACGATTGGCCGTCTTGTGGGCGTAAGCCGCGCATCATGATGCCGAGGAACGCGAAGGCGCTATTACGCGATCGCACCCGGTGGAGGTGCAGCCTTGTCATGGTGGGAGAGCTTTCTCGCCATGCAGCCCTTGAACCCACCGTTTCTTGGGAGGAGTTTCGTCTTGCCTTCCGTCGGGCTCACATCCTGCCGGCTTGATGGAGATCAAGAAGCGGGGAGTTTCTTGCGCTCAAGCAAGGCGCGAGGCTCATCATGGAGTATGTCTCACGAGTTCAACCATCTAGCTCGTTATGCTCCGGAGGGGCCAGGCGAGGAGGTGGTGCTTCGGGACCGGAAGATCGTCCGGCTACCCAAAGGCGTGGGTAGTGGTCGCGTCAACGCCATCACCACAGAGGAGGCTCGGGAGGCACCCGGCGTCGTGCTAGGTACACTTTTACGTTAACTCTCATCCCGCCATCTGTTTTGTTTGATTCAGAGCATCTCATTCATTGTTTTCGAGTCTTTTCTTTGCTGTTGGAGAGCTTCTTTTCTCTCCATTGTCGGTCCCTTCTCATTAAGCTCTCTGGTTCGGAGTTGAGGCGAGGTTGAGTGTAGGGATGTCCCTATCGAGATCGGCGTAGGTTTCTTAGCAAACCTTATCCTTCTCCATTCAGCGAGTCTTGATGTGATTCTTGGCATGGATTGGTTGTCCCGGCACATGGGGCAAATCGATTCGCCAGAAGCTCATCTCTCTATCTAGTCCTCCGGCGGCGGGTTAAGCTTTTACGAAGTTGCTAGATCCGCATCTCTTGGCGCTTGAAGCGAAGCCGCTCTAGATATTAGCGAAGTCCCAGCAGTTTGCGACTTTGTTGATGTCTTTCCCACGATCTTCGGGGATGCCACCCGTTCGTGACCTCGAGTTTGTCATTGAGTTGGCTCCCTGCCGCGCCCTATCTCAAAGAGGCCTTATCGGATGCCACGAGCGAGTTGGTAGAATTGAAGAAGCGATTAAGTGAGCTGCAAGAGAAGGGTTTCATCCGCCTAGCTCATCTCCTTGGGGTTGTCCGGCAATCTTCGTAAAGAAGAAGGGCGGTACTTTTACGCATGTGCGTTGATTACCGCCCACTTAATGAAGTGATGATGAAACAAGTATCCTTTGCCCGCATCGATGATCTCTTGATCAATTAACTGGAGCTCGAGTTTTCTCCAAGATTGATTTGAGAGTGGGATATCATCGAGTTGGATTCGGCCCGAGGATATTCCAAAGACGGCGTTCTCTACTCGCCACGGCTTATGCGAGTACATTGTCATGTCGTTAAACAACCAATGCTCTGCCTTGTTCATGAACCTCATGAATTCAGTATTCATGGAGTATTTGGATAAGTTTGTCGTGGTCTTCATCGATGATATTCTTATCTATTCCAAGAACGATGAGGATCATCTTTGAGCATCTGAAGCTTGTGTTAGGCAAGCTACGTGAGCACCAACATTGTCTGTGAAGTTCAAAGCAAGTGTGCGTTACGGTTGAAGGAAGTGGCTTTCTTAGGCCATGTTCTTTCAAATGGAGGCGGAGACCTCATTGGTAATCATTTGTGAGATCTACACTGACAATAAAAGCACAAGTACATCTTCACTCAAGCTGATCTTAACATGAGGCAAAGAAGATGGTTAGAATTGATCAAAGATTACAATTTGGCAATCCATTACCACCCAGAAAAGGCTAATGTGGTAGCCGATGCTTTAAGTAGGAAGGTCTACTGAAATACTTTGATGATCAAGGAAGGTCACCGACTGCATCGAAGAATTTGAAGCTCAAATTTGGAATTAGTTGAAGAAAGTTACCTCACTGCTCTCAATTGCAACCAACTCTCCAAGATCAGATCCGAAGAGCCCAAAGAGAGGATGCAGATGTCTTGGAGATCAAAAGAAACATGAAGAAGGGTGCATTCCCAAGATTTTCCGAAGATGAGTAAGGAACCATCTGGTTTGATAAGCGTATTTGTGTACCAGACCAAGGGGAGTTCAAGCAGTTGATACTCAAAGAAACTCATGAGACTTTATACTCCATCCACCCCGGGAGCACTAAGATGTATTAAGACCTCAAGGAAATGTACTGGTGGCCTAGAATGAAGCACGAGATCGCTAAGTATGTAGCCCAGTGTGATGTGTGTCAGTGAGTTAAAGCCGAGTATCAAAGACCCGCTGGACTCCTACAACCCTTGAACATACCCGAATGGAAATGGGAAGAGATTGGCATGGACTTTATCACTGGTCTGCCAAGAACCCAAGCTAGATATGACTCTATCTGGGTAATTATAGATCGTTTGATAAAAGTTGCACACTTCATCCCGGTTAAGACCACCTACTCAGGAGGTAGACTTGTAGAGCTGTACATGGCTAAGATAGTATGCCAGCATGGAGTACCCAAGAAGATCGTATTGGATCGAGGATCTCAGTTCACCTCCAGGTTGTAACAGCCCAAAAATCCATAAAGGCAAAAATATGGGATTTTTAAAACTTTTTATGTAAGGACTACTCTTGCACGTCTTGCTTGACCTTTCAAGTCTTCATTGGACTGCATCCTATTTTCTTTTGAGGACTGCATCATACTTTCTTATTTGGAATGTCATTCGGAATTTAATGCCCGTCACTCAAACCGTCACAACCTCTACACTGTGTTGCCCATACCGTCAACAGCACCAACCACTTTGACCACTCCTCCTGTACAGGATGTTCACCTATATATAGTTGCTCCAAGTCCTTGTTGCCTCCTGCTACTTTTCTTTGCCATTCTAGTGCTCGCCTCATTTTCTTCCTCCTCCAAGTGAACTTGAGCTCCCCTCAGGATCAGCGCCCGTTTCGGTTGAGTGCCGTTACATCGCCGCCTTCGCTGTCGACGTCACCGGGGTCGTCTTTGGCCTCGTACTTCCTCCCCTCCAACCAGAAGACCTCAGGACATCTCTTGAGGACCACCTACCCTTTTCCATGGAGCTGCCCTGAAGATTGAAGACCACCCCCCTTCTTCAAGCCACTACTAGAGCACAGAGTTCCTCTCACTATCACGGTCCACCATCGTCAGCCCAGCTTCGACTAGCTCACCTCCCCAGCTCAGTGCCGGTATGTTCCTAGTGGCTTAGATAATCCTCCTTGTTCAAGCTACCCTGTTCTTTCTTCCATGTTTCTCTAGATCTTTCTTTGGCTTCCACTGGCTTGTTCGATCGCGTTAAAGCAGTCGAACATTTGCTTCTTTCGATTACCGTTGTGTAGTCGAAGACTTTTCTCATTCGACTATGCACGGTTAAAAGTCCTTTCCGTGACCTCCCCAGATCATAACCTTTCCGCGACCTCCCCAGGTCATAACCTTTCTGTGACCTCCCCAGGTCATAACCTCTCCACGACCTCCCTTGGTCATAACTCTGCCACGACCTCCCTTGGTCATAACACTCTCACGACCACCCCTGGTCTTAGCACTCTCATGGCCTTCCCTGGTCGTAGCACTCTCACGGCCTCCCTTGGTCCTAACACTACCACGACCTCCCTTGGTCGTAGCACTCTCACAACCTCCCTCGGTCATAGCACTTAAACGACCTGCCCTAGTCTTAGCACTCTCACGACCTCCCCTGGTCGTAGCACTTTCGCGACCTCCATTGGTCATAACACTTCCGCGACCTCCCCAGGTCGTACACTTCCAAGACCTCCCACTGGTCGCAACACTTCCACGACCTCCCACTGTTCTTAACACTTCCACGTCCTCCCACTAGTCGCAACACTTCCACGACCTCCCATTGGCCTTAACACTTCCGCGACCTCCCACTGGTCGTAACACCTCCACGACCTCCCTTGGTCACAGTAACTCCAAGATCTCCTTTGGTCACAGTACCTCCGCGACCTCCCCGGGTCACAGTAACTCCACGACCTCCCCTGGTCACAGTACCTCCGCGACCTCCCCTGGTCACAGTACCTTCGCGACCTTCCCTGGTCACAGTACCTCCGCGACCTTCCCTAGTCACAGTACCTCCGCAACCTCCATTGGTCACAGTACCTCCTGACATCCCGGGTCCTGATAAACTCGTGACCTCCCAGTCCTGATACCTCCATGACCTCCCTTGGTCATAGTACCTCTGCGACATCCCCTGGTCACAATACCTCCGCAACCTCCCCTGGTCACAGTAAACTCCACGACCTCCCCTGGTCACAGTACTTCCGCGACCTCCCACTGGTCATAACACCTCCGCGACCTCCCCTGGTCACAATACCTCCGGACGTAGGTGTTTCCTTTCAAAGGGTTTCCTTTTATTGAATGTATTTTGATTTATTTGAGTTTATTTTATTATTGATTTCAAATTGTGTTTCTCGGGGTTATTTGACTTCTGGTTATTTTTGCGTATATAGAAGCCGGAGTGACCGAAGAACCTCCGGCTGATCCATGATAAGATCCGCAGAACCTCCACCAAGGTGAGTCAACACTTTAATCATATTGCACCTACCTTTTGCAAATTATGTTGCTTTAAATTATGAAATTGCATTGCTAAGTTTTAACAAACTATGTTGGTCTAGCTCATAGTTAAATACCTTAACAATAATTGTGTATAAACATCCCATCCTTAAATTTGGACATTATCCTTTGTCACCATAGGTTTAATGGATTACATACTAGCTGATAAGTCTGTATCTAAGTGTCATGCTTAGCCTTGCTTAGATACAATGTCATGCGGGCATTAAACTCCCCGACCGCAATCATTAAAAATGTTTTGAAAGTGATTTGGGGCAGTCGAGGCTGGGAGCCTGGCTGGTATGTTGGACTTAAGAATATTTTCAAACTAAAGAAAAACCCAAAAACTGTTTTCGACTCAGGTGGTAGGAAAAAGTGGCTGGTGCCGGGGGCATGAGAGAATGCTGGCATGTGGATGTACCACCTGAGTCAATTAAGGATCGAATCTTGGAATGACCTCTCATGCAAAAACAGTGCAACCACAAGTCTATAATGGGTACGACCTGGCTAACTAATTTGTTCGCCTCAGCGTGGCTTCTCCACTAGTGGGTGTGTGGCATGGGTAAGGGTAAGGGAGCCACAGGAAAACCACACAGCGCAAGAGGGGGCCTCCTGGGAGCGTGGATCTGGGCAGTGAAACCTTAGCGGGTGGAGTTGCGTCGAGGGTTGAACATTGTAAAGGCGTTGTGGTAATCTCCCCTTGATTCACACGTCTAAGGAAACGTGTGTATATATCAAGATGATTACCTCTTGTGGGTAAAGTGTGCAAACTTGCTTGATATAGCTTTCATTTTTACAAGACCGTTTGTGATGAAAAGGGAAGGCTGGGGTGGGACCCCAAGGATTTGAGAAAGCCTGGTCGGGGACCAGTGGAATAGCCTGGTCGAGGACCAGCGGTAAAATATGAGATAGCCTGAGCATTGGGTGGATGGAGCCACTCAATGGTATAGGAGATGGGACCTCTACTAGTACTTTACAAAATCAAAACCCATTTATGAAAACAGATTATTAAAAATGCTAAGTCTTAGGATTTCCTACTTCTTATCTATTTCAAACTTGGCTTTATGCAAATAAAAGAACTCTAAAACTTCCCTTGACTAGCCCTGCATCTATACGATTTGCATTGTATGTTGGCTCATGAGTACGATTGTGTACTCAGGCTCGTCCATTATAATCTTTCAGACCCAAGCGACCAAGACCCCTACGACTACTACTACTCGAGGGTCACACCGAAGCTAGCAAGCTTAGGCGGGACCCCGATCCTTACGTGGGCGAGTGAATGGATCCTTTATCAGAACGCATTTTACTTCCGCACTTATCTTTTGATTCTGTACTCTGACTCTTGTAAGATTTCTATTTCATGGCTCTTTTGTAAAACAATTGGCCGCACAACCTATTGTGTGTGTGTGTGTGTGTGTATATATATATATATATATATATATATATATATATATATATATATAGATATAGAGAGAGAGAGAGAGAGAGAGAGAGAGAGGAAGTTTTTTCCTACTCCCGGGTGTAGTTACTCCTATTTAGTATCTCTAGCGTAGGGAGTATCTTCATAACCGAGAGTATGTATGTGTAGTATATTTAGTATATAAGACCACCTAGGTGGTATTCACACCTTTTAGAAATTGGTATGTACATTTTTAGACATACTCCTTTTTATGTGCGAATATGAAGGTATTTACAAAATATGCTAAAAACTATAGACTCTCTTGCAATTTTTCATGTGGTTCACATTGGAGTATCTTATAATTAGTATATGAGTATACCCAAAGTGATAAAGGAGTATGTCAAGTTCTTTTAGGTGGTATATAAGAAGTGGGAGTAACTACACTTAGGGAGTAGAAAGTATTTTTCCTATATATATATATATATATATATATATATATATATATATATATATATATATATATATATATATATATATATATATATATATATATATATATATATATATATATATATATATGTGTGTGTGTGTGTGTGTGTGTGTGTGTGTGTGTGTGTGTGTGTGTGTGTGTGTGTGTGTGTGTGTGTGTGTGTGTGTGTGTGTTAAGTTGCGTCTTTGGTATTTACTCAATTGTTCACACGAGCACTGTCCCTACGAGCAATAGTCGCACCGAGCACAAACCGCATTGAGCGTAGTCGTACTCCTTAGGACCTCCTGTACTCTTTTGTCGTATCCTCAGGACCTCCTCAAGACCTCCTGTACCCTTTTGTCATATCCTCAGGACCTCCTCCCCAGGACCTCCTCAGGACTTCCTGTACCTCTTTTGTCACATCCTCAGGACCTCCTCCTCAGGACCTCCTGTACTCTTTTGTCGTATCCTCAGGATCTCTTTAAGACCTCCTGTACCCTTTTGTTGTATCCTCAGGACCTCCTGTACACTTTTGTCGTATCCTTAGGACCTCCTCTTTAGGACCTCCTATACCCTTTTATCGTATCCTCAGGACCTCCTCCTCAGGATCTCCTTAGGACCTCCTCAAGACCTCCTGTACCCTTTTGTCGTATTATCAGGACCTCCTCAGGACCTCATATACCCTTTTGTCGTATCCTAAGGACCTCCTCCTCAGGACCTCCCCAGGACATCTCTACAGTGTTCCTCAGGACCTCCTCAGGATGACTCCACAGTACTCTTCAGGACCTCCCTAGGATGTATCTACAGTACTCCTCAGGACCTCCCCAGGATGTCTCTACAGTACTCCTCAGGACCCCCCCACGATGTCCCTACAGTGTTTCTCAGGACCTCCCCAGGATGTCTCTACAGTACTCTTCAGGACCTCTCCAGGACGTCTCTACAATGATTCTTAGGACCTCCCTAGTACGACTCTACAGTACTCCTCAGGACCACCCTAGGACATCTCTATAGTATTCCCTAGGACCTCCCTAAGACCGCTACAGGACTTCCTTAGGACCTCTTCAAGACCTCCCAGGATGTCCTTGGGACGACCCTAGGACCTCCTCAGGATTCCTGCATGACATCTCTGTGACCTTCGGGACCTCTTCAAGACCTCATAATTCCTTTTTCGACCAAGTTTGGTCGCAAATATGGACCTGGCCGAAGGTCTGCTCTAGTTTATTTAGTTATGGAAATGGTCCAAGAACGTATCTGTGTGTGCTATCTACTGATCCAGGGAATAGCACAGTTGACATAGAGGATTCCAAATTCCAAAAATTTGGGGTCTGACACAGGTTTTGGCAAAAGCTACATAGTGCTTTGGGTACAAATTTGAATTTCAGCACGGCTTACCATTCTCAAACAGATGGGCAAACAGAAATAGTAAACCAGATCCTAGAAGATATGTTAGCCTGTGCTCTTGAGAACTAGGCCAGCTGGGATAGAATGTTGCCATATGCGGAATTTTCTTACAACAATAGCTATCAAGTAAGTTTGCAGATGTCCCCGTTTGAAGCCCTTTACGGAAGAAAGTGTAAAACACCCATGTATTGGACAAAAGCAGGAGAAGGACAAGTACTTGGACCTGATATCTTGAAAGAAGCTGAAGAACAAGTTAGGTCAATCAAAGAAAAGCTCAGAATAGCTTAGTCCAGACAGAAAAGTTATGCGAATAACCGACGCAGAGAATTAGCCTTTGCACCAGGCGATCATGTGTATCTAAAGGTTTCACCTCTTAAAGAATGTGTCGTTTCTGAGTAAGTGGGAAGCTTGCACCTCGATACATCGGACCTTTCCCAATTTTAGATAGAAGGGGAGAAGTTGCTTACAAAGTGGACCTTCCACCCCGGTTGTCCGACGTGCATGATGTCTTCCACGTGTCGCAGTTGAAGAAATGTCTGCGTGTGCCAGAGGAACAGATGCCAGTAGAAGCCGTGGACCTACAGCAAGACCTCACCTACAAGGAGCAACCCATCAAGATTTTGGAAGTGTCCGAGCGAGTGACAAGGAGCAAGGTCATCCGTTTCTACAAAGTCCATTGGAGCAATCACACCGGAGAGGAAGCTACCTGGGAGCGTGAAGAAGACCTAAAGGCTGAGTTCCCGTGCCTATTCTCTAGTCAGCTCGAATCTCGGGGTCGAGATTCCCTTTAGGGGGGTAGGTTTGTAACGTCCCAATTTTTCGGAGTTTCTGGGATTTTCGAAAATAAAAATAACAATTTGGTTTTGTTGAATTGCTCAAGCTTAACTTGGAGATTTTGAAAATTTACAGCGGTTTAATATGAATTAATCCAACTTCAACTAATCCAAAGTTCAGTTTCTCTGGAGTTGCTGGAGTTCTCTGGTGTTGAAATCCCCTTCCTCTGTTCGCTCCTACCTCCCTCTCGTTTGGACCTCCCTCTCATTGGACCTCCCTCTCGTTTGGATCTCTCTCTCGGTTTAGACCTCCCCTTCAGTCCAAACCTCCCTCTCGTTTGGACCTCCCCCTTTGTCCAAGACCTCCCGGGTGGTCCTGGAAGACCTCCGGGTGGTCCTGGAGACTTGCCACGACCACCCCTTGTGTCGAGACCACCCTCTTGGTATTTTTGCAAAGACCACCCCTTTGGGTCACGATCACCCCTTTGGTCATGACCACCCCTTGGGCCGTGACCTCCCCTCTGTTCATGAAATCCCTTTCGGTTGGACCACCCTCCAGAGTTTTGACTAGCCCCTCCTGTCAGCTCTGTTCACCTTTTCCTTCCTCCCGTTGCGTCACTGCTGACGCAAAGGTTCTCGAGCATTAAATGCTATTATGTCGCATTAAATGCTGCTGCTTTTTGCAGTATCTATTCCCCCTCTTGTCTCCTCCTCGACCTGCTCCCATCTCCTCCTTCACCTACCCTTGAACACGTGCATTTCTGAGTCTCTTAATGGCTCTCCATGTTTCCTCCAGACTATAAAAGCCTGAGCAGCCCTCTTTCATCACCTTTTCCTCACTCAGCCCTATTGCTCTCTTGCTCTCATCCCATTTCTCCGTGCTTGAAGCTTCGCCAAGGAGACCACTGGACCTACGTTGTCGCCTCCTCGTCGCCGAAAGAGTCTACTGGACTTGTGCTGTCTTCGACAACCTCGCCGCTGAAGAGTTCACCGGGTCGCCCGCTCCGTTCGCTATCCTCCTCCTGTCTTTTCCCTCTCTCTCTCTCTGTTCGGGTGAGTCTCTCCATGCTCTGTTCTCCTTTTGCTCGCGTAGTTGTATCTCTCTTACAACCACGTTGCGTAATCATATCCTCCCCGTATCCCATTTTACGACCATGTTGAGTAATCGTATCCTTAGGACCTCAGGACCTCCTCCTTTGACCTCCTCCCTAGGACCTCCTCCCGAGAGCCTGTTTCTATTTCTGTGCATTTTTTTTTGGTTTTAGCTTTTGGTTTTCATTTGGATTTGTTGTACTTATTTGACTCTTTTTGCACGTGTAGATTCCGGCTTCTTCGAAGAGTTCTTGGACCCGACGACCTCTACCGAAGAACCTGAGCTCTTCAACGAAGGCAAGTCGTAGACCTTTCATCATGTCGTTCCCAGTTTGCAAAATTATATTGTTTTATACCAACATGCATGGCTATTTGTATAAAAATAGTTTGGAAATTAACTAAACTCCTACTCGTCAGTATGACTCCTTGAATACTTGTGGTCGACATGTTGACATGTACCTTTGGACACCATAGGTGGGTAATCTTAGTTGGACATTCTTATTGTGATAACCAACAAGGGTGTGTATATTGCTTAGACCTGCTTAGTTATGCGTTGTCTCTTGATCACCTGTTTCATTATTGATAAATTTGACTAAGAGATTATGGAATTATGGCATGTGTTGATTTGGCATGTGTTGCCCTGGCATGCATTGCCCTGGCCTGTGTGGCCGCGAATAAAAACTTGTTGTGCCATGGCTAGGGTGGTCATTGGCCGGGTTGAACCCAAATGTTTTTTTCGCTCGGGTGAGTGATTGTGCAGTAAACGGAGTGCAGGAAGCACACTGGGATGAGGAGGTCTTGCTTGAGCAACCACTAAGGACTTAACCATGTAAGCCATTGATCGGGACCATACCGTGTGACCACAAGTCCATAATTGGGTGGACCTGGCGAACTAATTGGCAATGCTTTGATTTGGTTCCATTTTGGTGGAAGTGTGTAAGACCTGGGATATACACGCACACTTGGCACAAGAGGGGGCCAGGAAGGCGAAACCTTAGCGAGCGGAACCGAGTCAAGGCAGAACCCTGTAAAGGCCTTGTCACGTGCTCTAGCCTGCTTACCTAAGGTCGAGAGCAGGGGCATCGACATGTGCTAGACGAACTAGAGAGGTCGTGTCTTGTGGGTAAAGCTATACAACATCTGTAGAGTGTAAATCTGTTCGAATAGCCATGTCCCCGGTCATGGACATGCTTGGTGATTTCACGCAAGGGGTAGACTTTCTCAAAATTGTTGGTCTTGGTTGGTTCCGAGTGGTCTGGGTCATGACCAGGTTGGTCACAAGAGGTCTGGGCAGTGACCAGGGTGGTCATGTGATGTTTTCAAAGAAACTTGTTTACTTATGTATTAATATTTCAACTTGTGCTTTGCAATCTACTTGCTGTATTTAAAGTCAATATTGCTTTCTGCAAAGTAACCATAAAGACCTCCTTGTCAAGCCTTGCATGAATACTATTTGCATACATTTCCCTACGGCTTGCTGAGTACATTCAAAGTACTCACGGCTTTGTGCCCTCTGGTTGATCAGCAGCTGAAGAAGATGTCCCAGGAGCTCCGAGCTCTATGAAGAGGAGGTCTTCAAAGACCTTGTGTGTTAGGACGTCCTCTACTCGATTGCCTGTGGGCATGTCGAATGGCCTCCACATGTTCTCTTGTTTCCGCTGTGAGCTCTTTTGTTGTAGCCCTGTGTGGCAGACCTCTGTAAAAAGGTTGGCCATAAGGTCTTTTGCTGTTATTAATGTTAATTTGTTTGCTTCATCTATAGTTTGTTGTATGGCTATGATCCCATCGTTGTTGAAACTGTGTGGACTAGCTACTGATCTTAGGACTGGTCCAGAATGCACAGTGGGTCCCAGGGGTTGCTACCCGGGGCGTGACATGACCTCCTGTTGCACCAAAGAAGACAAAACCCACATCTGTCTCAACATTAGCTTCTCCAAGACCTCTTGCCTCAGTTTCTGCTCTTTCAAGATTTTCCACCCGAAAGGTATCAAAAACAAAAGCCAAAACTCTCATTTCCAGATATGTCTCTAACCCCCAGCCAGTGTCTTTTATATCAAGTTTCTTGGCTGGGGTGGTCCAGGGTGAAGGATCATCAGAAGAATCAGAAGAGGAGATTCCTCTTCAGAGGGTTCCAAGGCCAAAGACCTCCCTGGCCTTAGTTCCTTCTTCGTTAGAGCAAAGGAGAGGACCCACTTTCACTGTAAATGAGGACTTTATGTCGCTCTTTAGTGAAAATAGCTTTGAAATCGAGTAAGTTCTTCAATTATACCTTTATAATTTTGGTTTTGAAATGATTAACCTCTTCTTTTCTTTTAGCTTTGATTTGCCGTCAGGCCCAAAAAGAGGTGAACTGAGTGCTCAAGAGCAAAATTCACCACCAATTGCATTGGCGGCAGAAGAATCCCCGGTAGAAGAAATTCTGCTGATGGAAGGACCTCCTAGGACCATTGAGGAAGTGGTCCTAGACGTCTTGGCGACAACTGTAGAGACGTCCCAAGAGGCACTGCTGGACATGGAGGTCCAGACGGAGAGGTCTTCTCAAGAGGATCGAATGGAAGAGGTGGTCCACAAGACCAACTGTTCTGAGGAGGTGGTCCATGAGACCATATTTCTTCAAATTTTTCAGTATAGAATCTGACTCATAGAATGTCTTAGGAGCCGTAGAGTACCAGTATTGATCCAGCCAGAGGAGTTTTTCATCTGGTGTAACTGGGTCATCCTAAGGATGAGATTCCTCTGGAACGTTCACCTCCCAGAACCGAAAAGAAAGACCTCCAAGACCTTATGACATCTGTCAAAAGATGCTGGAGAGTCAATATTGACATGGTGGAGGACATTAAAGCTTTTGCAGAGGAAAACGAGAAGTAAGTACAGTAGGTTATTATTTAGTCGTAAGATTCTAACTTAAATAAATAACTTATGCCCATATTTACTTCACATAGAATGTTTACTGGTGAAAGCCGAACAAGAAAATGCTAAATCTGCATTTCAAGCTCTCAGATTAAAATTATCTAAGGTGGAAAAAAGATCTGAGGAGAATGCGGTGGTTATGGCACAGAAGACCGAAGAGATCCGCCTCTTGACTCAGAAAAATGAGAAGTTCCAAGAGATCATGAACAAACAATCTAAAGAAAGTCATGATCTCTTTGAAGAAAACAAGATACTTTTTAAGGAGAAAGAAGGTAATGGACCTCCCTTTGTCCTTATAGAGCATTTGATTTATAATATGCCATGCATGAGTTTTATTCTCTTTTTTTGCTCTTTTTTCAGAACTAGAAAAGGCAAAAGAGGATCTTCAAAAGACCTCTTCTAATAAAGACCTTCAGATTCAAGACTTAAAAGAAGTGGAAAGACGAGGTCGTATTGCCGTACAGGATCTTGAAAAGAAGGTGGAAACCTTAATGAAGGCTGGCAAGGAAATTACCCAAGTTACTGGGAACAACTTTTCCCAGATTTCAGCTTCTCTACGAGAGATCGTGGAACATCTGAAGGCTTCGGTAACTCCTCTTGCGACCAAGATGACCTTGGATGAACTAAGAAATGATATCTATAATCAAATTAAATATATTCAGAAACACATACCTGCCATGAAGAATACCATATATCAATCTTTGACGAAGGCAATGAGTCAAGCTTTAAACCGAGTTTTATTGAATATTGATCTCCTTTATGGGGATTCTATCGATCTCCAGAAGCTTGTCCCTGTGCCCAAGTTTAAGACAAAAGAAGCTGGTTGCTGATCAAGCCAAGATCACACCAGTGGCGGCAGAGATCATAAGGAACATAGAAGCTAGTACTCCTACTCTTCCCTCAAGTACTCCTGGCTCGAGTGTACAAAAGTGATATTGTAATGATACATATGTTTTGTTTTAAATGATATGAGATAATGAAAAGATTTTGTGTATGATAATTGTGATTATTTATCAAAGATTAACTGACTTTGTCTTGCAAACTATTTTTCGCAAATTAAAAGTCGTATATTTCACTATACGTAGGCCCCTTGCCTGGAACACTTTGTCCGGCAATGAGAGAAGTGTTTCGGGCGAACAATTGTGCTAAGATCAGTATATCTATTACAAAACCAATGATCCGAATCAGTGTGTATTTAGGAAGATGAAGTCAGACTGTTAAGCTCTCATGCAATGAGAATTGGCTTATAGAAGAGGTCTCAGACAGTTGTCATTTCCTAAATGTATATTGATGGTCATTTGATTCGTAAAGACACTGTGATCCACGAGCGAAATTGATCAACCGTAGGCACTTAAAAAATAGTGATCACGTATGTGAAATGATACAAAAAAATTTATGCTGAAAACATTCAATATATTAATAATAACAACTGGATTTATATAATATAGAAAAAAGATACTTATACATAAAATTTACGAAGATGTTCAACGTTCCATGTGTTAGATAAAAAACGACCATCCTCCATAGCTAATCTAACTGATCCTAGCCTAGCGATAGAGACTATAGTATATGGACCCTCCCATCTAGAGGACAACTTGTTCAAATTGGCTTGGTTCTGGATGCGCCTCAGGACCAAGTCTCCCACATGAAGTGTTCTTGGACGAACCCTTCTATTAAAGTAGCGTCTTAGCCCTTACAAATAGGTAGCCGATATCAATAGTGTACGATCACGTCTTTCTTCTAGCATATTGACGTTATCTTCACGTAAATCTCCCTGATTTGTTTGATCTAGGAGGTCTATACGTGTGGAACCTAACTGAATCTCACTAGGTAGCACTGCTTCTGCACCGTAGACTAGTGCGAATGGTGTTTCACCAGTTGCTCTACTGGTCGTAGTACGCAATGCCTACAAAACAAAAAAAGAGTTCTTCCATCAATTTTTTGAGCATGTCTTAAGGTGATTAAAAACTCTCTTTTTAATACCTTGCATAATCTGACCATTGGCCCTTTCTACTGCTCCATTACCATGTGGATGTGCCATGCAAGCAAAGCAGATTTTAGCGCCAATTTCATCGCAATAATCCTGAAACACATCACTAACAAATTGGCTCCCATTGTCTGTGATAAGATGACTGTGTATTCCAAATCGCATAACAATGTTTCACAAAAGAAATTTCTTTGCTACTGCAGCTGTTATTCGAATGACTGGCTCAGCTTCTATCTACTTAGTGAACGTATCGATGGCCATAAACAAGAACTTATACCTATTGGGTGCTTACGGTAGTGGTTCAACTATGTCAATGCTCCAAGTCGAGAAAGGCCATGACAAGGGAATGGTCTGTAATTGATAAGATGGTTGGTGCACTTGTCTGGCATGGAATTGACATTGCTCATGGGTCTTAACAAGGTGCATGGCATCTTGTACAGCGGTGGGCCAGTAATAACCTTAACGAAAAGCTTTACCTACTATTATTCTATAGGATGCATGTGTACCACACAAGCCCCCATGGATTTCTTTTAGTAATTTTATCCCAGAGTCTTGGGATATGCAGCACATAAAAACACCATGTGCTCCCTTCTTGTGCAACGATCCTTCAACCAGTTTGTACATGCGTTCTCTTTGAATTAACCTATCCTTCTGTTGAGGATCATCGGGCAATGTCCCTGATGTGAGATAAGTGGTCAATGGTTTTATCCACTCCGCATCTTGCTCGATGATTCCGACCTCTGAGGTGGTCAAACCCATTTCTATTGAAGGTTTTGTAAGGTATTCGAGAAAAACACCTATTGGAACAGGCGCTCGTGAGGAACCCAATTTCGATAACTAGTCCGCTAAGGAATTTTTCTTGCGCGGTATATGTTGGACTTCAAAGTCCTTGAAGTGTTTTTTCAACTTCCTCACTTCACCCAGGTACTGAGCCATTATCTCATCGGATGTACTGTATTCCTTTGATACTTGGTTTAAGACTAATTGCGAATCTCCCTTCGCCAAAAGCCGACGGACTTCGAGAGATTTGGCTGCTCAAAGCCCGGCTAGAAGACCTCCATACTCTGCCACGTTGTTAGTGGCAAGGAATAGAAATTGTATGACATATTGGAGTTGATCACCCTGTGGTGTTATCAACAAAATCCCAGCCCCTAAGCCTTTAAGCTCGCAGGAGCCACCAAAGTACATTGTCCAATGATCGTCTAGCCTTGGACTTTCTTGAGGTTGATCCTCAGTGTTTGTCCATTCAGCCACAAAGTCAGCCAAGACTTGGCTTTTTATGGCTGTTCGGGCAATAAAATGAAGATCGAATTCTCCAAGTTGTACTGCCCATTTGGCTATGCGACCTGTTACTTCTTGGTTATGGAGTATGTTTCCAAGAGGAAAAGATGAAGGTACTGTGATTTTATGGGATTGAAAATAATGTCTAAGTTTTCTAGAAGTCATCAGAAGAGCATAAATTAGCTTTTGAACCTCAGGGTATCTCTCCTTTAGTCCATGTAAGACCTCACTTACATAGTAGATGGGTCGTTGAGACTCTCCTCTTTCTGAAATAAGTACCGCGCTGACCACATTTGGCGTTGCTGCCAAGTAAACTAGTAAAGGTTCACCTTCTAAAGGTGACACCAATATCGGAGGATTTGAGAGATAAGCCTTTAAGCCTTCGAAAGCTTTGTCAGCTTCTTCGGACCATTGAAACCCCTTATTACTCTTGTGGATCACCTTAAAAAAAGGTAAACCACGTTCTCCTGATCGAGAAATAAAACAACTAAGAGCCGCCATTCGACCAGTTAAGGCTTGGATCTCCTTCACTGTGAAAGGTGGTCGCAATTATTCGATGGCTCGAATCTTCTCGAGATTAACTTCAATCCCACGAGAACAAACAAGGAAACTAAGCAATTTGCCAAAACAAACTCCAAAGTACACTTTTCAGGATTAAGCTTTATTCCATGTTTATTTATATTTTCGAAGGTCTCTGCTAGATCCTTCAAATGGTCATTCTTAGTACTACCTTTTACAACGAGGTCATCTACATAAGTCTCTAAATTACGCCCTAGTCGATTTGAAGGTTTTTCGCATCAAAGCGGTGACGCATACTGCCGCGTTTTTAACCCAAACAACATCTTGACGTAGCAGTAGACACTGAAGTGAGTGATGAAGGCAGTCTTTTCTTCATCTTCTTTCGCCATGCTGATCTGATGGTATCCGAAATAAGCATCAAGAAAACTCATCAGTTCGCAACCTCATTAGAATCAACTAATTGATCAATGTGAGGCAAAGGGAAGTCATCCTTTGGGCAAGCAATATTTAAACTGGTAAAATCAACGCACAAACGCCACTTACCATTAGATTTCTTGACCAGGACTGGGTTCGCAAGCCACTCGGGGTGATCAACCTCCCGAATGAAGCCAGCTTCAAGGAGCTTATCGAGCTCTGCTCTGATAGCTTCTTGACGATCCAAAGTGAAACGTCTCAGTCTTTGCTTGAATGGTTTTTTCTTAGGTTGAATGGCTAACTTGTGCCCTATCACCTCCCTTGGGGCCTCGAGCATATCAGATGGCTTCCACGCAAAGACATCTGAGTTGGCTCGGAGGAAGGTGAGGAGCTCGTCTTCCTATTTCTCACTTAGTCCCGCTACCAATTGGATTTGTCTTGGATTGGTCATCGAGTGAGTGGTGCGACTTTACCTCCTCATTAGGTTGAGGAGCAGCCTTGATCTTCGTGATACTCCCCGCTTTATCCTCCAAAGTAAGATCTTTCAGAGGCGGTGATCGACAAGTTCTAATGACTTTCGATCACGCAAGCGGCGGCTTTGGTCACCTTGCACCACGATCACGCCTTTTGGACGTGGATTTTAATCTTCTGGTAAGCATGGTGTGTAGCTGCCATGAATTTTGTTAGAGAAGGTCTTCCCAAAATAGCAATATAGGCAGACTCAAAATCAACTACTTCGAAAGTAATTAACTCAGATAAAAAATTAGCAATTGTACCGAAGGTTACTGGTAAAACTACTTGCCCCATTGGTGTAACTCGACATCTAGGGCACTATCCTATAGAAGGACTTGTCATTGGTTTAATTTTAGAGCGAGGATTTGCATCTCATCTAAAGTGTTTACAAATAACAAATCTAAAGAACTACCGCTATCTACTAATACTCTCCCTACTCTGCAATTACTTATAGTAGGGGAAACTACTAGTGGTAATTTACGAGAAGTAGACATACCTTTTGGAACGTCCTCCTTATTGAAGGTCAGGGAGGTCTCTGACCATTTGGGGTATTCTAGACGACCAGGTGGGACTTCAACACTGTTGACGTCCCTCCACGCCGCCTTGTACTGCCGCTTAGAGGCGTAGGTGACTGAGCCCCCGTAGATGATGTTGACATGGTGATCCGTTCTTTGGAACGGCATCTCCGTGTACTTGTCATTACCTTGGACCTCTAGTGGTCCGCTATCTTCTGGTGGGATAGGCATTGGGCCTTTCCTATTGTAGTAATCTTCCATTTGCTTCTACCAAGTACGGTAGTTGCGGAGGTCATGGCCAGGAACTTTGTGCAATGGGCACCAGCGTCCACTGCTCCTGGACATACTTGTAGACTGTGGGGCAGTCAGGTCATTTGAACGGCCTCCTTGTTTCCTTTTGGTCCAAAGACCTTTGGTCTTGTCGTAGGGTGGTCACTGGTTAATTGTCGCAACTTCCCTAGTGGACTGCTTGGACCTCCTCTTTTCCTTTCTCTTGAGTTTACCTTTGCTGCTCGTGGAGCCCTCGGACCTCTTAGATTTCTTTTCCTTGACGTCCTCAAGGTCTGGCTGAGGAGGAGTGGTCCCCTTATCCACCATCTGATTCCATTCCACTGCCTCATAGGCGTCGGAGTATCGATCCACCATGTCGAAAAGTTCCGACATGGATCTGGGTGGGTTGATGTTGAGGTCTTTTGTGAACCTTTGATATCTCACCGCCTGTTTAAAAGCTCGAATTATAGAGTCGTCAGAAATATTTGGGATAGTATTACGGACTTCTATAAAACGCTTTACAAATTGTCGTAGATTTTCCTCAGGGGTTTGACGAAGCCAATGTAATTCGTCTTCCTTCCCTGGATTTGCATAACAACTTTCAAAGTTATTTTGCAATGCATTACAGAACATCTCCCAGTTATGTATGGATCTTTCAGGTTGGTTGAATAACCAGGTCCTAGCGGAACCTTTTAAAACTATGGGTATATAATTTGCCATTACCTTAGCATCACCTCCAGCAGCTTGGATGGTGGTAGTGTAGATTTGGAGGAATTTTGACGGGTTTTGCGTTTTGTTGAAAGTCTCCATATTCCCTGGCTTGAACTTTTATGTCCAGGTGACGTCCCTCAATCCAAGGGAAAAATCTTTATATCCTGCATAAGGTCCAATACATTGCCATGTATTATGACAATTATTATGACCGACAGGAGATTTGGGACGTCTGCTTTGTCCCGGAAAACGAGTGTCATGCTCACCTTGGTCTTGAACACGACGACCAGGTGCATCATAATTACAACTCTGCCTTCTGCGTTCAATTGAGGACCCCCTCTAGGTGTGGGTCTGTTTTGGAAAGAGCGGTTGGTGATCGGGCAGAGATGTTCTCTACCACTTCTTGCTCCGGAGTCAATCCTCCAGAGGACATGCGAGGGCGGTCGCTAAGTAGCGAACGCGTTCTGCAGGGGAATCCTTCTGCATAGGGGTTGGTAAGGCATTTGAACCTCTTACCATTGTTGCCCGTGGCGGTGGCGTACGCATCGCTGGCAGTGGTGCCCTTGCTGAGGAGCCAGGGGCGTCTTGGTAGTAGAGGTCACGAACATACGAGATGTGCGCTTATGTGGTAGCACGTATCTCGGTTTGTTGGGCCTCTTCCTCTCGTTGGAGGCGTTCTCGTTCCTCTTGCTCCCAGCGTTGCCCGGACATTTTGGGATTATCGTTGGGATTGGGTTGAACGTCACCGACGGTGGCGATCTGATGACCGCCGGAACATGTGGAAGGGGTGAACATGCCCTCATCCTCTGAGGAAGAGGACAAGGCGTACTGTAGGGTGATTAAAAGATTCTCCCCAGATGCTCTCTCCAAGCCTTCAGGGTGGATGCTGCCAGTGAGATCATCATGATTCGCTAGGCTCCAGGGACCTTGCGAATCTCCTCTTCCAAAGGAGACAAGCTCGGGATAGTATTCGTTCACAGTGGTACCTGTGGACGAAGGCACAACCGGCGTGGAGCCAGCGGAGGTAGAAGGTTCGGTGGATGATGGTGCCTTAGCAACGGCCCTAGAGGAACCATTGGTGCTGCTGGACACGAGGATGAAGTTTTCTTCCATGCCTTCATCGTAGTCAGAGATATCGAGAATGCTCTCTTCTCTCCAAGCAGTAAGGTTGTGATTCATCAGCAAAATGTAACACACATTACTAGAATCGAGTAGGCGAAGATGATGATAGCACTCCCCACGGACCTGTCGATGTATGGGACTCTCGTCACAGAACAGACAAACAAGAATATAATAAAGAAAAAAAATGGAGATTACTATCTATTCGCCAAGGGACTTGACGAGGATATAATAATCCTCATTTTACCTTTTATCTATAATTTTATTATAGGTAAATATGACGTCATGTGAACCCCGAGTGTACCCTTAATGTTATGAAGGAAGAACCAAATGGATGGTCGTAAGTTCTTCTACGACCACCCCATAGTCGTAAGTTATGCTACGACTATCCCATAGTCGTAAGTCTTGCTACGACTACCTCATAGTCGAGATTCCTCTACGACTAGGTCAGCCACGACCACCTTATAATCAAATGAACTGCGAGACAAGTGGGTCTTATTGATTAAGGGATTCAAACGATCATCATCTCGTTGTTATTCTACTGAATAATGGCACGTAATACCCATTATCTCGGTATATAGTTGTTGAGCGACGTGGAGGAATTAATACACCGTAATTACTACCAACATGCGCCAAGCACAGGAGGTGATGAGGCGCGCTTTACGAGTAATCTTTGCTCCTTCACGTACTATAAAAGGCGGCAACTAGAGAAAGGGAGGGAGGATCGAGCCATCGGGAATACAAGCACTATATGTAATAGTCTTAGTTTTTCCCCTGATTGTTCAGTATACACTCAATACCATACACACACAGGAGTAGGGTTGTTATTCTCTCCGGAGAAGGCCCGAACCTGTATAAAAATTTCCGTGTCAATCTCTCTGCATGATTCTATTCTAGGAGACCTCCGAATCAAACAATCTTTACGTAAGTTCGGTTCTAAAACACCGACAGGACTCAGAATGGAAAATGTGTATTGCAAAGGATATGCTCCGATTACAGGGAAAATAGCTGTGAATACACGTGGATTAGGGCTTGGATGTGAATCTATGTTACAAGGGTACACAGGCTGGGCTATTTATAGTTTTACAAGAGCCGGTAGTTATTAGCAGTGATGCCTCTTCGAGCCAATCGTCGTCTCTTCCCGCCATTCGTCGCGTCCCTTCGTGATGACCGTTATTGCTGATATCTCCATGTGCAACCGCTATTAATTGCACGTGGGTAACCGCCCTCTAGGACCTCCTCTGCGAGGGAGAGTCCTAGAGATGTCTCGGAGAGGTCTTTGAGGAGGTCCCGAAGAAGTCTTGGAGGAGGTCTTGCTGGGCCTCCGGAGGGAGTTTTCGGGGACGGTTAAAGGAAAGACTTTATAGGCCCACCTTCTGACTATTCGATTGATCTTAGGCCTAGAAAGCTAACTTGGGCCCAGCAAAACCGTGCTTACTTATTAATAAGTGAATAAAGATATACTTGGATAATTGACTGGTCAACAATCCTCATCACTCCGCCTGGGCATACTCTTCCAGTTTGTCGAAAAGCTTCGTCACGGTGTGGATGGCTTGCGAGCCAATTTCTCCGACAAGGGGCTCCTCTGAAGTCCACATGTGGCTGCGTTTATGATGGTGGCTTCATTGACCCCCTTCACTTGGCACTTCACCTCGATGAATTTTGTGAAGAAGTTGTGGAGGGACTCGCCCGGGGCTTGCTTTATCGCGAACAGGTGCCCCGTGTCCTTTGGCTCAATGTAATATCCCTGGAAGTTGTTGCACACATGATCCCGCGACTGCTCCCACACGTATATGGACTGGGGAGGGATGGTGAAGAACCATGTAAGCACCACACCCCCTGAGGGCGAGGGTGATGCTGTTTGCTTTAGTGGTGTCATCTCCTCTGACTGTCCTGATGGCGGTTTCGTACACCCAAAGGAACTCCGAGGGGTCCGTGCACCCTTCGAATGGCCTGACATCTGGCATTTTGAAGCCCGGAGGTCAGCGGGCCGTCTTCAGTCCTGTGCTCAACAAGGAGTTAAGATCCCCCCAGAGCAGCGGAGCCGGGGGTATGGTTGTATGTGCCGAAGGGGCGACCTCCTCTCCTCTGGTGGTTTGCCCTTGCACAAGGGCCATAAGCCTGGGCGGGGCTGCGAGGGCCACCTCTGCTGACTACCGAAGACCCAGCATCTCCCGGCGGAGGTCCGCTAGTTCCCACTGGAGGGTTTCATAGGCTTCCCGGGTCACGCCCACTGCCCCGAGCGGAGGTGGGCCCGCCGGGTGGTTCCCGGGGAGAGATACCTCGGTGGGCCAGGTGTCGCTTCTGACGATGTCTCCGTGTGTGGAGTTATTGGCTTCCTCCTCCGCGGCTTCGACAGTGGCTGCCGTTGCCGCGGAGGTCCTGCTCCGCTTGGCCCTCGGGGTGCTTAGAGCCGTGGCCACTTCGTCTGCTGAGACCTTGGGTGCAACCTTCCGAGGGGCCATGCTGATGCCTCGGAACTGTGCTTCATGACCTTCCTGCCGATCCCCATGGACGGCGCCAACTGTCGTAGTAAGAAAGACTAGACAGTAGAAAAAGAGAACCCCCAGTGTCTACACGAGGGATTGAGAGATCCTCGAAGAGAGGATCGGTTGAGGAGTAGATGAGTATTAATTGTCCCAAAAATTGGGTCTGCGTTATTACATGGGGGAGGTGGCTATTTATAGCCTTCCGATAGGGTACATGAGATTACGAATTTACCCCTAAAAAGGTCCTACTCCTATAGGCGTTGCAGGGTTTTTTTTCTACCCCTACGCGTAGCCTTCGGCTCACGGTGGACCTTCCTGGCCTTGGTCCATTCGGTTGGTTTGCTTAGTCTACCGGTGCTCTATATCCTTCGCATCGTGCGGGGTGTCCACAGTTCGAGGGGCCCCGGACACCCTTCGGCTCCCCCGAGATGGCCCCGAGGGACTCCTAACTCCTGGGTTCGTGACGTCTCGGTGATCCTTCAGTAGCATTCGTACCTCTTTCGGATTCTCTCTGAAGGTCTGCCTGATAGGTATCAGTGTCTTATTTGTCCACCAACCCAAAGCTTCAGGTAATCTATCATGTTCCAGCATCGCCAGCACCCGCGGTGCCCCTCCGCGCCACGGCAAAGGACATGCAAGTACAGATCCGTTGTAATATCATCGGCCTGATGGATGAAAAGCGGTGTACGTGCCCTTTCCGGCCGCCTGCTATAGCTAAGCTCTAGTAGTCAAATGGGTCAAATGCCATCCTGCGCTGAGAAATGCCCAGAGCTCGCGCGCCTCTGCCCCCAAGCCCCGACCGTGCTCCGCGGCCCCCCACCCCCAGATACACTTGACAGCATCAAAATGAGGGTTATAAGCATGTACAATAATATGACGTTAGTTGTCTGTAAAATTTATCATATAGAACATAAGATGCGGTGGATACAAGAGGGGAAGTATAGAGAATTAGATTGTCTCTTATGTAGTAGTCAACTGTAATATAAAAAACAAGACATATTAATATTATATATGAAGGAACGGTCTATAGAGACATATAAAAAGACAACATATTATAGAAGTTGTCTTTAGTCATGTATGTAGATAACATAGATGAGTACTACAGATAACAGTTGTATATACTATTGTACATGTCCTAAGACCGTTTACTGATAGCTCTAGACAGGGGCGTATCCCAAGTCAAAAAAATGAGCGCATGCATAAATAGACTGTTGGGATACTTCTACTGGGCTATCGGGACAACTCTGCTGGGCTAGGGGAAGACACAAGTGATCAGACATTAGGTTCCTTCACTAAAAACTGAAGTTTGAGTGATGACCTAAGCCCCCACTCAACCTTCTTTGGGTCCACCCCTAGCTCAAGATGTACATACAGGGTACAAGGAAGGGTGCACAAGTGTTTGAGCAGAACCGTCGTGTCCTCTTGCACTAATATTTTTTTTTTAGATAATGGAAGAGAAAAGTCTTCCCCAGTCTCTACATCAAAGATGCACACATCCCATTTTATTTAAAAGTCTAAAGTATCAAATATACCAAGATGTAAAAACTGGCATGTAGCCTTACAACCAAAAGACGACTGAAAATTAAACTCAATCATTGGAAATCCTATGACTAAGCCTCCACCCATGAACATTGAGGATTTGCTTCGCTGTACAAACTCCAACCTTTGGCTCTCATCCATCATGGACTTCTTCTAGGCTGATTTCTGCAGTGTTGCCCAAGCACTCAGTCAGTACCCACTCAATAAGATTGCCTGCAAGGGATTAGTGATAATTTTTTTTGTCAAAAATAACTTCATTCCGACATAACTAAATATACCAACATAAGGCACTAGCTCCCACCAGGAGTTGTAACTTTAGAATTTTTGCACCAATAACTTAAAAACAATTAATCATCATTTGCATGCCAAGATCGAACGCTACCTACTTGTACCGATCTTATGATACATATCTCACATTCTTGATCGAACGCTGCCTTCAGTTTCAGCAATTTCAGACGCTGGGCGGTTCCTCGGCCACCGCCGGCTGCTGCAGCGGCTCGAGGGAGGCGACGATGTCGCGCATGAGCGGCCGCGCCTTGGGGTTGCGGCTGAGGCAGTGGTACGCGAGCATAGCCGTCTTGTGCACCGCCTTGACGGGGTAGTCGTCGCCCAGCCTCGGGTCGACGATGCCCAGCACCTTCTTCTTGTGCGGCAGCAGCGGGAGCGCCCAGTCCGCCAGCGTCTGCTCCCGCACCGGCCGCGACTTGTCCAGCGACTTGCGCCCCGTCAGCAGCTCCAGCAGCACCACCCCGTAGCTGTACACGTCGCTCATCGCCGTCAGGTGCCCTGCGGATCAGATTCATTAAACCACCAAAATTTCTCAACTAGAATTCTATAAACATTATTACTCCCTACGATGATAAAAAGTGACACGCGGCCGCATTCAAAACATATTAATTTTGACAAAAGATATGGTCTAGAATGTATCATTTGGATATATATGAAAATGGTATGTTTGAATTTGTCATAAAAAAAATACTTTCGTGATAGTACACTTTCATAACCTTTTACTAATATACGATAACAAAGTTTAGTTGTCAAAGTGGTATCTTGTTAACCTCGAAAAGTAAAAAACATCATTGCTATGTTAACCTTTTTTTTGCAAGGAAGTTTTGCAATTGCTTCACTATAAAGTTGAGTCCTAACTCGTAAGCTAACTACTACTACAAGCGAGCAGTACTGGACATAATTGGTTGTGCTTAAATTGTACAACTTTAATCACCTAGGCATGAGGAATTTTATTAGGGAGTCTGAACCTCTCTTCTACCTGTCATGATGTACTCCGGTGCCGCATAGCCGTAGGTGCCCATGATGCGGGTGGAGACGTGGGACTTGTCGCCCACCGGCCCGTTCTTGGCGAGACCAAAGTCGGAGAGCTTCGCGTTGAAATCCTACACGTCGAAATTTGTCATCAACAAGATGAGGAGATAAAAAGACGCAGGCATGCAAGATCGAAATGCCGGTTCTTGTATATGGAGACAAGGGGATGATCGATCATGGCGAACTGAACTCTCTTGACTCTGAAAATGACCTGATTAACCTACCTCGTCGAGCAGTATGTTGGACGTCTTGAAATCGCGGTAGATGACGGGCTTCTCGGCCTCGTGGAGGAAGGCAAGCCCCCGCGCCGCGCCCAGCGCGATCTTCATCCTCGTCGGCCACGACAGCGGCGCCATCACCCCTGAAATCGCATGCAAACATGAAACATTACACCCTGGCATGTATGTACAGAAAATGCAGCAGGTGCCTGACATGACAGAAGCATACTTGAGAAGAGGTGCGACTCGACGCTGCCGAGAGGCATGTACTCGTAGACGAGCACCCGGTGCTCGCCCTCGCAGCAGTAGCCCGCCAGCTTCACCAGGTTCGGGTGCGACAGGTGCCCCAGAAAGATCACCTCAGCCTGCACAAGCACACCCACAATATCAACAGACTGGCCGCGAACCCTGCGCAATTGCACGGCTAGATGCTACAGTTCATATACAGATTACCTCGTAAGTTCGTATAGTTATAGTCGTTATGCAAACATAGCAACTCTAATGCTGAAGTAATTACCTAGACTTGATTATTCGAGGCCTACAAAAATAATAAATGGTTTAATTTTTTTTTCGATTAACGCGGGAGTCTATAGCGTCACTAACCAGCCACTCCCTGTGGCCCTGGAAGCTGTTGTCCCCGTCGTGCACCTTGACGGCGACCCGCAGGGCCTCCTCGCCGTCGCCTCCGCCCCTGGCGACGACACCCTTGTACACCCTGCCGAAGCCGCCGCCGCCGATGAACGAGTCCTGCCGGAAGTTGTTGGTCACCTTCATGAGCTCCTCGAAGGGGAAGGCGGTCAGCGGGTTCTGCGCCGCCGAGTCCAGGCGCAGGGCCTCCACCTCCTTGGGGTTCGACGGCAGCTTGCTCTCCTCGCTCCGGTCCCTCTCCGACGGGCTCTGGATCTTGGGAGTCTCTGCACTCGAGAGGTAGTACAAGTGTGAAGAGCATGCATGACCAATTGAAGAAAATTCTTCCAAATATTTAGCTGATTGATTAGCCGTGCGCTGATCATTCACTGCGTTTGGAGAGGAAAGGTATGGTGCAACTAACTGAATTTGCAATGTTGGATGCTCTCCTTGTGGATTTGGATTGAATTGGGTGATCAAATTTGGCATCAAGGTTTCAGGGAAAGAATCCATTTGCCTAGAAAACTAAAACAGATTGCCTATTCATGCTCTTGGCAATCATGTGTCCTTTCTAAATTAGGGGGTGAGGGGACACATAACTGAACTACATGATCATGAAGAAAGCAAACCAGGAAAGAGCAGTGTACTCACCTGATTTTGCATTGGAGGAGACTCTGTTAATGTAGGAACTCCCCCTGAACCAGCAGTTACCCATAATAAACAACCCTTATTATCCCCCCCCCCCCCCTCTCCTCTGCCACCGAAAACACCAAGAAGAAGACAGATAGATTAAAGATGCAAAGATTGAGAAGCTTTGCAAGAAGCTGCTGTTCTTCTTTCCAGTTTCAACCACACAAACCAGAGGGACAAAGGATGATCTATGTCTATACGCTGGGCTCACGAGTGGAGAAAAAACAGGACGCTCGAACTAGATAGCTTTCGTCATGAACAGGAAGAGGAAGGAGCCGAAGCAGAGGAGAGAGAAGTTGGCCGCAAACAAAACAGGAAGGAACCAAAGGAGAGGGAGAGGTTGGTTCTTGGTACTACTTTTCCAAGGGCTGGAGGAAAAACAATCCAAGGCAAGTAGTACGTTTCAAGTGAGCCGTCCCTTTCTTCCCTTTATCATTACCATTTAATGATGAGAAACTAGAAACTAAACGCTAAGCAAAAGTATATAAAAATACAATTATACAAGGCAACTGCCCTTGTTCTGGTAGCCGGTTACACCAGGAGCATAATGCATATATGCATGTTTAGTTTGTACATATGTTTCATGTGCCAATCATTTGCCAATACAATACAATATACCGTGCTTATTTCTGACAAAAGAATGGCAGAAAACATTTTTTTTTTAAAAGCGCATACATGATGTGAAGTTCAGTCCTACTCAGAGAGAAACTGGAAGATTTTTTTTCTATTTGTATGCATGCATCTATCATTTTCTCTGGTTTTCGTCTAAGCACTCGGGAAATGGAGGTGAAGAGTTTGGCATAAAATTATACCATTTGCAAAGCCATTCATGACAAGTGGCATATCCTAAGTTTACAGAAATCTTTATCTTGTTTCTTTGTTCTATTTTACTGTACGTGTACACTGAATTATTCTCTGTACTGTTCTTTAGGCAGAGATGCCCAAAAGGGAGTTCTTCGGAGGCTGGGCTGGGTCTTGGTGGGTCAACAAGAGTGCATTGCTCACCTCTCGTTCTCCTAGATTCCCAGATCCCAATGCCCTTTTGCCTTGACCTCTATTTGCTTTGGAGCCTCCCTCGCATGTCGTATCCCCCCCCCCCCCATTTTGGTCTTTATTTTCATATTCTATTTCAAAAAATATCCCCAAAAAACTAATTCTAGAAATGACAATTTTCCTCGGTGTGGAACCACGCTGCATGGGAGGGATGAGCAAGGTTGACGTGGTAGGCTCAGTGCCAAAGAGCTGGCGCTGAGGTGGGATCCCAACACAATCATTTTTTCGGTGGCAAAGTTGAGGTTTCTCTGGACAACAAAGAAAGCTGGCGCTAAGGTATTATACCTCAACGCCAACCTCATTAGTGATGAGGTTAGCGCCAAGGTGGTTGATGTTGAGTCCTGGGATCTAAGGCCTACGTGGAGGTTGTGAGTAGGCTAGTTCTCATGTGCAGCCCCACGCGCAAAAAGAATAGAGGCTTCTGCCCACACGCGCCTCTCTCCTCTCTCTCCCCAATCCAATCCATATGTGTCCAAATCGACCGATTTCGCTTGGGATTTCTTGGGGGATTTGAGTTTGAAGGTGATCTCTCCCATTTCCCCATCTTTTTACCGCTTGGATTTGGTTGGTTTGGTGACATTTTGAGAAAACCTGAGATGCTAGGTGACCTCCAAAGATCAAAAAATTTACCGCTTAAATCGATGTTCTTTGTTGGGATTAGCTGTTCTTGGATGCTTAGCAATGGTTTGTACTCGGATTGTGGGCTATATTTTGTTATTTTTGTTGTGTATGGTTGGTTTGTTTGGATGTAACTGGTATGGACAAGGGAGAAATTGTTAGTGTTCATTGTAAAATCGGAGAAACTCGACATAGTTCGTGTTGATGTGGGGTACAAATAATGTTTATGTGCTCATGTGGTAGTATTGTGTCTAGAATTTTCTTCATGTAAGTTTGGAGAAAACTTCATTAATATAGGTGTGTTCATGTAGTTTATGAGTATTCTAGTGTAATTTGTGAATATCTTTTTATGGCTTAACACAATTTAATTGGTCCGTGTGGTTAGTATTTCATATTTATTTTAATGTTTGTGTAAAGGAATGATGGTGCGATGTCTTTGCCATTGTTTGTTTCACACTGTGTTATTTTTATTCATGTAAACAAGCTGCCAAAATGTGTACATGGGATTGTGTACATGCCTTGGCCGTTTTTGCTACTACGAAGCAGTTCGTCGGTCGTAGTCGGGTGTTATAGGGGTATAGAAGGCGACCGAGTGTGGCGGGGCCGTCGCGCTTCTATGGTTAAAATTTGCTAAGGCTCTTTGTGTTCCAGGTGTGGTCCACCAGGTCTCCATCTAGTTTTGTGATCTATAGTATGAGCCCGTCCTTGTTGTGCTGGTTATGACGTACGAACCCTCCCACTTGGACTCCAACTTGCCTACGGAATTGGTGTTGGCTGCACACTTGAGCACCATGTCACCTGGGGCCAGGAGGCGCAATTTGACTTCTCTTGTTATACGATGCGCCGACTCCTTTCGTGTACCTTGTCATCATTGTGATGGCCTACAACCGGCTTTCTTCGAGGAGGTCAAGTGATACCCCGTGCTCCGTAGACGCTGGCTCTGCTTGAGCGTTGAGGGAGCACACGACAAGTTCACCCAGGGTCATGGCTTCATCTCCGAAGAGGAGCTTAAAAGGTGAGAACCCCGTTGGCCTTGTTGATGAAGTGCAGATTGCCCAGAGTGTCTTGATGAGCTCCTCGGGCCAGAGGCCCTTAGGCATGCCCACTAGGCGCTTCATGAGTCCTACCAGGAGATTACCGTTGGCCCTTTCGATGGCTCCATTAGATTCGGGGTGACCAACTGATGCGAAGCATATTTTGGTTCACATGCCTTCGCAATTTTTTTTGAATTGAGCTGAGTCGAACTGCAAGCCGCTGTCGGTGATGATATCTCGAGGCACCCCGTAGCAGCAGATGATGGTCTTCCACATGAACTTCTACGCTGTCGCCGCCATGATCTTCGCCATGGGTTCCACTTCGACCCATCTGGAGAAGTATTCGATGGTGACGAAAGCAAAGCGGAGGTTGCTTTTGGTAGGGGGAAATGGCCCGATGATGTTGAGCCATACCAGAGGCAGTGGCTGTAGCGGGGTTGGTGGTGCCTTAGCATTGCGCCCCATCCATTGGCACCCTTGGCATTTTTGTACAAGGTCCTAGGCATCGTGCAACGCTGTGGGCCAGTACAGGCCCTAGAGAAGGGCCTTCATTACAAGGCAATGCGGTGCCTGGTGCACCCCCACAGAGTCCTTGGTGAACTTCGCAGAGGAGGTCATGGCCTTTTTCTCGTGATATGCATCGAGGCAGCGGCGTGCACACCCCACCTTTGTAGAACAGCCCGTGGACAACGGATTAACTCCGTGTCTATTGTTGGAGGCGCTTTACATCAGCCGGGTCTTCGGGCTCTTCTTCGGTGGTGAGGTAGCTAAAGATCGGCTCACGCCAATCGATGCCCTTAATGACAAGGACTGCGAGCCCTGTCCTTGGGGTCTACAGCGAAGCCCCTTGTGCTTCAGGCGAAGAACCTTATGCCTCGGGCGAGGCCAAATGTTTCTTGAGGACCATGTAGAAGACGTTCACCTGGGGAGGTTGTGAAAAGCTTACCATCCTGGCCAGTTCATCGGCAGCCTCGTTCTTGTTGCGCAGGATGGCTTGGACTGTGACACCCAATAAGTGTTTCACTATGGTCCGAATCGCAGCCAAGTACTAGCCATATCAGGGTCGCGTGCATGGAATGACTTGTTGATGTGACCCGTCATGAGGCAGGAATCGCTCTCACAATAATTCGTCGAGCCCCTAGCGCTTTGACCTTGTGGAGGCCAAGTAGTAGGGATTCATACTCGGCGGCATTTTTTGTTGTGGGGAACTCGAGGCGGGTTGCATGTAGTATTTGCTGCCCATTGGGCAACACCAGAATGGCCACCACGCCTACCCTAGCCACGCACCATGAGCTATCAGTGTGCATGGTCCATGTTGCCTCAGCCTGGGTGTCGGGGCCCCTTGACCTGCGGGGTCTACTCGACAATGAAGTCAGCCAACGTCTGAGACTTGATAGTCGTGCGGGCGACTAAGGACATGTTGAAGGGGGCCAACTCTATGGCCCACTTGCCAATTTGGCCTAAGGCGTCCCTGTTGTGTAGCAGTAGGGCGAGGGTGTAGGAGGATGGAACCGTGATTGCATGTGCCATGAAATAGTGGTGCAATTTGCAGGATGCCATGAGGAGGGCATACGCCAACTTCTCCAGCTCTGCGTGCCAAGTCTTGGAACCTTGAAGGGCCTCTGACACATAGTAGACGGGGTGTTGTGTGCTGTTGTCCTCCTAGACGAGGACCGTGCTAACTACGGTTGCTGAGGCCACGATGTATAGTAGCAACTTCACGCTAGGTTTATGCTAACTAGGATCGGCAGTTGAGCAAGGTATTGCTTCAGATCTTCGAAGGCCCTTTGGCAGTTGTCGTTCCAACAGAAGGGCTCCACCCCTTGGAGTGTCTTTAAGAATGGAAGTGCCTACTCAACTGAATGCCTACTCAGCTGAATGAGACAGGAAATGGCTGAGCGCGGCCATGCGCCCTACTAGCCTTTGCACTTCACGGGCATTGCGGGGAGGCTTCATTTCTTGGATTGCCTTTATCTTCGCAGGGTTCGCTTTGATGCCTCTTTCGGAAACAAGAACCCTAGGAGTTTGCCTGCGTTAACAACGAAGGTGCACTTCTCAGGGTTGAGCCTCACCCCCTCCGCCCGGAGATAGGCGGAGTTCTCCCGTAGGTCCGCTAGTGGGAACTCACCTTGCGGCTCTTGTCCACTATGTTATCACCGTATACATCGACATTTCGACTGAGTTTACTAGCCAGGACCTTTGCAGTAAGCCTTGTGAATGTTGCCTAGGTGTTTTTTAGGCCAAAGGGCATGCGAGTGAAGCAGTATGTGCCGATTGGGGGTGATGAAGGTTGTATGTGCCGGAGGTTGCGTCTACGAGATGGTCGATGTGAGGGAGTGGTAAGTTGCCCTTGGAGGATGCTTTGTTGAGGTCAGTAAAGCGACGTACATGTGTCATTTGCTAGTTGCCTTGTGTACCAAGACAGGGTTGGCTAGCCACTCCGGTGTTTAACTTCATGTATGACCCCGACCTTTAGCAGCTTCGCCACCTTGATTTTCGCAGCTTCCAGCCTGCCTACGGACATACGGCAGAGCTTCTACTTTTCGGGCTTTGCCTCACTCTTGAACACAAGGTGGTGTTCGATGGTCTCCCGAGCTACCCCGGGGATGTCTTTGAATCCCATGCGAAGATGTCATCATTCTCGCAGAGGACTTGGAGCAGTTTTGCCCTAGCTTCGGGTGTGAGGTCTGCCCCAAGGGCCACTGTCCATTCTGCAAGATAGAGAAATGAAGCTGAAGAGAAACGCCTTGCCCATTCTGCAAAGTCCAAACTCTGCCTCGTTTCTCTATACCATGTGTGATCCTGGAGTTGGTACTGTTATGAAACCTAGTTATGGGCAAATGACTAAACTGCCCTTGGAGGGCTTTCACCCCTATAGGCTATATATATGAGGACCCACGTGTACAACAGATACACAGATGAATAAAGATCACGGATCCTCCTCTATACCTTGTGTCTCTCTTTGGTGTTCATTGTGTGATTATTCTTGTTATTCTACCGATGATTGTTCCGGAGACTCTACTGACGGATTATATTATTTAACACGTTATCAGCACGATTGCTCTTCAACGATCGGTATGATACTCCTAATCTTTTTGTTGCTAAATTAATCTCGTCGATTAATTTTGTTAATTCCCGAGGTCCAATCGGATCGTTTTTTACTCAGCTTTACTGTTCAGATTATATGAATCGTTGCTTGTGTTCATCAATTAATGTTCATCTAAGAAATTCACTGAGCCCGAAGCCAGCCACCGCCGGCCCCCACCGCGCCATCACCGCGCCGTGCACCGCACGATCCAGTGCCCAACGAGTTGCCCGACTGACGCCGCCACCAAGCGTGCCCGATGCGCCTCCGCTTCATGTGGGGACCCTGGGTTATTTACATGTGATCAATATCCTCCAGGTCATATGAAAAGAACTCGATGTCTCCAAGATCTAAAATTCAATTTAATCCATGTAAATATGAAGACCTGGATGACAACAACTAGACAATCGACCCGCATACCACCCGATGGCGTATGCACCAAGCCGATTACAGTAGTTCGAGTCCATACTTACATGAATCAAATAGCATTTCAAATCTTTAGATATGTGTCCCATGTTAGCTCCCAAGATCAATGGCTAACACACATATATCTCTAGCAACATTGATCACAGTCATACACAAGGCATACATAATATTACAAAGTGACATCCAAAGCTAGGACTTATGTCCATAAGTTACACAAGTGGCCGAAGGGCCAAATTTAAACATCAACAGAAGTACACAGCGAAAAACAAAGTGTTAAGTAGAAAAAATTCCAGCAAGGTGTGCCCAACTCCCAGAGGTAACCGAGTGGGGTTAGAAACAATGCTATTCATTAGCGTCACCGAAATCAGCGCTAATGAATTTATCGAGAGAGTATTCTTCCTCACCTGAAACAAGTGGTCAATCCGATTGAGTACGAAGGGTACTCGCAAGTCTTACACAAAAATAAAATAAGTTATGTGTGCTAGAGACTGTCCAAAGGATATGAGAGTATACATGTTAGTGGCTATCCAAAGGAAGGTTGTATTGGCATTAGTTTTGTATAAAAGCAACAAGTTTCATTCCTACATATTCTAGTTTGCAAAAACCATTTAGTAACCAAAATTTGGACAAAAGAATTTTAGTGACATTGATATAGACATAGATCAAATAATACCAAAGTGGAAGCTCACTTTGATAAACTAGAGTGCATGGCAAACTAGTCATGCTGATACCAAGTTGTAACCATGTCAAGTTTTAATTAAGAGTCTAACAATGATGTCTTCCGAATCCAAGTGGTCGTCCGTAACCGTGGACACGGCTATTCGAATAGATTTATCCCTGCAGGAGAGTACAGCTTTACCCACACGACTTAATCAGCCCGTAAGCCTCCGGATAATGACACACTTCCTTTGGTATGCCGACTGGGGAAATCAAGACTCGGTATTTTTCAGCAAGAAAATCTTATTGAGTTGAAACACCTATGCGGGATGAAATCCTGCTTAGTACAAGCTACTGATAGAACTTGCGAAGCGGAGCACACAAGTTGTGTTGGGAATGTCGATCCAATGAACAGAAATAAAAATAGTGCTCCCTTGCACATTATAAATTACAATCGGAGCCCTACGAACACATGATGCCCTCACACCACCTGTATTCCAACTCAACAAAACCTTCCCCTTACTTAACCAAGCGGTGTCCGTTTCATCATGTATGAAAGTATGAGTGGTACTTGAATTAACGATGGCACCAAGTTTGGTCCTTGTCGATCTGGACAAGACTACCACATACCCGAGTCTTGTGCACGAAGGCACCCACACTACTAGCCACTTGTCCAGATTAAAACCAGTTTTAAAATGAACAAATTTTAGACTCAAAACTAGATACGATGATCTGAACAAAAGCATAAAAGTAAAACAATGGTTCAGTGTCTCCCACGATTGATGAGATAACCCCGTCAACCAAAACTACCGAATCTACTAACTTGCATGGCTAAGCATTATATAAAGGATAAATATCATCACATGACATCTAACTTAAGCATAGGTGTATGGAGATATCAAGGATAACCTGCAAGAGTTAGGACATAGCTATCTAAATTCACAAATTATCGATATAACGAAATAGCATGCAAGCAAGTATCATTGCCATTGAAAATACTAGATTATCAAAATCTGGGATCAACATGATGCAAGAGGATGCTTGAATTTCTAATATTCCACTTGTTCACTCTCAGTTGCATAGTCATTAATTTATGGCACTTCGGGATCTAGAGTAACCGATAACAAATTAACACCGAGAAAAATCTCAAAAATTCAAAATGCTCAAACATGCATGAAATTTATGAAGTAGTGATATCATGATTTTAGATGAATTTAGATAAAAATTTTAGTTAAATTGGAGTTCATATGAATTTTACAAGGTTAAAGTCATTAGTGTACAATTAATTCAAATATCAAATTTTTTGAAATAGAGACATGATTCAAACTTGTTCCAGGTTAAAGTACATTAAAAATTGAAACTAAAAAAAATTAATTTCACTCAATTTGGAGTTAGGATGAAATACTTATGAATTTTTAAAATTTAACCCATTTTTGGTACAAAAGTAATTCATTACGGGATTTCTAAAAGCATTAAATACTTTTTATACTCAAGCTCATCTAGCCATAGTCACTGACAGCTAGGGTCCATTGCATAGTCTTTTTTTTCCTTTTTTTCATTTAATTCCCGTAAAATCCTCTACTGACGTGTGGGGTCCACTTATCATAGACTTGGTCTATGCCAACAGTGCATGGACTGAGAGTCCACAAACACAGTCCATGGTTCACAGCCGGGATCACTATGCACTTATTGCCCTGAGCCCACATGTCAGTGGCTAACGGTAAAATCCGGTTTCTTAACTCTCCTCAGTTTCTGTTCATGGGGTCCACTCGTCAGTGGAACATTATGCAATGATTAGCCAACAGTTAATGACTGCTTAACCTAATCCGACACTAATTTTAGTTAATGATTAAGCTACAGTGTTGTCGGGAGTTCCAACAACAGAGTAACTCACTGCCGTGAGTTTGCCCGGTGGCTCGCCTACACTGTGGTCCATGGCCGCGCGGGCTAAGACCAGAAATGGAAACATTATACTCATGCGAACCTATTGGTGGCCAGGGCATGGCCGAAGATGAACCCTAGCGGTGGTGTGACGGCGATGTACGGTGATGACCCTACGGCTACATGCCAACTCTCAACCCGATGTCACTTTGAGCTAAACAACGAATGCTTGAGTATTCATGAGTCATAGGGAAACTACCAGAGTCAAGGAGGTGGTCGGAGAGTCACGGTGGTGCTCTGGCGACGATGACCGAACGGCGGCAACGAGAGCTCAATGTGGACACGATGACCTAAGGACAGAACAAAGAAATGGATGATTGGGATAGCTTACATAGATGTCGGGACCGGATTTTTTAATCCGAACCCTCTATGTATTTCTGCACCAGTCCTAGATCAGTAGCTAGTGCACACAGTGGAAACATTGTTGATAACCAGTTCGAATCACGAAAACACATTAATAAATAACTGCGTATCGGCCTTATGGCCACTTATTACAAAAGAGGTCCAAAGACCTTAAGTCTTACAGCAGCAGAAATAAAAATAAACTCCATGGTTGACCCATTGAATCGCCCACTAGCATTCAACTGGGGAAACGCAGCCTAGTACTCCGGGAAGCCTTCGTCGAAGCCGCAGGCGAAGTAGTCGTAGTCGTCCTCGGCATCTTCATAGACTTCTGAGATTTGTTGAGTGTAGCATGTGAGGACATAAAGTACTCTGCGAGTCTTGGGAAATGATGCATATGCATAGCTTTAACAAATTGGGCATATAGGGTTCATTTCCACACAGCAGTATTTTAAGTTTAAACATCTTTTATAAAGCCTATTTGACAAAAGATGATTAAATAGTTAAAGTAATTTTTAAATCAAACTCTAATGTAGGTTCCAGCTACCATACATTAGAAAAGAGGCTCTATCCGCCAAGTTTTCAAGAATGGAGCTCTAGCTGCTCAACTGGCTCTAACTGCCAGAACCATAATTCAAGAGTTCCAACTACTCCCAAATTCCCAAAAATATTTATTTTTAAAACCAAAACTGAAATCTACCATGTGTATACGCACCTTGCCTACCCTTGATCGTGGGCACGGCTATTCGAATAGTTTTTAACACTCTACAGAGTTTGTACAGCTTGACCCACACGAGATAATCAGTTTATAATGTCTGTTTAACACACTTCTGAAGGTGTGCGACTAAACGATTATCACAAGGCTTTTAAATACTTTATCCTAACTTTAGCCCGCCCGATGAGCTTTACCCCAAGTCATAAACATCATTTACCATCGACCTGGAGCTCACCGTTATGGGGGATAACCTGCCCGGACTTGGACGTCTATTACCAACACCCGGCGCAAGCCCCAATAGACATGGATGTCATTTACCATCGTCTACACTACCCAAGTAACACCTACCATCTACAGCCTGCGGGCGTAAAGCTAGAACAAAATAAATGATTCAGCCAGGTCCTTCCTATTTGGGACATGTGGTTGTACGGTATTGCTTGGTTTGAATAAACACAAGAGTCGGTCCTTAATCAACCAGGGTAAGACAAACCAAACTCATGCCACTCACCCTAGTCTAAAATATTTTCCACCATTTTTATTTTATTTCAAAATATTGACATTACCTAATGTCAAATATTTTCCAAACTTTAAAGTATAACAATAGTAAAGGTTTTTCTTCTCCAAAGGTTAAACATGAACATACAACATGTCTAAGCATTTCTACCGTATCGAACTATTCTGCAAAATTGTATTCAATAATGTGGACTTTCCTACGCTAGGGTTACAAAGGTGCAGGATATCAAATATCAAGGATGATAATAGCAACTTTAGGTTTTTAACTAATAACCTACAATTTAACTTATCATTTAAATAGCAATGCATAACATTTAAAACTAAAAACATCATTTACAAATCATAGGTTCAAAGTGGTCAAAGGAGACTCGCCTTCGGTGACGTTGGAGGTAGGTGCTTCCTGTTGATCCAAACTTGCATCGGCAACGTCGGATTCTACACGCGCGCAATGGACCAAATAAATAACAAAAAATAAAATACAAATGCAAAAATTACAAAATAAATACTGGAAGTAGAGAATGAATTTAGATGAATTTAGGAGGAAGAATCGTTGGATTTGGAGTTCGTATGAGAACGAATGAAATTCTAGAAAATAAAAATCTCAAAAATCAAATGCATGTACAAAGGACCATGCAGGACTATCTTAGTAGTGCACTATTCATCTTCTTTCATGCAAACAAAAAGCAAAACATGCTATGCTGCAGAAGTGAAGCAAAAGCATGCAACCGAAGCAGAAATTCATGGTGATGGCATTACAAGGTGGCAGAGGACAGGCCGGTGGTGTCGGCAGTGGTGACCGGAGGTGGTGAAGGTGGGGACCGAACTGGGTGGTGGCCGGCCAAGCTACTGACAATGGAGAAAACTCTAACCCACTGACTGCTAAGCTCTAAAGAAACTAAATCTTGGAGGGAATGCAAAGGATCAATGAAGAGATAGTATGCCCTTATATAGCTGCAACTGGGAGCTGCATCGTCGGGAAGGTGAAGATCTACGGGACAGCTGTAACATCCCAAAATTTTGGTCTGTTTTGAAGTTTTTAAAAAGAAAAATAACCATTTGAATTTTTCTGGTAAAGTTGAAAGCTTAATATGAGTTTTTAGAGTTCAAAAAAAACAGTTTAATATGAATAATATCAACATCAACTATTATCAAAATTATTTTATTTGGATTCTATGTGCTTGGATATATTTTCTAGATTTTTCTAGAATTTGTTCGAGTGCATTTGCTATGTTCTAAGTTTTATTTGGCGTTTCTGCTATTTTATAAAAAGAAAAATTATTAAAATCTCATATTCCTTCTTCGGGCCGATTCTTTAGCCTCGGTTCATTTCCATTTCTTTGGCCCACTCCTTTTTCTTCCAGTCGGCCTGGCCCGCCAATCCTTTTTCTCTAGCCCGATCCGCTTCTCCCGCTTGGCCCGCTTCCGCTCTTTCCTTGCGCGCGCGAGAAGCCCATCCAACCGAGCCGACTTTCCTTTTGCGTGCACGCATGTGAGCCCAGCCAGCCGCACCGTTTCCCTTGCCTTTCTTTCACTGCCGGTGGTCCCGAGCAATAGCGCACGTGCTCTTCATCCCAATCGGTCTCGAGCTGGACTCCCTAGTGTCCAGGTCTTGCACGCTCAGCCGTCGTCGGCTCCAACCCTAATACCCCATCTCTGGTGCTATATAAAGCAGAGCGCCCGCGTCAATTTGTTCGCCCGTGCCTCCTCCACCAAAACCCTAAGGTCTCCTTCCCGATTTCGATCTTGTTGCGCCGCAATCGCCAAAAAACCAAAGACGCCCGAAGCTTCTTCGCCAACAAATCGCTCCGCCATCCGTGCATCTCCAGCCGTGCCGTCTTCGCCTTCAGGTCCGCAATAGTGTGGGCTACACCGTGCTTCCATCATCTCCTCCCGAAGATCACCGGAGCGCCGTTGTCGGTTTAGTCATCAAATCGGCCGCCGCCTCTCTTTTTCGATCTACACCTTGGTGAGACCCCTTTGTCTTTTGTCTGCGTCATCTTGTGCCCTTTTCTATTCTGGTCTGATCCCTGCTCTTGTTCTTCTCTCTCGACCACCAAGTTGTGATCGCCGGTCATCTTCTCGCTCTCCAGCCATCTTTCTCTCGTCACCGTTCTAGCTCGCCTCTGGCCACCCCGAGCATCGCATCGTGCTCCTCATGCTTCTGTCGTCCCAGTGCTTCCTTTAATCTACTTCGGGCGCCATCTTCGTCATCACAGTGAAGCACGCCGCCGCCTTTGTCACCGCCACCAATGATGCACTACCGCCTCCAACGAGCCACTACCTCCTAGAGATTCGCCAAGTCCTCGGGGTCTCGTTTTGGCCTTCTTCCGAACCACCCTCGCCGTCAATCGTCCTCGACGCCGAGCTCCAACCGCCGGCCATGGCTGTCATTGCTCCCTCTTTAGTTTCTCTCTCCGACCCTGTGGCAGCCACCTCAACCTTCTACCTCGTGTCCACATCAGCAGCCATCTAATCTAGTTGCTTGTGTGGCATCCAGTCATCTACCACGTGGCGATCCAGATCCAATCCCAACCGCCTGGCTCAGTGAACCAAGTCCACCGTGAGCCATCTCACTTCCAAGTCGGGCCCACCTGTCAGGTTGAGTTTGCCCAGTCTGAACGCCCCTCGCTGATGTTAGCGCTGTGTTCCCAAAATTCCAAATTAGGGTTTTCTTTAGGGTTTCAACTTCCAAAGCTCATACCTTTTGCATCCGAACTCTGATTGAGTCCATTCAAATTCCTAAATTCATCTAAATTCGAGATCTATTTATCTAAGATTTTTATTTAATTTTTGGAGTTTGTTTGCTCTCTATTATTTATTTATTTGGTTTATTTGACTTGTTTACGATTAGACGTTGATACTTTGGAAAGTTTTGAGCAAGGAGGAGCATATCAAGATCAAGATCAATCTCAAGATTTATTCCAAGGCAAGCCGTAGTCCTTTGATCATATTGAACCTATGATTTAAAGTATATTGTTTTATACAATTGCATGCTATTTTTATACAAATTGTTTTTGGATTAGTTATTACCTATTGTCATTATGCCTCCTTTGATTATTTGAATGCCATGAATCCTTTGTCACCCTAGCCTGGATAATTTTAGTTGGGCATATTTGTATCACCAACATGGGTATCGTATAGATGCTTAGTTCTGCTTAGTTACGATGGGTTCATCATCACATGTGTCATAATGTTTAATCTTGATTTAATGATATATGGAATCATGGTGGTTAGCCACTACTATTAAAATTTGTGTGCCATAACAGGGTTTGTCATTGGTTTTAGTTAAACAAAATGGTTTTCGCTCGGGCGAGTGGTTGGTGGATAGTGGGGATGTGGATGTAACATGTTGTGGGTTTGTGGCAGTCTCGCCTGAGTAATTTGTTAAGGACTTAATCATGTGCGCCATTGAACTGGGTCTTAACCGTACAACCACATGTCTGGTATGGGATGGATCTGGCTAACTAATTAGCAATATCTTGATTTCGGTTCTGTCGTGGAAAGTGTGAGTTATGGAAAACTTATTCTCACGAAGGCGCGAGAGGGGGGCCCTGTCTGGTCGGAAAGACATTCAGTGTTGAAATCTTAGCGGACAGAACTGGGTTAAGAAGGAGCTTTGTAAAGGCCTTGTCACGTGCTCTAGACTGCTTACCTAAGGTAGTGAGCAGTGGTATCGACGGATGCCAAACAAAATAGAGAAGTCGTGTCATGTGGGGAAAGCTGTACAACCTCTGCAGAGTGTAAAACTATTCGAATAGCCGTGTCCGCACTTATGTACGTGCTCGGGGATTTCACACGGGAGGTAGAGTTTCTTTAAAATGAGTCGGAGTGTGGATGGGATGTTCACTTGATGAATATAATGTTTGTTTGGTAAACAAGTCATTCACTTGGTGGTTTGTGTCGATTTGTGAATTGGGAATTCACTTATCTTTGGTTTGGGTTGGGAAGTGAATGGGAAGTTCACTAGTCGTTTCAAAGAAATTTTTTAATTATTTATTATTGTTTTCAACTACGTATTTCAATATATTTATTGTATTTATCGTAAATGCTGCTTTCTGCAAAAGAACCATACAGCTAACCTTTGTCAGGCCGTGCATGAATACTATTTGCATACATATCCCTACGGTTTGCTGAGTACATTCAAAAGTACTCATGGCTTGTGCCCTCTGTTTAATCAGCAGTTGAAGAATATCAAGCTGCCCAAGAGTTCTTTTAGAAGGAGGACTATGAAGGTTTTGCGGATTAGGATGCGTTCTCCACTCGATTGCCTGTGGGCATGTCGATTGGCCTTTTCAAGAGTTTCGTTCCGCTGCAAGAGTTTATTTGTTTCTTTAGCCCTGCGTGGCAAGTTAAGTAAACATTGACCATAAGGTCTAGTTATTATTATTTGTTACTTTGAGATCTTTTTTGTTAAATCGAATAAATGGATGGTATTTCATCACTGTTTCCTGTGTGAGCTAGCTACTGATCTGGGACTAGTTCAGAATACACAGAGGGTTCCTGAGATGCAATTTCGAGTCCCGACAACAGCCAAGTCGGTTCAAAAATGGAACGAAAGAAACGGCAGTGCACTAGATGGCTACTCAATTGAAAGCATAGCATCGTGGGAAAGGTTATTGCAGCTGTTTCTCATCAATTGAAATTGAGTTTAAAGCTTTGAATGGAGAGGAATGAGAGAAGAGAAAATGGGCAACCATTAATGGCGCTTGGAGTTCAACCGTTCGATTGGGAGCAAAGGGATGGGATGGGAGAGGGGAAGGGAGGGTGGTGCAGTGGAGTGGGGCCAGAGCAGTGCTACCGGCGGTGGTGGCTGGCTGGCCGGCAAGGTGGTGGGGACCGAGCTGGGTGGTTCGGCCATGACTTGGTTAGAGAAAACAGATAACAGAAAGAAAGACTCGGGAGGAAGAAGATGAATGGGAGAGAGAGAAGCAAACAAGGTATAAAAGATTATGAGAAAGTATACAGACAAATGAGAGCAAAAGCCTTACTGGCCAGTGCATGCATGCAAAGACATGGGAGGTTAGGTGAGGTTTCTACGGAGAAAAACTTGGATGGGTGACCATTCGGGAAGTTTGTTTTTTTAATTTATTTTTAGAAAAAGAGAGAAGGGTAATAAATAAATAAATTGGACAAAGATATTGGAACGAATATTTTTCTAGAGATTTGAATTTGAATTTACGGAATAAGGGATTTGAATTTGGAATATAGATTGGAAATGGAATTTTGGAATTTGAGATTCCTTCCAGTATTACACATAAAATACAAATAAAATACAAATAAAATCCAGACAATTTTAAATAATTATTTTGAAATTAAATTTTTAAAGAAAGCGAATTTTGGGATGTTACAATAGACCCAATAGATGGTGTTACCAAGAGGAATTGAAGAAAAATGCACCGTGCCGGAGATGAAGACGAAGGATGTGTTTTCGGCCGAAACTTGAGAAAAATCAAATTCCCGATGATCCTGTGAACCATTAAGAAAATTGATTGAGGAGTTTTACTTCTAATATCAAGGGACATGATATGACACACTTAAGTTAGGACAGAACTCAATGGACATGAAGATGACGTGGAGGCGACACCCAGAGCGCACTCTGAAGATGAAAATGGCACTTCGGTGGTCTGGGAGCTACGAGCAAAGACAAGGGTTCAGGATAGCTAGAATGGAGATGGCATGCAATAAGGAGAAAAGTGATGAAGGACTGAGAAGTTTGCCTCAGCGAGGAGGGAGAAAGATCGGGCTCAATTGAGCGGGTGAGAGGATGAGGTGGCATTTTGAGGAGCTTCCACGACGATAACAACTATGGTGTTACTTTGTGGCATCACTAGAATGGATGGTGATAGCGGTGGCAAAGCAGTGTAGGCTTGCATGGACGAAATCGCATGGGCGAGCACCACCTCCTGCTTGGAGCTCTGGAGCTCGAGCAGCGCTGGCGAACAGACTGGAGAAGAAGGCACTAATGCGTGGGCCCGAGGTGTCAGTAACATAGTAAGCGACACGGGTCGGAGCCTGGTTCAGCCGATCAGTTGGGTAAGTTAGGTTGAGTCAAGTCAAGTGGCTCGAGTTAGATCTAAACCATTGACTGATTTCAATTTCAAACATCTCTACTTTGATCAGTGTTTTAAAATAGGAAATAAATTTAGAAAAATATAAAATTTTGCAGAGAGGTTACTGGGATGATAAAGAACTCATATAAATTATCAAAATTTACTGTTCATGAATTAATTTCTTAATTTAAAATTCTTTGCAGAAGCTGTTTGTATAATGAAAATGAATTTTTCTCAAGGTCAAGTTAAACTCTAAAATTTTGATAAAAATCATAATTATTCATGATAATTATTCTAGTATTTAAATAAATTATTTTCTAGAGATATTCATAAGCATTTATCACTATTTTCTTTTGTAGCTAGGGTTTAAGTTCCATGTTTCCTCTGAATTTGAACTTTAAGAAAGCAATATTTGTGCATATGCTCCAAAATTAGCATGCTTGCTCATGAGATGCATCTAAATCCAACTTAATGAAGTTAGGGCTGTTACGCATCGCTTGTCGCCATGCCTGATGCTGCCTCGTGCTGCGCCTGACATCGCACCCGACGTGTGTCGCTGGCTCCTGCTGTGCACCGACCCTGCTGCGACGCTACGTCATTGGCCGCCGCCGTTGTCTCGAAGGCCTCCTCTACATCTTGTGACGTGTCTCCGCCGTGCTTGCCGAGCACCGCTGCCACACGCCTCCGCGAACGCAAGCAACAAGACCGCCTCGTCATCGCCGCGGCTGTGTTGCGCTTATAGCAACGTTGTAGTTATGTTCCACGCGCCTACACCCGCGTGCTGCCAGCCAAAGTGGCGCTAGGGAAACCTAGCGTCCACAATAAAGCCACTGGTTTTGGGCCACAATGGGCCAAGAAAAACCAAAAAGGGGGATATCGGGAAATAAAAGAAAAATCAAGGGGAAATCCCAAAAATTTGCAAAAATGCCCTCACAAATTCTAAAAATTACGAGGAAATTTCTACAGATAAGGACATGTTACGAAAAACCCCTTGGAGTTTGGGAAATTCACGGCGAATTTCGGATTTTTATATATTCTTGTAGAATAACCTCTCGGAATCCGATTTTTGCAACGGATCAGTATGTTCTATGGTTATTTTTAATCTAGACCCTCGTCTTATAGTTATTTAGTTTAATATTTATTTTTATGCAATAACCTTAAATTAATCCTAGAAACTGAATTGCTAAGGTATGTGAGCTTCCATAAATTGTGAAACCTTAGACCTAGTACACCTAGGAAGCATCATATTTTTATGGTCTTTTTCCCTAGTATTGTGTGTTTGGGAAATTAATTAATGAGTTTAGTAATTCTGAAAATTGCTCCCAGACCTTACAAATTATCCAAAAGTCCCAAAAATACTAGGAAAGTTCTAGGAAATGTATAAAATTATCTTATGAATAGATAAACTTAATATTTACTATTTTGCACTCATTTCATGCTTTTAAAATGTTTTACCAGCTGTAAACATATAGAAAATTACATAAATTATGTGGGATATGTTAGACATCACTAAATGGAAATTTTCTTGACCTGGATGGCAGCAACTATACCACCTTGGTTTATCTCCATGTCATACCATTGCCAAGCCACCGCTAGCACACCTAAACCTGCTGCCGCTGAAAAGGCAAAGGTTTTACAGTTTATGAGGTATCGCCTCTACTCGGCCATTAAGGATGACGACATGATGACTAAGTGAGATCCGTTGGATCTATGGTTTTCTCTATAAGAACGCATGTAAAGTCCAATTGTGCTCCTGCGGACACACGTACCTAGAACTAGAAGTTCGTAAAAGGCAACGATAAGCCTAAGGTACATTCTATGGAGACCAGTAGAAATCTCCCAAATATCCATTAACTTTGCCAAGATGTCGTTTTCTTGCACAAGTTGCATAAGTAGTATAGATTCAGCTCCTGTCGAGCTTGGTCCTACACCTGCTAAGCACCTCTTATCTTTTGTTTTAGGTTGGAACCTTATGCATTAGATCATTTTTTTCTCAGATACCATAAATAAAATAATGGTCTAAGTTGTTCTATTAAAGTCTTATCTCCTGCTGAATAGTTGATTAAACCTGCTTAATAGAACATATTGCTAGTAGCATACCCTACCTGTCGTAATCTTGCATGGAATAAATTTGTAAACCATATGTCTAAAAATTGAAAATATGTTGCCACGTCTTGCTAAAAAAATATTGGACATGTATTCTTAATATCTAATAAGCCTTAATTCACTAATTTGTAGTGCACGGATGCCCAGATGGCAAATAGTTTTTGATGCCCAGATGGCAAAAGAAAAACTATTTTTCTCAGAGGCACCGGACCAAGCATAGTCATATATTGATCTCTGATGGATCACTTTGGCTAGAAAACACTATATTCCTCAAATAAGTACAGAATAACTTCATCCCTAAGAATTGGAGTCTATATAACATTATCCTCCACCACACTGATTTCTTAATTGAAGAACTTTGCAAGCAAAATGTTATAGAGTATATATTGGTTTCATGCCTACAAAAAATTGTACTCCTGTTGAAGTATGATTGCAAACCTTTAACTCTGAGTTGATTTCAAGCAAATGTCTGATGCACACGCTATCACTCGAAATTTTCATAGTTGACATGAAAAGAGGGATAATGTTGGGCCTATGTGGGATATTGGAACCTAAGAGGCATAGAAAAATATTCAAAACAAGAGTCATGGTAGGTACAGAGGCATATCCTAGGTCAAAGCCAGAAGCAAATTAGTCCAAAGTAATAAACTAATCTAGTTTATTTTGGGAGATGATTAAAGTAACTTGCATGTTTATTATCCTTATCCGGTTGATATGGAAATAACATTTACGCCATTGCCGATACCCATGTTGTTGGCAACCTGTAGGACCAGAAAGGCGACTAGAGGGGGGGTGAATAGACGCTTTCGCTATTTTCACCTTGATTAGATTCAACATCTATATCACTCCATTAGCTATGGAAGCTATAAAGATCAATATACAAATACTGTAGAGGACTTGTGTTGAACCCAAAACAAAACCCCAAAGCGGAAGACCAAAAACCAAAACCCTAATCAGAGGGCCGGACTGACCTCAGGCAAATATGCGGTCAGACCTCTCAGGCCGAACTAACCTCAGGCAAACAGGTGGTCAGAGCTCTCAGGGCGGACTAACCTCAGGCAAACGGGCGGTCAGACCTCAGGCACGATGAACACTACAATCAGCCCAAAAACCAAAACTAAAAATGGTCTAACTTTTGATCCGTAAGGCCAAACTCCACAAAATTTGAGACACACCTTCTCTAAGATATTAGGAACCTATTCCAATCAAAGATCACAGAGATCCATGCCAAAGTTCCTATCTTTTCCAGTTTACCGAAGGAGGGTTCAAAACCGAGCAAAAACGAAAACTTGATCTAACACTTGCTCGTGGGAGATTGATGATCTAGATGATCTTAGATATGTTCCCACATGTCACATCAAGGTAGAAGAGGCCACGAAACCAATCAAAAACCAATGGATCAATAAATGACCAAAGATCACAAATATAGAGCAAGAACACAAAAGAGAGACTCATCTTTGGGAATCATCCATAGATTGATTCAAGATTGGTTGCTGGTTACAGCCACTCCCTCAAGGAGGACAAGAGCTCAATCCATGAGCACAACTCAACTCACCTCTCTAGGGCCTAAGCCTCTCCTCTCCTCTCTAATCCCTAAGATAAACTAGGGTTTCTCCAAATGAAGTGCTTAGGGCTGCTGTGAACAGCACCCCTCCTATTTATATGAGGCCTAGACCTTCTAGAAGACAAACCCTAATGGGCTCCCGTTAAGGCCCAATACAAACGAGTCACACACGCACACATTTTAAAGCGCCGTCTTCGTCTTCGATTGACCTAAACCGCTTCTCCAAGCGCCGACCCGCGCCGCGGTTTAACCAAAAGTCACAAAGGCGGTATTTGGTGACATTACCAAAATACCCCTTCTCGATCCTTCTCCATGGACCGAGTCCAATCCTGTCGAAGCAATCGCCTGCTTTGCCACGTGTAGGTTGATCAACGGCTCTCATCATGTCGGTAAGTCTCTCCCGTCCGAATCCCATCGGAACCACCAAGGCACTTGCACCGACCCCCGCGCCGCTTGATCCAACCCGTCGCACCGAATTGCCTGTTCGATCATCCTCGTCCATTCTGCGCCATTGCTTGAGTTATTCGACCTCACCCGGCATCCATGATCGCTCTGGACCTCAGCTCTCCAAGCTTAGTTCCGATCCTCCTCACCGTTGACTGTCGTTGACCTGCAAGCCCCCTGCACAGCAATAGACAAGCAAACTCGAATCCAGGAACAAGTTCTTCACAACTTGACCCATGTTAACCAAAACATGCAATATGCAACACATATGCATTAACAAACATTGATATGACATATCCCATAATCAATTTTCCAATAATATCACAAATCAGTATAAACCCGGTCTAACCGCAGTTCGCTGGCCGGTCAGACCGCACCAGGCCGGTTTGACCGCCTCTGCCTGTCAGCACTTTTAAACTTCGCCGAAAACGCATGAAACTTCAAAACAAAAGCACCATTGCCAATTGTTTCATCATCCTAAGATCATGAGCATATCCCCCATGATATCCACACAACCACAATCATTGCTGCCCATGAAGGGCAATTGATTTGTGTCTTCAGCAATATTTTAACTACTAGCATGCGGGAATTCCAACGGCAAATCGACGGCCGCTTGATCCAGTTGCACATATGTCATGTTTGGCTATGCACCGATGCATGCCATACTCATAGGAAATGACGCATGCATAAATCGGTAAGTGTGGTCTACAACTGCATAACCACCAGAAAGCCATATCACTTACTTGAAGCAAATATAGCTTCCAAAAGAAAAATGACCTATTGGATTTTATTGATCCTGAATGATCTAGATTTGGCCATGTTGATTCTGGCATTACAAATTAAAATGAGGCATACAATTTATCACCCTTAATTAAATACAATGTTCCTATCAAACAATAAATATTCCTGTTGAATAGTTATACTATTTGGGTGATTCAATTAAGATTTGAAGTCGAGAAGAAAATCTAGTATTTCCATACAGATTAACTATGGTCAAATATTTATGTTCCTAAAGTGCATCTTGTAGCTTTATGCTGTTAGAACACACTGCTTATGACTATAAGAAAATATGTTGCGTAATTATAAACTTAAAATTTAATGATCCAAATTATTTAAAATGTGGTATGAGTAATTGGATCAAAACTTGGGCAAATAATAAAGAAGCTAGTCTATAGAATAAGTCTGTTAACTCTCGGACCCCCGTATGGGACCTTCATCGTAGATTAATAACCAACTAGAAGTTGGAATATGCTACAGAATATTAGGATCATGCAGTTTTCTTACCACTGCACTGATAAAAGTCTAGCTCATTGCATATAATCATCAAACCCCTTATTGAAATAAGTGTGTTGGAGATCATGTTGGATCTGAAATCCAATCAATCATGTGCCCATGATAGGGGAATTTTGTGGTATGATATTAATAAAGATCGAATCTCGGCATTAGGGGGCGAGAAATGCCCAAAAGTTCAAATGTCGTCGTATTTTCCAGAAGGAAAAGATCTTTAGTACTACGATACACACACTAGTCAAGATAAACTTAAAGTTTAGTTTATACTCATGTGCGCCAGAAGCAGGGAGTTTGCCAGATACTTTACAAGTAAGGAGAAGTTACCACAGTATTTACTTGCAGTAAATACATCGCTAAGAGTGGAATACCCCGTGTTGAATAGTATATCCACCTCTGCAAAATTGACTTATTGGTTCTTGATATTTAAAATCTATGGAGACGCCTGCGGGTCTAAGATCTAATAATACTAGTCAAAACAATTATTAATCACTTATTTAACTCTCCTGAAGAGAATTCACCTTGAAGGTGAAATACCTCATGAAGAGGTTCATCATGAAGATGAAGACCCCAGCAATTTGATGTGCACATATTACAATGTTGGGAATACAGAACGACCAAAAATCTTTTGTTTGGGAAATAACAATGATCTGGTTAACACTGAGATACCCTTAATTTGGAGGATATTGGGGAAAAGTTATCGACAATCACTTTGTCTCTACAATTGCTAAAGTTTCTCTTATGAGAACACGGATCCGAAACCAAAGCCCATGGCCGAGCACTTGAAACGTTCATATCGGGTCACATAATGAAAGCATATGAGGTTGAACCATAATTGCTAAATAAAAGTTTTGGAACCAAGTAGTTCAGACTTGATGGGTCATTATGAATACAATGAAGTGGTGAAAGCTATGGTTCAAAGGTCCCCATAGAGACTATTACTCTCTTATTATGAATGATATAATGTTTTGTTGCATAATAATTATGGCAAATGACATAAACAAATAAATAAAATATACAGTATATGGATTCTGAAAATCCTTAATGAGATCCTCGGATGACTCAAAATTCCTAGTAAGAAAGGAAACAAAATCACAATATATATAAAACTCATACCCAATAGTCTCTTACCTGTAGGAAGAGAGAGCATCTCCCTGAATGAAAATTACCTTATCAATCGATCTCTTAATCACAACAATGATCATATGATCCCTAGAAATGGACAAGGACCTATCAAGACTCGAAAGAATGTAATGAGTAACATAAAGACAAGAAGTGCGCCACATAAGCACTTAAAAAGTGCATATTCCACCAAAAGTTTGTGCATGGTGGTTTCCTCTAGTACCACGAAAGTATGGCATATATTAGTGATATTAGCAATTAATCTCCTAAATGCCAAAACTAAGATTGGTTATATTTTACTCTAAAGTGGTACAACTATACTTTATAGTTCTATAGAACAGACTATTCGTTGTAACTTTAACCACCCAGAGATAGTTATAAAATATTAAGATCCTGGAAGGTTTTGATAAATCGTATCCGAAAGACATAAGACTCTGCAACTAGTATTACCCCCATATCATCTGCAAGGATAATCTACTTGTGTTGCATAATTAATTAGTTGTATTTGATAAGTTAAACATATTACTCCGGAATAGTGTTTATCCTAAACCTCCAGATGAATAATAGGATATTTGTATGTATGACTCCGCATCGTGATAACCCAGTAGATTTAATCACAGTATTCTTGCGTATATTCATTTTCAAAAAAAAATGAATGGTATTAGAGCAACAAGACTTCAGCGAAATTTATCTTCAGGGGGAGCATATATTAAACACTGATCATCATACTTGAGATTTTGTAAATCTTAGTGAAGCCTAAAGGTGTTGATACAATGATTACTGATTAAATTTACTGTAGGACCGGAAAGGCGACTAGAGGGGGGGTGAATAGACGCTTTCTCTATTTTTCACCTTGATCGAACTCAACATTACTTTCACTCCAATAGCCATAAAAGTTATGAAGATCTGTATACAGGCACAGCGGATGACCTGTGTTGAATCCGATCAAACCCCGAAGCAAAAGACTAAAAACATCACACAACTGCATGCACAAAGACCATCAAGCAATTATCTTCGGCCTACAAAATACACAGCCACAGCCGAACACAGCCGCAGCCGGTCTCTGTTCTTATGCTCAAGACCGTAGCCTCCAGAAGCTGGTAGCAGAGATGACAAGCATGCACTAGCAATCAAGACCACAAAAGAAACTACCGCTAAAACATATGTCCACAGGTAGCCAAAAATTTCATCAACTTTTGGAGATCACACTTATGGCTGAGATTGGTTTCATGTCACTTTCAATCTTCAGTGCATAAATAAATAAAAAGTCTTGCCTTGTCTCCCTTGCAACAAAGCTCAATCGGCCAAGGCTGGTTCCAACCATGCGTCGCAGATTAAAGACCAAGGTCCAATACCGACGATTGCTTGGAAACAGACAAGAACCAAAATAAGCATCTGTTAGCTTTTACAAAACCGAATCAAACCAACAGATCCCACACGCACACGCGCCGGTTGTGCCACATCAAAACAAACCGAGCAGACAAGCAGCCCAAGGAATGATGGGACAAGGCAATAAAATAAATTACAAAGCAAACAGCTGGAAAGTAAAACCAAACCCTTGGTCGGAACAACGATGGCAGCACAAGCAGATAAATGAATCTAAACAGTCGACTACCAGCAATACGGATTCAGACACATCAATGAAGTCGGCTCTATGCAAAAACAAAACAAGAAGATGAATCATCACAGCACAACGCCGTCTCTTTTGTGTCTACAGATCAGAGACTACAAGCCGCCGCCAACTTTATTTCTCGGGAGGACAAGTCGCTGCCAGAGCCACCAGTTTTTGCGGGCAGGGATCAAAGCGCCGCCACAGGGCTCCAATTTTTCAAGCCAGCCCAAAACCGACCGCCACCAAGGGAACGACCTTTTCAAGGAGAGCACAGGCCGCCAAGGCTCTTGTTTTTCGAGTATACGATCTCCCATATCAGATCCACAGCTCCGAGCCGACAAACCCTCACAAAGAAACAGCAGCCAAGGTAAAATAATCACCGAGTTGTAACCAAGCAATAAAATAAACACCCAGTTGCAGAAAACAATTCCAAACAGCAAAATGACAGGATCAACTCAATGTACCATCAAATCATCAATACACTTCAGATCAAACAGTGAATCAAGATTTCTAACAAAAAGAGATGGCAACAATTACAGAGACTGCAGATCGGCGCCGACTGCTTTTTCAACCAGCAAAACCAAACAGGATGCTGCCACTCAGGTTATACGAGGGAGCACAACAGGGCGCCGCCACACCCTACTATTTTTCACGGGCAGCAATTACACAGCCCAAAGCAATAAAAAAAATTCCAAAACATCCACTTGATGCACGGCTTTGAGTTTCACAATCGGAAGGGAATCCAGTAAAAGCTTACAACGCTGCCAGGAGCAATCACCGAAGAACCCGCTCATATGCATAGGCAAAAACGGCGATCCCTTGATTAAGCAGCGGCCACCCTTGACATCTCTGTTTTTTTAACTGGCTACAAGCCTCCGCTGCAAGCTCTAGTTTCTACGGGCACACAGGCCGCCGCCCAGATCCGGTTTTTGCGGGCTCACACCGGGGCGCCGCCATAGGGCTCCAGTTTTTCTACGGGCAGGCGCATCACAGGCCGTCGCCTGCTGCTTTTTTTTTTCCTCAGCGGCATCAAAATATCCCATCAACTGTTCCTTTTATATAGCAGCCTCTAACCCTAAAAACCTTCTAGAAGATTTACCCTAATGGGCTTTCGTTAAGGCCCAACATCAACGGAACACACACGCACACATTTTAAAGCGCCGTCTTCAATTCTCTTGACCTAATCCACTTCACCACGCTCCGTCTTGCGCCGCGGATTGGCATTAGGTCACCAAGGTGGTATTTGGTAAAATTACCAAAATACCTTTTCTCGATCTTTTCCGAAGACCGAGTCCAATCCAGTCGAAGCAATCGCCTGCTCCGCCACGTGTAGGTCGATCCAGCGGCTCTCATCGTGTCAGCAAGTCTCTCCCATCCGGTTCCCACCGGACCACCTTGGCACTTGCACCGACCCCCGCACCGCTTGATCAACCAGTCGCACCGAACTGCCTGTTCGGTCATCCTTGTCCATTATGCGCCACGCTTGAGTCACTTAACCTCATCTGGCATCCATGATCGTTCTGGACCTCAGCTCTCCAAGCTTAGTCCCGATCCTCCTCGCCGTTGACCGTCATTGACCTGCAAGCCACCTGCACAACAATAGACAAGCAAACACAAATCTGAGAACAAGTTCTTCACAACTTGACCCTCGTTAGTGAAAACATGCAATATGCAACATATATGCACTATAGCCTATGAACTCAATCTATTCCAAAGCTAAATTTCCAAAATGGCTGAAGATCAGCCTTTTAACTTTGTCGAAAACACATGAAACTTCAAACCAAAAGCAACATTGCCAATTGTTTCATCATCCTAAGATCATGGGCATATCCCCATAATATCCACATTTACCTTGAAGGTTTTACCACTTAACAGTTTAAATCCAGTTGGTCGACAATGCAAATATCATGAAGATCATGCATAATCCTGATGATCATTACTAAATCTTGAAGATATTTGTCAAATCTCTATAGTGCAAAATCCCATAATCGAATTATATTACTTTGTGCTGGTGTAGCCATCTCTTGGCAGTTATATAAGTAGACCTTGGTAGCTACTTCTACAAACTATTCAGAGATTATAGTACTATATGAAGTCTCACTTGAATATGTTTGGCTCAGACGTGTGATTAACCATATCCAGAAGTATTGTGGCATTAATATCGTAAATACCCTCTAAATTATCTATGAAGATAATGTTGCTTGTATTACACAAATGCAAACGGGTTATGTCAAGAGCAACGCCACGAAGCACATTGCTCCTAAATGTTTTATCCTCATAAAATTCAGAAGAATAGCGAGGTAAAGATCATGCAAACAAGGTCTTGTGAAAATCTAGTTAATTTATTCACTAAGTCTCTGCTTACATCCAGTTTCCAAAGATGCATTCATGGCATTGGAATAAGACGGTTTAAAGGGTTGCAGAGTTCAGGGGAGTAAATCCCTAAATCATGACTCTTATCAAATCTTGAAGATTGGATCCTAAAGATTAAATGTTGTACTCTTTTCCTTGGTTAGTTTTCCTAAAATTTTCTCACATAAAGGTTTTTATTGAGGCAACAAATGTAATGCAACTTGCGAATATAATGTACTCTTTAATTCATTCCTTTTTTCCCAATGGGTTTTTGGAAGTAGTTTTTGATGAGATATTTGTATATCGTTGTCTATTGCATGAGGGGAAGGTTACGAAACCTAGTTATGAGCAAACGACTAAATCGTCTCTGAGGGCTTTCACCCCTATAGACTATATATAAAGACCTCATGTACAATATACATAGATAAATAAAGATCACGGATCCTCTTCTATACTTTATGTCTTACTTTGATGTTTATTATATAATTGTTGTTGTTATTCTACCTATGATTTTTCTGGTTTTCTACCGACGGATTCTGTTATTTAACAGGGACTTTGCAAGGAAAGCGCCTTCGTCTCACCGCATTGATCCGCGCACGCGACGTGAGATGGTGACGATGATGTGGTTTCTTGGTGGTGCCCGGCCCACCGATTAGCAGGTCACCTCACCTCTCTCTCGTCCCCACTTTTTCTTTTGATTCATGATCCCAACATTTTCTTGCGTTTTCCTGCGACTGATGTGATGATATCAAGACTGCTTCTTTTTAATTAGCGTCCTTGCAAGAACCCTGCTAGTCTGACGGCGACGGCGATTTGTTTGGATTTTGTTAATCCCGTCTCCAAATCCGTATCGACATCATCATCTTGGGCCCCTCTTTTGGTGTGGATGTGTGTGTGGGAGGCGACCTGGACCAGCACTAGTAGTAGTCTTCGATCGCCACCATGTCACCAACCCCTCTTCCAGATTATATGTGTAAAAAAAGATCTTTCTTTTGTCCAATTTGGTGAAAATCAAGAAAGGTGGCCTGGCTGCTGGCCGCCACCTTTTCCACATGCTTAATCGTCTGCAAAGATGCATCATCTTGTGTGCAAGGTACAATTGCATGGACCCCATTGGTTTATTTTGCAGTTCTAGGGCCTGGATGAATCTAAGTTTTGTGATCTTAGAACTGTGTTGAACCCGGATTCTTGTGCTTGGCAGATTATGGAGCTAGGGGAAGGTGGTTGGTGTTCATGTCCCACTCGAATTTCGCAAAATGGAATAAAGGGATAAATTGTTTGTTTTGCTGAATGGAGGTTTGTTTCATTCCCATTGAAGATTGTTAGGTGGTGATGCTGATGAAGATATAGCACGTTGAGGAGATTACGATAGGTTACTGAAATGGATGTTTGCTAGTTGGAATCGGACCGGGTGATTTAGAACTCCATGGGCAAAAGCCTGAGCTATTTTACCTGGGTGTAGAACAATTTTACTGACCTATGATGGAACAGAGTGTTCGTTTGATGTGCCCACCACATGTTTGTTTGCCTGTGAGACTTGAGGTTTCTGATTTCTGCACGTTGTGACTTGTGAGTGGCATGCTACGAGAGATGGAAATCGCTATTGCCCTGTCCAATTGTCCATACGTATGTCTGTTCTTGAAGTATTCATGTCAATTGCCATGCTAGAGAAAGCCAGCTTGTATTTGGAATTTTGTATGACCACCTGCTTGTTTAAGGGCGCCGGCAGCCTTGCCCTTGGCTGGTGAGGAGAATAATTATATTGATCGGAATGTTCGCACTGCAGTATGATGTTTTGGAGATGCTATGGAGTAGGTTAGCATTTTGCCTTTAGTGGGTCATACATGCTAGGCAAATTTTCATAGCACTACTGTCATTTTAATGCCAGTTGTAGAGATTACATATAGTAGAATATCCTGAAGTCCATTAATTAGGATAAGGACTTCCAACAACTAAATATCCTCCTGGATGATTGCACACATTAAAAGAATCCTAAACCTGAATTATAATGTTTCAGTTGGTAGAGGGATGACTTGTCACTCGTGTGACCAATCAGTATCAGTTTAGATTGACAGGCGTTTATTGTGCAATTCTAAGGAAATGGGATACAATTGGTATTCCCTTTCAGTTGGTAGAGGGATGACTTTTCACTCGTGTGAACAATCCCATTTCCCATTTCCCATTTCCTTACAATCAGCAGGTTATCTTTAAGTTATGTTCTTTTTTACATTCACACTTTATTGGGATGATTGTAAGGAAATGGGATACACTTGGCATTCCCTAGTTGTCTGATACTACAAAACACTAAACATAACCTGTTTATTTTTCAATGCCACTCATAAAAAGATGAAAAGGATTACTACCTGAATTCACCCACTATGCTGCTTGGAGAGTAGGTTTTGTTAAGCTTGTTTTTTAAGAATAGAAAAAAAATATCCAGTTAGCTTTTATTTGAATTATCATAGACTCAGAGTTCTTGAAGGCTCTTATTGGCCCTGATTGCGACTTAAGAGTAGCGTGCCTTTCTGTTTTAACTCACTGGAGTACGTTTAAGTAATCAATTACACATAATTTGGTTCTATTGATCGTTAGGCTGATCAAAATTCACCGTATTCAAGGCCTAATAACTGATCTTTTTCTGATTGCACTTGGAATTTAGGACTAGCAGAATCAAATTTGAGCATGTTGGTTGCTTCATGATTGTTGAAACCAGTCCAGGCTGTTTTGTATCATTACTTACACTAGTTCTAGTCTTGCATAAGATTTTGGACAATTATTTCCATTTTATCCAAGCAGAGTTTCCTAAATGTGTGAACAGTAGTAAAATTACCCAAGATACCAGACTTAACTGTCATCATATATGGACTGGAGCAATAAATTAATTGCCCACATGTCTCATTCCCTTTCCTATAAGCTACTTTGATGTGTGGAATGGACTTCCAAAGACTTTTAAGTCTAAAAGCACAAAATTCTATTCTCATGTTGGTCTCTCCTCCCTTTGTTTGTTTTTAAATGGGTTTTGGCATTCCTATTTAATAACATCTAGTTTTATGCCTTTTTCTGACAAAAGTAGTTTTACAGTGTTATTTCTTATTGGCGCCTATGAGACTAAGACTGCATTCCCTTGTTGTAGACTCGTATTGGGGACAACATTATTAGAGACGTCACTGGATTCCAAACGATCAGGGTTTGCGCACCGAAGCTGGAGCGTCGTTGGGATTGCCTGGAACCAGCAACGCGCCAATACCATATGAACTGTAGCACATACGACACATCATTGTAATTCGGCCGGTTTCCAAATAAGTTACCGAGTCTGTTTCAAATATCGGAGTTTGTATACAATACGGTTTAGTTGAGTAGCCTTTAAATAATCGTATAGGTTCTGTAATCAAGGACTCAAGTCAGAATTAATCAACGTCTTCCAATTGCTATCTTCTAGTCTTCTGAATTTCCCTTCTCTTCCCCTGCTATCCTGCTATTGCGCGCGACGACACCTTCCTGTCGAACCCGAAAGCCACGATCATTCGTCGAATCCTCCATACAATCTACGCAGCTGAAGCAGGATACGCCATTTGGTATCAGAGTCGACTATCATGTCTTCCGGTGCGGAGAAAAATGGTGAGGCATCAGATGTGATGGTAGCCATCGTTGAACTAAAGCTAGAACTAAGCGAGCAAATTAGATACAACTTCTCATCTCTTGAAGCACGAGTGATTGCGTTGGAAGAGTGCCCATCCAATCTAGATGAGCACATCAAGAAGCTAGAAGTTCAACCAGGGTATTCCGATATCTTGGGAAGTTTCCAGCCACAATTGGGAGCCACAGCACATAAGCGAGAAATTCCAACACTAGAGGCAAAGGTAGATCCGTGGGACTTGTCCGCTCCAGAGACAATTCCTTTGGTGGCTCTTCCGATTGGAGTGGGCCACAAAGCTCCAGCGTTCCCAAATTCTGGGACGACTCTGTTTTGGAAGTCCATGCCAACAGGTACGACGCCCCTTCCATTTATGTCAAAACAAGTTCCCCCGAGGATGGCTACTCCACAAACATCAGCAGCAGTTCCTCACCTCGCGGACACAACGGGAGTTCCACTCTATCACAAACTCGACTTCCCAACATATGACAACAAAGATGATCTTCTCGGGTGGTTAAATCGCTGCGAGCAATTTTTCTGGGGGTAACCGAGGAAGGATACAAAGTTTAGCTAGCGGCATTTCACATGGTGGGAGCAGCGCAAAACTAGTATATTCAATTGGAAAGAGACGAAGGCACACCGAATTGGCCTCGGTTCAAAAAACGGTGCAATCTTCACTTCGGGCCACCAATCCGTTCAAATTCTCTTGGGGAATAGCAAGGTTGCAAATAACGAGTACCGTTGTAGATTACCAGGAAAAGTTTTTGGCATTACTTTGACATGTGGGACCACTTTCAAGTGAGCAACAAGTGCAGCTCTTTACTTCCGGTTTGAATGAGCTTTTGCGCATTAACATCGAATTGCAGAACTTACCTAATTTACAGGTCGCTATGAGCTTCGCAAGAGCATATGAGCAAAGGGCGACGGTTGCAGCCTCGCCGACTCAGCGTTCATGGCCACGTACTAATCACCAGGTCAAGGGAACCAACTCGGACGGTCGAGGGGTACCACCATCAACACCTCTAGCTGGAGGTGGTTCGAGAGCACCTAGTACTGGAGGAAGGCAATTTCGCCGTTTAACAAGAGCCGAGATGGCCGAATGGCGTGAAAAAGGGATTGTGTTTTAATTGTGACGAAAAATTCATGAGGGACATCGTTGTGTTTATTGTCTAAAGGTTGTGCAGGGCGATGAACAGGAGGTTGTCGAGGAACCATACGAGGAGGATCCTCATGTCTCGTTACATGCTCTCACGGGAATTTGTGCAGGCCAGACTATGCAAGTACGTGTTCGGGTGGGAGCAACAGAATTAATAGCACTGATTGACTCAGGATCAACCCACAACTTCATCCAGGATAAGATGGTCGACCAACTGGACCTTCTGTTACATCCTCGACGAGATTTGAAGGTTCTAGTGGCAAATGGAGAAAATATCTTCAGCAAAGGAGTGATCCGAGGACTTTCAATCGAGATCAGTAACGAAAAATTCAATGCCAATTTTTATGATCTGCAATTGGATGGCTTTGATATGGTACTAGGCGTTCAATGGCTTCGAGGTCTCGGTCTAATCATTTGGGATTTCGATTTACTCACGATGTCCTTCTGTCACAATGATCATCAAGTACGATGGCATGGTGCACCTGGAACACGACCAGTGATGCACGTTAAGAGCTATGAGGGAAAGGAGCTGCTGGCAACTCTGCTTACTGAATTTGTGGATCTTTTTGTTGAGCCGAAGGGACTGCCACCCTCTCGCTCCTGTGATCATCGTATTCATTTGTTGCCAGATACACCTCTGGAGTAGTAAGACCATATCAATACTCGATGCTGCAAAAAGAAGAACTTGAGCAACAATGCCAGGCAATGCTTAAACAAGGGATCATTCGCCGTAGCACTTCGGCTTATTCCTCTCCAGTATTACTAGTGAAGAAACAAGATAATTCGTGGAGGTTTTGTGTCGACTACCGGGCGCTCAATTCGAAGACCGTTAAAGATAACTTTCCAATCCCTGTTATCGATGAACTCCTTGATGAACCTAAGGGAGCTCAATTTTTTTTTTCTAAATTGGATCTTCGATCGGGCTATCATCAAGTTCGTATGCATGGGGCAGATACTGAAAAAAAACAGCTTTTCGCACTCATGAAGGTCTTTTCGAGTTTCTCATATTGGGGACAACATTATCAAAGACGTCATTGGATTCCAAATGATCAGGGGTTGCACACCGAAGCTAGAGCGTCGTTGGGATTGCCTGGAACCAGCAACGCGCCAATACCATATGAACTGTAGCGTATACGATACATCATTGTAATTCGGTTGGTTTCCAAATGAGTTACCGAGTCTGTTTCGAATACCAGAGTTTGTATACAATATGGTTTAGTTGAGTAGCCTTTAAATAGTCGTATAGGTTCTGTAATCAAGGACTCAAGTCAGAATTAATCTACGTCTTCCAATTGCTATCTTCTAGTCTTCTGAATTTCTCTTGTCTTCCCCTGCTATCCTGCTATTGCCCACGATGGCGCCTTCCCGTCGAACCCAAATGCCACGGTCATTCGTCGAATCCTCCATACAATCTACGCAGCCGAAGCAGGATACATCATCCCTAGATAACTATGATTTTCCCAACGCGTGGGGCTACATATTGGGTTCAAGAATATGCATATACATGTGCTGGTTACAGAATGAATAACTCCTTTAAGTCGTTACTTAGAGCTCAGGTTTGGACATATCTATCTTGTCGTTCTGCCCATGAGGAATTTGGAATGTGATTAGACTCAGCTTGTAATTCCATGATCCATAAAAGATATAAGGGTCTGCCATATAACTTTTTTTTTATTTTAATTTTTATTTTAAAGTTAACCTCCGACGCACTTTATTTCCAATTCTGACCTCTTTGGTCACATTACCACCCGTGGCGTGACAAACCAACGCTGTTACGCCATAGGATAAGTCCGTTAAATAGCACTTTTGGTCGCACCACTGGTCATGGCGTGACCAAACAACACTGTCACGCCATGGGTGGTGACGTAACAAGAGCTCGCCTTAGATACGGGCTGGTGTAACAAGAGCTTGCTCTAGATACGGGCTGGCATGACAGCGTTGTTTTGTCACGTCACAGGTGGTGGCGTGACCAAAGATGTCATAATTGGAAATAAAGTGTATCAGGGTTAACTTTAAAATAAAATTAATAAAGGATTAATTAATAAAAAAATATTCTGCCATACTGGGCAAGTTGATTAGAATGAGTGTTCTTTAAGCAAAACCATCATTCACAAAGAGAGCATCTGGGGATTTCAAGAGAGAGACAGAGAGCGCGCATCTGGTGCCAACATTTTTTTTTGGGGGGGAATAAGTAGGTGCCAACTATTGATAGCAACTGGTTGGCTGATAATTGATTTACATGGTTATACAACAAGAACAAAAATGAATAAAAATCCATTGCATGTTGACGAATTAATCTTCAACGAATACTAATGACTGGTGAAGTGTCCAGGTAAGTTTTTTAAGTTAAATGCAAGAAAATAATGTGAAACACAATGCAGCAGTGAGCGTTTTGCAAGTGTCTTGCCTATATATTAGACATATTAGTTTCTATTCCCACTGTGGTGTTTAAGATTTCCCTTCTGGAGTTTGGACTAATTTATTTGTACTAGTTATACGATGAAACATGCCAAATCCTATACTTTTGCATGAATGCCATCCAACATACCATTTTCATGCTCTAGTGAAATAAGGCAAAGCACTAGGTTGGGTGATGTATGGCACTTGTTTAGTGCTTACAGTATAAATTCTCCAAGGTATTGTTTAATAGTAGGGAAGTGCTAAATATCTTGGTTGCCAATACAGTATAAATTCTCTAGAGCTCCAAAGAAGTGCATGAAGTCTGTTTAAATGGCATTTAAAGTTTTGATCATGTCTGCAAATAAAGTATCACGGTTGGTTTTGCAGAATTCAATGCTAATTTCAGTTAGTGTTTGCATTGTCATTGGTTATTCTGCAAAAACTAGGATGTTTGCTCCGAGTGAAATAACATAGCAGTAGAACAATTCTTATGCATAAGATAAACCGTTAAACTTTCATTCTTTTTCTTTTCCTAAGATGAGCTGACTAGAGGCTCGTGGCTTGATCCAAATTCTTGATTGATTAGCAGTTTGTTTGTTTGATAAACAAGAGCTTATCATATTCTCCAGGTATTAAGTCCAGTTGTCCAGTCAAATGCTTCACAATAATCAATGTTGTTACTCATGAGTCATGGCATTAGTGGTAGGCATTAGGTTTATCTTTTGGTCAAATTAGATTCTGTAGGTCTAATGATAGAGGCATTCTGGCTCGCATGTGATCTTCATAACTCCCAAATCTGCCTTTTCATGTGAACTCTGACCTTTAGAATTACCCTTCGGATTATTGACTTGAAACGCTAAAAGTTGAGTTTTAGCTTTTCAGGGAATCTTAGAAGGTACGTTATACTAAATAATTCCTTAGACTTTCGTTTTGTCGGAGATAGAAAGAAATTATATAGCTCGCAGCTTGATCTTTCTTTCTTGGATAATTAGGTGCCTAGGAGCAATAGATAGGATCATTACATGAAGGAAAGCAGGTCAAGTCTCTTGTGAAAATGTATGTCTGTCATCCAGGTCAGTAACTAAACCGTGTACTTGACTTGATGTTCAAGTTTTTTAGTCAATCACCGCAGACCAGAATACCAGATCACTAGATGATCAGGACAGAGGCCATGATGCTGCCCTGTGGGCAATTCACTTATGACACAACCTAGTTTTGTACTAGATTGCCTTTACACAGAACCCTACACCATGGCACAAATACTCAGCCGACAGAACCATATGTTCTTGACTTCTTTCCTGTCCATGTCTTCATATATTAATCTACCATTCCATCTATGTAATTGTGCGGAAGAAAAGGACTTTTGTGGTGCTGCTCTGGGTCTCCACTCTCATATTTGCTAATTGTAACATCCCAAAATTTGCTCTGTGTAAAAAAGTTAATTTGAAGTGTTGGATTTCATTTGGAGTTTTTGCATTTATTTAAATTCCAAATCCGAAATTCAAACCCAAATTTCGAGTCTCAATTCAAATATTGTTTCCAAATCCAAATTCAAATTTCGTAATTTGAATTTTTTTGCGAAATATCTTTGGACCAAGCCCAATTCTTTTTCCCTTTTCCCTTCTTTTCCCTTCCTTCCGTTCTTTCTTTCTTTCCTTTCTTCTTTCCCCTGCCCTGCTCCTTGCTCTGTCCTGAGCCGCAGCCCAGGCCAGCGCGCTAACCCTCGGCCCGACCACGCCAGCCCTGTGCCGCTCACCATCACAGCCGCATTCACGCTGCCCCAACATCGCGTGCCATCAAGACGGCCGTTTTCCGTCGCCGGGTAATGCTGACCGAAACCGCCGCCGTGAATTCCATTTGTGTTCCCGTCGCTCCACTCCCCGTCTTCGTCTATAAAATGGAGCACCGGCACCTCCTTCACCCCTTTCACACCCCCTCCAAATTTCTTTGTCTTCGGAGCGCCACCGCCGTCGCACGAGCTTCTTCTCGAAGACCGGCCATCACCCCCGACTCGTGTTCCTATCGATCCGGTGAGCCCCTTGCTACCGCGCCACATTGTGTTCCCAAGCTCCATGTTCTTTTCCCCTCAATCAATTTTGGATTTCATCGTAGTCCGTCGCCGCATTCGCCTTCTTCAATTTTGGCTGAAACACCTCCATTGCATCGATCTCCCTCTCCGGTTCACTTCTTGAGGTATTGATCGCGTCATAACGTGTTCCCGAGAGTCCTCAACCTTTTCCCCAACTTATTTCGGTCGATTACTCGCCGTGGAGCGCCGCCGCCGTGAGCCCTTCTTCTCCGCTACCGGCCACCGCCGCCCCGCCTCCACGGACCTCCTCCGGCCTCCCCGGGCGGCTCAGTGTGCTCCCCATGCAGTCGCTTTGATTATCTGGGATCGAAAGGAGAGATTGGAAGTGTCTAACATGAAGCACTGCTTTGATTATCTAGGATCGAAAGGAGAGATTGGATTTAAACCAAATTTCAGTTGAATTAAATTGATTATAGTAAGTGATTATTGGAGATTTAGTATTGTGAAATTGATCCAATAAAGGTGGCGATTAAAACAAGAAAAAGATGGATTTTCATAACAACTCATGATGATAATTTTTGGTGAATTGGTTGAATCATGTAGAATGTGTAAACTTGGTGGAATTAATTGGATTATAGAAATACATCATTGCTGGGTTATAGGAATATATCGTTGTTAGATCATAGTAATATATCTTTGTTGGATTACGTGAATATACCATCGTCGAATTATAGGAATACATCATTAATGGATTATAGAAATACATCATTGTTGTATCATAGGATTATATCATGGTTGGATTATAGAAATATATCATTGTTGGATTATTGGAATGCATCATTATCGGATTACATCGTTCTTTGGGTTATAGGAATATATCATTGTTAGATCATAATAATATATCTTTGTTGTATTATAGGAATATATCATTGTTGGATTACGAGGAATATATTATTGTTGGATTATAGAGATACATTATTGTTGGATTATAAAAGTGCATTATTGATGGATTAGTATAAAATGGTAGAACTACTTAGACAAGCTATATCGATCATGTTTATCCTATGGGTGAGAATTATTAATACTACTTTTGTAAATCAGTTTGAGAAATGTATGGCAGTAGGTATTGCCATTGGTTTTTAAAATAAAATGGTGAAAATCTGTTTAGACTTGGCAGATGGTAAGTTCAGGCGGGTGCAGCTAGAGCACAAGAGCTTGTATTGTGTTAAGTTCCGCCGAAGTCATATTAAAGACCGACGCTTGTGACTATCCAAACCACGCAATACCGTACAACCACATGTCCTAAATGAGAAGGACCTGGCCAACTAATTTACCATGTTCTAGTATTACGCCCGCAGGCTGTAGTTGGTAGGTGTTCCTTTCTGGGATTGTGTAGACGATGATAGTTCACGCCCATGTCATCGGGGCTTGCTCTGGGCTATGGTAATAGACATCCATGTCCAAGCAGGTTATCCCTCACAACGGTGAGCTCTAGGTTGATGGTAAATGACATCCATGACTTGGGGTTAGGTCATTGGGCGGATTGGTGTTAGAGCGTGGTATTGTAAAGGCCTTGTGATAATCACTTAATCGTACGCCTAAGGAAGCATGTCATAGCTGACATTATAAGTTGATTATCTCGTGTGGGTCAAGTTATACAGTCTCTGCAGAGTGTAAAACTATTTGAATAGCTGTGCCCATTGTCAAGGGCGGGTAAGGTGCGTTTTCACATGGTAGATTTTGGTTTTGATTTCAAAAGAGTGAATTTTGGGAACCCGGGAGTAGTTGGGACTCTCGGGTAGATATTTTGGCAGCTAGAGCCAGTTGGGCAGCTATCACTATCTTTTGAACATTGGCGGCTAGAGCCTTGATACTAGTGGTTGGTAGCTAGAACCTCCACTAGTGATACAATTAATTAATTTATCGAAACTACTTTTGTCAAATGTGCTTTTATGAAAACTGTTAAAACTTAAAATATTGCTTTGTGCAAAAGAACCATATAAGCCCCATTGTTAAGCTATGCGTATGTATTTTTCCCAAGACTTGCGGGGTATTTTATGTACTTACATGCTACACTCAAAATAAATCTCAAAAGTCTTCAGAGTTGCCGAGGAGGATTGCAACTTCTTCGTGTGTGGCTACAACGAAGGACACCAGAATACTAGGTCGCGAGCCCTCCGTCGATTGCCTGTGAGCATATGGATGAGCTATCGCTTGGAGTTATCTTCTTTTGCTGCAGTTTATTCGAGTTGTTTAGCCTGAAAGAGCGATAATTGTAAGTTTCGACCATAAGATCATTACTCTTTTGTTCTATATTATACAATAGTTTGACGTTTGCAAGTTATGTGTTGATATTCAATGATGTAACTGTGTGCACTAGCTACTGATCCAGGGACTAAGTGCGGATATACACAGAGGATTCCGAATTCGGAAATCTGGGTCCTGACACTAATTATCTCATTTCATCCACTCCAACATCTTATTGATTGTACTTCCATGAAATCTTCGCAGGGTTATATTTTTACCAAACCATATGCTTATGTTGTTAAACATCCGTTAATGTTGTGCCTGCAATCTCCTTTTCAATTGCCTTTGCAGATTTACGTTTCTCACCGCATGATATCATCTCTGCCTACTAACAAGATCCTATACAAAATAAATGATTTTCCTTTTTACCCCTGCTGTAATTCTTGGGGGGCAAAAGTCAGGGTAAATAACAAAAGAGATGCCGATGTTTTTTTTTAAGTTGATTAGTCAAATATTTTGCAAAACAAAATGTATCTTTTGCTCTTTGCACCTCTGAAATTCTCAGAGTTATTGTCGTGCAGCCCTACGTCTATCAGATAAACAATGATAAAATCACCAAATGTGGAGTGTTAAAAAAGAGAAATCCTTCGCTGCAAGCTACAACATTTGCTTCTCGTATTTATCTAATCTGTGGTTTAGACTAGAAAACTGTGCCATATAGATGCAGTGTAGAAAATTGGAGTTTTTAACAATAGAAAAATATATAGTGTTGTGAAACTTTCACTCTGGATTGCAGTGAGAATGAAGCAACTGAAGCCAGCCCTGCTGTATCAGATACAAGACATACAACCATGGATTCCTGGCTGTGTGCTATGTTGCCACCAGTTTGTCCCTTGACTTGCTGTTGGAGTTCGGATGTACCTGGCTAGTTTTGTATCATCTTGATGAAATTACATCGGATTTCATGATTTCATATCAGTGACTATGAGGCTTCAACTCCACACCTGAGAGAGTCTGGCGCCTACGGATTATAGCCAACTCAATGCACAAACCGTAAAAACGAGACGGCCTCAGCTGGGAACCTGGGATGGGAGCCTTTATACGGGACAGCCACCCCAGCAATTCGCAATACCGAAATGATACTTCCTCAGTACCCACTGCCGTTTAATGGCAACCCTATGTTACATAAACCATTGGAACCTGTAATATGTTCTACGACCTTAACGATCAATGTCACAATTTTGCAGCAAAACTAATGTCGCATAGATTTGATCTATCTTTCTCTTATGGCTCTTGCTAGTTTTATGCCTTTTTCTTATGTTATTACCAGAAAATCTTGCTTTATATGATTGTATCGAGCAGACGCTGAATTTTAAGCGCTCCACTGAATGTTCGTACAAAGGTGACAAAGAATCCTGTTCTTTGATTGCTTTACAATTTTAAAGATTTGGAGCATCATTATGTAAAGCAGTGTGTGATACCAACGCATGCAAATTTATGTTAACTGCAGACTATTTTATTATCCTTTCTGGTCCTATGACGATCTCATGACCGAACAGTACAACAGAGTTAGTCACGTATGTACATATGAACATGATCCCAAGTTAAAATGCATTTCTTGCATGTCAGCACACATCATTCAGTTATCAAAGGCTTCTTTTCTCAGATTGTTTACATGATTTTTCTTTGCTCAGTTTTCCTCATATCCTAGCCCTCTCACAGAACAAAGAGAAAGAGAAACGCGGGCGGTGCATGTCTGAATTTTGGCAGTCAGGTCTTAAGTTGTATGTACAGCGGCAGCGGCAAACTCCCATTTGGAAGATGGTCCTCCTCTCTGTTGCGACGACAAGAATTCATGTCATATACCAGAAAATTGTGTTTATGTACCTTTGCAGTGCGCAACAAGAAGCAATATGGCAGACTTACCATTGCTGAGGTTTCCTGTACTCTCTCAAAGGCGGCGTATATCTCATCTCGCACCTTGGCTCCAGTGAGAACAATCTTGCCAGAGACAAATACGAGGAGCACAATCTTTGGCTGCTTCATACGGTAAATCAGCCCACGGAAGAGCTCCGGTTCATACTGTCAATATTAAGCAAGCAGCGGGTTAACAAAATTATCATCTGAATGCATTCAACGCGGCCTAAGGAAGACAAAAATTAAAACAAAATCATGGTGGCCAGTGGAATGTAGAACTAGAAGCCACGTGGCACAACAGTGCTAATCCTTGAGCTATATAAGATAGGAAATCTATCTCAAGATTAAGGTAGGCGAAGAAAGATAACTTCTTAAATTCATCTTAACAGATGGCTCACAGGATACACTTGAGGCATGTAGTCAAAGACAGAATAAACTTAACGCTGGAGAAGGCACCATGGGAATAAGCAAGGCCCTCCAGACGAATAGGAAATTTGACATCACATGAGCCAACAATGTTCTGGATCTTGAAATCCTGATTATCACCACAATCCAATGTGTCAAGATGAGAAATCACGAACAATATTCTGAACAAATGCAAGTGGCACGGGGCATTACCTTGAACTTAGCATCGAAACCGAGCTTTTGGACGATTCGGGCATACTGCGCTGGCAAATGATAAAAATTGTTACAGAGCAATTCAGCAAAAGCTGAAAATAGGATCAATGAACAATTTCTCCCTACATAATTGAAACATCCAGCATTCCTAAGCATATGTAATGATGAAATAGTTTGATCATTGGCTTTTACCTTCCTTGCAGCAAGCTTTGAATGTTCTTCGCTCTTTGCTCCGGTGAAAACCATCTTTCCTGATGCAAATATCAATGCTGTCGTCTTCGGCTCCCTTATCCTCATGATAACCGCAGCAAAACAGCTGAATTAGAAAAGGTTTATGAAATGGAGGAGAATCATTGGTATCAACGGAGTGGGTTAGATTGGATCACTCAGGGTGATGCAAACACTGGTTATTTTCACAATTATGCTAATGGAAGGCAAAGGAAGAATTACATTTCCAACCTGAAATATGATGGAGCTCTTTTGACCAACAAAGAGGAGATTAGGAGTCACATATATGATTTTTATAAAAAACATTTTTGGTTCTGAAGGAAGACAAGAGGTGGGTTTGGCCAATGCGATGTGGAGTAGAAAGTTGAGAGTCTCAGACTTGGATAATATAGGCCTGATGCAGGATTTTACTGAGGATAAAGTCTGGCAAGTCATTAAAGATCTTCCAAGCAATTTTGCTCTTGGCCCTGATGGCTTTCCAAATTTCTTTTATAAGGAATTTTGGGGGTTTTAAGAATCAATTCCTTGGGTTGGTTAAAGACTTTTCTAAAGGTACTCTGGATCTGAAAAGACTGAATTTTGGGGTGATTACTCTTATTCCTAAACTCTTAGAGGCTAATAATATTAAGCAATTCAGGCCTATCTGTCTTTTAAATGTCAGTTTTAAGATTTTGACCAAGCTGTTAGCTAATAGACTAGGGCTGATTGCTGACAAGATTATTAATGATTGCCAACATGCTTTTATCAAAGGTAGACATATTTTGGATGGAGTGGTTGCTCTTCATGAGATTACTCATGAAATTAAGGTCTATAAGAAAAAAGGGGTGATTTTGAAGCTTGATTTTGAAAAAGCTTATGATAAGATCCAGTGGGGTTTCTTAGAAGAAGTAATGATGAGAAAAGGTTTCTCTAAGCTTTGGATTGATCAGGTCATGAGAACAGTTAGAGGGGGAAAGGTCAGTGTTAATGTCAATGGGGAAATTGGTCCTTATTTTAATACCTATAAAGAATTGAGGCAAGGAGATCCTTTATCTCCTCTTTTATTCAACCTGGCTGTAGATGCTTTAGCAGAGATTATCAATATAGCACAAGATAATAATCTGATTAAAGGAGTGATTTCTCATTTGATTCCTGGGGGGGGTCTCTATTCTGCAGTATGCTGATGACACTATGCTTATGGTGGAGTATGAGGAGTCTTATCTTCTTAATTTGAAATTTCTTTTGTATTGTTTTGAATAGATGTCTGGATTGAAAATAAATTACCATAAGAGTGAAGTTTTTGTGTTTGGGGTGACAAAGGAAGATGCTGACAAAGTTGCAAACATTGTCAATTGTAAACTGGCTTCTCTGCCTATGACTTACCTGGGGATAATGATTGAAGACAGATCTATTGGGGTGAAAGCAGTAGACAAGGTGATTAACAAGCTAACCAAGAAGCTAGATAACTGGAAAAGTAATTTCTTATCTTCTAGAAGCAGATTAATTTTGGTTAACAGTAGTTTGAGCAGTCTTCCTACTTATACCATGGGTTTCTATAGATTGAATGAGGAGGTGCACAAACGCATGGATACTATCAGAGCTAGATTCTTTTGGAGGGGGTCTAGAGATAATTTTAAATATCATATGGTTAAATGGGATGTAGTTTGCAGACCTAAAAAGTTTGGGGGGCTAGGTGTGATCAACACCAGGGTCATGAATGATTGCCTTATTGCTAAATGGATTTGGACGATAAACTCATCTACTACTGAACTTTGGTTTAGAATTTTAAAAGCTAAATACTTTCCCAATCGTGCTTTCAGGGATGCTAACATTCTTGTAGGTTCCCAATTCTGGAAATAGGTTGTGAGAGCTTCCCAATTCTGGAAACATGTGCTGAGCTAAGACTGTTTTCAATTGGGGTGCTAAGTACAAGCTTGGGAATGGGCATAATACTTCGTTTTGGGGAGATGTTTGGTCTGGAGAATGTCCCTTTAAGGTCAAATACAAGAATTTGTTTAATATTTGTCATTTTCTTGATATGAGTGTGGCTAAGGGTTTGACTGATGATAATTGGAATATTACTTTCAAAAGGGGTTTTGGGGAAGAGGAATCTATTCAATGGAAAAGCTTAAAAGATAGGTTAACTGATGTGGATTTTGATGACAATAGGGACAGAGTTATTTGGTGTTTTGAAAAATCTGGTATGTTTTCAGTGAAATCTTTATATAAACATTTGATCTTTGGTGGTGTTGTTTGTAGAAAAATAAAAAAGTTATGGAAGAGCAAAATTCCTCTTAAAATTAATTTTTTTATGGCAATGTTATCATGACAAAGTTCAAACTATGGAACAACTTAGCAAAAGAGGGTGGAAAGGGGGGTGAACTGTATTCTCTGTGATGACATTGAAAGCATCGACCACATTTTGTTCTCTTGCATTCTGGCTAGGTTCTTCTGGTTGTGTATCAAAGAAGTGCTTAACTGGGAGCGTGTTCCAAATTCTGTTGATGATTTCCAATTGAACTGGTTAGATAGAGTGGGGCTACTAATTACAATGTTATGTTGTTTAGTTTTGCAGCTTCAGCTTGGAATCTCTAGAAAGTTAGAAACAAAATGGCGATTGAGGGGGTTTTTCCTCGACAACCTATGGATGTGATATTCAAATTTCTATCTTGTTTGTAGTATTGGCAAACTCTCATAAACGGGGCTGAGCGTAGTAAATTGGACGACTTCTTGAAGAACATTGAGGACTGGTCTAAAGCCTTTTGTAATCAGGACACTTCTGTGTGTCTTCCTGTAATAACTTAATCTGGTTGGCTCACCTTTTTCTTAGTTTGGGTGGTTTACTTTGTTGAATTTGGTCTTTTGTAAACTGGTGCTCCCAGTAACTTGTCGTCAGACTTCTGTGTAAACTTTTATATGCTTTCTATAAAAGCTGGGTTTATCCCCTTTTATAAAAAAAAACGTTGTCAAAGAGCACAAATGATACAGTCAGATTGTTGATAAATGAATTCAATTACTCCATGTAACGCCCCCATTATGCTCGACTAAGTCAAACATAACAAAGATCGTCACATAACAGAGTTGCACCAGGCTCAGCTAAGGAAACAACAACATGCACAAGAAGAAAAAATTTCACCGTTTAGTATAGGTGCCTTATTCATATAGCACATGTAGTGCTTCCTTAGGTCTAGCTACAATGATACTACACCGCCCGCATATTTATTACAAAGTCTTCTAAGACCTCCCTCCTGATGTTCTTCTACTCCTCAAGGTCTTGGTAGCCAGTTTCTTCGGAATCATAACCCTCTTCATCAGCATCAACATCATAATAAAGACCCACATCATTATGAGTATCAGCTTCTACCTTATCAGAGTGTATACACCACAGAGTCTGAAAAACAACAATGAAGCAAGTCTGAGTACTCTACAAGCCGCGGAAAGGTGATGCATGCATTAGTATATACTCCCAGCCACCTAGCCATGCTTCCAAAAGTAATTTGATAACAAGATACCCTTACCCATTTGTTAGAAAAAACAAATTTTAATTTAGAAATCTACTGACGACGGAGTGATGTGAGATCTTACAACCTGTGTTAGAGGAAAACCCGCACGACGCACTTCCAAACCCGAAAGCTAGGAGTGATATCGCGTTTTACTCTAATCAGAGGTGTACAACTTTGCCCATAGCATCACTTGGCTTAAACTGTCACTAGTCCTTTGCACTACCTTTGGTGCATGACTAAGCCAAGGAACCAGAACCTTTTAGCCAACCCGTACTCTGAACTCTGTCTAGTTGGCACAAGACGAATTGTTGTAGTGGTCGCAACCACTACTCCACCTTGTCTTAGCAAAGGCCTGCGAGTCGAGACCCCTACCTGGTAGTCTTGCCCTAAGGTGACTGCCCCTACCTAGAAACAGCCACCTTCTCACCCGTTGCAGAGACAACTACTTGGCATGGTTAATCAGTCCAGCCCGTCCCATTCTAGGTCTATGGTTAGTACAATTTGTGCCGCTTTTGAAGTAAGAGCTAGTTTGGTTATATCCTTAAGTTCAATCCCTATGTAGAAGAGTCCTGACTTCCGCAACATAACCCTACCTAGGTTGTTCTTGCCCTGAACACCTCTACCCACCAAATGTTTCCTTCATAACCCCCCTGGGTCATGAACAAATAATATTGCTAAATCACCAATGGATCTCCCTGGTCCACTTAACACCAATTTAATTGTTATTAAAATTTCATTTTTGGTTATCGTGCAATAATTTCAAAAATCAGCCGACAACCCAGTAAATGAATTTTAAAGACATGATCAAAGGAGTGACTTGTCTGAGTAAGCTTCGACCAGATTGAAGCACCAAAAGCACGTCCTAAGTGTCCTAGGTAGCTCCCGAGATCGACTACTAATAATAATTTGAAATTAAGTTTTTAAAGCATTCGTTAGTTATGTTCTAAGTATGATGCAAAGCCTTAATCATGCATACTCCTAAGTACGATGCAAAACCTTATTCATGCATGCTGCGTTATTTTAATAAATTACAGAGTGAATAATTCCTACTGTTTTTCAAATTAATACCATATAAATTTAATTCAAGGTGTATGTGTAAATGCAATAGGAAAATGAAAAGGAAAACAATTCAAAAGACACACTATTGCTCATGGGCTAAAACCCAACCCCCCCGCCCACTCTTTCTCTCCTCAGCCAACCGGCCCGCCCGAGCCCATGTGCCACCTCCCTTCTTAACCCTACCCAAACATTATCCTCTCACTCTCCTCACTTCACTCCCTCTCTCATAACTCTCTCTCGGTCGCTCCTCTCTCTCTCGCTCTCCCTCTCTAGACCGACCGTCGTCACCTAGATCTACCGCCTCCAACAGCCTCCCTTGCCGCTAGCGACCTCCCTTGGCTTTCTTCTACTTCCTCAACTTATTCCTCCCACTCACTTGTGCCGCCGCCGCCCCGATCTAAAACTCCAGCGGTCTTTATCGCCGCTGATGTTGTCCACCTGTTCCTCTACCCCACCTCCTGAAATCGGATGGCTCCGCCACCGCTTATAATCGCCCTCGCCATGCTCCACCGCTACCATTGAAGCCACCAGCTTCGGCGATGCTCCTACGACGGTGTTGAGGCCTCCCGTGATGACCTCTACCAACTGGGCCCCTCGATGGTCTAATCGCCCCACCCTGATCGAATCAGCGCTGTCATCTTCCTCAACTCCGGCGTGGCCTCCTCTTCGGTGACAACCCAACATCGATGGCTACAACTTAGCACAACCCTTCTTCAAGGCGCAGACGCGCTTGTCCACCGTGCATCGTCGAAGACCGGTCGTTGAAGAGGCCAAAGAGTCTGGGCACTCGTTTGTTGGGTTTTATAACAGTTGGTCTAGACGTAGAGGCAGACCACCGTCGACATCCCCGTGGGAGGAGATGAGCTGGAGTTGTCGTCTCTCTTCTACATGCCGTCCACCGTTGTCATCGAGTGGAGGGGCCGCTTCCCTCACCCACTACATTCTGATGGCTTGATGGTCGTCTTGTTAAAGTGGAGTGCTTGCCGTGGTTCTTTCATCCGTGGCGGAACTTTGGTTCTCCATACTTTTGCTTCTACTCCTCTCTCAAGCACTGTGCGTTGGTGAACCACTGCATAGCTAACTTGACTATCAGAAACTTCAGCGTGTTTAGGTGGCGGGGACGTCATCATTCCTTTGGCTACGGTGTGTGGCATAGGTGTGTAAGAGTCGATCGATGTCCGCCGTGACTAGTTGGTGTTTGCCCTAGCTTGTGTATTAGGTTGCTTAGCTAGGTGTTTAGAGAGGTTACTTCTCTGTCTGTGGTGTTTCCCCATTTGGATCTGTGACTATATCTCTTTCTATTTTTTCTCCTGCTTTATTAATATAATAGACAGCTTATCTGCCTATTCGTAAAAAAAAGCCTCGTACAACTAAAATAAACATAGTGCGATTACTTTGTCATTGACCTATTTTCACTTAACACACATCGTAAAGGTGCTGGCATGATCTCACACTACTAATTTAATACAGTTCAACGAACAAATATGAAAAGAATTACATGTGTTAATAAAATATACTAATATTCTCAAGAAATCCCACCCAGCCCAAAGAACCTCAGATATGGAGGAAAGGTGAATTTTTTTTATTAATTAACCCTTTTTTAATTTTATTTTAAAGTTAACCTCCGACGAATTTTATTTCTAATTCAAACCTCTTTGGTCACGTCACCACTTGTAGCGTGACAAAACAACACTATCACGCCAGTCCATATCCGGAGGAGCTCTTGTCACGCCATGGGTGGTAGCATGACCAAAAGTGCTATTTGGGAACTTATCCTATAGCGTGACAATGTTATTTTGTCACGCCACGAGTGGTGGTGTGATCAACGGGGTCAGAATTGGAAATAAAGTTCGCCGAGGTTAACTTTAAAATAAAAATTAAAAAAATGTTAATTAATAAAAATTATTCTGAAAAGGTGTTAACCGTTCCAATTCAGGAAAAAACGAAAAATTGTGTCAGAAGTGGGATTTGAACCCACGCCCTCGTTAGAGGACCAGAACTTGAGTCTGGCGCCTTAGACCACTCGGCCATCCTGACCTTCACGTTCAGGGTATACTATTTAATGTATGTGTTTATATTAGTTATTGCGAATAAACCCCTACCGTATTAATTAATATTCATAGGTAGCCCTTTTTCTTTCTAGAACTAACCATTCTCTCTCTCTCTCTCTGAAACACCCAAATTTGACCTATAGCTTAATTAGGCCCAGCTTGTACAACATATACCATCGTGCACGTCCCACTAGGGAGCGAATTACTAGTAAGGGCCTGTTTGATAAACTTCTACTCAAACTTCTCGGTTGATTCTCGTGGAGCCGCATCAAACACCCCGATTCTCAAAACACCCGATTCGATTCTCGTGGAGCTGTCTCAAAAATACACTAGCGAGGAGAAGCAGCTTTTCCTTGGATTCTCCCGAGAATCCAACTTGATAGAGCAAAATACCCATTGAAGTTCTAATTATTTACCCAAGAAAATGCCATTACTTGCCCCCAAGACGCATTCTTCGGCTTAAACGCGCTTTCTTCTTTCTTTCCCTCACGAGCGACGCTGAGCATCACCGCTTCGCCGCCGAAACCCTCCGCCGCTTGCACGGTACTACCATCCTCCCCCCGTCCCCTCTCTCTCTCTCCTAGATCTCCCGCCGCCCCCGCCGCCACAAGACGCGAAGCTCGTCGCCCGCCCGAGGGCCTCCACCTCCTCACCCAAGACCTCACCGAGCCACCGCCCCACGCTTCTCCTCATCGCCGCCCCCTCTTCGCGCTCACGCCCCGCCTCGACTCGACCTCGCCTCCTCTCCATCGCCATTCGCTCCAATAACTCGCGGCATCCATCCAGCCGTGAAACAACGCTGGCGCCCGCAATCGCTTCATGACTTTGATCAGCTCCATCTCCGAAGAAAACACTCGAGGCCGAGAAGGACTTGTTAGACGCCAAAATTGCCGAGTACAAAGCAGCGATGAGGTCGACACGGCGCGCCATGTTGCGTGGGACGGAGGACGAGAAGGAGGGGAGGAGGGGGTAGAGGTGTTCGGATTGGGGAAGGCGTGGAGATGGACTTTGCGAGGGTGCACATGATGATGCTGCGCGAGTGCAGGAGGCTCAAGGAGGGGCTACCGATCACGATACCGGAGGAAGATTCTCAATCACATCTTCGCTAACCAGGTGAGCATGGGAGTTCTCTATGCAGTTTTATTTGTCATGGGCTTGCACGTTTGCAATGCAGTTCTAGCCATTTGATTATTTGTGATTGTTATGCTTGGAACTCTGGAGAAAATGTGTGTTGTGTGTGCAGCTTGGTTCGTGCCGTCAAGTTTCAACTTTGTTTAAATAGGTTCTCTAGCTTTGTAAATTAATACAAGTCATGTCTTGAGTTTTGAATTTTGATGTGTGTGTTGGCACAATATTCTTGCTCGTGCTTTTCTGATGGAATTGCATGCAGTGTTATTAGTGGTTTCTACACTTATCAGCAGAAGTTTATTAGGTGCATTTTTGCTGATGAGGCGCCAATCTATTTTATTATGTAGTTTATCCAACGTTTGGTAGTCAGCATTGTGTTTTGCTCACAGTTACCCCCTGTATCTAGTTTCACTCATCTATTTAAATTTGTAGACAGGCTGATGCAAAAAAATCATGCTCTAAGTTACATGAGCTTTGTTTTCCATAGGTTATGATCTTAATTGGGGAAACAGGTTCTGGGAAAAGCACACAGTTGGTTCAGTTTCTTGCTGACTCGGGTCTTGCTGCTAATGGCTCAATTGTCTGTACTCAACCTCGGAAAATTGCTGCTATATCATTGTCAAATAGAGTAGATGAAGAAAGTAATGGCTGCTACGGGGACAATTTCGTGTTGCCATATTCAACCTTTTTAAATTCTCAAGATTTCAGTTCCAAGATCATATTTACCACAGATAGTTGTCTTTTACATCACTGCATGAATGATATGGGCTGGGATGACATTTCATATATTATCGTTGATGAAGCTCATGAAAGAAGCTTGAACACTGATCTTCTCTTAGCTTTGATTAAGAAGAAGCTGCTTGATAGGTTGGATTTGCGACTTATTATAATGTCTGCCACTGCTGATGCTAATAGACTTGCTGAATACTTTTATTGCTGTCAAACATTTCATGTTAAGGGGCGATCTTTTCCTGTTGAAATTAAATATGTCCCAGATATATCAGTGGAGGCTTCCTTCAATACTGTGCCAAACCTTCCACGTGGTGCTTGTGTTACTGCTTCGTATGTTTATGATGTTGTAAGAATGGTAACCGTCATTCACAAGAATGAAGAAGAGGGTGCTGTTCTTGCTTTTCTGACATCTCAATTGGAAGTTGAATGGGCTTGTGAAAATTTCAGCGATACAAATGCTGTTATACTTCCGATGCATGGAAAGCTTTCCCATGTAGAACAGAGTCTTGTTTTCAAAAGCTACCCTGGAAATCCATCATTTCAATACTTGTACCTAATATCATTTAATAATCATTTGAACACTTTTACAATATGAATGTGATATCTCCAGCTTCATCTATCGCAGCGACAACAAAGACAAAATTTGATTATACAGTTATAATCCATCATGAAGTGTAAATGCAATATAACCTGTCATTGTGTAAAGATACAACATATATATATTCACATGGCCTAAACAAATTTAGGGAAAAATTCTATAATTTGTGTACAAATACATAGAAGAAAGACACAAATACAATTGAATTATTACAACCAGGTAACATGGTCTATTTGCCTCTAATCCCCTCATATGGAATTGGGAGCCAACCTACCACCAAACGCTTTTAACACACAGCCTCCAGATTATCGAGAAGTGGATTCTCGAGAATCGAGAGAGAGAATCTGGAAAATGAGAATCTGGAGCTCTACCAAACAGGGTCTAAGTATCACGGCGTGAGAAAAATAGCTAGGCTCTTCCCACTTGCAGGGTGAAAACTGAACGAATGGAACACCACAAGTCCACAGTCTGCAGCTCTGCAAGCAAGCATCCATCCTCCCCAAAAAAAAAACTACTTTTGCAAGCAAAGCATCAGACTTGGCAGCATAATAATTTGACTAAGCATATTCATTATGGATTCCATAGAAGGGTCGACCAGCAATGATTGTTCCTTTGATTTGGATGGTACGGCCCGCTGATCCGGGACTTTGTAGTCGTGGTTTGGCACTGCCTACTACTGGGCTCTTAGATACCTTTCACATTCCGTACGAAAAGAGTCACTTTTGCAATTACATCTCGAAACAACGTCATTTAGACTATCAATACTACAATGTAATAGCAACTCAAGCTACCACCGGTAGCATCTAAAGTGACATTGAAATCACAAGCACCTGACAAAATGAGTACAAAATGTCGTCTTCGTTCCGAGTATAGGTCAATCGGCATGGCACCGTCGTTTTCTCGCTCGATCAAACCCAACCAACCACAGTTTACATAGAACAAATTACGAAGGAATATTACTCTGTTTCGTGCGAAGTTTACGTAAAATTATTTTCTTTTCTTATTTTTGAAACGTGAAATTCTTACGTTCTAGACAGTTTGTAAACGCTTTTATTCAAACGATCTACCCCATCCTTGTCTCCTCTCAACATCGATGCGTAAGTACTGGGAGGCTCAATTCAATTAATAGTTGAGGAGGATGTTTGCGAAAGATCAAGACGCGCGTTAGGCCAAGATAGTGCACCATGTTCCCGAAAAGGGGTTGGTGGTGACAAAGAAACTGCTCTGCCTATGAGGCAAGAACACGGCTTCAGACAAAAACAAACAACACAACAGGGCGGCTGTCTGCTAGTAAAGGACTTCTAGAAGGTGCACGCACACCAACTACATCATGTGTGTTCTCCCAAACAGCGTTATCCCTTCAAAGGGCCTGTTTGGAACATATGATTGAAAAACACACAAAAAAAAACGTTGGAATACATGTTTGGATAAGTTATAGGGAAAACGTAGATATAGGAAATATGCTTTGATCAAGCGTACGAGTAAAATTCGCTTTCGGTATTTGACAAACAGAACATGCAGATGTGCTATTCGAAAATACACTTCTACTGTTATACATAATTCTCAATTGTTGAGGAACCGTCGCTGGCAAATTCAGTTCGAACGATCACCTCGTAGACAAGCGTAGAATCGCTTAGAATAATACAAGAACAAACATTACAGAATAGTAGATTAAACATAGAGATATAAATGGACTTCTTGCTTCTCTTTATTGCTTTTCTGTAAATAGTAATACAATGGTTGAGGGTCCCCTCCTTTATATAATCTTCAGGATGGATGAGGAGTCCATCATGGACCAGACCTGCAAAGTCTAGGCATAGGGTTTCCTAACACTCCCCCTTAGGCACTCATCTGTTATGTTCATGTCTCGTCAAAACTCCACAAAAACCCAGTAGAAATTTTTTTAGAGAAAGAGTACATGATACACGTTCCATTGTACTGCATGAATTACCTCATTAAAAACCTTAGCCGAGAAACTTCAGGAAAACTCGTCAAGAGAAAAAGAGTACAATCCACCCAATTTCATTTAATCTCTAGGATTTATTCTTTGTGTACTCGATCTTCGTGATCAAGTTTCACTAATAAGTTCATGAAGATTCTTTCCCTAAATTCTGCACTTCTCTAAGTTTCATCATTCCAATTCCATGTATACACCTTTCAAAGTTAGATGCTAGAAGTGACTTAGTGAATAAATCTGTAAGATTTTCGCATAACTTAGTTTGCAGTACTTTAATTTTGTCCATCTTTTGCAATTCATGAGCATAGAAGAACTTGGGGTTGATATGCTTTGTGAGTTGACTCTTCACATAACCCATTTGCACTTGTACAACACAGACTGCATTATCTTCATAGATAATAGTGGGGGTTTGCGTGGTATTCAATCCACACGACTGTTGAATGTGGTGAATCATCCGTCGAAGCCAAACACATTCTTGTGAGGCCTCATACAACGCTATGATTTTTTAGTGGTTCGTCGAAGTCGATACAATACTTTGCTTAGATGATTTCCATGAAATTGCAGTTCCACCACATAGGAATATATAGCCTATTTGCGACTTAGCTATATGCGGGTCCGACAGGTACTTGACATTTGCATAGCTTTGAAGGGTATGCCTTTTCAAAGCCGAGCCTTTCTAACACCTTTTAAGTGTAGGCTGACTGATGCGCTTAAACTGCAAGACTAGGCAATATTTGGTTTTACCTAAATTGTAGGACCGAAACAGGCGACTAGAGGGGGGGGTGAATAGGAGCGCCTAATCTTTTTGCAAAGATAATGGATTCAATTCACAATTCGCAAATCACTCCAATAGCTATGAGAGCTATGAAGATTAATGCTTAAGCACAGTGAAAAACTTGTAATGAATCCACTCCTAAACCCTCAAAGCACAGCAGCAAACTCCCTAAAGAAGTTCTGAAAAATCAGGGAAATCAGTACTACCACAGTGAAACCAGCGGTACTACCTATATTGTCCTGGAGTTCGTCCCGACAGCTGAAAAACCAAAACGAAAATTGGCACAACTTTTGATCTACAAGGGCAAACTCCGCGAAACTTGAAACACAACTTCTCTAGGATATTAGGAACATTCCAATCAAAGATCGCAGAGATCCATGCCAAGGTTCATACCTTTTTCAGTTTGAGAGAAGTATGTTCCTGGAACAGAGAAAACAGCCCGAAATCCAAGACCAAAATCGATGAAACTTTTGATCCTCAAGGTCAAACTTGATAAATGTTGAAACACAGCTTCTCTAAGAGGTTAGGAACCTATTCCAAACAAGGATCAAATAGATCCACACAAAAGTTCCAACCTTTAACGATTTGACTGAAGCTGTTTCAAGAACTGAGCAAAATACGAAAACTGAATCAAAGACTTGCTTGTGGAAGATTGATGATCCGGATCATCCTAGATGTAATCCCACATATCATAGCAAGCCAAAACACAGCAAGAACACAACAGAGGATTCACAGAACAAAGAAAGCCCCAAAATCAAGGATAGACAATAAGAATAGAAAGGGACTGAACTTGTGAAATCATTGGTTGGATTGATTTCAGATAGATGGAAGATTGTTGTTTACAGCCACTCCAATTCTGGAGGACAAAGCTCAACTCGTGAGCACTCACTCTCAATCCAAACCCTAGAACCTAGCTCTCCCCTCTTTTCTCCTCAAAACCCTAAAACCAAAATAGGGCACACACAAATGGGGTTAGCTCTGGTGGCTCTCCTCGGCAAAGAAGAAGAACACGACCAAAGAGTCACACCCTCTATTTATATGGAGACTAGCATCTAGGGAATATTCCATTAGAGCACCCATTAAACCCTAACACACAATGGGTTAACACATGCACGCATCTCAAAGCGCCGTCTTCATCATCATCTTCGATTGGCCTAAACCGCTTCACCATGCGCCGAATCGCTTCGCAGTTTAGCCAAAGGCCACCAAGGCAGTATTTGGTAAAATTACCAAAATACCCCTTCTCGATCCTTCTCCAAGAATCGAGTCCACAGATCGTGAAGCAATCCCATGCTTTACCACGTGTAGGTTGATCAACGGCTCCATGTTGTCAAGTCTCTCCCGTCCGGATCCCACCGGCACCACTGAGCACTTGCAACGACTCCCGCGCCGCTTGATCTAACCAGTCACACCGAACTGCCCGTTCGGTCACCCTTGTCCATTTTGCGCTACGCTTGAGTCCATTGAACTCACCCGGCATCCGTTCTGGACCTCAGCTCTCCAAGCTTAGTCCCGATCCACCTCGCCACTGACCGTCATAGACATGTAAGCCACCTGCACAGCAATAGACCAAGAAACCATTTTCGGGAACAAGTTCTTCACAACTTGACCCACGTTAGCCAAAACATGCATCATGCAACACATATGCACTGATGAACATGAACTTGACCTAACCCAAAATCAAATCTCCAAGAAATTTGACAATCAAAACAATTCAATCCATAAGTGGTACTACCGCCATATATCCACCGGTATTACCGCAACGCGGTCATACCGCTCAAGCAACTGTGGTCGTACTGCAACCTGGAGAAATCCCAAAATCTCCAAACATAACTCCTCTGGAAATTCCATGCTACTTACAAGTGGTCTTACCGAAATGCGGTACTACCGCCGTACAAAACACGGTACTACCGCTCTCCAAGAAATCCAAACACAAAAGACACCTTCTCTGGAAAAAAACGTACTGCCATTTACCTTATGGTACTACCAAGTCACGGTACTACCGCCACTTCCCTAGCAGTACTACCGCTCCACAAAAATCCGCAAAGTCCTCAGAACAACGTCCTTTGCCACGTAGACACTCCAGATCAACCCGGCCGATTGGACCTCGTGTCAAAACCGTCAGATCAGGGGCACTGTTCAAAGTTCGAACGTCCACGTGATCTGGGCCGTCTGATCTAGGCGTCGTTCGGACGGTTCGAACGTTTCACATGATCTACGCCGTTCGATTTCAATCGGACGCTTCGCACGAACCCTACACGTTCGGAATCGACACTTGCGGTAGTTCCGCTCCATCTTGCGGTTATACCGCCCACCGGTAGTACCACGGCCACAATGTCAGTACTACCGCAAAACCTGACACTTGCTAAAAACTACAGAATTCAACAAACTTTCAAAGCAATTGCCAATTGTCTCATCACCTAAGATCATGAGCATGTCCACATGACATCCACAATGTCCTCATGACATCCACATAAATCTTTCGTTTCAAACTTCGACTCTAGGTAAGAGCTTGCTTTCTTAATACCTTCTAGGGTTCTGATGATGTTCAGATCATGTACATACCTTGAGATTATACAAAATTCATCCTGGGATCGTCGTATAAATACACAGGGACAATTCTCATTATTCATGTAGTCTTTCTTGCATAGAAAGTCGCTTCAAGCGATTATATCACATCCTGCCTGATTGCTTAAGTCCGTACAATGACTTTCTGAGTTGCACACTGTACAGATTTCTATTTGTTCTGTCTTGGTCCGGGACAGGGATACCTTTAGGTACCTTCATCTAAATGTTTGAATCCAAATTTCCATAGAGGTATACAGTTACCACATCCATCAATTTCATTTCTAAATTCTAGTTTACTGCCATTGAGATTAAAGATCTAAAGGTAGTTCCGCCCATGACCGAGGAATATGTTTCTTCATAATCAACTCCTGGACGTGAGTGAAACCTTGTGCAATGAGCCTTGCTTACAATTTCATTATTTTCACTTCTCTTTCGAACAAATACCCACTTATGCCCTATGGGGTGCACATAGGGAGGCGTGTGGCTTATAGGCCCAAACACCTCTCTTTTATTCAGAGATAATAATTCAATTTCTATTGCCTTGTTCCAATCTTCTCAATCTGATCTTTTCTTATATTCAGCGAGCGATGTAGGCTCTGGATCAAGATCGATGATTGTGGTAATTTTCTTTGCAAAGTAAATATCAACATTAGCTGTTGTCTAATTCATAGATTCTCCCGTGGTCACCAAGTTTATAGCTATTTCTTCATAGGGCGATTCTTCTAATGATTCTAAAGCTTCTACTTGTCCACCGCTGCTTCCAATTATGGGGGCAAGTCCCATTAGTTTTTCAGCTCCGATGTATGCGCACACATCCATGCTTATATCTCCTCTTGTGGGAATGTTCAAATCCGGTATGCCTCTTCCTGAAGGTTCCATACTGATGTCAAGTCTCAACTAGCTCCCCTTCTGGTTCTGGGGAACTTCAGTGATCGGCTGTGTCAAGTTCTTCTTATCCTTTTTCACTAGGCGTCCCCAGTTACTTCGGATTCGAGGAGCCAGAGTTCTCGTCCTATTATGAGGCATCATGACAGGATTAGGGATACTATTTTCTTTCTTCAGTATTTCAACCCTCTCTGGTGCATTGCGTGCAGGCACATGCGACTTGGTCACGCTCTTCAAATTACTAAAGTGGTCAGGCAGTTGATTCGTTAATGCTTGCAAATCGATTATCTTCTAGAATTTAATTGTCTTCTGGACTTCTATTATCTTCTGGACTTCTCTATTTGCTTCACTAGTGAGTGGGTCATGTGCATGGATTCCCGTAGCTTGCCACGTTATTTCTCGATATTTTTTCATCATGGGGTTGATTTCCTCCCCTTAATGATGGGAAACTATCATCATCAAATATGCTATCAGCGAAGCTGGCGGTATGCAAATCTCTAGTCATAGGGTCCAAACACCTGATTATGGATGTTATCTCATAACCAACGTATATCCCAGACTTTCGAAGAGGGCCTATTATAGTTCGTTGTGGTGGTGGTATAGGTATATAAACCTTGCAACCAAATCCGCGAAGATGAGAAATTTTTGGTGCTGACCCTTGCGCTAGTTGCATAGGTGGATGGATGTTATATGCCGGTGGTCTAAAATTGATGAGAGTTGCTGCGTGCAGGACTGCGTGTCCCCAATATGTAGTTGATAAATTACAATTCTGCAAAATCTGCTAGTCCATTCTGGGTGTGAACATATAGTACGGAATGCTCAACTTTAATTCCTATTTCTATGCAATAATCATCAAATGTATTTGAAGTAAATTCTCTGGCGTTGTCCATTCTGATGAACTTCACATGATGATCTGGGAAATTATTTTTCAATTTTAATTATCTACGAGACTAACTTTGCAAAAGCATAGTTTCTCGTAGACAATAAACATACGTACGACCATTTCGAGCAAGCATCGATGAGCACTATAAAATACCTAAATGACCCTAATAGAGGTTGTATAGGACTGCAAATATCTCTCTAGATACAGTCTAGGAATGCAAGGACTTCATCTTTCGCTTTTAGAGCAGAAGGTCTAGTAATTAATTTTCTGGTGGCACATACGGGGGACACAAAATCTTCCTAATTTGAGAAATTCTTTACATCGATATTATGTCCCTGTGAATTGTTAATTATATTTTTCATCATTCTAAGACCTAGATGGCCTAATCTATCATGCCAGAGACAGAAAAGTTCATAGCTTCTAAATACGGTTTTCAGGGTAGTATAGGCTGTGGATGCCTTAATATTAGTGTAGTATAGCCCAGTTGCATATGAAGTAAGTCATTCTAATAATTTCGCTTTCTTCACGCTTTGTAATGAGCAGGTATTCCTTACCATACTCTTCTTCAGTCTCTACATGGAAACCGTTAGCGCGAATATCCTTGAGAGTTCTAGTTGATTCTAGGTACAACAAGGCTTATTTAATGACCAAAGTTGTACCCATCGGAAGTATAATTGTGGCCCTTCCTGAGCCTATTATACAAGTATCGCTGTCTGCGATTATCGTAAGACTGCCAGCATTCTTGCTGATCGACTGAAAAAAATCGTCTCTCTCAAGATGGTATCATTGTGCCGCTATTCGCTAAGCACACTTTCTCCATAGGGCGCCACACGCGTTCTGATACTTCAAATACCATAACATAACTTGCTATTATAAATACGAGAATATAAGCCTTGTAGGACTCATCATAAGAATTTAATGCTATGCTCTCCTAGAGCTTACAACCATTATTCAAAGAATAAAATAATTCAAAGTTCTATCACAACCACTAACTACAAGTGATGGTAAAAGGATCTAAGTGCAATGCGTGCACTAGATCGAATCAACAAAGTATGTAGAAACTTCTGCCTAAATCTACTTCATGACGATCTTCACCTCTTGGGCAACTACGGTAGCGGCCGCAGCGATGTCCAAAGGAGGGGTGATGGGGGCTGCTACTGGGCTGTCCGCATCCATGAGTGCAACTAATGGGTATGGATCCTCCATGCCTACAATGGCGAGGTGTGCCTCATGTTGTCCTTTGCCCTTCTTCTTAGACTGGAAAATATCAATAACGTGCGACCCACAACCTTACCCTTCTTGCCCCTCTCCTTTGTGAGAGGCTTCCTCACCTTGTAGCTGTTAGCATTGGCTTCATGGCCTACATTGCTATTAGGTGGCTGTGAGATTTAGTTCTTCCTTAGAACATCATCTTGAGCTTCCGCAACTTGCATGATGTCAATCAATTCGGCATACTCCTTGTAGCCGTCTTGACGATAGTCGTGTGCGGATTGCACCGCATTCGGGTGAAAGGTAGAGAGAGTCTTCTCAATCTTTTGCTCATCCGTGATTACCTTACCACAGAGTTGAAGATTGGCATAAATTTTGTACAAATTCTGGCCATACTGGGCTAGCTCTTCGAACTCTCGGTTCGTGATGCCAGTCATCTCCATATTTATGCAAAGAGTTGATAAGATTACTGCTGGTAATTTGCATAAAATTGTTACAAAATTCTCATAAATGTTCTTCGAACTTCTGGTTCGTGAGCCCGTATTTTTCTATGTATTTGTCATGATTTACTGCTATTTTCAGTGATTAAAAGCAACATAAACAATCACATATAATCAAAACAGTAAATACAATATATAAATTGCATAGAAATAATAATAACAGAGTTAAACATGCTTCAAAAGTTCAAAATTATTCAAAATTTGAATTTCTGAGGCCCTTTTCTGTTGGAATATGAATTTTCGATGAATTCTGCAATTTGTGAGGATTAAAATGCTAATTTTTAGTTATGAGAAATATTCGTGTAATTTCAGATAATACATGGGCCCTTTTGCAAAGTTTTGGGATTTTTCTTTTTCTCCTGATTTTTCTTTTCCCAGAATTCTCATGGGCAGTCCCGTTTATTTCTTGGCCCCCTTTTTTTCTTTTTTTTTTCAGAATTTCTTTCTGGCCAGGCCTTGCCTTTTTCGGCCCAGGCTTGGCATGTTCAAAGGGGGTGAGGTAGGGTTTCCCTACCCAGCCCAATATGGTGGCGGGCGCTGTCAGCCACAGCGATGGGTAGCTCGGCGTGTGTGAGTAGCTCCATTAGGCGTCTTGAGTGCAGGCAGCTCGTGCTGCACATCTTGCGGCACGCCTGACGAGTGCATGCTGGGCGGCTCTGGCAATAGCGTCTTGGCGCGTCCTCCAATGACGACATCTTGGCGTGTCCTCCGACAGCGTCTTGAGTAGCTCGGTGGCGCGTCTTGGTGCATGCTCCAAGTAGCGTTGTAGGATCAAGGATAACCGACTAGAGGGGGGTGAATAGGAGGTTTTAAACTTTTAGCAATTTAACAATTTTGGCCAATAACAACTTAGTCTAAACAAGTTACACTTCTAGCTAAGCAATTCAATTTCAATAAACAAGCTAGAAATATAAGTGCGGAAGAGTAAAGACTAGAAATAACCACAATGAGACAACGATGTTTTTCCGTGGTATCGAAGACTTGCTTGGGTCTTCACTAGTCCACGTTGAGGAAGCTTGACCACTCAAAGTGGCTCCACTAATTAAGCCTTCCTCGATCACTATGGTTGTTCTTCCTCCGCTCCGAGATGGTGAACACCGAACCACTCACAAATTTTCACGGGCCTCTTTACAATCTTCTTGAAGAGATCTCCGCTTAACCGCCAAGCCGTCTAGAAGTGCGGCAACACTCCAAGAGTAATAAATCACCAATCTTCGCTTGATGTTACTCAAGTGCAAAATGGATCAACTAGAATGAATGCACTTGAACTCCCTCTCAATGAATGCAAGAGAATTGGGGAGTAGAATGAATGCTCAATGCTCACAAGGGTCTATGAATGATAAATGAGCTGTGTAACCTACACCTTGAGTAGTTGGGGAAGTATTTATAGACTCCACCAACAAATCTAACCGTTGGGGAGAAGTTTCCCACTTTTCAGCGAATTCCGGTACAACCGCTGTGTAACGTGCGGTACAACCGCTCTCCGGGAAAAGCAGCAGTAACGGCTCTTTTTAAACGCATTTAATGCACTGATATAGCCGTTGAAAAAGAGGAGCGGTACGACCGCCGGCAAAGCTCCGGTTCATCCGATATCAGGGTTTTGCTTAGCCGAAAATGCATGCACTCTGGAGTTTTACAACCGCCGCATAACAATCGGAACTACGGAGTGCGGTTCATCCGATTCGAGACCGAACGACCGATGTTCCGAGAGGTTTGTTGAGTGAAAATACACACGCTCGCTTTTTATACTACCGCCATAGGAATTTGAACGGCCGGTGCGGTAGTACACAGACGGCCACGGTATAACCGCATCTCACGTGATCGATAATCACACGATCTCGACCACGGAAGGTTGAGATGATTTCTGTTACGATGGTCCGAACGACACACTTGTTTTGAACCGTTGGATCGAGATCTAACGATTCACAATCGTCACCAACTCAGGCGGTCCGAACAGTCCACTTGACCTGAGCCGTTAGATCAAGATCTAGCGCTTAAAACGTTTGGCGCACGTAAGGACAATCGGTTGTACCGCTCTCTTAATGCCGGTACAACCGCACTGCGGTACAACCGCTGAAATACCTGCGGTACTACCGATTTCAGAGCAAAAGCACAAAAGACTTTAAAAATTCAAATGCAAGACCGATTTTGAAAGCATGCATGATCCTAAATTGATCCATATGGCACAAGAGCAAGCTATCAAGCTACTAGTCGTGATCCCCCTTAATAGTACGGCATTTAACCTATAATCCGGTCTTCCAACCAATTCGCCTAAGACCGGTAAAATACAAAAAGGATCCTAGACTATTTGTACCTTATCCTTAAGCCTTGTAGATCTCCATATTATCCTTTAGCATGCATCTTTGCTTCAACATGTTCATCAATGTGATTAAACCTTGCACATACTTAATAAACACGTTAATCCCATATTCGCATATTATCATTAATTACCAAAACCATTTTTAGGGGCCTAGATGCTTTCACGCGTGCCTACGGCTCCAGCCGATGCATCTTGGTGCGAGTCTTGCGGCGAGGGCGTCTTGGCGATCGGCTTCAAGCCGGTGGTGGTGTGGTGCAGACGGCCGGCTTCAAGCGCGCCATGGGGAGCCCGTGTGGGGGCGGCGCCGTCTTTGGGTGGCCAACGGCGGCACAGCTCTAGGCCGATGCGACGTGGCCCCATGATCGGCGCTACACACCAAAGCCGCGGTGGTGGCGGCGACGACGATCTTCGTGCCAACACGGTGGTCAGACGACGTAGCTTTAGGCTAGCGCGACACGGTGCGGCTTCGGGCCAATTGCCATGCGCGAAGGGGAAAAGATTCGCATACTGTTCATCCAGTTACTGTTCATGCAATGTAATTGTACAATCTACTGTGCAATCATTATCTGCTCTTTCATACAACCCACCGATCGGCTTGGTCGGCGACTTCAAGTCGGCTCACGGTAGATTAGAGCGGATTTGCAATCCACAGTGCAATCAACATCTACTCTTTCATGCAACCTACCAATCGGCATTGTACCAGCGACTTCAAGTTGGCTCGCGGTATATTAGAGTGGATTTGCACCGTAGGATAAAAACAAGAAAGCCAAATTTGCAGAATTGAAAGCGATCTAGAAAATGTGATTCGATCTACGAGCGTCATTCTTCGATGGTTACCTTTCGATCCGAATAGAGTAGTCTTAGAGGTAGGCCGGAGTCGATCGTGCTGATAATGTGTTGAGGAACCGTCGCTGGTGAGTCCAGTCCGAATAATCACCTCGTAGACAAGCGTAGAATCGCTTAGAACAATACAAGAACAAATAGTACATAATAGTAGATTGAACACAGAGATATGAGGGGACTTCTTGCTTCTCTTTATTGCTCTTCTGTAAACGGTAATAGAATGGTTGGGGTCCCCTCCTTTATATAGTCTTCAGGGTGGATGATGAGTCTATCATAGGCCAAGTCTGCAAGGTCTATTCTCAGCGTTTCCTAACACCAATAACCTTTTTTTTATTTCTATCACCCTTATCCATTGGGGCATTCCTGTTGACCATAGCTCTTTCTGACTTTCCTCCTTATCCTCTACTAGTAGATGCTGACTTTCCTCCTTATCCTCTACTAGTAGATGCTGACTTTCCTCCTTATCCTCTATTAGTAGATGCCTTCGTTAGTACTTCTAATGATGACTTCAACGTGCGCTCTTCCTGTGGAGGATAATTTCCATCTAGTCCGACTGGATGTTGAAATTCCTCCAAAACCACGAGAAGTCTACAGTATTCATAAGAAAACTTTGCTCTCCTTTCCTACAAACCAAAGGCCTAAACAGTGTTTCCTATGGAATCTGAAATCCTGTGTTTTTTCCTCTAAAACCCTTTGATCCAAAGAGGCCCTAAAATGTTGTGATCTCAAGTTAAAATGCAATATATCCACATGCCTATATTGGTGAACATATGGATAAACTTGTCCAAATCATCCGATATGAGATGGGAGTCCGAGATCCAAAGCAAAGCAGCTTACACACTTTTGCATGTAGCCCCCTCACGAGCCACACCAAGTTTGTGATAACCCCCTAGGCATCCTCTTCCACCAGCCCGCCCCTGCCAAGCCCCTCACCGACGACTCTCCGACGACCCGATGGCGATGCTCCTCCATCCGGGTGTCGTCCTCCATCGCCTCGGCGCACCTTACCTTGCCGTCTCCCTCTACCTTAGTACCTCACCTTCCATTTGGTGCCTCCTGATCCGGTGATGCTGCCATCTACAGCCAATTCATAGGCGGATTCTTCTAGTTTTGTTTTGCTCCACAAGTGGGAGAACACATGTTCTTTTTTTTTTGTTGTTGTTCAAAGAGAGTGGTATTGTTGTTCAGATCCAATTTAGTTGGGAGAGGGTGTAATATTGGTTGTAGAATGCATGGATGTAGCAAGTTTTTAATATTGGTTGAACTAGTGTTTTGCACATGTAGCTTTGGTTGTGATGTTGTCATGTGCTACTTTTTTTTCAACTCGTCATGTGCCTACTTGTTGCTGCTATTGCAAATTGATGACATGATTGAGCTGCTGGTGCCCATGACAATGTGATGAATGGAAATTGTTGAATGCTGAAAATCCAGGACAATTTTTGTAATGAATGAAATTGTTGGAAATTGTAATGAATGAAATTGTTGTGACAAATCGCGGCCTCTCTCCCTGACCCTAGCTCATGTGGGGGATTTGAGGGAGACCAAACGGGAGGCAACAGGTTTGGGGAGAGAAGGTCACGAGTTTTTTTTTTGTAAAACCGAGTAGGAGGCGCTAGGAAAATGCAAAAATGCCATAAGTGGGGAGGTGGGAGTGCCCACGTTGTTCTCGCCCGTCGATTTCGGCTCGAATGGCTGAGATGGCATTTGTCCACATGTCCACAAAATTACTCTTGTTCACCAGATATTTTGCCCAAGTTAAAATAAGCCATTAAAAAAGAACTAAATGTTTCTTAAAAAAGAACTAAATGGAAAAAAGAACTGTAATGCCTTTGGGGTTATGCAAGAGGTAAGAGGCTAGGTTTTTTTATATAAAATAAAAGATCAAGTTGTTCTTTGTTATTCAAGAAGTGAACAATAAGTTCAACTTTCAACATATGTTGGGTTTATTGAACGGTGGCTAGTCCAACCAAGTCATTTCTTCTAACTATCGCAAAAAAATGTTATTCCTTTTAGACATATTCATAACTCTTTATATGGTTCCTCCGCATTGTCTATCCAAGTTCATTTTCCTTATGTCTCTCACACGACATTTCAAGTGCACACCCTTCACTACATCACCCTTGTTGCTCATTATTATGGTTGTTGCCTCGAACTTTTTTAATAATCTATTTTTTATTCAGAATTACATAAATAATACTACTTTATTTTTTTAGAAATAATCGCGTATCGCTCCATAGTTGAGCGACTTGGGCCAGTCGCCCAATGGGTGAGCGACAGATGTCCAAGTCGCTTAACCGTGGAGCGACTGGACCTTTCGCCTCTAAGTCGCCATACGGTGGAGCGACTGGATCCTAGTCGCCGAACAGTGGAGCGACTAGGACACCTATCGCTCAATGCTGGGCCCTAGTCGCCCAACCATTGGGCGACTAGGGGCGCTTATATATCCACGCATGCGCGACCAGGCTTGAACCACACCTACAAAACAACAAATGTCCTTAAAAAATCAGGATATCCATGTGGAGTAGAAATAATGAAACCTCCCACTAAATAAACAGAAGCAAGGAGAAGGGAACCACACCAGTAATAGAGGACACAAATGCATGTTAGGTATCAAACCGAGGAAGATGAACCTTTTCGTCCAATGATCTAGCAAGGATGTGAACTTGATAATGCCTTTGCTTTTAGCTAATCTACAAAGGTGGTTGGCATTATTAAGGAAATCACTTTTTTTTGTGTGTTGCTAAAGCGGGCTGACCTTAGCTGCTAGTATTCATCTCTAGAAACTTACTGTACAACAGGCTTATGATAACAAATATGAATAGATAACAATCATAGCAGTGAAACAAGGACCTCTCCATCTGTTCGCAAATCCATGGCTATGATTCTTATCAGCATAAAAACCATAGCAATCCTCGTATGTATGTATGTTCCCTAGGTCAATATCCATCATATCCATCTATCTAGGGAAAAATATGCACCACACTGTCAATATGCACCACACTGTCACTTATAAATAACTAACCAAAGAAATTTGAAAATAAAAAATAGATAGGAAATCAAGGAGAGAAATTTAGCTAGAAGTAATGCATGCTCATGGAAACAACTATTGCTGGGAACAAAAAAATGACCACAAGAATAGAAATTACATAAGAGGAAGCACAAATTGAGAGATGCATCACACATGAGCAAGTATTGCTTTTGAGAATCTAAAGGCTTGCACATCTCCATCATCGTGTGGCCCTTCATCGACAGTTGTTGCCTCCTTGATTAGGGTAGGTGGGGACAGGGCTTCGAACCCCCGCTTGCATTTGGAGAAGTTGGAGTTCAAGGCAGTGGTGTTGGCCTTAGGAGGTGGAGCCGAGGAGTGAGTGGTGAGAGAAGTTTGCACTGCCATGGATAGATCACCGGCAAGAAGCTAAGAGTAGAGGTCTCAACCCTCAGATCAAAGCAAAGTTGGCAACATAAAATGCGATGAATAAATCACCAAAGCATGGGAAAAAATAAAGCAAGAAACATGATCTAGAATCAAACGGAGGGGGTGTCTTTACAGAAGTTCGTTGGTAGGAGCCGCCAGAGCGCCGCGGTAGCCTGTATTGATGAAGAGGAAGGGACGGGCACCGAGGCGATGGGCAAGGGGCAAAGGAGGCAAACCAGGGGGTCATGGTGGTGGGCGAGGGCGGTGTGGATGGTAGGGAGGGATAGGCACGATGGTGAGGTGGGGATGCGAGGGTGAGGGGGTCACGATGGTGGGCGAGGGTGGCATGGTGCGACGCGGATGGGAGGGAGGGACGGGGCACGACGCGGATGTGAGGGAGGGATGGGAGCTGATGAGATGGAGGGATGGGGCACAACGCAACACCGATGGGAGGGAGGGACGGGGCGCGACGTGACGTCGATGGGAGGGAGGGACGGGTGGGGAGGTGATGGGCGAGGGGTGAGGGAGGTGGGCGAGGGCGGCGTGACGTGGATGGGAAGGAGGGACGGGCGCGAAGGCAATGTTGGTGATATGCCCTAGAGGCAATCATGGAGATGATTGTATCACGTCTATGTTTATGAGTTATTGAATAAATATTATTCTGTTATGGGCGAGGGGGTCGTAGATGGGAGGGAGGGATGGGGCGCGACATAGATGAGAGGGAGGGACATGGCAACAGCTAGAGAATGTGGCTGACAATTGTTTCATGATTTTTTTACGGGTTGGTTAAATCAGTGGGTGGGACGACTTCTGCGTGGGGTAAACCCCATTATTTATTAGTTAAGATGATCAACCAATCTCTGTCACCCTCGTGCATGAACCTAGCTAGTGGTGGCCAGATGGGTGGCACGACTAGGTACAGCACGGGCATGAGCCGGCCCGACCCATCTCGGCATGGCCCATCCTGGCCCGTGAAAAAAATGGGTTGTGTCGTGCTGGCCCACGTGCTGGGGAGATGGCCCAGGCACGGCCCGACGACCTATCGTGTTGTGTCATGCCAGCCTGAGCCCATTTGGCCCGACGGGCCGGTTGAGGCCCACTTAGCCCGTTAGGCCCCAAAAATATATTTAAAAAATCATAAAAATGTGTAGAATTCAGAAATAGATATGAAAATTGAAAAAAAATGAGACAAGTATATTGAAAATGTAATAAAGAGCTTTATTAATGTTCAAATTGCTGCCTCGTTAAAACCTTTGCTAAGAAAAAAAACTCAACATGAGAAAATCTTGGCAAAGGAAAAAGAATACAGACTATAGCTCTACATACATCCTTGTTCTATGTGTCGTTGTCTAGGTACAAATTTTCGAACACCTCTAACAACTTTGGATTTTCCACAAAGTGTTGTGTTCGTGAATCAGCTTGTTCTAGTCCTTCATGGTTAGAAGTATCTCCACCATCTCACTTGTGAGACGTGTTCTTCTCTCCTCTAATATTCTTCTAGAAAGAATGAAAGCAGACTCAGGGGAAACTGTCGAGATAGGAATAGTTAACACATCACGTGCAAGTATGGATAGCATAGGATATGCTAACTTATGGTCATGCCACTAGTGCAAAATTTTGAAGTTTTCTGAGTTGAAATCCACCGTAGCGCTGTCCAAATGGGCAGATAGTTGCCTACTCCTTGGGTGAGAGGTTGGTCTTGGACTTTGTTGAGAAGGTGCCACTATAGAAGAAGAAGAGCTAGACCTAGAGGAATAGCCTGCACCCCAGATCTTGCCTCAAATATTTGTCTTGTTACTTGAGGTGGGTGCTACTGGAGGTCATTGCAAGCGGACTCCCTGAAACTTATTTTCGTACCTTTCGAAAACCTCATGTAATCGAGAAAAAATATCTGCAAAATAGTTAGAATAGTCTAGGCCTGTAGCATCACTAAGAAGATCAAGAACATTAGCAAATCCGTCAATTTTAGTTCTAGGATCTAAAATAAATGCAAATGCATATAGCAAATGGATTTCTTTCCAATATTTTAGGTATTTAGTTTTCATAGCAAAAACAACATCTCTTAAAACAGTGCCATATCATAGCTTTTTAAATGACTAGCAATCTGTAAAATACTATGCATAATAATAGAAGATGTTGGATAATAGACAGCAGACAAAGCAACAGTGGCCTCATAGAAAGTTTCTAAAAAACTGAAGTATCTTCTCAGCAACGAACTAATGTTGCTCAGTCAATAGTATACTACCGTCAGTGCTCTGATAGTGCATTTGAATAAAAAAAAAGAAAAAGTTATCTCATATGGTAAAAGACTCTTAAACATTAGGTAAGTAGAGTTCCATCTTACCGACATGTCTAAACCGAACTTTCTTGGACTTACACCCATCACCTTGCAAAAGTTCTTATATGCTACTATTCTTACGTCAAAATTATTCAAGTAAGATATCACATCGCGAAAAGCTTCAATATATGAATTCAACTTCTTCAAACCATATTTGACTATAAGGTTAATAATATGACAAGCGCATTGTTGATGTAGTAAGAAGGAATCAGCGTATGTACTCAACACTGGAGTAAGAATATCCATGGCCCTAGAGTTCGAAGCGGCATTTGTCGAAAGTAATACAGCCTTCTATGACCAAACATACTCATTTTGTCTGTAAGACCAAAGTCTTCTACAACTTTGATAATACAGTTCGCAATATTCTCACCCGTGTGTACTACATCAATTAATTTGAAACTTATAATTTTTTTCTCTATTACCTAGTCGTCATTAACATAATGAGCAACTACACTAAGATAATCCTCCCTAGCCCGACCACTCCATATGTTCGAGGTCAGGGCCACCAAAAATGTGCACGTACTAAATAATTCCTTTATTTTATTACGACATTCATTGTATTATTGTACTAGATCTCTAGTTGTTGTCTGTCTAGAAACGGTGGAAAATCTAGGATTATGCGCAGTACTAATATATGTTTGGAAAATAGTAGACTCACCAAAGCCTAATGGTACATCCTCAAAAGCAATTAAACGACAGAGAGATTGATGGGCTGCCTCAAGATCGTAGTCCTAGTTACGTACCGTACCGTTGGGGTTGTACTGCAGCTGCGCCTGCCTCATCACCAATCCTTGCTTGGCCGTACATCTTGTAGCATGTCTAAGCAAGTGCTCGTTCCACCTGTAGGCCTTGCGCACAATTCATTGCGACAAATTTTGCAAATAGCATATGGTACCTTATTTTCCTGTGTGTCTAGCTTGGTTGTCCTATCGAAATTATCTCACACTCTCGATGTAGACGGCCTCGACATCTTTGCTCCAGTGGTCGACAACGAAGATACTGCCGTGGAGCCTGATGACGGAACTGCGCCTTACCCCTCCGCTAATAACTACGGTTGGTTTGAGGCAGCCATAGCCTCCATGGATGCAACTTCCTCCGGTGAAAGTCCGTAATCACCAAGAGCAAAGCTATCATAATTTTCCATAACGAAAATGGCAAAATTGAAACTAACACTCTTATTACTTTCAAATTAGCATAACAAATAATAACAATAAAATTATTCAAAAAAATAGTATTGTACTTCTTTTGCCAACATGCTGCCGGAAATTGAATTTTCCAAAATTTGGCATTTTTTTTGAATTTTGCCAAACTATCTCACAACGAATTTGAATTTTCACAATAGAATTTGAAAGAGAGATTTAGGAATGGCTGGGTGCTGAATGAAGGGGGTATGGTGGCTATTTATAAATCCATCTATGGATTGAAGAAAGCATCTCGGAGTTGGAACATTCATTTTGATGAAGTAGTCAAAGGATTTGACTTCATCAAGAATGAAGAAGAACCTTGTGTTTACAAAATGGTTAGTGGGAGCAAGCTTGGGTTTCTGATCTTATATGTAGATGACATACTACTGGTCAGAAATGATATTTCAATACTTGAATCTGTTAAAACTTCATTAAAAAATAGTTTCTCAATGAAAGATTTAGGAGATACATCATATATTCGATTTTTTTAAAAATAATATTTTTAAAAAGATAATTACAAAAATATATAATCGCCCAAAAAAATTACAAAAATATGTCTCTGTCGCCAGTTCAACTAGCGACAGGGACCCTTTCGCTACTCTGTTGGCGGCCCAGGTACCTGTCGCCAGTTCAACTGGTGATAGGTTCCTATCGCCAGTTATGGCGACAGGAAGACCGACCCTATAAAACCCCCTTGAAACCCTAAAATTCAGCACATGACTCATTTTCATTCAGAAAAAAGAGAAGGAGAGAAGAGTAGAGGGGACGAGAGAAGCTAGCGAAGCACTGTCCGTCCGATTGCCTACCTTTCGGGTAATTTTTTTTAACCTAATGGATTATATAGGTTTAGATGTACAGTTACATAATGAAGTACGTTTTACATAATACTTTTCGGTGGGTAATATAGTTTTAGATATGAGGTTAATCGTGCAAATGTTCTTTATGGTGCAGTGTGTCAAATATGTCCGACGTTGTCAATTTCAAAATTTACTATGGTCAAGGGACTATTATGGAGGGTTCCAAGGGGATTGATTTGCGTTATTTCCAATCGGCGACCGTGCCCCTAGCAAGACCAGAGCAGCGTACATGAGGCGCTATGATACGGTGGTTATCCCATACATTCCAAGTGGACCATGATGTGTATGATCTGAAATTGAGTTGCCTTTCCCCACAGGCTGCGCGAACGACCCGCGCTCCTGGCGGTTGGATCAGATCGGACGGTCCAAAATGAAGGGGACATTCGGACGGTCCGAACGTTCCACCCAATCTGGAGCGTTGATCAAGAAATGAACGGCTCAGAGCGATAGTTGCGTTCGGACAGTCCGAACGTTCAAATCGATCTGTGCTGCTGATCTCAAAATGGACGCCTGAGGTTCTGTGGTTTGAACGTTCAAAGCGATCTAGATCGCTGGATCTAGATCGGATGGTCCAAAATTGATCTCAGCGCTGCACACGCACGCACCGGGGTTTAAGTGCGTGGGGCCCACATGTCAGTGACACTTAACGCTATCTTAGGACAGCCATTAATTGCTAAACAATGATTAGCAATGATGAGTTGATTAATGCGCGCATCTGTGTCCTAATGACAACGCTATAGTGTCACCTCGTCCGACAACGAACCCGAGCTTCAAGTTGGGCTCACCGCCGGCGACTCCGGTCACAGCGGCACAAACCAAGGGCACAAATGGGTCCGCAATCGCATTGCGCACCCACTGGAGGCACTCTCAATAGCTACGCTGGCCTAGAACGGCGGTGAGCTAGAGAGGACCGGCGGTGCAAAGCACGGCCAAGATGAAAACAGCAAAGAGCTCCGCAACAGTTCAAGGAAGTGAGTGCCCAAGCAACTAGGGACTACCAAGAGGCTGCCTGAGCACTGGAGAGGTAAGGAGGTGGCCGGAGGAGCTCCGGCGATGATGAACCGCACCAGCGCTGAGGAAGACAACGCGGGGACAAAGGTCTGAGCAAAAAGAAAAGGACCGAGTGGTCGGGTTAGCTTCAATATAGCTCATAGATGGTCCATGAGCAAAGAATTGAAGAGAGGAGGTCCTTACTATAGTTGAGGACGAAAGAGGCGAACTTCGGCCGAAGAAGAACAAAACCCAAATTCAAGCGATTCCTGTGAATGCAACCCAAAATTGAGTTAGGGGAATTGAATAAGGTGATGAGGGGCACGAAGTGACGTGAAAGGATTTGCAAAAGAACCACTGGAGCACAGTCGACGAAGAGGAGCTTGCTCTGGCTGTCAATGGCAATTTGGGGATTTATGTGGTTTGAGCTCAAACAAACAGAGAGGAAGCTAGGGCAAACCAAGGTGGTGCTGAAAAGAGGCAGAGGAGGAGCCCAAGGGCTATTTATAGCCGGAGAGCTAAGGATTTGTGAAGACCAAGCTCCATGGTGAGCTTGGCTCATGGCTCTGCCATCGGCAAGCTGAGCAGATGGGAGCAGGTGAAGAACGCGACTTTGGGGGCGAAACTCTGACCCGCATTTAATGATCAGAGGCAAAGAGCCGTTGAAGGACTCCATGGAGTGGACAAGGTGCTGCTGCCCTCTCCCATGCCCTGCCATGGCAGTCATGCGCACAGGCGCGTCCGGAGAAAGGGGAAGAACAGACCCAACGGGCCCACCAGTCAGCGACACAAGCCAAAGTGGCTTGGGCCAAAACAAAGCGAGTGGGTTGAGCCAAACCAAAGAGGCACGGGCCAAACACTCCGGCGGTTAGATTAGAAATGGACAGCTCAGATTTAAAGTAACGTTCAGACGGTCCGAACGTGCACTTCAATCTAGACGGTTGAAAAGGAATCCAACGGTCCAAAACGATTTGCGCGTTTGGGAGGTCCAAATGTTCCCAACGAACGTGGACGGTCCGATGGAAATCCAACGGCCCCAAAAGCCACAGCGTTTTGAACGGCTGGGTCCGAACGCTACACGGTTGGGTTGCACCAAGACAAGATGTTGGGCGCGGGTCTGACCTGAGCCCAACAGCAAAGTTGACTGGGGGTTAGAAATAAGCTGAAACTAGGAAGAATTTTTTTTAGAGGTAGCAAACTAACTCAAAAAATTATGAAATTTTGACTGGAGGTTCCTAGCTCCAGGATCACCCTTGGATAAAATTTCTAGAGGTTTTTTATGCAAATCATTTTTCTCCAGAAATTCCTTAAGGTTTGTTCTAAAGTTTGACCAAGAGTCAAACTGGTTTGACCAAGAGTCAAACTGGTTTGACTGGCCACTTAAAATTATCAAATAATTTCTAAAAAATATGAAATTTTTCACAGGAGTCACACAACAGCCCTAGAACCAAAGAAAAATATTTTCAAAGGTTGAACACAAGATTCTCAACAAGGATGAAAAAAAGGTCATGACTTTAGTCAATAGGAGATTAGAATTTTTGAATTCCACAATTCCTTTACAAGAATTACAGAAAAGTTCCAAAAACAACAAGATGTAAGAAAAGTTTTAATTTCTTCTCATTTTCTTACATTTGAAACACATACCCAGATTTGGGATGTTACATGGTCCTTCTAGTCCAAGCATATGCCAAACCCACTCCTCCACCCGCGGCTGAACAAGAAGGGGGTGCTGACGCCGAAGAGGAAGTCGAGGACTCCAGCCATAGTGTGGTGCACACAATGGCCGAAGCTCCCGGAGTTGCTGATGTCGTCAATGAAGACCCTACGGAAGTAGCTCCTATGGTCAGACAAGCTACTGGTCTTGCTGACGAGGGTGAGGAGGTGGAAGCCGTAGTGCAAAGGATGGATCTCGAAGACCGATACTACATGGCATTGTTTGAAGATGAAGGTTCCGACGACGAGGATGATGTGGACCAATAGGCGGTTCCATCCGACTGGAACACATACTAGTTCGAGAACCTCGTCGTCAACGAAGGCCCCCGTGTGCCTTGGGAGTACGACCAGAGTGAGGTCAGGCTAGGAGCTATGTACAAATGTAAGGAGGCCGTGCAGAACGCGGTCAAATTCTGGGCCTTGTCGATGCGATGCACATTCAAAGTCGTCAAGTCTACCCCAAGATTCTACAACGTGAAGTGCGGCATACAGGGATGCCCTTAGCGAGTGCACGCATTTTAGCCTAAGTGGGACACCTACTAGAAGTGCTCTATAGTGGTCCTCACATGCGTCGCTTCGAAGTCAAGCAAGACCACCGAACTGTCATCGCTTCATCGCCAACCTTATGTACAGTGAGATCGTGGATAATCTAGATTTTGAGCCACGATCCATCATTCGGGCGATTAAGGCAAGGTTCCAGTATAATCAGCTATCCCAAGGCTTGGAGGGCAAAACAGAAGGCACTGGAATTAAGGTGGGGCATGTTCGAGGATTCCTACCACAACCTCTCCGGGCAACATCGAGTCATACAAAACAGAAATCCTGGCATCCATATCGACATTCAAGATGCCACACACCCGAAGTGGGCCAATAAGAGGGTACTGCAGTGAGCATTCTTCGTGTTTGGTCCATGCATTAATGCATTCCGGCACTGCCGTCTAATCTTGTGCGTAGATGGCACATTCTTGACTAGGAAGTACAAGGTCCAGATACTGACTGCAATAGCAATGGATGGGAACAATCAAGTTCTTCTCGTGGCATTCGCTTTCGTTGAAAGCGAGAACATGGACAGCTGGCTATGGTTCCTGAAGAATGTGGGGATTTCTGTTGTGCAAGGCCGCCCCAACGTATGCCTCATACATGATCGGCATGCAGGGCTACTACGTGTAATAACCCAGTTGCAACAAGGAGAGAACATACCAGTTGCATGGCCGGATTTGCAGAGCAGGTGGTGCATGAGGCACTTGGGTGCAAACTTCTACAAGCAGTTCCACAAAAAAGACTTGATGAACATGTTCAAGCGGTTGTGCAACCAGAACCACCAGCGGAAGTTTGAAGCACTCTGGAAGATTCTGGATGAGCAGATCAAGACGCACAGAAGTGAGGCAGAGAGAAGGGTCGCCTCAAGCGCTGACCAAGCCCCCGAAGCATTGCCACAGCTACCCGCAGATGCTCCGAGATTGACGAGGAGGATGGGGGTGCAGGTTAGATGCTTCTCGAACTGGATTGAGCATGAGCCTAAGGAGAAGTGGTCATTGCTCCATGATAGGGGTGGTGCTCAATATGGTGTCATGACAACTAATCTAGCCTAGGTGTACAACTAGGTCATGCGCGGCGCAAGGTGTCTCCCTTTGGTGGGTATTGTGGAGGCAATTCTCCGCGGTACGACGAACTACTTTGTTGACAGAAGCAACAACGCGTCGCTCGCTATAGCAAATGACATAATACTCTACTCCGCCATGATCACCAAGTACATAGAAGAGAAGAGCAAGAAGGGTGAGATACACTGGGCATTCAAGATGGGCACAAGGGAGCTTCGCTTCGAGATAATGTGCAGAGATAAAGGACGCCGCGGGATGAACCGCGAGAGGATCACCCACGAGTGCACGCCGCTGCCATGCATAGTTGCACATGCACTTGCAACAAGCCCTTCTTACGTGATAGGCCTCGCTCCCATGTCATAGCCGCATGTTCGACGGTGGCGCAAAGATCCATGGCCAAGATCTCCGACTATTTCACCAAGGAGGCGGTGATGGAAACCTGGATTGGGGAGATGTATGGTTACGCTGTTGTTGGCCATTTCACTGGCCATCCGACCTAGGAGCAACTAATCTGGGCCGCGGACATTGATAGGCTCAGGAACGACATGGACGAAGCAAAAACCGGACGTCATACGAAGAAGTGCTCCATTTGTAGGGAGTCTAGGCACACCTTCAAGAAATGTCCCATGAGAAATCCCCAGGACGAAGGAGATATCGGCACTCTAGACGTCACCGCGGGGACCTCATCTGGTCACCCAACTCGAGACAGTCCACATGGGGGACGTTGAGGTCATGCCACGAGAAAGCATGCATGAGTAATATGTTATTGGCAATGTTCTGAATTATCATTTTGATTAAGTGTTGTGATGTTTTATTGAATGTTATGTAATATCAATGTGATTTATCGTAGTTTTGATAGCAATGGCAAGTTCACATTTGTTTCCTTACATAATATGCAGTGCATGTACATGAGCAAGTGTATGAATTCTCGGGCGCACCGCAATATCACTTACCTTCTTAATTACGAATCATTAATACCTCAATCTTCCTCGTAAAATTCTTCAGAAATTCACCGCACTAGAACAATATACGACGATCACAAAATATTATTACGAGTTTAACAGATTTCGTACCATTCAAAATCTATAAAAATCACAAGTAGATAAAGTGGATTAATTGGAATAGGGTTTCAATCTTCCTGTCGCCATTTGAACTGGCGACAGGAAGATATCGCTAGTTCAACTGGCGACAGGTACCTGGGCCGCCAACAGAGTGGCGAGAGGGTCCCTGTTGCCAGTTCAAATGGCGATAGGTTCCTATCACCAGTTGAACTGGCGACAGGGACACATTTTTGTAATTTTTTGGGGCGACTTATATATTTTTGTAATTATCTTTTTAAAAAATATTATTTAAAAAATCGCATATATTCTTGGTATAAGGATCTACAGAGATAGATCTAAGAGGCTAATTGGATTAAGCCATGATATGTATATAGACAAAGTGTTGAAACGGTTCAACATGCAAGATTCCAAGAAAGGTTTCTTGCCCATCGCAAGATTCCAAGAAAGGTTTCTTGCCCATGGCATATGGCATTAATCTTAGCAAGAGTCAGTGTCCTTCGACCACTGATGAGCGAGACAAAATGAGTAGTCCATATGCTTCGGCTATTGGATCTATCATGTATGTCATGCTATGTATACGACCAAATGTATCATATTCTCTAAGTATTACGAGTAGATACCAAGCTAATCCCGGTGAAGGTCACTGGACAGCTGTGAAAAATATTCTTAAGTACTTGAGAAGGACTAAGGATGCATTCCTAGTTTATAGCGGTGATGAAGAGCTCACTGTAAATGGTTACACCGATGCAAACTTTCAAACCGACAAAGATGATTATCATTCGCAATCTGGTTTTGTATTCATTTTGAATGGAGGGGCAGTGAGCTAGAAAAGTTCCAAGCAAGAGACGGTTGCTGATTCTACGATGGAGGCCGAGTACATTGCGGCTTCTGAAGCTGCGAAAAAAGGTGTTTGGATAAGGAATTTCCCTACTGAGCTGGGTGTGGTTCCGAGTGCCTCGAGCCAAATGGATCTCTATTGTGACAACAATGGAGCCATTGCTCAGGCTAAGGAGCCTAGACCCCATTAGAAGTCCAAACATATACTCAGGCGTTATCATCTTATTCGCGAATTAGTGAATAGAGGAGATGTTAAGATATGCAAAGTTCATATGGATTTAAATGTTGCTGATCCGTTGATAAAGCCTCTCACACAGCCAAAGCATAAGGCGCACACAAGAGCTATCAGTATTAGATACCTAAATGATTGACTCTAGTGCAAATAGGAGATTGTTGGAAATATGTCCTAGAGGCAATCATATAGATGATTATATTTCATTATGTTCATAATATTGGATAATATGTTATCCTGTTCCTTGAATGAATCATTGGTTATGAAGATTAACAAGTATGTGACTTGTTGGTGAAACTCTTTTAACTTATATGATGTCATTCTAAATGTATCCTTGGTCGGATGTCAATAGTAGGAACACCAGTGACTCTATCGACTAGCACATTATATTGATTGATGACCATGTTTCACCGGTCATGGGTATAGAGATATCGAATCAATGATGTGAACACATGTTAGAGAACATGGGGTTGGATTGACCCACCTTAAGACGCTATTGAGATTGTTATGATTCTATGTGTCGTTAGTTGGTCTCAAGCAATGATGATGTATAATCCTTAGACCTGAGATCAGCATAGTTTCCTACATGTGTAATAGCACTCTTAGGGGTTGCCAATCGCTACTCGTAACTGGGTAGTTATAAAGGTAGCTTTCGGGTATGCTATAAAATATGCAGAGAAATATGACTGGTCGGATATGGGATTTGCCCCTCTTAACATAACAGGAGAGATGTCTATGGGCCTCTCGTTGTGGTTGGATAAAGAAAGTGCATAGCCATGCCACTAGTGGTCGAAGTGTTCGACCACATGAAGTTATCCGACACTTGATCGAGAAAGTATTGAACAGTCCATGGATGACACAACATCTCACCTGGAGTTCAACCAGACATCGTGAGGCAAAGGGAAAGGGTTTCCAAGTCACAACCGATTACGCATGAACCTACAGGGTCACACACTTAATGGGTTGGAACAAAACGTGTTCGAATAGGATCCGTCATGGGCACTATATAAGGAGGTGCATGAGGCTGTTGGGAAGAGAAGTTAAGGTAACAGACAAGACACATGAAAGTCGTGCGTTAAGTTGTTCCACTGAAACCCTAGCCACCATCTTCCTGAGAGCTCTACCGTGCGACTTGGCGCTAGCACACCAGCGCATGGTTGTTTCTTCCCTGGACGTGTGGATACCGTAGAGGCACTACTGCAGTTGCTGTTGCGCTTGAGGATGATCCACTATATTCATAAGGAACTGCAAGGGTCGCTGGAGAAGATGATTGACTACGACCACTACATTGACGCGCTCTTCGTTGGACCAGGCTACTCCAACTCTTCTTCTGCTGCTCTGCGCGTCTGGTGGTAACGATCTGTGATCATCTACTTGCTTCGCTTCCTGGTATACGTGGTAGAAATCTTGATTTGTTGCTTTCATAGCCTACCCATATCCCTACACATGGAACCCTCACGATATACCCATAGGCAATTGACTGGGGCTCGCGACATAGTTCTTGGCCTTCTTAATCTTCAGTCTTGACGAATGCTTATAAGTGCCCACATAACCTTCTTCTTTTATGCTTACTGAATAATAATATATTGAGCAAGCATGAGTACACAACCATACTCGTGAACCAACACACAGAATGCAGTTATATAATATGCAAGGCTCATCAAAGCAATGTCTTGTGGCTTTTTTGCTTGCATAAAACCACTTATTGAAATAGATTATGTAGTAGCAAATCCTGAGACCTAGCATTTTTAACTAACACAAGTTTTTGATGAAATCCAGTGTTTTTGTATAATAATAATGAATGTTCCATCCACCTCTAGTGGAGAATAGGACCCGAAGGTTCCATCCATTCACACATATTCACCTCATGCCATATCATTTTCCAGGGCTACATCCAATTCTGGGTTGAATGCCTCTGGCGACTCTCGGGCTGCACCACCTGGCGAAACTTAGGTTGCACCCCTGGCGAAACTTTGGTCGCAATCCCCCTAACTCATGCAGGCTGGACCACCCTCAAATCCCAGGCAGCCAAACCCTCAAATCCCACAGCTGCATCACGCTCAAGCCCTAGTGCGCATCCCCCGCCCCCGCGCAAATTACTGTACCTGTGCACGAATCCCGAACCACATCCACCTTGCGAATCTCGTGGCTACATGTGCCCAATACTTTCCACTGGCTCCAACCAGGACAACTCAAAATCCTCGGGTTCCAACCTGGCTTTTCATCCAATCACAAACCATTTTGTGAAACTTAAAATCTAATCAAGCAAGTTCTTGGCATCACCCATGACAGTGGACACGGCTATCTGGACAGTTTCACCCTCTGCAAAGGTCGCACAACTTTACCCACACAGACAATCATCTTTTAATGTCAACGTGCTGCCATAGGCGTGAGACTAACAAGATCATCACATTGCCTTTACAATGCCCCGCCCAACACAACCCCATTTGCGGGATGATGAAGCAACGCTGGGACGAAGCGAATTAGTGAGCTGGGTCCTACACATGATAGAATTGTGGTTGTACTGTTAGTGCACGAGAGGTCATCACAGGAACTTGTCCTTAATCGACTTGGCGATTCTTCCCCATACCCATTCTGGCATACTCCCTTACACACCCACCACTCTTTTCACCTGCCCAAGTCTAAAAATAGTTTTCAGGTTTTCTCTTTTGAAATCTCTTTCTCTTTTCAACATACCAACCAGGCTCCAACCTCGACTGGCTAAATCCATTTTTCAAGTTTTGTATGATGTTAGGGCAATCATTGTTCACATGTCAATGTATCTAAGCAAGGCTAAGTATGACACTTAGATACAGACTTATTAACTAGTAATATATACCATTATTACTAGGGTGACAAAGGATAGTGTCCAAGTTCAAGGATGGGAAGGTTATACTCAATTATCATTAAGGTATTATCTATGAGCTAGATCAACATAGTTGAATAAATCATAGCAATGTAATTTTATAATTTAAAACAATATAAATTGCATTTCAAAAGTAGGTTCAACATGATCAAAGTGTTGACTCACGTTGCTCAATATTCTGATAATCACCTTGCTCAATGTTTTGATAATCTTGGTCCCGACCTCGTTCTTGTTAGGATTGTTGTTCCGGCATGTCTTCAGATTCTATTTACGTAGATACGATTGAACCCGAGAACATCTGAGAGCAACCAAATAAAATCTAATAAATCCAAAAGCAAATAAACAAAAGGAAATACTTCCAATGAAAGTAAACAAATATAGGCGTGTTTGAAGAAGAAAACACTTCAAACTAAACTAAACATATCGAACAGCATCTTGAAAGAAGGGATTACTCCGGATGAAACCAAACATACTCATCTGGAGTTGATGAAGGAAATACTTCAGATGAAGTATATCCAAAGGAAGTTGATGAAGAAAATACTTCAGACAAAGTATATCTAAAGGAAATTGATGAAAGAAATACTTCAAACGAAATGAAGTACATCTAGGGATAGTTGGAATGAAGGAAATACTTCAAACCAAAGTAGACAAATCTAAACTCTATTCGTTTGATTTAGTGGTGGGGTTTTAGGTTGATAGTCGGACTTAGGGTTAGGTAATTATTTGATCCGGAGTAAGGACAAGAGGGATCAGGCTCTCGGAAAGTTCACTAGTGCAATGAGTTAGGACTTCAATGGGAGGGGGAGAATATTCATAGGAATATTCCACATTGGTTACATAGATGGGAGGGATCACCCGTTAGGTTAAACTTTCTGATCCATCTTCAGGTCACGAATTATCCGACTACCAGGAACGGATAGCGCTGGATGATAGCTAGAGCCTATACGAGGTAGATTGGTGGTTGAACTACTAGCATAAACTTGAGAACAAACCACCGTTACTCATATGTGGTGCCTAGCTTATCTGATTATTTCTTTCATTATTATTTTCTATTTATCAAGGAAGTTCTATGAAAGTCAGGTTAGACCTGTGTGTAGGCTCAGGGTTCACATCGGGTAGACATAAGTCTCACAGTCACATGGGGTCTAGTTCACTTAATGATTTCTTTTATTACTTTATATTTATCAAGGAAGTTCTATCAACCTTAGCTGAGACTTCCAAGCGTCAGCTAGACATCAGCCTTATAACTTGATGAGGGGTGTCTACGGGTTTGGGTTCATTTTGGAGGTAGTATTTGGTTAGCTTTATTACTTATGTGGCTTAGCATACACTAAAGTAACCCATCACACTAGGTTGATCCTTAGCTCTGTCATCTGCTAACGACTACCTCTAGTTAGGTAGATAACTACCATACAAAGTCTATGGGCTCTTGCCAACTAGCCCTTGCTTAGCGATCAACCCTATTGTCTTGATCACTATCACTAGCATGATGCTAGGTCAAAGCTATCACTAACCTCCCTTCGGGTTTATCAGTTTAGTTTTATTCTTAGTTAGCTAAAATGTATTCCCTAATTAAAGATATTACTCACTGTCATTGAAGTGTTGGCAAAGCTATTAATTTAATTTGAATTGCTTTCGAAAATTCAAATGAACTCTAAAATTAATGTTTTTGATTTGGTTGAGTAGGTTTTGAATTTAGATAAATTTAGAAACAAAAATCATTCAATTTGGAGTTAAAATGAGTGAGAACGGCCTCTCCGAAGTCCAAGCCCTAACTTAATCCCTAGAAAAAGAAAGGGGGAGAGAGAGTTCTTTCTTTAACAAGTGGGGCTCGCTGCATTTTCTTTTTCATTTATTTTCTTAAAGAAAATCCATTTTGTGACAGATAGGCCCATCTGTCATGGTCCTAGTCCACATGAATAGTGTATGGACCAGAGGTCCACAAGCACTGTGCTGGTCCATGGACACGGTCTATCCTATGCACTTAAGGTGGTGGGCCCGAGTGTCATAGACTCATATTCAAATTTGAATTTAATTATGTCCTACTATTCATTCTTGGGCCCACACGTCAATCTAATATAGCCTAATTAACTCAATCTTAATGACTGCTTTGTCCTAATGATGCCATTTGGTCCACTTCTGAACGAAACGGAGGGCTAGGGGTGCTCACGGCCAACACTTGCCACCGATGAGCTAGTCCACGGTGGCAGCCGGGGGAGCCCAAATGGGTTCCCCTCATGCTTGCGCACCCATTGGTGCCTGTAGTGAGGGCCGAGGTGGCTCGGAGTGGTGGTGCGATGGTGTTTAGCGGCAGCGACTCTCGGGCTTCAGCAGCTACTACGTTTCGGCGACGCCCTAAGCAAATGCATGTGCGCACAAGGATCAAGGGAGCATAGGAAGCATACCGGTGCCGATAGAGACAATGGAAGGGGTCGGAGGAGAGCCGTTGACCCAAAGTGGTGGTGCCCTACGCAGAGAGGGAAGTCGTGGGTGCCCGGGGATGTACAAGGGCGGTAAGGAGGTGCTCGATGCGAGAGCAATCGGGATAGAACTCACCGAGCGAGGTGCGGCGGCGGAAATGACGGAGTTGGTCATGAGCGAGGAAGACGAGGTTGTCGGCGAGCACTTGTGGACGAAGGAAAAAATTGATTGAGGGGATTGGAACCCCGTGTCCTGGAACACAATATGACATGCACGACGACGAGAGGAGTTCATCGAGACGGCGGTGCGGCGAGGGTGGCGTCGACAGATCTGGCGGCCGAAAGTAGAGCTTCCTGCTCTCGTGTTCCTTGGGCTCAGTGGAGGGGAGTAGAGGAAGGAGAAATGACAGGGGTGGCGAGGCAAGCTCAGGGGCGCCCTTTTATAGACGAGAGAGGGGATGGAGGGCCGGTGGCCGATTGGGACTGGAGGGATGGCTCAGCATCAATGTGGCATGGGAGCAGCGGCTCGAGGGAGGAGGGAGTAGGCATTGGAGCGGCAGCAGCGGACAGCCGATGGTGGCATTGGGAGCAGTCGTCATCTCCGTGTAGCACCAGATGGAAGCGGCGACATGTGAGGCGGCGAAGATGGAGCGATTAGAGGCAGTGGCGCTCGGGCGTGGAAGAAGGTGAGAGAGAGGGGGGGAAGAAGGAGGGGGTTGGGCTAGGGCGCTTGGTGGGCCAAAAGTGGGGAGAAACCCGAGGCGATGGCCGAGGCCAACTCAGTTAGAAGGGAAACAAGAGAAAAAGGAGAAAGAAAGAGAAAGAAAAAAAATGGGAAGCGGGCTGGGCCAGATGGTTTTCGATCTAGACCAGACTTTAGGGTTTCATTTTACTTTCCTTTTTCTTTTTCTCTTTAAACTCAGGTTTGAATTCGATTTTCTGTTTTTCGGGTTGAAGTTTCAATTAACGACTCAAGAATTTGAATATTGCCAAAGTGAAACAAAAAGTTTTAAAAATCTCACATTTTTAAACAATTCACTAAAAGTGAAATTTGTGGTGTTACATGCCCTCCTCCTCCTCCCTCCTCATGGCTATCTTCCTCCTCCTCCTCACGGCGGCTAGCTTCTTCCTCCTCCCTAGCCTCTCATGACGCTGAAGCTAAAGCAGGCGTGCCTATACTGACTTGACATTGTTCAGATCTTGAAATTTGGCCCATTGTGACAGAGTCTTGAGCCCAAACACAACAGGCACGCTGTCTGTACGCCGATCCGATCTATAAACAGAATGAACTGTGTCGTGCATAGATCGGACCAACGCTGGTGGCACGACCATCTAGCCACTTCTAAACCTACCCCATCCAACCGGAGGTGAGCCTTCTTCCTTAAACTACACTATTTTTTCCGACGCCCTGCCTCCTCCCTCTCTGAGCTGGCATTTGGCATCTCCACCCCACTCCCCGAGTCTTCTCCCTCTCACTCCACCTCGCCACGAGCACGAGCAAGAGGAACTCCACCTTACCGAATTCCCAGCCCAGGTCTCATCTTCTCCTCTCCGCCGTTCCCATGATGGCATTCCTGAATTCGCAATCCGCGTCCATGTTCTTGGCTCAGATCCGCGATTCTCTCGGAGGAGCCAAGATTTGCGGGAGCTGTTACTGAATTGCCGGTTCTTTGGTTTGGTGCAGGTTTCTCGGGCGTGGTTGGGGCTGAATTGGATCGGGGGAGGGTCGGTGGGTTGACTGGTTAGCGCGGCCGCTGGAGATGGGCAAGGGCGGCGGCTGCGTCCCCAGCAAGAAGCGCCAGCCGCCGGCCACCAACGTCGTCGCCGCGCCCTCGTCGTCGTCCGCCGCCGCCGCGGTGCCGCGCGACGCTCCGGAGGAGGCCTTGGCCTCGGCAGGGGGCGGGGAAGGCGGCCGCGGGGCGGAGGCTGCGGCTGTACATCGTGTTCTACTCAATGTACGGCCACGTGGAGGCGCTGGCGCGGCAGGCGGCGGCGGGGGCGGGCGCGGTGGAAGGGGTGGAGGCGGTCCTGCGGCGGGTGCCTGAGACGCTCCCGCCGGAGGTGCTGGAGAAGATGCAGGCGCCGGCCAAGGACCCCGCCATCCCGGTCATCGCGGCGCCGGCGGACCTGGAGGATGCCGACGGGGTGCTGTTCGGGTTCCCGACCAGGTACGGCGCCATGGCCGCGCAGATGAAGGCGTTCTTCGACTCCACGGGCTCTCTCTGGGAAGAGCAGAGGCTCGCCGGGAAGCCCGCCGGCTTCTTCGTCAGTACTGGCACTCAGGGCGGCGGCCAGGAGACAACAGCGTAAGCATCTCATCTCCTTTTCTACACAAATGGATTAATTAAAAAACTAAGCATTTCATCTTTATGGTATTGCTTGTTATGATGCACTGGAAGAGGGTATTGATTCTTTAAACTGGACGATATTTTGAAGTTGGAACACTTCCTGTTCCATTCATGGAATTATCTACTTCTTGAGATGAAAAGTGACAGATAGGTATTTCTAGGTGTTGAATTGAACCTTGAGGAAACATAAACATACTCTTCAGCACTCAGCAGTGCACACTTTGAAACTTTTTATTTTGGTTGTGTTTTTCACTGCCTCATTGGTTGCGAAACAGCCATATCGGCATAGGCTCCATAAAAATGTTTGCATTAATTCGGGCATGAATGAGTTCTTTTTTCGGTAGCATCATATTATCTTCTCTACTTTCTTCCCAAGTATGATTTTTGAATCGTTCCATCGACCCAATTTTCAGCATGATGTAAATGTAAGGTCAGTGTTCAAGAAGTCGGCTCTAAGCGGTGATTAATCGCTGTCTAGGCACTAGTCGGCGGGTGCCCGCCGCGATTTCGTGGTAGTCGGCGGCCTTGGCGGGGACACTGCCTAGCCGGTCAAAGCTGATCCTAGGCGGCCTAGGTGGAGGAAGTCGGGGCGGAAAACAGTGGCACCTCCGCGCCTGGGTGGGAACTGGGTGGTCAATTTGGCGAAGGGAGAGGAAAAGCAGTGGATATAAAAGCCAGTCGGGTTTGGGTTTCGGTTAGCACCTGGTTACTTTAGGGTTTCTTAGAGGCTTCGAGGTGGAGTCCGCTGCCGGCGGCTCACCGCCCATTGAATCCACCTCCCCCGCCACCGAATCCACGTCCTCGGCTGCCAAATCTTCCTTCCCCACTGCCGAATCGTCCTCATCACCGTCGATTCATCCTCTCCTCGCTGCTGATTCATCCTCTCCGCCGTCGCTGGCCAGCCCAACAGGCCGCAGCACGACACGAGGTACCCGCCCCGCGCCCCTACTTTGCTCATCCCCCTCTGCTTATGTTGTTGCTCTGGTGCGTGCCCGTGCTCTGCCTCTGCTTACTACTGCGGTGCTGCCTCTGCCTCTGCTTATTCTTAGTGCTGCTGCTGCTACTTTGTTACTACTAGTACTTAGTAATAAGTCGCGTATAGTAGGTGAGGAACTTGGACTGAAAGGGGCTCTAATACATAATTCCAGCCGAAGAGCACTGTGATACCTCAAGGGCATATTTAGCAAGTCAGTATCCAAACTAACACGCCCATGTCATGGTGATGTTAACAATGGTCTGGTAGTTACATATTATAGAAATGAAGTACCATATGTGTAGCTAATCAAGATGCTGATGCACTGTTTTCTTCATAATTAATGATCATGATCCTGTACTGTGAGAGTATTAACAACAATGATAGTGTGGTCGTGGATGCATTTAAGGGGAATAGGACATTGGATATGATTTGCACAAAAGGGATTCTTGAGTTAATGTCAATTATGTCATGGTACGGACTACTACTAGGCTTGTAGCCGATCAGGATCTGCTGTACTACAGTTCGAACTGCAGTGGGTGGTGCAGTCCTAAGCGGGCTATCAAATTCAAAATATGTTGGTCGCGGCAAAACGTGGACAACAGATATAGGGTTGAAAAGTTCCTGTGAGAAATTTTAAATTTCTCAGTTTAAATTCAACTGAGATTATTAGTTGTGGATCAGAAAACCTTCTCAAGACTGGTTGAATGCACAATTTATCTATGTCATGCCTCAGTCTAATCCACTTGTTGCATCCAAGTGGAGACTAAGCAAAAAGCCACTCACTGGTTTAAACTTTGAAGTCTTCTTGATTTTTGAAATAAATTATCGTTACTTGTTCTTGCATTTGGATTTTGTATATGTTCACTTGTCAGGCATAGATTCATTGTGTCAATTCATAGCCATCTGCAATATGTAAATTTTGCAAAACAGCCTGCTAATTGCCACTTAACTGCAATTTGTAATAAGAAACTAGAGGTGCAGTTTCTTATTTTAGGTTGGTTTTTAGTCCTTGTCTTCGCCCAGCTGGGCTATTACTGACCGTGCTTTGGTGGTTGTTTATCGCAGTTGGACGGCAATCACCCAGTTAGTGCACCACGGAATGCTCTTCGTCCCGATCGGCTACACCTTCGGCTCGGGCATGTTCAAGATGGACGACATCAGGGGGGGCAGCCCCTACGGCGCCGGCGTCTTTGCCGGCGACGGCAGCAGGCAGCCCAGTGAGACGGAGCTCGCCCTCGCTGAGCACCAGGGCAAGTACATGACCTCCATAGTCAAGAAGCTCGCCCAGGCCTGACCCAGCCAGCCGCTGAATCCACCACGCATCATCATCGTCGTCATCCCTGTGCAGTCGATGCCACACACGATCGATCAGCCATTGATTCCGCTATTGTTTTCTTCTGATACGCGTGCCTGTTCCTGTCCTATATGTGCATGCACAGCTTGCTCTCAGATTGTTTGTCGGGGTAGTCATAAGGTCATAAGTTCAGGCTTCTTTGTACATTGTTTTGACATAAATATTGTTTGTTGTCCATCTGAACAATAAGTGTGCTACGCGGTGTTCATCAATAGCATAATCTGCCATAGATTTGTTGTGCGAAACTTGTTCTGTGTTTTCTGAACGAAGAGCGTGTTCATGTTTTGGTCACTTTTGTTTCTGCTGATTTTACTTTTCATAGCCACTTTTCCCGAAGCCACTTCGCGTTATAACGTGCAGAAGCTGAAAGCCGAAAGCCACCTGTGGGGAGCTTCCGTGGTTTCTCGTAGCTCATATTTCATATTTACCTCCGAAGTTGGGGGGTACCAATCAATGCCACTTGCATAAAGCCCGTCTTTGTTGCCCCCCTCCCCGCCCGCCCGCCCTCCTCCTCCCCCGTCCTCCTCCGTTGATGACCACCTCCTCCCCGGCGCCCACCTCCTCCTGGCTCCCTCCGCCCGGCGCCCTCCTTGTCCTCCTCCCGCCTCATCCTCCCCCCACTGTCGCGTCCTCCCTGCGCTCGCGTGGCCTAGATCCAGATCTGGATCTCGCTCATGCCACCCACCTCCTCTGCTTGGCCGCCTCCTCCGCCTCCCTCCTCTTGCGGCCGTCGCCTTCCTCCTCCCTCTACCCCGCGTTGGCTCTGGCCAGCCTCCTCCTCGACCTCACCGCCCAACTCTCTCCCAGCGCCTCCTCTCCTCCTCGACCCGTCTTGGCCCTACTGGTCGCTCGCCTCCTCCCGCCGCCCAAGTCCTCGCACCGCCACCCTCTGTTTTTTTTTTTTCTTTTTTAGGTTGTAAATTTAATGTTTTTAATAATTATTTATTTTATTTATTATTTGTTGTATTAATTATTCACTTGCAATTATTATTTTTAATAATTACTTATTGTAATAATTGTTTATCTTAATAATTATTCATTGTAATAATTGTCTTTAATAATTATTTGTTGTAATAAATGTTTATTGTAATAATTGTTATTAAATACACTAATTATGGTTTATTGCGTTATTTGTAGTATATTGTGTTGTTTGCGGTATATTGTCGTTAATCGTCGTTGAATACGATCAATTGCGGTAGTCATCGTTCATTGTAGTCAATTGTGTTAATTGGAGTTAATTGGAGTTAATTATCATCAATTGCGGTAGTTGTCGTTTATTGTGGTAATTCTTGTCAATTGCGGTAGTTGTCGTCAATTGTGTTAGTCGTCGTTTAATTATCGTTAGTTGTTGTTAAATGTTATTAATTGTGTTAAACAGCATCAAACAAACAATTACTGCTTTAGGGGCATTTCAGACATTTCCTATCTTTGAAGTTGCAGCCAACTTATCTAAAAGCCAGACAGCCAAACATTAAGTCTCTTCAACCTAGCCGTTCAGCCCTGCAGCCGTTCAACCCTGTAGTCTAGTCGGAAGCCGTTTTTTAGAAAAATCACAGCCATGCCAAACAAGCCCTATGATTCAAGTACGGTATAATGGTACATAAGCCCAAGCCCAAGCCCGTCCTGATAATACCTCCTCAGAAAAATAAAATAAAATACTACATTAAAATTTTAAATGGAAGGCGCCTTAGAGGAAATACCCGAATACGTCTTACGCAGGTAAGCAGTTCAAAATTTTGAAATCGCCCTCGAGGGAGTGGCAGGCTCACAGCAATTGTTTCTCCTCTCCTCTCTCGTTTGCCTCACCGCGCCGCGCCGGAGCGCCTCCCCGCCGCGTCCTCTCCCGAATCCGTTCCGACCCACCTCGCCGTCGCAGCGTCTCTCCCTCTGCTGGTACGAGCACTCTTCTCCTCTCCCCCCGTTACCTTCCGCGGGAGCTTCGATCGCGCGCGATCGAGAGCGGTGAATGATTCGTGGTAGTTTGTGGTGGTGATCAGGCTTCCCGACGATGTTTGTTCCGTTAGGGTTCTAAGCTCCTGTTAAATGCCGTGTGATCGTATAGTGCTGGTGCCCTGCGATGCTACCGAACCACGATTGAGTTTCCCCTTCGGTTCGAAAATTTCTGGATAGTTGACACAATAGCTCCATAGTAGTAGTATAGGCATGTTGATTTCTGAAGGAAAAAAGGAAGGGGGTCATATCCATGATATGGCTTGTCACTTGTGGGAATGTGCTAGATGTGACTCAACAAAGCTGAGTTTTGTCAGAACATAGAACAGAGGAAAGGGCCGAATTGTAGTTTGAAAATTTTGAGGGGAATTGCAGTTTGAAATTATGGCTGAAAACAATCAAACTGGCTAGATTTAGCAGTTTGGATAGATTGTCCTGCGTCGGTATCTTTGGAGCTTTATTTTTCCCACAAGTAATTCCTATAAACATGATTGGTAATTTGGTATTTTTGTTCAGTCCACTGTCTGCGTCATCGTACAGAAAAGGAACACTTTGTCTGTTGTATGTTTAGAATTTTTAGCCGAGCTTTATTTGTCCCACAAGGAATTCCTATAAACTTGATAGGTAATTTGTTTTTTTTTATAGCTCACTGTCTGCGTCATCGTACAGAAAAGGAACACTTTGTCTATTGTATGTTTAGAATTTTTAGCCGGCTGTATGTTGGTTTCTAGTGCCGACTTTCATGTTTCTATGGTGGTCTTGATATGTAATTTTCTGTTCCTTTCTCCTTACAGTATAGATCAATTGACATGGAGTGGTGCATGTCTTGTCGCAGTGCTGGTTTGAAGTTAAGAGCTTTCTATGCTCAGTCAGACCTCCTCTCATGGGTATATCTGTCAGCCATAATTCTTCTTATCGCTGCAAGTTTGATTGTGAACTGTCTCTAAACAAATCATAAACAATAGGAATTGCTGGATCCATTTCAGCTTATGTTGTATAGAACTTTGTATGCAATGCTTAGTTTTGACTTTTGACCAAGACACAGTGTATGTTGTTGTTTTTGTATGTGGTTGAGGCCTCACTTAACTTTTCTTCTTTTTTTTGGTGCTAAAAGAAAGAGGCTCTCATTATTTGTTATTCCTGTCTTTGCCATACCAGCTCTCTTTCTTTCTGCATGCTTGTAGTGATTATGCTCTTCTGATGAACTATTTTGAATATATTGCATTGCTTGATCTTTATATATATGTTTTTCACCACTATTTACCTTTGACTTCTTACAGTTGCAGGTCAAGCTTCTTATTAAACTTAGAAATGAACTTACAATATCAGACATTGTGTGAGGGTCAGTTCAAATGACAACACGAAATCTTTGAGGTGAGCATGTCTAGTCATTGCTTCTGAGGATACAAAATGTATGCTTATTCAAAGACTTGCTGCCCTACAGTTTCAGATGTCTAATCTTTCTTTGTACTGAGCAGGAAATTTAGTTTGGCAAATGATTCTGGTCTTACGAGGACGAATCCTGCTTTTGATGCACGTGCTGTGGTTCCTATCAAGACTGTCAAAACTGGACTGGTCTCCGACTCATCCCCAAACTGCCTTGGTGTGGCTCAACAATCACCAATACCAGCACATTCAATGTCAGCTGCAAGGTGATAATGTTCGTTTATTGTTTTTCACAAGTTAAGACTTTGCTGAAATCAAGTAACGATTGGATTTTCTGTAGTTTCACTGACCAATATTTACTTATGGAACAGGAACATTGGCATATTAGGAACCTCTCATAGCGCCAAAAAAGGTCCTTATTTTGATCTCCATGCAGTGGTGCCTGCTAAAAAGTTGAAATCCGGAAATGGACGTGCATTAGCATACTTAAAATGCTCCCCTTATGCTGAACAGTTGCCAGTGGCAGTTTCTGCTGTGCTGGTGGTATGTAATGTTGCTTTTTGTAACATTTGCAATCAGTCTGAAATTCTGGAAGATAATAGTCTATTTTGGTGCCTCCTCTGCTGGCAATTAACATCTCCATGGAAATTTTTTTTTGAACTATAAGTTCATGAAAAAGGACATCCAAACTACTCTGAAGGAAGCTATCATCGCTCATCGATAATATGGCCGTTTATAGAGGTTGTGTGGAACTGTAAATGATGAACTACAATACGCCTGTGTAGTTTAACAAACAGTTTTGCCAATAAATTTACATGCTTTTATCATCAAAATTATTAAAATAAGTTAAATCTGTTTTTTTAAAAAATAAATCAGTTAAATCTGTTGAAAGTTCACTGTTAATATTTTGGCCCTTTGTGTTGATTGTAATTGTTGGCAGAAAAGTTCCATAGATGTTCCACTTGATAGAAATACATCACCCTGTGAGGTGAAGTGTTGTGGTCTAGGGTTTGGTGGCGAAAGAAGTAAGAGTGGGAGGTTGGAGGCCGGACGGCAAGGGGGTGGCGCCGGCTTGGTGGCGCTTGTTAAGATATTTAGTCTTTAGTCTGTTGTGTAATTTGGTTTTGTTCCCGTGAACGTTTCTGATTCATCTTGTACATACAAACGTATTCGGTTGCAAGTGTTTGGGAGAATCAGCAACATGTTCGCTTACTATTCACCATCCATTGCGTGTACTGTTCATTGTCCGACAAGCGTCAGACAAGAAGTCTCTTGTACAGACTCTGTATTCATGAGTATAAATACAGCAGCCGACATCGTTTGAGATGTGCGGAAGATTCAGGTATCAGAGCCACCTCTTCTATCATGACATCGCCAAGCTTAATCTTGTCGATCTCAGGTGTCGTAACATCTTAGAACGGCGCAATCAACACTGGCGAGATGTTTCCATCGTCCGCTTCCTTCGGTCAACTCGTCAACATCAAATTGGCACACGACAATTACCTTCTCTGGAAAGCTCAGCTCTTGCCGTTCCTTCAAAGTCAGCAATTGCTGGGCTTCGTCGATGGATCAAGGATAGCGCCTGCGATGATGATTACTCAAACATCGGATTCAGACGCATCTCAGGTTCCAAACCAGGACTATGTAATTTGGTTACAGCAAGACCAGATGGTCCTAAGCACACTTCTTTCTTCGTTATCACCAGAGGTATTGTCTCAAGTATTGTTCCTGGGATCGGTTGTAGAAGTGTGGACGGTGCTCGAATGCATGTTTGCGTCACAAATCTAGAGAAAGGATGTTGCAAATCAGGTGACAACTCGCCAGGATGCAGAAAAAGGATCTCTCTATTGTTGATTACTTCAACAAAGTAAAAAAAGTCTAGCTGACTCTCCTGCGGCTGCTGGGCGTCCTCTCGAAGAAGAAGAAATCATCATCTACATGATGTGTGCGCTCGATGTTGATTATGATCCCCTGGTTGCTTCTCTCTCCACACGAACAGATTCAATTGGACTCAGTGACCTATACACACATATGTTGAATTATGAGTTGCGCCAGGAGCACAATAATGCAACATATCAGGTTGGAGGATCAACAAGATCGTCGGTTAACACAGTATCACACGGAGGAGGATTTTGGGGTCGAGACTGTGGTCATCGTGGTGGTGGCCAAAATTACAACACCGACAACCAAAACCAACACTTCTCCAAAAATAACAGCAATAAATCTGCAGGAAACCAGCCTTCATGCCAAGTGTGTGGGAAAGCCGGACACGCATCACTCAAATGCTATCATCAATTCAATCAATCCTATCAATCCAAGGATTATCGTATATCAGTTGCTACTACTGCTGGATCATACTCAGTAGATCCATCCAGGTATACGGACACTGGTGCCACCGACCACATAACGGGCGAATTGGGCAAGCTTGTTGTTCGTGAAAAATATTTCGACAAGGATCAAGTCCACGTCGCAAACGGTTCAGGTATGCCGATAGCTCATATTGGTCAATCCAGAATTCATACTCCATACAATTCTTTGATCTTAAGAAATATCCTTCACGTTCCAAACACACACAAAAACCTTCTCATTGTAAATCGGCTTACCACAGATAATGATGTTTTTATGGAATTTCATCCTATCTTCTTATCAAGGACCGTTTCACGAAGAAGGTTCTTCGAGGATACACTAAAGGAGGCTTATATCCTCTATCTTCTTCAAAGAAGTCAAATCCAGAAAAGAAGGTTTTATCAGCTATCAAACCTAGTGGAGAACAATGGCATTGCCGGTTGGGTCATCCTTCCTCCATAGTAGTTGTCGTAGCTGGGCACCAAGGGGTGCCCCCGCACCGTAGGATCGTCAGGAATACCAGTGTACTGTTGGGGATGCTGCACATGTGCAGACCAAGTCCATATGGTATATTGTAGACAAATGTACCTAAATACCCCTTCTCTCTCAATACATTGTGAGGGTAAGAAGGTAAATGTCTCTTCTTGCCCTCCTATAAATAAGACCCTAAGGGCATGTACAAGGGGACCTTCCTCTTATTGACAATCAATACAATACATTCATATATTTGTGTCTTTGGCTCCTCCCTTCGGTCCTCCTCCAAGACAAAGGGTACATAATACCCACTGTCTAGCCCATTCTTGCTACGACAGTTGGCGCTGTCCGTACGGACCGAACAAACAGCTACACATAAGAGGAGCTAAAGCACACCTTCGGCCAGAGCCCACCAGCCAAAGCTCATCATCCCGGCTGAAGCCCACTAGCCGAAGGCCCAAAGCTCACCATCCCAACCGAAGCACATCCCGCCAGGGATGAAGCACCTTCGGCGCCCCTCCGAGGCCCCCTCGGCGCCCGAAGCCCTCCTCGTGCCCCCTTCGAGCTCCGTCAACCACCCCAGGGCCACCCGAGCACTGGGCCAAAGCCATTTTTTCACCCAAAGCATCCCCAACGGCCCAACCCCAACCCTCTGGAGCCCCCTCGCCAAGGTGGCCCGAAGTCCCCCTTCGGAGTGAGCCGGCCGGCGCCACACGCCTCGGCCGCTGGAGTCCCTCCGAGCCCCTAAACCGCTGCCAAGATCGCAACCTCTGGAGCCCCTTCGGATCAAGCTTTGGCAGCGCTGCCTCGCCCTCCGGCCGCCTGGAGTCCCCCCTGGAGCCCCCTCGGCTTCGCCTGCAAGACTGCAACCTCCGAAGCCCCTTCGAAGCGAGCTTTGGCAGTGCCACCTCGCCCTCCGGCCGCCTGGAGTCCCCTCTGGAGAACCCTTGCCGAGGTGGCCTAGAGTCCCCTAGGCTTCGCTTGCAAGCGCAACCTCCGGCCCGCCGAGCGAGCCAGCCAGCCGCCATGCCCTCCGACGCTGGGTCCCTCCGCCCCCTCGGCCGCTGCCAAGGCAACCTCCGGAGCCCCTTCGGAGCGAGCTTTGGTAGCGTCGCCTTGCCCTCCGGCCGCCTGGAGTCCCCTCCGGAGCCCCCTCGCCGAGGTGGCCCGGAGTCCCTCTCGGAGCGAGCTTCGGTAGTGTCGCCATGCCCTCTGGCCGCCTAGAGTCCCCTCCGGAGCCCCCACTGCGTCTTCGAAGCACAAATACGGCTGAAGTCGCCGCACTAGCTGAAGCCCGCTTCGCCCCCGAGCCAAAGCCTTTATCTCGCCTTCCGTCGACAAAAGCAACCGGGGCTGAAGACCCAACTTCTGGCCATCACCGGAGCCCCCTCCGACCGCCTCCGGAGCCCTCTCAGGGACCATCCGCGTGCCATCAGCTCCGGCGCGACGCAGCCTCCTCCGGCGCCCCCTCCAACCGGAGCCCCCCCCCGGAAGACTCCGCCGCCCGTACGGCACTTCCGGAGCCCCCTCGGCCTCGAGCCTCCTCCGACCGCCTCTAGAGCCCTCTCGGGAACTCCACCCGGGTGCCATCATCTCCGGCGCGACGCAGCCTCCTCTGGTTTCCCCTCCAGCCAGAGCCCTCTCGGGGCCACCTCGGGCCCCTTCGCCGGCTACACCTCCATAGCTCCGGCCCCCTCGGCGCTCCTCGCCTTCGGCTCCTTCGGAGCGCCCCCGGGCCACCTCTGCCCCCTTTGGAGCGTCGGCCACCCTGACCTCGCCACCTCCAGCGCAGCCTCGCCTGCCTTTGGTCGCGCCGCCCAACGGGTTAGTTGCTCTCTCTCCCTCACGCGTTGTCCACTGAAAAAGAAGAGAAAAGGGAGTCCGGAGTGGATGTTTTTTCCTTTCATGTGAAGTGAAATCAGTGGAAATGGGGAAAATTCCAAATTGATTAGTACTTGTTTAGTTCCCTATGGGTTTCCACGGTTGGAAATCTTTGTGTTGTGCATGCATTTAGACGGACTCGGAGTAGGATGACCAGAACAAACCACCTCCTACTTCCTAGATATCTAACTCGTTCTAGCATGCATACATCAGTGAACTTTTTTTATTATTTAACCTTTTTTAGTTTTTATTTTAAAGTTAACCCTTGGTGTACTTTATTTCTAAATCGACCTCTTTGATCACGCCACCACCGTAGCGTGATAAAACAATGCTGTCATGACACAAGATAAGTCCCCAAAATAGCACTTTTGGTTACGCCACTGGCCTTGACGTGACCAAACAACACTGTCACGCCATCACTCGTGGCGTGACAAGAGCTTGCCTCATATACGGACTGGCGTGACAGCGTTTTTTTATCACGCTATCACCTGTGGCGTGATCAAATAGATCAAAATTAGAAATAAAGTGCACCGGGGTTAACTTTAAAATAAAATTAATAAAAGAATTAATTAATAAAAAAATTCTACATCAGTTCATCTCAGAAGAAAGGAAAATTTAGGCACAGAGTTGCCAAATTAAGGAATGGCGCTCGCCATGTATTTGCAAGAAGCACCACTGGTCCTAGTCTTTCTTTTTTTTTCGCAAATTGTTGTTCTTGCCACAATGCTATAGAATTTACGCCTGTGAAAACTGCATGAGCGCAAGAGTCCCTTTTCTGGTGCTGATTTCTCCAAGATTTTAAGAATGCAGAGAAGAGGATGGTTCCTAGTTACCTAGTATGATGTACATCATTACATATCTTATTTACATGAGAGACTAGCTAGTCCTGGATATACTAATACTTGGAATAAAGACGCCGTGCGCGGTCCCGAGCCCCGGTGCACACTAAATCATTCTTCGGAGTGCGGAGTGTATAAGCCCACAAGGGTGGCATAAATTAGCCCACCACCGTGACAACAAAGACATCACGCATGGCCTCAAGCCTCGGTGCACACTAACTCACTCTCCGGAGTGCGGAGTGTATAAGCCCATAAGGATGCCATAAATAAGCCCACCGTCGTGGCAATAAAGACACTGTGCATGGCCCTGAGCCCTGGTGCATAGTAGCTCACTATCTGGAGTGTGGAGTGTACAAACAAGACCCAGCGCATGCCATCGAGCCACGGCGCACACCAAGCCCAAGTCGTTCCGAGGGCCCCGTCTCGGCGACTAGGGAGTCTCCCGCCTCGAGGACCTCGCCTCGACAGAGAGACATTTCACATCGCGCTCAAAAGCGCAAAACCCTAGTCGTTCCGAGGGTCTTTCCTCTTGACTAGGGGGTCTCCCGCCTTGAGGGCCTCGCCTCGGCGGAGATATTTCACATCGCGCTCAAACACACAAAACCCTAGTCATTCTGAGGGCCCCGCCTCGACGACTAGGGAGTCTCCCGCCTCGAGGGTCTCGCCTCGGCGGAGAGACATTTCACATCGCGCTCAAACACGTAAAACCCTAGTCATTCCGAGGGACCGCCTCGGTGACTAGGGAGTCTCCCGCCTCAAGACCCTCGCCTCGGTGGAGACATTTCACATCGCGCTCAAATGCGCAAAACCCTAGTCGTTCCGAGGGCCCCACCACAGCGACTAGGGAGTCTCTCGCCTTGAGGGCATCGCCTCGGCGGAGAGACATTTCACATCGCGCTCAAACGCGTAAAACCCTAGTCGTTCCGAGGGCCCCGCCTCAGCGACTAGGGAGTCTCCCGCCTCGAGGGCCTCGCCTCAATAGAGACATTTCACATTGCGCTTTAACGCGCAAAACCCTAGTCATTCCGAGGGCGCCGTCTCGACAACTAGGGAGTCTCTCGCCTCGGTGGAGACATTTCACATCGCGCTCTAACGCGCAAAACCCTAGTCATTCTGAGGGCCCCACCTTGGCGACTAGGGAGTCTCCTGCTTCGAAGGCCTCGTCTCGACGAGGGCACCTCGCGAATCAAGCACCAGCACTCCTAATCCTTCAGGCATGAAAACCATATATATATATATATATATATATATATATATATATATATATATATATATATATATATATATTAATTCGCCCCCCTCGCTAGCTCTGCGCTCACAAATGAACCCAATCAACATAAGTTAGGGGACGGCGATCGGCTTCGCCTACCCCTCACTAGTCCTGGGCTCTCAAATGAGCCTAATCAAAAAACATTGGGGGATGACGATCGGCTTCGCCTCCCCATCGCTAGCTTTGGGCTCTCAAACGATCCCAATAAAAAAGGTGAGGGATGGCGATCGGCTTCGCGTCCCCCTCGCTAGCTCTGGGCTCTCAAACAAGCCCAATCAAAAAAAGTTAGGGGATGGCAATTGGTCTGCGCCTCCCCCTTGCTAGCTTTGGGCTCTCAAATGAGCCCAATCAAAAAGAAGTTCGGGGATGGCGATCAGTTTCGCCTCTCCTCGTCAGCTTTGGGCTCTCAAACAAGACTAATAAAAAAAAAGAGGTAGGGGACGACGATCGGCTTCGTCTCCCCCTCGCTAGCTCTGGGCTCTCAAACGAACCCAAACAAAAAAAAGTTAGGGGAAGGCGATCGGCTTCGCCTCCCCCTCGCTAGCTTTGGGTTCTTAAACGAGCCTAATCAAAAAAAAACTTGTGGGACGACGATCGACTGTGCCTCCCCCTTGCTAGCTTTGGGTTCTCAAACGAGCCCAATCAAAAGAAGTTAGGGGACAGCGATCGGTTTTGCCTCCCCCTCGCTAGCTCTGGGCTCTCAAACGAGCCTAATAAAAAAGGTGGGGGACGGCGATCGGCTTCGTCTCCCCCTTGCAAGCTCTAGGCTCACAAACGAGCCCAATCAAAAAAAGTTGGGGGACGGCGATCGGCTACGCCTCCCACTCGTTAGCTTTGGACTATCAAACGAGCTTAATCAAAAAAAGTTGGGGGACGGCGATTGGCTTCGCCTCCCCCTGGTAGCTTTGGGCTCTCAAACGAGCCCAATCAAAAAAAAAGTTGGGGGACAGGGATCGGCTGCGCCTCCCCCTCCCTAGCTTTGGGCTCTCAAACGATCCCAATCAAAAGAAGTTGAGGGATGGCGATCGGCTTTGCCTCCCCCTCGCTAGGTTTGGGCTCTCAAACAAGCCCAATCAAAAAAGAGGTAAGGGACGGCAATCGCCTTCGCCCCCCCCTCGCTTGCTTTGGGCTCTCAAACGAGCTCAATCAAAAAGAAGTTGGGGAACGGCGATCGGCTTCGCCTCCCCCTCACTAGCTTTGGGCTCTCAAACGAATCCAATTAAAAAAGAAGTTGGGTACGACGATCGGCTTCGCCTCCCCCTCATTAGCTCTGGGCTCTCAAACGAGCCCAATTAAAAAAAGTTGAGGGACGACGATCGGCTTCGCCTCCTCACTAGCTTTGGGCTCTCAAACGAGCCAAATCAAAAAAAAAGTTGGGGGACGGTGATCAGCTGCGCCTCCCCCTCACTAGCTTTGGGCACTCAAACGAGCCTAATCAAAAGAAGTTGGGGACAACAATTGGCTTCGCCTCCCCCTCGCTAGCTTCGGGCTCTCAAACGAGCCCAATCAAAAAAGGTGGGGGACGTTGATCGGCTTCACCTCCCCGTCGCTAGCTCTGGGCTCTCAAACGAGCCCAATCAAAAAAAGTTGGGGGGCAGCGATCGGCTGCGCCTCCCCTCGCTAGCTTTGGGCTCTCAAACGAGCCCAATAAAAAAGGTGGGGATAGCGATCGGCTTCGCCTCCCCCTCGCTAGCTCTAGGCACTCAAACGAGCCCAATCAAAAAAAGTTGGGGGACGACGATCGGCTTCGCCTCCCCCTCGCTAGCTTTGGGTTCTCAAACGAGCCCAATCAAAAAAAAAGTTGGGGGATGGCGATCGGCTGTGCCTCCCCCCTCGCTAGCTTTGGGCTCTCAAACGAGCCCAATCAAAAGAAGTTGGGGGACGGCGATCGGCTTCGCCTCTCCCTCGCTAGCTTTGGGCTCTCAAACAAGCCCAATCAAAAAAAGGTGTAAACAAAAAGGGTTTTTCTATAATACTCCGATTATATTCCAAGGAAGAATGCATGCAAAAGAAAGATTAAACATTTTAACAAGGGATTTCAGAATTTCTCTTGAAGGGAGATTAAATTTTGGGCTAAAGGCCCATAGCCTTGGCCCATTAGGGGTAGCCAAAACCCTAGCCGCTATAGTACCACCCCCTCCTGCTACAGTACCGCCACCTTCATTGCTACTGTCCAAGAAGAGGGAGGGAGGGAGAAGAACCCTTTGGGTGCCGTCGGCCAAGGAGAAAAGAAGAGGGAGAGAGGAGAAGAAGAGGAGAAGAGCGCCTCACGAGGGAAGTCAGCGAGAACACGTGTCTTCAAGGGTAACGAATGATTCCTCGCTGGTTGGATCGAATTAGATTCATAAATTGCCATGATTAGGGGATCATTATTCTACCGCGATTAATTTCAGAAATCTGTTTAATGCTTGTGCGTCAGTTTTCGTGTAGTTAAGTTCCGAATTGGAGGATAGAGTCTCCTAGAGATTTGTGGGTTTTGTTTTCAGCTTTCCATAGGTTCAAAGATCACCCAATTCGGAGCTGTAGTCTAGAAGTTACATTGATTTTATTACTGCTGTCCAGAATTCTGACGAATATTAGCAGTTGATTTGTTTATTAAATTAAGATTGTGTTAATGGCTAATTTAGGGAGTTCACCCAACACGATTTTCGTAGGAGCTTTCTTAAGATTTCTAGATTGTTAAAAATCTTAAAATTTGGTTCATCTATTCGAAAGTTATCGATTTTCTTATACTGTTGTATAGTCCGTCTATTAGATTATAGTTCTAGATGTTCATCTGATTATTAGACACAGAGGTTCGCCGAATTGGAGATTCTCTCCAACTAGGGTATTGTAGAGGATTTCACTACCTTTTTAGAGAATCTGAGTTTTCTCTTTTACGAGTTTCAGAGCGAAAGTTATGTAACTTTTAATACTGCTGTCCAGTGTAGTTTCCTGTTAGAATGTTGTCTAGCTTGAGTAGAACAAGTAGATAAACCTTGGGTTTAGGAGAAAGAGTTAGAGAGTTGTGAGTAGAGTCTTGCTTCCATGTCATTCTTATTTGAGTAAGTTGATTATGTAGGAGGAGAGGCTTCGAGATTAGTGACATCATCCTTGCCTCCTAACGTGTCGCAACGCGAAAGGCAAGTACAATTGAATTGTCTTGATTGCTATTTGTTCCACTTGATTGATAAATGTGCAATGGATAATTCCGGTATTACTTATTTCCCTTCATAATTGATATACCATGATTCTTCGATAATATATTTACGTTCAACATATTCATTCGTCCATTCATTTATGTTTCACCCACGGGAGTGGGTAGTGAAGTCCCATCATTCTAACATGGGCAAGTACATTGTGAAATGTATTGACTGATATCTGTTTGTAATGCTTGATGCTCATGCTATGATTAAGTTATATGGATTTCGAGTAATTCCAATAATTCTTGTTTCTTTTTATGGATGTTAATCCATACTTCTTAAGATTATGTCTTTCATATCCATGAATTCATTTATTCATTCATTCGTTCATGTTTCACCCACGGGAGTGGGAAGTAAAGACCCATCATTACAATGTGGGCACGTAAGACCTACCATTCCAATGTGGGCAAATTGGATCCCCGTTATGAAACATTCTTTATACGAGCCTTGAATGCCCGTATTTTGGATAATGCGGGCCTGAGTGAACACCGACGGGTGTTCACTGGCTATACCGGTATAAGCAGAAGTGAAGAGCATACATTCCATTCTCGCATAAAATTTCTACCATTCTATTTCATATTCAGACATTATGAATGTTATGTTCTTGATTCAATATTTTTTCCGTATCATTCTGTTGTACTTGCTGAGTCGTGGACTCATTCTTGCCATTGTTTGTGTGTTTTAGGTAAACACTGATGACGGCATGCTTGGGAGGGACTAGTCACTTCATTCACTTCACATTTCTCTATTAATTAATGGACTTGTTATTATCTTTCATTTGATAATACTGGATTGTAATAATGGAGTTCTGATGGTTGAGGTTATCATTCATTATGACTTGGTTGAACTAGTGAATGCTTAATATTCTCCGTATAGACTCTTGATAGTTTTATCTTGAATAGTTCAATAGGATTGGATATTTACGAGTTTGTTATGTTGCTGAAATCTAATTCAATTCTTATGATCAATCTATTGTTTGTTGATCCTTACCTGTTATCTGCGATTCTATTCTAGAACAAATTCGATGCCTCTTGGTCCCCTATAGCCTGTCTATTGGGAGCTCGTCTCCAATGTCTTTCCTCGACACTTTGTCGTCGCCAGCATCGTCTTCTTCTTCGTCTTTGGACGACTGGCCGCCACCACGCCGCAACATCATCTGGTCCTTCTTGACGCCCACCTCGCCTCCGTGGCCCTTTGGATCAACGTATGCATGCATGTAACCCCCAAGCGCCTGGTGCTTGATCTGTCTCTCTTTTACTTCTTTGCTGCTTCCTTTTCTATTTGCATGCACATGCATGTCGCCCCTAGCTGCTACTTCTTTGCTTCTACTTTATTTTTCAGCTTTTGCTGCCACAACCTTCTCTCTTTGCAGATCCCAACCCCTATGCACTCCGCCAGCGTCTACCATATTCTTCCTTGGTCTAGTCAGCTTCCTCCTCTGCCTCTTTCTTCGCCGCGACAATCCTCTTTGCCGCCGTCCCCTGCTGTTCTCTATGGCCAACACAGATTTGTCTCCAGTGTCCCTCTCCTCCTCTCTATTGGTTGCACCTGGTGCACCACCCGTCTACTCCGGCAACCGCTGTGCTGCACGACCCTCTCTCTTACACTGATTTCGCACCGCCATCACCGCTGAGTCCTCCCACTACTGCTGCTCCCGCATCTCCCTCAACACCAGTGGCCGACCTATGTTGCCTCTACCACGGCAACCTTCCTTGACATCGACTTCTCATCACATCGATGTTATCTTCGTCTACGACGACCTCCCACGACTTCTTCGTCAACAACGCTACTCTTCATCACTGGCAACCCTACTTCAACGACTACCTCGACAGGAGACAACTTCACCTACGGCTCATTGCATGGCACTCCTTGTTGGCTTCTACTCTAGCTTGAGTATCCTTGCTGGCTTCTACTCCATCCTGAGCATCCATGATGCTCCCGCTCCGACTACGAGGGGGTGCTAAAGTACATGTATTATATGACAAGTCTGTACGAGATATAATAGAATCATGTATGATTTGTATCCAATATGGTTCCTTCCATATCTAGAATGACTTGAGCTTCAAGTCACTATGTACTCTATATTTATGCCCCCGAGGCTCGGCTATTCTATCTTCTTTCATCCCCCCCCCTCATTGGCCCATAAATCCTCTCCTCCACGCTGGTCACTGGCATCCTTGGCTTGGGCGAGCTCCACAGCTCTCCAATGGCGGTTTCGTCCTCAACAGTCACTACTAGAAAATAGGGATTCCTTTACGGGCTCAATATTTACTGACGGGCCCATAGAAACCGTGTGGGATTTGTATTTTACTGACGGGAATTATAAATACGTCAGAAAAATTATATTTTTTTATTGACAGGTACTCTAAACCATAAGCAAAATTTATTATTCTGATGGGTAAAACACAACCATCAGGAAAAATTATTTTTTCTGACTAGTTCACACCGTTAGGCCTATAGTTTGGGGATTTTCAAGCGAGGAAATTTGCCTCACGCGTTAGACCGCCGCGCCAATTTTTACTGTGCCACACGAAAGAAATTTTCCTGACGTGTATAGCGCACCGTCAAAACAATGTTTGGGTAGAAATTAAAGCCTATACGCATTTCTCCCCCCAAACAAACGCTTCAAATCCCTAGCTTCCTCATCCATCTGCTGCCGCCCCAGGTCCATCCCGCCACCCCAACTCCACCTTGCCGCCCTAGGTCCACCCCGCCGCCCCAACTCCACCCTGCCACCTCGACTCCACCCCGCCGCCCCAGCTCCACCCCGACGCCCCAGGTCCACCCCATCGCCCTGACGCCCCAGGTCCGCCCCATCACCCCAGCTCCACGCCACCGCCCCAAGTCCGCCATAGCTCCGCCCCGCCACCCCGACGCCCTAGGTCCACCCCGACGCCCTAGCTCCACCTGGTCACCCCAGGTCCGCCATCCGCCCCAGTCCGCCCACGCCCCAACACCCCAACTCAAGACCGCCTCCTGCTCATACAGCCTGACGCTCTGCCCACCTCCTGCTCGCCCCACCTTCCTGACGCCCTAGCTCTACCAAATTCGGCATATTTTTTTGTTTTTGTTTTAATCACATATTGTTTGTGCCCAAATAGAGAGAGGTGGATCATACAGAAAAATGGAATTTCTAGGAAGGCGACACATGCAGATTTCTAGAAACACAAAATGAAGTTTCTAGGAAGACATCATATGCTAATAGTTAAAGTGATTCAACAGTCCAAAAAAATGAGTTGCACCATTCATTCAGAAATTACATATTACTTTTCTATGTTGCACCATTTTTAATATAGGAATTAGACATAGAAAGAAGAGTAAATTTTATAAAACCTTAGGCATGTTTCTTCTAGATGGAAACCTCATTCCTGGAGGTTTGCGTATCACCAATCCATCCTGTACAAGACAGATGTTAACATTCTCATAAACATAGGGGAAAATCATGTACTACATGCATTGCATGGTTAGTACAGATTGTATAGTTCAAGCACAGGTAACATCATTTAATACCTACAATTATTGCTTTGTGTACAAACAAAATTCAGAAATAAAATTATCATTGCCATGTTAGTACAGATTGTACATATCTTTGCTTGCATTGCATGGTTAGTATAGATTGTATAGTTCAACTTCAAATGGTACTTTCCAACTGTAGATGCTTTTTGAGAAGATGGGTGAACAACCACCATCAGAGATGCTATGCCGTGGAACACCTACACAAGCACATGTAATATCGTTTAATACCTACAATTATTGTCTTGTGTACAAACAAAATTCTCTACGAACTATTATTTTGCCTTGTTGCATAGTTCAACTTCAAGTGGTACTTTCCATCTGTCACCTTTGTCGTATGGAGGACCATTTGACAAAGATAACTAATATTTTTTGGTGTGTTAGACTGTCAACAAGCAGTACGGTAGTGAGCGAGTGGACTCATGTTGAATGTTCTAAACATAGGCATAACCTGAATCTCATTTACTTATAGTTGATGGTAAGGTGGCAAATGACTTTTCTACTAGTTAGTACACCCATACTTGTGAGTTGTTTACGAGTCTAAACAAATCTTGAGTATATGCCAAGCGTCACATGTTCTTAAGTTGACTATTCTTGAGTAGTTGCCATGATTTGTTAACTTAGTAGATCCAGGGGTGCACATTTTAGTACCAAAAGACATGATATTGTGGGATGGGTATTTAATATAGGACTGTGATAATTCAAACAATATTACAAGCCATTACGGTTTCTTCAACTCAAGTTGACATAATATTTTCACCTTGCAATAAGGGACTGGGACTGGATCCTCCCATGTGGGCTCACAATCGGATGATAGTGCTGTTGATGGTAATGCTGATGTAAACGATAGGGACAACAACAGTAGCGACATTGATGGCGACAACAACCATGCTGCCATTCTGTGACTTTCAGTGATCTCTTGTAGTTCTTTTGACTAGCTGAACTTGAATGTAATAGAAATGGGGACTTTTGTGACTTTTGTATGCGGTACTTGACTTTAGATGTCTTTTGGATTGATGAACCAATCTGGAGGTGAAGTTTATGAATTGGTATGCTTGTGCTAGTGAACATGAATCTATTGGCTAGGGACTGTTTATGAAAGCTGAACTTTTTATATGTTTGTTCATTAATTATATGTTTCTTGATTGATGCAAGGATGGTGTTGTGATTTGATTATACGATGCACGGATGTATAAGATTCGTATATCCATTTATTGTCTGCTGTAACATTTTCTGCCATTCCGTAAATTTGCTATAACATGCCAGTATTGCTAGTATTTTTTGCCATTTTGGAAATCAATTTTGCTGACGGGTCAAACCGTTAGGCTATATGTTCCACTATTCTGGAAATCAATTTTCCTGGCGGGTCAAACCGTCAGGTTATATTTTCTGCCATTCTGGAATTCAATTTTGCTGACGGGTCAAACAGTCAGTGCAATGTATTTTCCTGGCGGGCACAAACCGTCAGGATTAATTTTCTTGACGGTGATAGAAGAATAGTCAATGAAATCGATAATTTTATTGACGGTGACATAACCGTCAGTGAAATGAATTTTCTTGACGGTGACAGAAGAACAGTCAATGAAATCATTAATTTTATTGACGGTGACATAACCATCAGTGAAATGAATTTTCCTCACGGTTTGACCCCTCAGGAAAATGCATTTTTCCATGACGGGTAATACCGTTAGGTTTAATTTCCCTGGCGGGTAACTGTCAGCTAAAATTAATTTTTCTTTCCAGCTAGTGCTGAGAGCTTTTGCCTGACGAGTAACCGTCAGGAAATTAAAATCTAACAGGTTTTTATATTTTACTGACAATTTTTGAACCATAAGGGAATACCTTACCTGCCAAGAAATTAAACCTGGCGGTTTTTTATATTTTACTGACAGTTTTTGAACCGTAAGGGAATACCCGTTTCCTGGTAGTGAGTGGTGACTTCTTTCAGGCATAGAGATGGTGAGTCCAGTTACAAGTGATTTGCCTCGATTCTACACGAGCTAATGAAAAAAAAGATGTTGGTCGTTTGAGTGGATGTTTTGTTTCCTTTGGAATTCCTGTGTGTTTTTTTTGGAATTGCTACAGTATCCCTATGAAATTCCTTTGCTTGCATCCTATGAACCAAACGGTGTGAGCACTAGATATTCTAGGAATCAGGAATCCTACGTTTTTGCTATGAAAACTAGCTGAGTGACCCGTGTATTTATGTGGCTAATATTAATTTTTTCTAAACTTTTTTTCCCAAAGTGAAATATAGTTTTGTGTTCCATATAGTACCAAACCTAACAAAAAAAGATGTTCAAAAAAAATATCGTATAGAATTGATACACATGCAATTTCAAATACGTACCAACAAAATAGTTTTAAATGTTTACATGGCGCTGGGGCGGCCGTCGTGGGGAAGCAAATTTTCTAGGGGAGAGGCCTTACCCAAAGACCCCCCCCCCTCCCCCGGTCTGATCTCCCACCCAGTCCTGAGGTCCTCCATAGAAGATTTATTTTCCCGTCGTGGGGACTGGGGAGGCTGCTACCTAGGGGCGTCGCGGAGAGCGCCTCGGGGTCTTCATCTCTCCCGCCTCTCAATTTGGGGATCTAGGGTTTGAAGGTTCTTGCTCGGTGAGAAGGATTTGGGATGAGAGTGACCGATTGAGAGGGAGGGACATGGGTCATGAGGTTCACCTTTGCTGCGTTCTGACTGGCGGGCTATGCTTGTGAGGCACATGTTGAGGGCAAGGGTGTTCTGGCCGTTTCCAGGGAAAACTAATACGCTACCAGGACTTGACGGGAGGTGTTAGACGGAGTGACGGCGATGGTACGGATGGAAGAAATTTGGAAACACGATGGTACGATGGTACGGAGGGAATAAAGAGTTATTCGATGGCGTACTGTGGAAGTGAGTTATTCAGCGACATGAAGTGAAATTTCTCATATCTTTAAGACAATTATTGAATTGATGCATTTAAAATTAGGCTCCACCAATTTAAGGGGCAGATATTTTTTATTTTTTGTGAGAAATTCTAGTATATATTTTTTTATCTTAGTAGCAGTAAAGGCCTGATATCGACTTTTAATATATATAATAACAGATGATACTCACCCAAATGCAATTATTGAGCTAGACCTTGGTCTCGTAGTAAGTCAACGAAGAAACATATAATAACATATGATACTCACCCAAATGCAATTATTGAGCTAGACCTTGGTCTCGTAGTAAGTCAACGAAGAAACATAACGATGATGCGAAGGATATTCTAAGATTCGCGACGTTCTTGATTATCTTTTGGCGGGACGGCGAAGGAACTGCCAGTTAAGGGCCTATTTGGTATGGCTATAGCTTTTCTGAAAAATGACTTTTGGCTAGGCTGCAGGACGAAATGGCTGCAGGGCTGAACGGCTGAGTTGAATAGGTTTGGTGTTTGTCTGTCTCGCTTTTAGGTAAGCTAGTTGCAGCTTCTGAGATAGGTAGTGTTTGAAATGCTCTTGAGGCAAGTAATAGCTTGTTTGATGCCATTTAACAGCAATTAAAGCAATTGATGGCAATTAACGACAATTAACGATAATTAACGACAACTAACGCAATTGACTGCAATTGACTACAATTAACTACGACTACCACAATTAACGCAATTGATCGCATTTGACGACAATTAACGCAATAGACCGCAATTAACACAATAAACCGCAATTAACAATAATTATTACATAAATAATAAATACAAAAAATAAGTATTAATAGTACCAAACTTTTATCTTTACATAACTATCATTTATGCATTTGTATCTACGATAAATATGTTACTTTCTCGATATTTTTGCAACGATTACAATTGGAAATTATTAAATAATTAACATTAGAGAACGTAACTCGAGGTGCACCACATTGCAATTCTTGCTTCGAAGAAAATAACTTTATTTCTTTGCAATATTCATAGGTACAATCGAAATATTAGAGTACACTAGGAGTAGAAAAAAATATACAAATTATAATATCAAAAGAGAAATTTTAACTACTACATTTGTTCCTAGAAATGTGCACATCTCCTATTTAAAGAAATTGCTTATTGATACTTTCAACCTATAGTCGCACAGAAGATAATAAAGCAATGAGACAGTACCAAAAAATTATTCATACCTACAACCATCAACAACTTACAAGGTAATCAACATCTTAGAGCTCTAAAAAATGCGGAGACCTGAGGCCAAATTCAAATTGTTATTCTCCGCAGCAATGTATGGATGGAAAGATGGGCCATCCAATGCCATGTCACAGACCATTCCCAATTGTTGTTCTCTGCAGCAATGATCGGTTATTGTCCTCTCATCCTCTTCCTCTTCCTGACTGTACCTGCCATAAAAAAATAAGGGAACATGTCATTTTGATAACAGATAATAATTCTACCAGGTTTTCGTTGAGCAAATGGAAACGAAGTTACACAAAGGCATCAATCAGATATAACTATGAGGTGTATTTATTCTCTCTAAGAAAAACTGAAACTGCATCAATGATTCTTTCTTTCTCGTTCAACATACCAGGTGTGGTTCTATTAAAACTGAGACTGCACATAGAAACTAACCAAGATGTATATCTTCATTTGTTATTGCCAACTTCTTAGCATGTACATTTGCCACAAAAATGCTTACCAAGCACCGTAGATTCTTTATTTTTTTAGCAGGATGGCAAGATTAATTAAAAGAAACCTTAAACCTCGTGAAATTGAGGCCCATGTTTTCCATGTGCTTATTTAGTGTTCCCTTAAGGAGCAAAGAAAGCTCAGTTACTACTGAAACAAAGATGTACCGACTCCCACCCAGGAAAGCAATACTGCACAAACATAAAGAAGCATTTGCATAGGTGAACACTACATCAGTGAATTGAGATCACCTGAATCACTAATCTTGACCTAGTTCGTCCGTCCAAACCGACACCCTCTGCAGCATGAAAGTACATGCTAGTTTAGGCAAATGCACAATCAAGGCACAATGAACAATAAATACAGTTCTTAGCCTAACAAATTCTTATCAGTATATCAGGATTTGCCTAGTTCACACCCTTTTATTTCAGCATACTTCCTTGTTAAAACGAATTGCATTTGCACAACATGAATCAATGCTAACCTTAGCCTGTATAATATCCCACGCCATCTTCCTGAATAGATTTGCCGGTCCACACGACCAACAGTGATGCTGGTAGCGGTAAGCTTTGAAGGTGCTCGGCAATTCACTTTTCACCTAAGAAGCCAAGAAGCAACTCATTAGAGCAACATTCGGCACATCATCACTGAAACAAGTCAGTAATTATCAATATTAATCTTGACAATCGCAAATTTATAGATTGATTTCCAAGTAGCAATCTAGAACAAGAGCTGACATCTAATCATTTCTTCTTGACGAGAAAGGGCACGGCGCAGGCGAGGAAGTCCGGCGCAGGAGGACGCAAAAATGGCCGAAAAGCCCATCATCAAGCCCATGGAAGAGATTGCGCCAGAGGCTTCCCGAAGAAGTTTTGCTGGCGGGCAGCTCCTCTGTTCGTCTTCCGATGGCGAACACGTGTTGACCAGGGAGGTGGATCTCCGCTCGAGCGTTTCGTTCGAGCCCACGAAAGAGAATGCGCTAGAGGCTTCTCGAAGAAGCTTCGCTGGAGGGCAGCTCTCCCGTCCATCTCGCCAAGGTGAGCACGTGTCGAGTCGGAAAGCAGGTGATTTGATCGAGACTCCGGACGTGAAGTTGGAGGATCAAGCTATTTCGCGTCCGGGGAAAAGTAGATCTGGGCCGGCACATCGTCCTCGCTTTGGTACACTCTCACCGATCTCTTCGCTCACTCCTAGCGGCGTATTCCGAGTTTTTCATGGAGGTGGGTTCCCAAGCGTGCGTGTGTGGGCGATTTAGGCTTTGCTGCGAGAGGGAGTGAAGTTCGTCAGTGGGGATCGGGAGCTAGAGTCATTTGGCAAATCTCGGATCCGCCGCCTCTCTCCAGATCTTTCACTGACGTTGTGAGAGGGGAGACGATGGACCTGGGTCGTGGAAGTTATCCCTGTAATTTTGGAGGGGGTGGCCGCGGTTGGGCCGGAGGAAAGAGAACCGCGCCTGATGCGTGGTTGGAGGAAGACGACCTGTTAGGAGAAACAGATCTGAGAGCGAAACTTTAATGGGAACATGAGCAGAAGCGGCGGATTCAGGATAATCATTATGGGGGTGAACTGAATCCAGTTATGTCTTCTGATTTTCAAGGTTTAGATCGTGCTCGTTTTGAACCTCATGGTCAGGGAGGAGTAGTTAGAGACAATTTTTCTCAAGATAAAGGGTGGCACAATGAGGTTCGTAGAGAGAATATGAACCATGGAAGGGATTCGCGCTGGGAGGAATCTCAGAGAGGGGGTTCTAGGGGTGGCTATGGAGGACGAGGTGGTAACCTCCGAGATGAAAAAAATAGAACTCAATCTAACTGGGATTCTTCAGCGGTTGCTAGCAAAAGGGATGACATGAACAAGAATTGGGGTGATATTGGACCAAATACAGGGGTGCTCCGATTTGAGGATCGCAGGACTTGTTTTCATTGTTTACAATCGGGCCATCATCAAGCTCGTTGCACAAATCCTCCTGTATGTTACAAATGCAAAAAAAAATAGGACATATGACTTCTGGATGTCCAGAAGAAAAGAAAAATCTTGGTCTGAAGTTATGTGGCTTTGGTATTCCAGGGCAAGGTTTCTATAGTATTCAAGTTGCTGGACTGTAGTTATCAGATCAATTAGCTGCATCTGGGGTGTTAAGTATCAAGGAGGGAGTAACTTCTGTGCACAAGATTGAGGCTGAACTTAAACACTTGATTAAATCTGATTGGGACTGGAGAGTAAGGAAACTTTCAGAGACTGAATATGGGGTGGTTTTTCCTTCAAATAGAATGTTGGAGACTTGGTCAAAAGCAAGGGGTGTTGAATTGGCACTTCATTCTATTAAAGCTAAGATTGATAAGTCCAATTTAGATCCTGAAGCTTCTTTCGTTCTCACAGCAGCTTGGGTTAAGGTTTCTGGGATCCCCATCCCTGCAAAAATAGTGGAAATAATGAAAGAAATTGCTAGCATAGTGAGAGATCCTTTAGAGGTTGATGAGATTAGTTTGATGAGGGCTGATCCTGTTAGGGTCAAGGTTCTCAGTCGAGATCCTGCTAACATAAATTGTTATGTGGAAATTTTTCTTAATTCCATGGGGTATGAAATCAAATTTGAAGCAGAAGGAGGGGTGGCAGGTAAGAAGAAAGGTCCAGTATACGATCATTGTCACAAACTTCATGTACACAAAAAATTTGACAATGATGAGGATGAGGAAGAAGATTCCAATGAAAGCAATCATAAAACTGAATGGGAAAAGATGGCTGAAAAGTTTGGTGGAGATATTCCTCAATCTCCTGAACATAAAAGTGGAGGTGGGAATAGCAAACATAAAGGCAAACAACAAAAAGAATTTTCTCCCGAGAAGGAGGCTCTGTGCTCAAACTTGGTGGTCTTCCAAGCTAGTAGTCAAGGGGTGGATGGGTTTGTGGATGCACCAAAGGTTGCTTTGTTTGAGGAAGATGAGAATCTTTCTGATAACGTGGGGGTGTTTCTCAAATCCTTTCTGTTTACAAAGGGGAAGAAGAATCTTACCCCAAGGACATTAATCAACAAGAGCTGCTCCCAGAGCCTCTCAGTTCATCTTTGAACACTGATAGCAGGGATTCTACTATTGATGCTTTACAGATTGTGCCTCTGGCTTTTAGTTTCCCAAATGATAACAAGGAAGTTGAGGATTTGGAAGTCAGAGGGGATGGAAAAGCTCCTTTGGAAATGCAGGAAGATAACAGTTCTCAAGTAGTTCAGGAGGTAGTAGGATTTCAGAAAGTTTCAGTTCCTCTTGAATCATCCAAAGGAGACATAGTGGTACATACTGAGGGGGCCATGCTTTGTTGTCTGCTTCTTTATGGCCTTGTTTACAGACTCCTCCAGACAAGAGTCATTCATCTGAAAAGAAGTCTTCAGGAACAATGTCTGCTCAAGACAATCTTAACTTATTTGGACAGAGATGTATGATATCAGAAGATTTTGTTGATCTAGATAAGGAAAGTGACAAAAAAAATCATTAGGGGTTTCTGATATTGAGGGGGTGACAGAAGTGTGGGTGTTTCCAAAAAAGAAGGGAAGAAAACATAAAATTCTGGAGCCTCAACAAGCCACCAAGAAAAGCTCTAGGATCCAAGACCAGGGGATTCCCATGGAGAAAGAAGGTGGCCAATCTGAAGTCTATCCAGAATCTAGAACCACAAGGTAAAAACTGAAAATCCTTTTAGCGTTCTTAATAATGCTTCTCCTGATTGCTTAGAACATGTTGCTACTTCTTGTGGAATTGCTCTGGGCAATCATGTTCACTCTGCTAGGGAAGTGATATCAGCCATGCAGGCACAAGAACTTGTTCGAGCTACTGTGGCTAAAGCTGAGAATGAAAAATTAACAAAAAAGGATCAGGAGATCCAAGTTCCTGAAGGGAATCATTCTGAGGGGGTGGGGGAATGTTTGAATTTAATTGATAATGGCAAAAGGGGTGCCTTAGGCTTCAATTTGAATAAGAGGAAGAAAGATAAGTTGAATAAAGGGGGTGCTGGCCGAAATGATTATATATCATGGAATTCTTATTCTGGAATATTAGAGGTTTAGGAAAAGCTGCTCGAAGGAGACAACTCAAAGAGCTTATTACCACTGAACGTTTGGATGCTATTGGGGTGCAAGAAACTATTAAGAAGAATTTTAGTGAGCGAGATCTCAGAAATTTAGCAAGAAATCTTCCTTTTAAATGGCATTGGATTGAGCAGAAGGGCATTCAGGTGGCATTTTGCTGGGGGTTAAAGAGGATTTACTTGAAGTGGAGAGTTGTGACTCAGGTAATTTTTTTGTTAGTATGGGGGTTAGAAGCAGACTGAGTAATTTCAGATGGTAGTTGTTAGTAGTTTATGGGCCTGCTCATCATGATTTGTGTTAGAGTTTTTTGGAAGAATTGGATAGAAAGTGTAAGAATACTATCCTTCCTATGGTCCTGGGGGTTGATTACAATCTGATTAGAGAAGCAGGAGATAAGAATTCCAGTAATATGAATCTTAACCTAATGAATCTCTTTAATAGTTTTATTTCTGATAATAAGCTTTTTGAGATTAAAAAGAGGGGTGCTAAGTATACTTGGACTAACAAACAAAAATACCCTATAATGGTGAATCTTGATCGAATTCTGGTTACAACTGATTGGGAGGTTCACTTCCCTTTGTGCCATGGTCAAAGTTTAATCAGAATAGGTTCAGACCACAATCCTATTTTATTAAACTCAGGAGATGGTGATGTGGTTAAGTCTGGAAGATTTTATTTTGAAAAGAAGTGGATCTGTCAAGAGACTTTCAGAGGGGTGTTTCAACAAAAATGGTTGGAGATTGATAGGAGAGCTACTGATAAGATATATTCTCTTGATAGATGGAATGGGTGTTTAGCCTTTTTGAGAAGCTTTCTGAGAGGTTGGGGGTGTTAACATAAATGGGGATTATAAGAGGAAGAAAAAGGTTCTTCTTAATCAGCTCAAAAAGCTTGATCTACTAGAAGAGGGGTAGGGGTTGAATTCTGATGATTAGTCCCAGAGATACTGTGTGGAAGCTGAATTAGAAAAGGTTTATGAAATGGAAGAGAATCATTGGTATCAACGGAGTGGGTTAGATTGGATCACTCAGGGTGATGCAAACACTGGTTATTTTCACAACTGTGCTAATGGGAGGCGAAGGAAGAATTACATTTCCAACATGGAACATGGTGGAGCTCTTTTGACCAACAAAGAGGAGATTAGGAGTCACATTTATGATTTTTATAAAAACCTTTTTGGTTCTGGAGGAAGATAAGAGGTGGGTTTGGCCAATGAGATGTGGAATAGAAAGTTGAGAGTCTCAGACTTGGATAATATAGGCCTAATGCAGGATTTTACTGAGGATGAGGTCTGGTAAGTCATTAAAGATCTTCCAAGCAATTCAGCTCCTGGCCCTGATGGCTTTCCAAATTTCTTTTATAAGGAATTTTGGGGGGTTATTAAGAATCAATTCCTTGGGTTGGTTAAAGAATTTTCTAAAGGTACTCTGGATATGAAAAGACTGAATTTTGGGGTGAATACTCTAATTCCTAAACTCTTCGAGGCTAATAATATTAAGCAATTTAGGCCTATCTGTCTTTTAAATGTCAATTTTAAGATTTTGACCAAGCTGTTAGCTAATAGACTGGGCTGATTGCTGACAAGATTATTAATGATTGTCAATCTGCTTTTATCAAAGGCAGACATATTTTGGATGGAGTGGTTGTTCTTCATGAGATTACTCATGAAATTAGGGTCTCTAAGAAAAAAGAGGTGATTTTGAAGCTTGATTTTGAAAAAGCTTATGATAAGATCCAGTGGGGTTTCTTAGAAAAAGTAATGATGAGAAAAGGTTTCTCTAAGCTTTGGATCGATCAGGTCATGAGAACAGTTAGAGGGGGAAAGGTCAGTATTAATGTCAATGGGGAAATTGGTCCTTATTTTAATACCTATAGAGGATTGAGGTAAGGAGATCCTTTATCTCCTCTTTTATTCAACCTGGCTGCAGATGCTTTAGCAGAGATTATCAATATAGCACAAGATAATAATCTGATTAAAGGAGTGATTTCTCATTTGATTCCTGAGGGGTCCCTATTCTGCAGTATGCTGATGACACTGTGCTTATGGTGGAGTATGAGGAGTCTTATCTTCTTAATTTGAAATTTCTTTTGTATTGTTTTGAATGGATGTCTGGATTGAAAATAAATTACCATAAGAGTGAAGTTTTTGTGTTTGGGGTGATAAAGGAATATGCTAACAAAGTTGCAAACATTTTCGATTGTAAACTGGCTTCTCTGCCTATGACTTACCTGGGGATAATGATTGGAGACAGATCTATTGGGGTGAAAGCAGTAGACAAGGTGATTAACAAGCTGACCAAAAAGCTAGATAACTGGAAAAGTAATTTCTTATCTTCTGAAAGCAGATTAATTTTGGTTAATAGTAGTTTGAGCGGTCTTCCTACTTATACCATGGGATTCTATAGATTGAATGAGGAGGTGCACAAACGCATGGATACTGTCAGAGCTAGATTCTTTTGGAGGGGGTCTAGAGATAATTTTAAATATCATATGGTTAAATGGGACGCAGTTTGCAGACCTAAAAAGTTTGGGGGGCTAGGTGTGATCAACACCAGGGTCATGAATGATTGCCTTATTGCTAAATGGATTTGGAGGATAAACTCATCTACTACTGAACTTTGCTTTAGAATTTTAAATGCTAAATACTTTCCCAATTGTGCTTTCAGGGATGCTAACATTCTTTTAGGTTCCCAATTCTGGAAACAGGTGCTGAGAGCTAAGACTGTTTTCAATTGGGGTGCTAAGTACAAGCTTGGGAATGGGCATAATATTTCGTTTTGGGGAGATGTTTGGTCTGGAGAATGTCCCTTTAAGGTCAAATACAAGAATTTCTTTAATATTTGTCAATTTCCTGATATGAGTGTGGCTAAGGGTTTGACTGATGATAATTGGAATATTACTTTCAAAAGGGGTTTTGGGAAGAGGAATCTATTCAATGGAAAAGCTTAAAAGATAGGTTAACTGATGTGGATTTTGATGACAATAGGGACAGAGTTATTTGGTGTTTTAAAAAATCTGGTTTGTTTTCAGTGAAATCTTTATATAAACATTTGATCTTTGGTGTTGTTGTTTGTAGAAAAATGAAAAAGTTATGGAAGAGCAAAATTCCTCTTAAAGTTAAAATTTTTTGTGATAATGTTATCATGACAATGTTCAAACTTTGGAACAACTTAGCAAAAGAGGGTGGAAAAGGGGAGGGGGTGAACTGTATTCTCTGTGATGACATTGAAAGCATCGACCACATTTTGTTCTCTTGCATTCTGGCTAGGTTCTTCTGGCTGTGTATCAAAGAAGTGCTTAATTGGGAGCGTGTTCCAAATTCTGTTGATGATTTCCAATTGAACTGGTTAGATAGAGGGGGGCTACTGATTACAATATTATATTGTTTAGTTTTGCAGCTTCAGCTTGGAATCTCTAGAAAGTTAGAAACAGAATGGCAACTGAGGGGGTTTTTCCTCAGCCACCTATGGATGGAAAAATACTCTTGTTTGGGATAGCTTCCTGCTTTTTCGGACGAAAAACCGAAGCCAAAGCCGAAGCCGAAGCCATCCATAACACCCCCTAAATCAAATTAATAAGGGGAAATTAGCTCAGTGACATCACGTTAGAGCGTAATCGGAGGAACAACACTCCGTTCGTGACGCACTGGGAAATAACATTGCGAACACCAAAAAATTAGACGAATGACATCGCCGTCAGTTACTTCCGTTTCTAGAATTTTTAAATATAGAAACTTAGCTAATTATCCCAAATAAGAAAGAGGAAAGCAGAGTCCATAGATTAAGACGAACATGAAGCTGTTAGCCTGTTGATCACCTTCAACGCAAGCAGCCGCCTGTTGTTGATTATCATATTTGAAGTTGTCAAATCACTGTGAACATGACCTCCACCATGTAGTTTGCCGACTGCATTGCCGATATGTGTAGCAGTATCATTGAGGCGTTCCTCATAACCCCATGCGAAAAAAATCCAACAATATATAATTCGGACAGGCCATCCATGAACAGATGTACTCAAGTTAATGTATGTAGAAGAGGGTCCGCACTCCGCAGCACCAAGAACTGGGGTGGGAACACCATGTTGTGCTTTTGTCATTAAGCTACCTGCACATGGAACGTTGTGGTGAACTTTATTCACAACGGTTAGACTGTTAGTGATATGGCCTAGAGGTAATCATATAGATGATTGTTTTGCTTCTATATTTATGATTTTTTGAATAAATCTTATGTCATTATGTGAGACACTTATGATTTATGTCATTTATGTTTATGATGATCACGTCTCATGGATCATGGATATGAGATATCAAATCAATAATGGAGACATACGTTGGAAAACATAATGTTAGATTAACCCGCCTTAAGACACTACAAGAAATGTTATACTCTTAAGTGTCATCAGTTAGTTTCACACATAGTATATATGGGATCCTTAGACCTGAGGTCGTCGTCGTTTCCTACATATGTAATAGTTTAATTAGGGGTTGCCAAACGTAGCTCCGTAAATGGGTAGTCATAAATGTAGCTTTCGGGTTTACTATAAAACATGCAGAGGAATGTGGGCGATCAAAATGGAATTTATCCCTCCTATTTAATGGGAGAGATATCCTGGGCCTCTCGATGTGATTGGATTAAGAAAGTGGATGGTCATGCCAAATATGGTTAATGAGCCAACTACAACTAAGTAATCCACTACAAGATCGAGTGAATAATCGAGTTATCATAGGATGTCATACATCTCGCCTTGAGTTCGATCTGGTATCATGAGGCAAAAGGATCAGCACATGAGAGTTATAAATGTTCGTCTGATATGATCTTTATGTATATTTGGCAGTCGCTGTGTCCTGCTAAGAACCGTTACCGACTTGTGGATCGGAAAGGAAATTCCGGATCACGGCCAATTACGCTTGAACCTACAAGGTCACACACTTAATGGGTTGGAACGTACTAGCTCAAATTGAATCCGTTAGAGGCTTAAATCGGATTATAATCCGTACGTGGTTAAGAAATTTAATAAGGTTCTAATATAGGGATCCATTAGGGGCTCTTTATAAGGGGAGGCGTAGGGGCCTTTAGGAGGATGTTGCACCACCCACTAAAAACCTAGTCGTCACCTCCCCGAAGGCCCTACAATGTGCGCTGATGCTGGCACACAATGCGCGCTAATACTGGCACACAGGCGCACGACGTTCTACCCCTGGACATGTGGATACCGTAGAGATGCTGTTGCGCTGATCGAGAACAATCCACGACGTATGTAAGAAATGCAAGAGGCTGCTGGAGGAGACGGTCGTCGGCCCAAGGATGTTGGACGATCGACTACTTCCACTACATCAGAGCGCGCGACATTGGACCGGACTACTCCAACTCTTCTTCCACTGCACTGTGCGTCTAGTGGTAGCGATCTACGATCTCTTACTCGCATGGCTCCCTGGTTTATACGGTAGAAATTTTTAATTGTGCACTAGCGTGGTCTACTTGTATCCCAAAATAAACACCCGCCGGAGAGAGGTCCGACAATTACTTGAGTAGAACATCGCTAAGTGGAGGGACATAGGGACTAGAAGACTTTGATTATTCATCTTTGCTTGCTTAAAGAATATACAATGCAATTGGATTTGAGACCTAAGAAATAATCTCAAGCATCCAAACTAACCAAATCAATCTAAGCCCTAGCAAAAGAAAATAATCAAGCAAGACATAACCCACATGAACAGTACCACGCATGAGGGTAGACCACGCTAAGCAGAATTTCACTAAACATCTGTTGTTATGTACAACTGTCTTAGCTACACGTTGCAACTTAACATATGACTACAAATCAATCAATGGGGGATTTCATAATTTGCAATTATGAGATAGATGGATTTTAAAATTTGCCCTTATGTGTCTATGATATATAGGTCCTAGATCCACATGTTATAGACACATAGAAGGACAAATCCTAAAATCCATCTATTCACTATAGCAAATTCTAAATTATTCCTTCAGAAACTAAGGCTGGCCTAGTGGTTACTGGTTAGGAACACGCCCTTGAACAAGGCTGGTCGTGGGTTTTCGAATCCCAGACGAACCCCAGTTGCCTCGCACGCAGACGATAGTTGCATAACTATGTCCAAGTCTCCAAGGTTGCTTTATCTTTTATACTTACGTTTGAAATTTAAAATTCAAATTTAAACTGAAAATTTCGAGTGGTAACGGTCCGGACATAATTGCGTTACCGGCCAACTCTCGTGAAATTCTCAAACCGTTATAAGTTCCCTGGTCCGGAGTCCGGACCTGCCTGCCTTACAAGGTTGCTTTGTCTTTTATCCTTACATTTGAAATTTAAAATTCAAATTTTAACTGACAATTTCGGACGGTAACAGTCCGGACTTACCTACCTTAGAGCATGTACAATGGGCTTATGTCAGCCGTCTATAATCATTGGCACGTAGGATTTTGCTGATATGGATGAAAAAGAATGAAGAGAGAGAAAGATGTTGTCTACAATCATGTAGCCGACTATAGCATAACAAACAAAAAAAAGCATTAAAAGATTGTGTGTTCTATAAAGACAACTAAAAAGACAGCAGCCGTCTGTACCATTGTATGAGCTGTCTTTAGTACTGTCTACAGATAATATAGAGAATTGCTATAGACAGCAGCTATCTATATCATTATACATGCCCTTACGGGGCCAACTCTGGTAAAATTTTCAGACCGGTAGAAGTTTCCCTGGATTGGCGATAATGTGCTAAAATTGATGGGTCCCAACAGATCTGTGTACCGAAAGTGGTCATTGGTGTGTCCATGTGAAGATGGTAATGCTTGGGCCGTGTCTCTCCATGCTATTCTTGCTGTCCCTCCCTCTATTTATGAGCTAGAGATATCAGATATGATCATGTACAATGACTCGAATGAACGGCATCACTGCATCAGATCTCAAAAACTGCCACTTTAGCCCTTGGCGACTAACTGCTTGCAACTACCACCGGTCCCCTGATGTGCTTCTTTTTCTCTCCAACATGGCACTGTCATGCATGGTAAGGTTAACTGTAACAAGGGGCGTAGCCACCCTGGCTTTGTTGGGCTCGAGCCCATCATCTCCAGCGCCAATAACCAGTGACGGAGCCAGAAATTTTTCGAAGTCTGGACAAGCCGTAAGCTAAGTACCTAATTATGGTCTATTGAGAACCATAAGTATCAGATATTTGGATACACAATTACTAGCCGACCTAACTGAACAAGGAGAAATTGGGAGAACAGTAAAGATTTCTCAAGGCGGTCATGGCCTCGTGGCTCGATGTCGATGGCAATGCTGCCACTGGCTGGAGAGCCAGAGCCACCGTACCCGGAATCGTCGTCCTAAAACCACCTAGAAAATGAGACACGCGAGTTCGATCCCAGAGATCGAACCCGGACGGGCTGCCTGCTCGACGACAGAGCGAGCCGACCGAGCGTACTCCTCAAATGAGCTGAAAGCTAGGCAGCGAAGGAATGAATTGATGTTTATAAAGGTGGAAACCAATTGATTGGAAGCCATATGAGCTTCATTGAGAGGCCTAATTTTTCAACGGGTTGCCATATGATATGGGCTTCATTCTTCTTGCCCATCCGCCCCTTATCCGCCCCTCCCAGTCTCCCCCATCCACAATACCCATCGATCCCAAATTGCCGGCACCACCGCTCCAAGCCCTAGCCTCTCACCGAAGCTCCTACCACCTGCCTCCCACTGCCGCCCCTGCCGCTGGCCTCCCACCGCTTGCCTCCCATCGCCTCCCACCGTCACCCCTGCCGCTGGCCTCCCACCGCTTGCCTCCCATCGCCTCCCACCACTGCCCCTACCACTGGCCTCCCACAACCGGCCCCGCCACCTCTCACTACCGCCGCCCTAGATCCAGACCTTGCCTCTGCCTCATGGCGCCTCCTCCTTTCTCTTGGTTTCCTCCAAGGCTCTCTGACCTCTCTCTCTCTCTCTCTCTCTCTCTCTCTGGTACTGTGTTCTCTTGGCCAAAAATATCCCCGGGCGCCGCCTCCTTCCGGCTCGGCTCGGCACCTCCGGCCGCCGGCCCGCCGCTCTGCTCCCCCGGTTGGCCCGGCACTAACTCCTCTCCCCGACGCCGCTCGTCTCAGCTAGTCTTGACCTGTGCTTCAGCCAGGCCTTGCCCGTCGCCAGACTTCGCCCAAGCCCTTGTGTTGTCTTGTGAGCGAAGTCAGGACAAGTGCCAGTGGAAGGACGGCGGGCTCGCCCTACCCAGTAACCCTACGTGAGGTACCTTCCTTGTATTTTTTTTACCTATCTTTTATTCGTGTATAAATTTGGATTGGACAAGACTATATTTGTCTCGATTTAGCTTAGTCCTCTTCGGTTATAGTAAAAAAAATAGCTTAGTCTTTTGATGTACGAAGAGATTAGAAGTTATATGAACATGTGTCGTTTCTCAGTCATATGAACAGGCAACTAGCAACTAATCCAACCCACCCCACCCCACAAGATCGGACGAGTGTGGCATACTTGAGAAGGCATCAGGCAAAGCAAAAACTCTAGCGGAGTAGTGGTGGGCCGGTGGGCGTGAGGAGGTAGGAGGCCGTGTGGCTCGTGGGGAAGCTCGAGCATGCAGCCTGGGGTGGTGGGCGGCAACGTGATGAGCTAGAGCCGGGGAGGGGGATGACGGAGAAGCAGGGGAGAGGAGGGGATCTGCTAGGATGCGGCACGATGAGCCGGGGCCCAGGAGGGGGAGGACGGAGGAGCTGAGGAGGGGAGGGGATTTGCTGGTGTTGGGCACCGCCGCGACGAGTCCACACTCATGTATGAATTTGGATTGCATAAGAGTAAAAGATGATGTTTGTGTCAATTAGACCTGTTCACGGACGACCTGGCTTGAGCCTGACCTAGTCCGGGCCAGGCTTGTGACTAGATTTCTAGCCCGAAAGGCCGATGAATGTAATTAAAAAAAAATAAAGAAACACTTTTTTATTCTTGAAATGAATTAAATATTACTTTTTATTCCAAAAAAATTAAAATAATAGTTTTAAATCAAAAAAAAATTGGGCTTGGCTCGGACTTGCCCGTTTACGGCCGGGCTTTTCAGGCCCAGCCTGGTGTTTAAACAGGTCTAGTGTCAATTTAGCTTAGTCCTTTGAGCACACACTCCATTTCTACGTGGCTTCACCACTTCGCCACTAATTGTAACTGTCGATGATCTAGCATCGATCTTACCAATGAATGTTTGGGGCTTCCCTTGAACTAGATCCATGTAGAAAGAGACACTGGGATTTAGACAGGCTCGGGCCTTCCCCTGGGAAAATAATAGCCATACTCCTGTGTTTCTGTATTGACTTAGCTTTTTACAACTGGGAAGAAAATCACTGGAACTAAGACTTAATCACTTCTACGTATTGTCTCCAATTGCCTTCCGGTTGACCTGCCCTGATGTCCACTGATGTTAGCCTTTATATAGCGCATGATGGGGTGGCAGTTATTCCATGCCAAGAGATGCCTCAACACTTGATGAAATACACACATTGATGATAGTTATTGTCAAAGAGGCTACACCCCACGTCGCCTTGCAGTTACGTCAAGGACAGAGACGTAATACTTGTAGTTATCCCAGAGAATAACAGCGTACACTAACTGCTCTGTGTATTGAACACAGTGTATAAGAGTCTCTAGTCGATTGGGCTCATATGTCTGTAGATTTTATCGACTATAGGGTGGTCGTAGCTGACCTGGTCGTAGAAAGTCTTACGACCGCAAGGTAGTCGTAAAAATGCTTACGACCATGGAGTGGTCGTAGAAAAGGCTTATGATCAAAAAGTGGTCGTAGAAAGGCTTACGACTATAGGGTGGTCATAGAAAGGCTTACGACCATTCAGATAAGCTTTTCCCTTATGAACAATAAGGGGTATACTTATAAATAATATAAAGATAATGCTATCCATAATAACAATTATAGATAAATAGTTAATTGAGGATTATTATATCCTTGTCATCTAGCCCTCCAACTTCAAGTGAAAATAACTTGCTTGGAAAGGAGGTCATAGAACAGTGGTCGGAAGCAAAGTCTTTCCGACTGGTATTTTATTTGACCAGAAATTGACTTAGTCAAGAAGGTAATTTTACTTGAGTTGAAAAGACATAACCGCTTTTCCCAAACGGATAGATTAAAGAATATCAACCGACTCTCACAGATATGTACGTTGGAGCGGTTCCCGAAGGGGTGGCAACTGTTGACTTCCAACGATCTTTAACTTAGACCCATGGCTATAAAAATCTACCACGGACATGACTTAGGATTTTTACTTTCTTTATTTGCTTCAACTGTTCCTGAGCTCTTATTCTCTCCTCCGCTAACCAAGTCGCAATTCTTTTCCAAACTCTTCCAAATCCAAATCAAACTCACTCGAAAAAGATGGCCAGAACTATTTCCAGGCAGGGGAAATCGAAGATAGATGTGGAGAAGATGACGGCTCTAATCGTAGCTAAGAAAATCCCAAGGAGAGCTTTGGTGAAGTGGCACAATGTTGTTGGTCAGCATTGGCCCTCGGGTGAGAACATCATTCCAGTATTTCAAGCATACTGTGAATATAGTTTCTGACTACCCGTCCATCCTTTCTTGATGCTCGTACTCCAGCATTTTGGGGTGGAATTAGTGAACTTGGTTCCCAATTACATCACAATGCTGAGCGTATTTGTGTACCTATATGAAGCCTATATGGGAATCCTTCTAGATTTGGATCTCTCCAGATACTATTACGGGATGAGCAAGCACAGCGGAATCACAGGTAGCTGCATCACATGTAGCTGTAGCCTAAAGCTCCACGACGGGAAGTCAATGGAGTACATTCAGATGTACACCCGGTCGTCGTGGCCAGGATGGAAGAAGAGGTGGTTCTACTGGTTTGTATCTAAGGACGATAGTAACTTCTTCACGGGGAAGCCTATAGAGAAGAGTTCATCTTGGGACTCGACTCCAAGCGACCTCGACCGGATTACCCCCTACATTCAAGCCATCAAAAACTTGAGAGAATATGGGCTAACCGGATGACATGTGGTGAAGCGCTTCATCACGCGCCGTATTAGTCCTTTAAAGGATCGAGTACATCCTATGTGGATGTATTCGAGGACTAATGACCCAACCAGTGATTATGAAGGAGGTAAATAAATAATCAACTTAATCCTCTTTATAAATTTTGAGTATTATTGTTGATTATGTCCCTGTACTCGCAGATCGCTCAGAGAAGGAAATTGATGCTCGGGTCAAACTCCTTTGTGAGAAGGCTCCCATGCCCACGTCAGGAGTTCCTCAAATCTTGGCGGTCATAAGTGAAGACGAGAGAAGTGAACGCCTAAAGATAATCAAAAATTGATTTCGTCTTTAGGGTTCAGTAGTCATAAGATTCGACTATTGAGTAATATTCATTTTCTGACTTTTGTAGCAAGTAGGCATAGCAGACCATCAAGACGATCAAGAGGTCGAATTGAGGGCTGTCAAAGAGGGGTCAGAGAAAGACATAGTTCCTCTGGCCAAAAGGCATCGCCTAGTGAAGGCGGCTGATAAGAAGGGTGAGGACTCAAGCTTTGCCCCCCCCCCTCAACCACTCCCATCAGGAAATTTTTTACATACGTGATCGCTGCAGAGAAAAAGGGTGTGGTCAAAGAACTAAAGCACAAAGCCCCCAAGACCAAGATACCTTTTTACTATGACAACAAGGCATTTTTAGTTTTCGCTTCTCATGGCTTTGTCAAGCAACTAGAAAAGGAGAACTAAAAAAGTTTTATATCTTTTGTGAAGGATACCTCTACAACAGCAGAGCCTATGGTCGAGGCAAGTGTTGTCCCTCAAGTGGTTGAAACAAGTTCCGTCCATCAAGAGGCGCAGGTAGCTCAAGGAGTAGCAGCTCTCGATCAAGACCTATGACCACATGTGGTCGTAAAGATCCCAACTCCTCAACAAGACTTTCGACTAGGAGCGGTCGAAGAAGCCTCGACCTCTCAAGCTCATGGCATTGAAAGCCTTTTAGAGGCTGAAGGTGTCACAAGAATTGAGATGGCCGAAGAAAAGAAGAAAAAGAAATCTTCCTTGGGAAAAGTTTCTTCTGGATTCAAGATTGTATCTAGAAAGCCAAAGTATGTAAAATTAAAAGTGTAAAAAAAGCATTTACCTTTTATTTCTACAATTTGACATGTTTTTCCCTTCCCCTTGTGGTTTTAGTTCTGCTTCTCCAGCCCCCAAGGATGCTTCTGTTGAGAGGCCCACAATTGTCTCAGCTACAACCGTGGAAGCAATAGCTTCTCCTACGGTCATAGAGACAGCAGCAGAAGCGGTCGTAGAATCATCCCCTATCCCTGTGGTGGCGATAAAGGAGGTTAATGCTGCTGAAGCAGCCACGATCACTGAGGTGGTCATAGAGGCAAAGGCAAAGATGGCGGAAGATCGGGAAGCAATGGTGATCGAGTCGACTATTGAGGATCTCAATTATCAAACAAGGGACTTGGTCCTACGAACGCCAGAAGCAGCAGGTCAAGATGGTGGAGAAAACTCCAACCGTCGTGCCGGGAAGGAGGTCGTAGAGGACGACCCTCCTGGTCCTCAGGGAGGAGTTGTTTCTTATGCCAACAACGACGAAGACTTCTTAGACCTCTTCCCCGAGTTCTTTGGTCTATCGACCATCGGATCTTCTTCATTTTGGTCTCATGACCAAGTCTCACACCCTAAGGACATTTCAAATAGGGGACATATTTTTTATGACGAGCGTCTTCAAAAAATATGGTGGGACTAAGTCGACAGGCTTGATGAACTACAAGATTCCGAGCTGGTGTATGCTAGATTTGCTCGGTCAGCCATCAGCGTAAGTACTCGATGCCAAACACTTTCATATTTGGATTTTTTCCCCATTTTTCCCACTATCTTTCTTTGTTCAGAGAGCTCTTGAACAAGTCTCCACTGTTGGTGAATACCACAGGCAACTTGTATTGCTGAAAAAGCAGCAGGCTGAGCTTTGCGAACTAGTAGTGAGATAGTAAGTATTTGCCATGAGAAGTCTTATTTTGTTACGACCACTCATTCAATACTCATGTCTACTTTATCCTTTGGAGGTCTAGAAGTGATGAAAGAATCTTGATTTCTGAACTCGACTATGTAAAAGCTGAGGCGCAAAAAATAAGAGGGGACAAAGAAGACCTGCTGAAGAACCTTCAGGAGGCAAATTCTGCAGCTTGCAAGTTGCAAAATGAAATAAACAGTAAGTTTTTCACTTAGAACTGTTATTTTCATTGACTTTCTTCTCTTTCTCTAACTCGTTTTCTTTACTTTAGAAAAAGAGATCGATATTGGTAAGCTCAAAACCGAGGGCGATTCGAAGACCTTGGTGATCAACAAGCTCACCCGTATCACCAAAGAAAAAGAAGAGTATAAAGGCATGGGAGGAGCAGAGCACAAAGGATGCTGCCTTCCACGATGACGAGATTAAAAAGCTTGATTCTCATTTAGTAGGTAACAATTCTTTTACCTACGACCAGTTTATTTACTTGTCTTTAAGAAGTGTTTTTTCTGACTGGTCGTACTCTATTTTTAGAGCAAGGAGTCAAAATAAAATGACTTCTAGAAGCTTCAACTCGCTGTCAGGAGGAAATGAAGGCTACGAAGATTAATCTTCAAGACAACATTTCACTCCTTAACAATGTGCTTAGTGGACTTGGTGCTAAGGAGGTCACTCCTCTTGAAGACATCGTGGCCGATCATATGAGCACTATTAGACAGCAAGCCAGAACTCTCTAGGAGTTAATAACGACTCTGAAGACCAATCAAGCCGACTTGATAAGAGAAATGATCGAAGGAGCAGTAAGTTATGCCTTGGTAAAACTTAAGGCTCATGACAATAATCTTAGCCTTCAACCAGTCGAAGCTGACTTCGACTGCCCTGAAGCAGAGGCAGCGCAACTGATTGAAGAAATACAGTCGATTGGTAAAAAGGTCGCGGAGGAGATGCAAGTAGGATCTCCCTCATCATAGTAGTTTCTAATTGGGCATGTAATTTTAAAGACAATTTCCTATCTATGAATATAAATCTTTATTTTCCTGCAAGTTGTCTCTTCGAGTAGTTAGTAACTTATAAGAAAAAAAATAGAAATGAGAATTGAACCTTTAATACTAAGAATTGAAGTTATATTTATAACTTTATTCTAGCCCCGTGACTATTTACTTAGTTTAGTTATATAAACTAAGTAAATAGTGAAAAGGGTTTACTTAAAGAAGTCGTTCGATTTTTGTTGTCGATCTCGATTGTCATATACTGGTAGCAAGAGAGTTAGGAACAAATCGACGCTAGGAAGTTCCTTCTAGTGGGTAGGACCACGTGTAGAGAGGAAAGACTTTGATTAGGTGATGTTACTATCTCCAACCAGGTTAATCAAATCGAAAACATCAACACTTAATCGAACAAACTAAAAGAGTGCACTTAAAAATAATTCGTTCGACCTTCTTTATTGAACTCGATTGTAATGTACTGGTAGCAAGAGTTAGAAACAGCATGATGCTAGCAAGTTTCTTCTAGTGGGCAGGACCACGTACAGAGAGGAAAGACTTCGACTAGCTGGTGTTACTTCCTCCAACCAGGTTAATCGAATCGAGCTTATTCAAAGTAGTCGAATAAATTATAAAAGCTCAACTCACTTAGAGAATTCTTCGCAAAAAGTGAAGAAATAAACTAAGTTAATGATTCGAAAAGAGCTTACTGTAAATTATTTCGACCATATTTTGTTGAACCTAGTTTCTTTGTGCTGGCAGTAAAAGTTAGGAACAGGTCGATGCTAGGAAGTTCCTTCTAATAGGTAGGACCACGTGCAGAGAGAAAAGACTTCGACTAGGTGATGTTATCTTCCTTCGACCAGTGTAAAGAAAACCAAGTGTTTTTTTTAAGTGATCGAAAAATCATCGAAGCGTTGCTCAATGTAATACAATAAATATTGGGGAAAGCATAAACTTTATTGAGAATGTAAAAGGTTACACATAGAACTTGCGTAATTGACCAATATTCCATGAGTTGGAAAGAATCCTACCGTCTTCTATGGCTAGTCGTACCGAACCTGGCCGCGTAATTTTGACCACTGTGTAAGGATTTCCCACTTAGGGGAAAGTTTATTCCGATTAGACTAGGATTGAATCTTTTTCAATACCAAGTCACCTACAGTAAGGCTACGAGGTTGGACCTTATGATCATACTATTTGCGTAGGGCCTATTGGTAAACTGCTGAATAGATTAAGGCCAGATTCCTCTTTGCTTCGAGTAGGTTGATGTCATCTGCTCGAAGATGTTCTTGGTCGGAGTCGGTATAATATTCAAATCTTGTTGACCGAATCTTTAGTTCTGGTGGAAGCACAGCTTCGGCCCCAATAACTAAGAAAAAAGGTGTTTCACCTGTAGCCCGACTAGTAGTTATGCGAATAGCCCATAATATTGAGGGTAATTCTTTTACCTAAGCCCCCGAGCGCTTTATTAGCTGGTCAAAAACCCGAGTTTTAATTTCCTGCATAATTTGACTGTTTGCCCTTTTGACTACTCCATTGCTTTGTGGATGAGCGACAGAGGCATAACACAATTTCGTACCCAATTCTTTGCAAAATGCTTAGAAATTTGTGCTCAAAAATTGTGTACCATTATCTGTAATGATTCGACTTGGAACTCCAAATCAAGTCATTACATTTTTCATCATAAATTTCTTGGCCGCTTCCGTTGTTATCCCAGTTAGAGGTTCAGCTTCGATCCATTTTGTGAACGTATCAATAGCCACAAAAAGGAACTCGAACCACCCCCCCGGTACTTTTGGGAACGGTCCTAGGATATCGAGACCCCATGTTGCAAAAGGCCATGAAAGAGGTATGATTTGTAATGCTTGAGCCGGTTGGTGTACTTGAAACTAGCATTATACACACTTCTTAACAAGCTCTCTAGCATCATGTAGGGCTGTTGGCCAGTACAAATCTTATCGAAAGGCTTCTCTGACCAGCGTTTTGTAAGAAGCATGAGTTCCACATATGCCTCTGTTTATTTCTTGAAGGAGATTTAATTCTTCTTTCTGCGGTATACAACGCATGAGAACCCCTTGAGTAACTCGTTTATAGAGGACTCTTTTGACCAAAATATACATTTTGGCCTTACAAGATAAACGAACAGCCCCAAGATCGCCATTGGGTATTGTTCCCTTTTGAAGATACTCGTAGATGGGATTCATCCAGGTATCTTTGTATTCTAGGGATGCTGTCTCAATAGGAAATGTCTCTGGTGTTTCGACCAAAGACGGCTTCTCGAGCTGTTCCAAGAAGACTCCTTTTGGCACTTGTGATCTAGAAGAAGTCATTCGAGCTAACTGGTCAGCGACGAAATTACCCTTTCGAGGGATATATTGTACCTCAAAACCGAAAAAATACTTTTCGAGCTTCCTGACTTCCGATAAGTACTGAAACATGGTCGAATTAGAGCATTTGTACTCTTTTCCGACCTGATTCACAACTAATTGAGAGTCTACTCTCACGAGTAGTCGTCGAATCTCGAGCACTTTCGCTGCTTGTATGCTAGCCAACAAACCTTCGTATTCTGTCACATTGTTGTAGCAAGAAAGTTTAATTGAATAGCATACTTTAAGGTTTCTCTTGTAGGAGATTCCAAAACCACCCAAGCCCCTGAGCCACTTAGCGTAAGTGACCCATCAAAGTATATTGTTCACTGGTCGTGGGACTCGTACTGTGGATCCTAAACAGGTTCAGGATTTGTCCATTCGGTGACAAAGTCCACCAAGATCTTGGATTTAATGGCCGTTCGCGACACGAAATGGAGGTCGAACTCCCCAAGTTCAACCGACCATTTTGCCATGCGTCCCGCTGTAGGATCAAGGATAACCGACTAAAGGGGGGTGAATAGGCGGTTGTTAAAACTTTTCAAGTAATTAACAATTTTAAACTAAATTATCTAAACAAAGATAAGCTTTTATCAAAACTAGATACAAATCTAGCTAAGCAATTATACACAAGCAAATTGCTAGAAATGTAAGTGCAGAATTAGTAAAGACAAAGAATAAACCACAATGGAGACAATGATATTTTTCCCATCGTATCGAAGACTTGCCGGTCTTCACTAGTCCACGTTTAGGAAACTTGAACGAATCAAGTCGGCTCCATGACTTAAGCCTTAACCCTTGATCACTATTGCTGCTCTTCCTCCTCTCCGTAGATAGTGAGCATGCAACCACTTCACACTTCCTTGCCAGGTCACTTCACAATCTCCTTTGAAGTGGTCACCGCGCAACTTCTTCTCCCACTACAACATGAACACCCCTTTAGTAACGCATATATGCGCTGGTAGAAGTCCAAATAAATGTTGTTAGGGTCTATACCAACGCATTTAGTATGTGTTGCCATTGAGACCGTTGCCAAGGTCTGTGACAACGCATATACAAGCGTTGGTAACATGTAAATAAAAGCGTTGTAAGGTTGCAACGCATATTTTGATATAGTGGCAACATATATACATGCGTTAGCATTAGACACTAGCAAATCACTTCCAGGATTATTTGCAACGCATCTAATCATTGCAAAAAGTGTCTTTTTCATGTCAGCTTATCAATTAGGGCCCACCGGGTTAAACAAAACACACATATCAAAGTGTATAACAAAAAAAATCATTGACATCAACAAAAAATTGTTTCATTACAAAGAATTTCCAACTGGCTTCACAAGTCTAGACTCGAGGCATGCACAGTTGGTACCATCATGATCTAATAACATAATACACCCTAAAACATAAATGTAAGTACATGGCTATACTTTTAGTGAAAAGTCTTCGTTCTCTATGCCCCCGTGGTTCTATAAAAAAAATTCTTCATTCCCCAGCATTCTCCATTTTACACACAAGTTTGCCGAACAGTCCAAACCATCAACATATCTTCTCAATCTGAAAATAGAAATAAAGTTCTTTTAGTGCATTATTAAAGTAAAATGTAGCATTCCAACTCTTCCAAACAATTAGCAGGTACATACGTAGAGCAGCAATTCCCAATCATTAATCACAAGCTTAAAGGAAGACATCTTTTAAGCCCAGAACAAATCAAGTAAATGCAATAAAAAAAACTCTCAGCTCGTGGGATTTGTAAGAAAGCTAGTTACAGAAAAATAGATAAATTTTGCATCACATAAAGCATTACAGATATCCTTCTGTAATTTGTGCTACTATTCCTATGTGCTAAGAAATAAAGAGAAGACAATAAGTTTTTACATGTTTGTACCGCTTCGGATAGTTATTTGCAAAATCAATACCAGCAATGACACCTCATTTGGGCCCAATGAAACCAAAGGCCTTTTGATGTAGGATCTCGAGCGCACAAAGAGGTTGTTAAGATGTAAGGATCGTATTACTGTAACCATTAGATAGCAACATGGTACGAACCACGATAGTAACTAAATACAGACAATAACATAGCAACTGTGTTAGGATTGAGCGATAGTTATACAATATAGTTGATCTAAGATTAACTCATTGATAAAAAAAATGAGCAAATAAATTTCCTAAAAAACTAAGCTCACCATGCTTTAATTGTATCAATACCTAGTTCTGAACTTTTGAAATATAAGCAAGCATTGCTCCATGAGTAATCAAAATAGCAACTACATCAATTATAACTTCAATGAAAGAAAGGTAAGGAAATGAAAAATGCACATGTATTGCAAAATAGTTCCCTCTTCCAAAGCTAGAATTTCTCTAGAGCATTTTTGTCTCCAATGTAGCCACCAGACACCCGACGATGACAAAGATCTACACGGACGCTGTCGTTGTCAGACAACCCATCCACTGGACCACCCCTATCTATAGGTTGAGGAAGAGCATAAATTAGACATATACAAGAAATCAGGCAACAAAGCATATTCGTTGGACCAGAAATCAAACAATACTCTAGGTTCCTCCTGCAAACACCATCGCTAGGAGTACATTTCTCAAGGAGAGGCATCAATGTTAATTCTACCAAGCCACAACCATCAAACACTGTGTCACTGAGGTTTATATCCTAGCGATGGATTTTCTGCAAATTAAGAAAATATGATACACAACTTTGCATAGAAGAATCTTTTACAGAATACTGCAAAGCAAAGAAATAGTAACAATGCAAGTATTGGATTGAGAAGCAGATTGCTCTATTAAGTATCAACTAAACACACTGCATATACTTGCTAAATATTGCTGCACATACTAATTGAAGAGAATAGCATATCATAATGCAAATTATAATTTTCATCCCATTGAGGTCGGCAGTAGACCGCCAACAGACATATTTATCTAAATTGTAGATGCGTGTATCTGCAATTGCTTTGCAAATTTCAAATTTTCAGACTCTAGAGACAACATAGCAATGTGATGGATATTGGCTTCTGTTGCATGGCCTCACTGTGCTGCTCATATACCTACCTCATATGGTAACAAATGCAAAACATACATTAAAACACAAAGAGTTTGGATGACATGCTTTTTGTCGTATGCAATGTGATGGATATTGGCTTCTATTGCATGGCCTCACTGTGCTGCTCATATACCTACCTCATATGGTAAGAAATGCAAAACATATATTAAAACACAAAGAGTTTGGATGACATGCCTTTCACCGTATGAGCTTCTAGACAGGTGAAAGTGTAGAGTGCAAACTTAATCTTTCAAGGAGCAAAGGTTTAATCGACCAATGTGGATTCCATTCGTCTTCCACAATCTGCCCACTGGAGATCAATCACCTACCCCTGCAATCAAATTATGGGCACATGATGTTAAAACTCGCAACACAACCTTATATCACTACAACAGGACTGACTTTATACAACACATGGGCTATGTGTTGTAGCTGCAATGTTTTTGCATCACATACTATATGTTGTTGAGGCTCTTTGCAACATATAGTTCACTCATTACGGAAAAGTGTGCTGAAGAGTCTCATGGCATCATATAATATGTGTTGCTCACATATATATTGGAAATGCAATGTGTACAATGTGGAAATAGAATCTTTTTTATTGTCGTCAATGAAAAAAAAGAGGAGCCCTCAACAGGACTCGAACCCGCAACCAGCCTAAATTATGCACAACGCTAGCCCTCATAATATGCCACCCATCACGGAAGTCCCATCACCATTCCTTCCCAAGCTCGGCATTAAGCTCCTACCAAATGTGTCGCCGGCCACCTCCTTGCATTCTCCACCCCCATGTCTACTTAGGGCCATCATCAAGCCACCTGAAGCCCTTTGCCTTCCCCTGCTATTCCTTTTTCCCCCTTCTTCTCCACCAAGAACCAAGAAGCCATGCCACGCCCGCTCGGCCGTCGCACCTACTCACCAATTTCGGCCGCTATGGTGAGCTCCGTCGTCGGCCGACAGCGTCACAGAGCACGCTAGGACTTGAGGTTGAGTTCCCCTCAAGCAATTTGGGATTTCCCCATCGGAGCCGCCGCCGCTGCCTTCTTCCCCCACCACGGCCGATTCCACCGCCGGCACCGCCATTCCCCATCCATGAAGCCTTGGACCGATTCCTCGAAGAGGGAGCACCCCCTGGCCTTCCCCAAGCATCCCTCACCTTCCACCAGAGCCATCCCTCACCCGAACAGCGCCCCCACGGCCAACCGCCCGTGCCGTCGTCAGCTCCCGCCGCTAGCTCGCCTCAGGCATCCTCAGCCTTCACCGACAGACTCGGTGAGTTCCCCTCATCGCTCCGGTGCTCATGCTATCCCTAATTTCTCCCTTCTTCCCCTCCAGCGCCATCGCCATGGGAGCCATGCTGCCATTGCCGCCGGGTGCAACCGCGTCGCCTCTGTGGCCCACCAGGGGAACCAAGCTACTGCTCCGACCCCCAGCACGCCGCCACCCCCAACAAGGGCTAGTCCAGGCTAATTTATTTGCATCTTTTTATTTTGGGCAACAAAGCAGCCAAGCCTTTTTTAGAGGCCAAAATCTGTTGACAAGTTTGGTCTTATTTGGGGAGCGAAAATGGCGGCCACAATCCATCTAAAACCGATCCTCCATGACGTCCCTATAATTGTACCCATTTGCCGCCCCGCCTCCTTTGCTATTTCCCATCGCCTCCCATCCCTCCTTCCCCCTCGTATTCTGAGGGCAATCGACCTGCCGCTGCCTCAAAACGAAGCCGCCGCGAGACGATCGTTGTCCACGCCGAGGAAGTTCACCAGTTGGGTGCCATCGCCGCCGCCTCTTCAATTTAGTACTAGTCAAGCCCCGCCAACCCAAGTGAGTGCAGTTGGACTCAGGTCCACTGTTGTTATAAATTTGATTAGGCAAATGATCGAAGTACAAAGAGCCAAAGACCCCGATGATTTGATATCTGAAATTCTCTCAGGACATTGTCACCAAAATTGAGATTTTCCTGCCGCCATAATCTGTAGTTGTGTGCAGATGATCTTGCTTCCACGCATTTGGTGACCCTGATCTCCAGATCCAACTCCTGCACCAGCTGAAATCAATTTACGGTTCATTTTCCTTCCCAATCTGATATGGTGTTTGCCAATTTCCCCTCCTCGTCCATTATGAGAACTTTGTGAAATGGAAATCTAAATCTAATGTTTTGAGGTTGAGTCCCTGGTTTGCATGAGTTTTTGCAGCGAACTAGCGAATTCACCGATCTTGTTCTCTTCACAGCTGGTTTGGAAGGTTTACTCTCCTGAACTATTCAAATGACTCTACAACAAGAGTCCGATTGATTTCACCTCTCATCGATCTGTATCCCCCACCCCTAGGATGCAAGACACAGTAGTTGACGGGATAGATGCTCACAAGAGATTAGGTCACCGTCTCTATCGGCCATCAACTGTTACTACGTAAGTTGTCATTAATATTTCTATAAGCTATGAATGATGGACTGTTTTGTTCCTGAGATTTAATATTACTGTACGGAACAATTGACTTGCTCACTGAAATAATGAAGTGTGATCTCGACTGGTTTTGGTGGGAGGCTCTTTGCAAGTAGAAACTTAAGTATCACAAGTGCTTGTACACCGTAACTGGATGGAATCTATCCATGCTCATGGAATTTTTCCATTACTTTTGATTTGATGCGAACTTCACTACTTCTTGATCATCTTTTTTTTTGGTGATTACGGTGTGCACATTTGAGATACAACACCAATATATGCACATCAACAATTGGGATGGTATCTATGGGGCACATTTGCACTGGATTGTTTATCAACATAAGCATGATATTAAACTTCATTTTCTAATTACCTTTGTCTGCCGTTGTCTTATTACCCTGTTTATGTGAAGTTGGTTCTTGTACCGATGTTTCTGTTAACTCTTATAGCATGTTGATCATAATTTGTTCATGTACTCCTGTTCTTTTACCAACCTGATGGCACAAAGTACTTGTTCATTAAGAAATTGAGTTGTCTACTGCATTAGCTTTGCCATTTCAATTTTCTGATGCTGTCGCGTTCTCAATTTCAAGGAATATAGAGAGCATGTAAAAAATCTTTCTTGTATGTCCAAAGATTTCCGCAGAATCATCATTGTTGATAACAATCCATATAGCTTCCTACTGCAACCATTGAATGGAATACCTTGTCTTACATTTTCAGCAGACAACTTTGTTGATGATCGAATAAACCGACCTTTGTAGATAAATCATTGTTTGTTTCTAAACTTATAATTTCTACTGTTATTGATTTGGTGATGTCCTCTAACATTTTAGCTTATGGGAGTGATATTTCCACTTCTCAAGCACCTTTCTTTGCAAAAAGATGTTAGACCAGCATTATACGAAATGTTTCATATGCCAGAGTGGTTCCAACGACATGGGGTCCCACAAATTGATCAGGCAGTGTAAGTTTTGCAGCCACCGTATTGGGTTATTAGGTGAAGGCTCAAAAGTCAGCTCTGCAACTTGGGAGACTTGTACATTATGTATTCATTTAGGTCCTAGGAAACAATGGAGCCATTATTCAACACAGAATAACCATGTCCGAAGAGACAGTAGTATTAGCTTTGTCGAAACCAATTAAAATTTCATAGTGCTTGAGCCCTGAGGTTGAGAACCACCAAAATAAATGAACTTGTCCTCAACATCAGCAGTAATCTTGATAAACTTTAGTACTCTCGGTCCATTTTCAGGTTTTACAGAGGAATTAGTCCAGGTGTTACTGGATCATTTGCTATAGGTGTAACATATTTTGGTGTTATTGAATCAACTAAGACATGGCTGGAGAATGCTAATCCCAATCTAAGTTGTCATTGGTCTCACTTTATTGCTGGAGGAATTGGTGAGCAGTTATTTTCTTATGTCTCTTGTATTTTGCTTTCAGAAAATATTTATGATGCTACCTAAAATTTATACTAGGTTTAGGATTTAGTAATCTTTATAATTAGGATTTGGAAGCAGAAGTGTATGTTTTTTACATGCTGACTACATGGAATTTGCCATGGGAGATTCTTTGATATTTCTTGTGCCATGCACAGGCAATGCATGGGGTCTTTATACCTGCACATGCAAACTTTTCTGGATGTCCCTTTTATCACTCATGCAATACTTTACTGATGCAATTTGCCTTTTTCATTGGAATACATGGCATCTCAAGAAAATCTTATGTCGCTTCCTTGACACCAAATGTATTTTTAATTGTTTATTGCAGGAGATACACTTGGATCTTTATATATGTGCCTTGTGAAGTCATGAAACAATGAATCCAAGTCCAAGGCACCAGAAAATCTTGGGCATCAACTGGTACCAAAGGAAATATTTGTAAAACTCCTGGGACTCAGATGTATGGATACTATAATGGAATGTTCCATGCTGGTTGTTCATCTGGAGAGATCATGGTTTGAAGGGACTTTATGCAGGGTTTGGCACTTCCTGCAGCATGCCTTCTTCTGTATTTTGATAGAGGAAAACATAAAGTTTTTGGCCCAGCAAAAGAAACACATAAAGTTTTTCAAGGAAGAAGCCTGTTGATTCAATAATTTCCTCCACTCTAAAATCACTTCCAAGGAAGTATACTGTCATACTATTTTTGCTTGAATATTGTGATAAAAGTAGCTCAGCTTAACTCTGTTCTTGCTGCAATCTTTAGGATTCATCTATTTTGGCCTTGGTAAAATTGTTATCATAAGAAATTTGTGTTTATGTGCATTTTTTCTGGATGCATGAATGTACAGTTATTGATGGAACAAACCTGCTTTTTGTCATTGGGAATTGTACAAATGTGTTCTTGTAGGTTATAATATAACTTGGTTGTTGCTTTCTCGATCAAGAATTATAAGACTAATAATAGTTGCATTCTACATGCCTAATTATGCTGACAGAAAGAATTAATACATCTCCATGTTCTTTTATGACTAATTGCTTATTTTCACCATCTAAATATGTTTGACGTACTAAATTTATTTTGCATAGTTGTTTAGTCAAACCTGCAGCAAGGAAACCTTCTTGGCTCTGCTGCAAGACATGGAAGTTGGCAATAGGGAGATGGTGAGCTGCAACAGCATATTATATGCAAAAAATGATTTTTTTTTTGTTGCAACGCATGGGCACATGACTAGTAATGGTTGAATTTTCTATTTCGATCTATTCCTCACCAACTCATCAAGACGAAGAAGAGACTTTATGAAGATTAGCTAGCGATACTTATGTTTGGTTTTTTAGGACTCAATTTAGACTTGTTATCATGTTTAGCATTTTCAACAAACTCCAGTTGATGTATGGAATGATGTGAATGACAATACCTTTATTTATTTCTATGTGCAATGCAATCTATCTTTTCGGTGTTCTTATATTGAGTTGTATAATTTTTATATTCTCAAACATTGAATGAAAAGTATTGAGATATTGAGATAATAGTTTGTGTACTTTCATAAATTGCAAAAATAATTATTATTTCATTATGTTGTTGAATTTGCTACAAATATGCAACTGGCCATAAAAATGTGTTGCTGATAACAAACATGTGTTGCTGACAAGCGTTTGCAGTGCTGTTCAAATATGTGCCACATGTGTTGTTATAAATAGAAAAATGCGTTGCAAGCCCCATATGTCAGCAACATATATTCTTATGTATAACAACATTTAATTTGTGTTGTACAGGCTCATCCTAACAACGCCACCTATAACAACACTTAACATTTGTGTTGCTAGAATCAGCAGCAACACTTTTTCGTACATACAACAACACATACCTGTGTTGCTATATGTCAGTCCTGTAGTAGTGTATTGAGATAGTGATTGCAGTTTGGCACTACTCACCTGAGACAATGCTTTTGGTAGTTTTGTCAGGGGCAACAGAATTAGCTGTCACGTAACTAGCATTCTATATAAGGATTGATGAACATATCAAGGCATCAAGCTAATCATCCCAAGAGACCTTTTCCAACACCAGCATACCAGACAGGTAAAAAATGAAGTCATTTCCTCAAATCGTATCAGTAATTGACCTCTAATCTTAACATGAGAGAAATACAAAGAACGATTAGAGGAGATATATCTTTCATCCTAGACGTGAGTGGGGAATCTGGCAAGATGCTTTGATGAGCGGATCCTACGTGTCATCGCCGTGTGCAGTAGTATTAGCCATTACCGCTACCGAGAGGCGTCGCCTCGACCTGCATCGCCGGTCGTCCGCGTCGTTGGCCGTTGAAGCGACCAAGAGCTGCATGGGAAGCTGACGCCGAGATCCCAGCACCGCCAACAACATCGACGACATCGACGCTGGGATCACAGTGTCGCGATGACCTCAATGCAGGGGATTGGAGAAGGAAAGGGAGGAATTGGATGAGCTCACCTTGGAGCTCCAGATCCGGCTAGGGGAGAGGCCGGATGAGGGTTGGGCTTGCTTGGTGTGAAGAAGGGGATCGAGGGCGATGGCGGTTCACAGATTAGAGGAGGCGTGATGACGCATGCGGGGCTAGAGGAGCACGAGGGTGGCGGCCGAACGGGGTAGCTGAATTGCAGTGCCGGTGTAATGGGTGTGAGGGGAATTGAAGAGTGAGGATGGGGAATCGCAAGGTAGGAGCGGTTTCGGCGATGCGAGTGAGGCCAGGGTGGTTTTCTGTGAGGGTGAGCATCGAAGAGGAGTGGGGAGGCCGTGGGGGTGGACGATCCTCCACGCAAGCGCATGGTAAACCCGAAATTAAGGCGAGGGGTGGCGATGACTGCGGCGGCGGGCGATGGGAATGGGAGGTAGGGAGTCGAGCCGGGTAGCTGGGTCGGAGAGCAGCTGCGGTAGGGCGGCGATGGTGGCGGCGAGGGGCAAGAGGAGAACCGGGGAAGAGGAAGTTGCAGGAGCCGAGGGGATGGGGAAGGGGAAAAGAAAATGGGGTGGGTGGGTGGTTAGCGTATTTTATTTTTATTTGGATGTGGGAGGCGATGGGCCGGGTAGGCTTCATGCGTGGTGAATAAGTTGGCTCTACAACGCATATGCTTTCCGTTGTGAGTTATGTGTTGTTGTATGCATGTTCGTCTTGTAGTGTCCAAGCCGTCTAGGTGCTGGCAAGCACCAAGAGTAACAAATCGTCGTACTCACTTGAAGACTATCAAGTGCCAAGAATGATCAACTAATGATGCAATGCACTTGAATAGCTCTCAACTACATCAAAATGAGAATTCAATGCAAATGAGTAGTGGAGAGAGTACCAAAACCTCAAGTGTATTCAATATGGCCAAAGGTTGGTGGCTTGGTGCTGGTGGGGGTGTATTTATAGCCCTCAACCACAAAACTAGTTGTTTGGAACAAACTCCTAAAAAATTTAGGATTTCCGGTAATACCGCCGTTCAACCCCGGTATTAGCGCAGTCAAAGATCAACGATCAACTGTTGTCCATTAAATGTGTCTGTTATAGCCGTTAAGGAAAAAGTTGCGATACTACCGTCAACTAGAATTCGGTACTACCGCACAACGGTAATACCGCTAGGTTATATCGATATTACCGATTTCCAGAGGATCAAAATCACAAGAAAAACACCTATTCTAGAAATAACATACCGCTATGTAAAACTCAGTATTACCGACTTGCAGTAATACCGCAGAAGACTTGCGGTCATACCGTTTTCAGTTTTCAAGAAAAACTCCCAAAAACACGTTCTCTGGGAAATACATACCGCCAACTAGATTTCGGTATTACCGACTTGCGGTAATACCGCTCATCACATGTGGTCATACCGATTTTGAGAAATCAAGAAAACTTCCAAAAACATGCACTCTGGAAAACACATACCGCCATAGGTTTTGGTATTACCGACTTGCGGTAATACCGCTGAGCACTTGCGGTCATACCGATTTTTGAACAGATTTACAGAAGCACAAACAAATGCAATGCATGACTTCTAGTTGATCAAGATGGCACATAAATAGACTTTCAAGCTACTAGCCATGATCCCTCTTTATAGTACGGCATCTAGCCTATAAATCTGATCTTTTCTCCAAACACCGAGACCGGTAAAATACTATAAAAGGGTCCTTAGACTAGATGGTATCTTTGCCTTGAGCCATGTCGATCTTTATCACTTTTGCATTGCTTATAACCGTATCATCATCCAAGCTTCGGGACTAAACCTTTAAACATCTTAACACACATGTTAGTCCCTTGATACATTGTTGACATTAATTACCAAAAATATTTTTAGGGGCCTAGATGCTTTCAATCTCCCCCTTTTTAGTAATTGATGACAACCCAAACCAATATGAATGATTTGAAAGATTTTGAATATACACCAAGTTGTATATTCTTGTTTTAACTTTTGAATGAAACAATTAATCCTTGAAAGAGTTCAAAAGAGATGAAGAATTTAATTGTATTCAAAATCACTCAACAAATAAACAAAACTCCCCCTAAAGATGTGCATATAGATTCGAGAGGTGATATCTATGCACATTTGTGAATTTGGAATTTTTAGCGGAGTTTCCTTTATTTTTTGAATATGAGGAACAAGTGAGACAATTATAATTCAAGCAAAAGATAATAAACATGATAACCAACATGCTTGAACATATTAACTTAATAACCATAAACATAATGTAGGCATATCATAATATAAAGCATTGAAATATTAACTAGGCTATTACAAGCACACATGTTTTAAGTACTCCAAATATAATCAAGTCATTACAAAACACATAGTTCCATCATAGATAATATATAATAAGATAGATAGCTGCAGCCCCTTTAGATCTTCTTGCTCCCCCTTAATCTTTCAAACTTCTTATGTCTCAATTTCTCCCCCTTTGGCATCAAGGATCAAAAGGAATCATTCCTGAGGAGAAGTATCTTGCTAAGGTGGAGCTGGAGGAGATGGATCAAGAGGATGTGTATTGGGGTGACGATGGCGTCCAAAATGAACTAGTGTTGACAGAGATTGCTCAAGAGTGTTTAATTGATCTGTTAAAGCAGTGATCATGTTGTTTGTGTCAGTCTAAGCATCTTCCAATCTTTGTTGAGAGTTGCAAAGCTCCAAAACTACTAAGTAAATCTGAGAAAGGGTAAACTTGTGGGGGAATTGTTATAGGAATTGGATCGCCATCCCTTGGCTTATAGGGCTTGTGAACACCTGGACGTCCTCCTCGGAATTGAATCTTCCTCATGATGAGAGCCATGATATAAGGAGCAAAAATAAATTCTTTTGATCCTACCATTCTTGGAAGATCCAATTTCTCTGATGATGAGATCAATAACATCAAACTTTCTGCCATCCATGATATGCTCGATGATGTTCCAGGCATGTCCTCGAATGGCATCAAATTTTCCACTCTTGGGAAAGAAATTGTGATTGATGATGCGATTGATCAAGCTTGGCAAAGGGAGAAGGCCTCCAATTCTTTCAGGTACAAAATTCACATTTTCATCATAGAATTGACGCCAAGCTTGGATTTTGAGTGCTCCTCTGTCATAGATCTTCTATTGTGTTCCTGAGTATGTCCTTAGAGCTTGCTCGAAGTTAGCTTTGGAAGCTTGCAATCTCTGAGTCCCAGTCATCCATATCAATTTGTTGAATTTTGGAGACACATAAACAGTAGCATAAAACTATTGAATTAACTCCTCATTGTAGTCACATCTTAATGCAACTATCTCTTCGAGACCAGCTCTTTGGAATAACTGGTAAGCTCCATTGTAACATCCCAATTTTCTATGCTTTAAAAATCTTTTGAAAAGTTTAGTAGTTGGAAATTTCACCCAAGAGATTTTATCTGAAGTTAATTAAAGTTTAATATGGATTTCAGTAATAAAACAATTTAATATGATTAATCCCAACTTCAATTATTGTCAAAACTATTTTATTTAGATTCTATGTGCTTGGATATATTTTCTACATTTTTCTAGAATTTTTTCCGAGTTTATTTACTATTTTCTAGTTGAAATTTGCATTTTTCTGTATTTTCTAAATTAGAAAAAGTATTTAAAATCTCAGAAATAACCTTGGGCTGAATCTCCTTGGACTCAGCCAATTTCCTTTTTCTTCCCACCCATTGCTTGCGACCTACTTAATCAGCACAAATGACTCTTGCTTCGCCACTTCCCTTTTCTAGGTGGGCCCACGTGCGTCGTTCTCCTCCTGTAGCTTTCTTCGCCGCGCTGTGCTTCGTTGCGTCTGCCATTGCTTCTTCTCGAAGCTTCGTCTAGTAAAATTCAATCTCCAACTAGAATCTCTCTGGAAACGCTTAGAATCTTATCATTATTTCTTCCACATCCGTTTCTGTTAAAATTATATCCCAAATCGTATTCTATCTCTAAGGACAAAAGAGTCCGAAAACGGTGCGATTTGGCCGTTTCCAAATTCGGCACACTCGGGCCCTATAAATAGAACCCCTAGGATCACCATCATCCTCTCATCTTGAATCCCCACCCCGTTCCCCTCCTAAAACCCTAGCGCCGCCGCGATTTAGGTTTTAGGGTTTGGTTGTTGGAGCTCTTCGATCTAGAATTGCACAGCCGCCGTTGCCGCCCCGACATCATCGACCACGCCATCGTCTTCGTTGTCACCTAGGCTACCTCGAGCACCTCTTCACGCCGTCAAAGCACCGCCGAAGGGACTTCCCGACAAAACCAAAGCTTCCTCTCTGCTTGAACCTCGCCGACGGCCACCATCGTCGACTTCAGCCACCAGTGAGTGCATTAGTAGATACGCAATAGTCCCCTCTACACGCCAGTACCATTCAACGCTAGCAAAGCCCCGCCGTTCGTCGGAAGCCATAGGGACCTGAGCCTTGCCGCCGTCGAGCTGACGTGACATCCACGTATGCAGCCACCGCATCAGTCGCGTCATCACTTTGGCCTACATGTCGCACACGTGTCATGCGTGTCAGCGCTTGCGTGGTGCGTCAGATCTAAACCCTAAACCATATCCCGTAGATCTGTTCTACCGTAGACCAAGCCGCTTACTTGTGGGTCCCCCTGTCAGCATTACTGTTCCGTAGACCAATGCACCCATGGACCTTTGAACCAGTTGTGTGGACCTGGTCCATGGACTGTAGGCCCATTGTCAGCCTTAGAGCCTTTTCTACGGATTTATTTTAATTAGGAAAATCCCAAGGCTGACGTTAGCTTGCATCATATTCCGATTTTTCAATAGAAAAATAATTCGGAATAATCTAGAAATTCCAATTTATGTTTTTCTTTAGATTTAGAACTTCCAAAGGCCATATCTTCTTTATCCAAACTCCGATTGACCCCATTCAAATTTATAAATTCATCTAAATTTGAGCTCTATTTTACTGAGACTTTTATTTAATTTTGGAGTTTGTTTTCTCTTTGTCATTTATTTATTTTGTTTATTTGCTTTGTTTACGAGTAAATGTTGATTCTTCGGGGAATTTTGAAGAAGATCAGGATCTATTCCAAGACAAGTTGTACCTTTGATCATATTAAACCCAGTTTTCAAAATTACTTTGATTCAAATTAATGCATTTACTTTAAGTATTTATTTAAATGCTTTTGGGTTTAGTTATTAATCCAAATTGTTTATATCCAGCTTGTCTATTGTTATGTCATAATTTTTTTGTCACTCTAGATTGGTTATTATTTAGTTGGTATTATCGTAGCACCAACATGGGTTGGTTAGATACGAGTAGATTGCTTAGCCATGTAACAGGTCATCATTTCATGTGAGTTGCAAATATGAATTTGATTAAGTGAATATAGAACTTTGGCATAAAACTGTGTGCGTTGTGTGCTATTACTCGTTGATGGCATGTGTTGCACTTAACCAACAGGGTGGGAAGATTTAGACTGAGGCAAGTGGTGGAAACTCTGTGATATGGTGGAGCTCAGTGCTTAGGATTTGAATTATGGTTACTTAGTTAGAAATTAGAAGTGTTGCTTTAGTTAATTAAGGACTTAACTTTGTGCTCTATTGAATTGGGCCTTTCATAGAATCACATGACTGATGGGACGGGCCTAATTTAGTAAGTTATGGAGTCTCGACATTGACTACTCAGGAAGTAGGTTACGCTTTGTGCCAGGGTGGAGGTGTTTTTCTGTATCCATGACGATTCATATTTATGAGTACTTTGCCGTCTTCAGGTCCAACGATGTGCGACGGGCTAATTTCCTATGTGAGCATTAGCGTCGTCAGTAAAACACATCAACAGTGTCAATGTCTGAGATGAAGTTTCTGAAACATTTTGTTATGATTAGTGCTAGCTACATTGGTTATATCGTATGGGTAAAGTGTACAACATCTGTAGAGTGTTAAACAAAACTATTCGAATAGCCGCATCCGTGGTCATGGACATGCTCAGGGATTTCACACGAGGGGTAGACTTTCATAAAACACTTGGGAAGGGAGCTGTGTGATCTAAGTCATATAGCTGTGTGAATAATTTGTTTAGGCTTTGTATTCTTTGTGAAAACAATTAATAAATTAATAGTGTCTATTTGTTTTGAATCATGTTTTAATCTATTATCCATATTCAATTGCAAATATTGCATTTCTGCAAAAGAACCACAGAAGCCATTCCTTTGGAATAAGCCATCATGTATACATTACATTCTGTGGTATGACTTGCGAGTACGGTTGTATACTCATACTTGTTATAATCAATCAATAGAAGTGGAGGAGTCTTCGCTCGCTTTTGAGGAGGAGTTCTACGAAGGTGCCGATCGCTAGGTCATGATCCCAGTCAGTTGCCTGTGGTGAATCGATGGGTTTCCGCTTAAGTTTATTTTGTTCTGCTGCTACTTATTTCAATTATTGCTAGCCCTGTGAGGCTTAATAAATGTAAACTTGATCTTAAGGTCACAACCATTATTTGTTATTCAAATTACTTGTTTATTCTATTCTTTCGTCTTGTGTGGATCAATATTCACCTATGTTGACACTGTGTGCACTAGCGTGATCCTGGACTAGTGCACTATACACAGAGGGTCTAGAATTGCATTTTTGGGTCCCGATAGAGGTAGTAGCAGAGCCATACTGACTATAGGTCTTGACCTTAGTTAGATCGGTCGTCTTTAGAGTACACAAACTATTTTCTAAAGCAAAATTAACTTGCAAGATTAATGGAACTACTTAACTTCTCTTATGTCTCTCTTGACTCAACTATTGCTGAAATTGTTTCTCTCGCAGCTATTTTAAATTGGTTCTTACCCTGTTGTCTGTCTTAGCAGATGTCACGTTTCCAGAGCTATGGTGAGCGCCAGGGAGGACTTGCTGCGTAACTATGGAAGCTTTGCAAGTACTCGGAGGATTCGATCAACCGATGTACAAGGGCACCGACTGGGTGGTGAATGGCCGAAGTTGTGGGGTACTTTGTCGTTTAACCATCTATGCTCGGAAGGACACTAAAGCCAGCCGTCCTCTAAATATCTCTGTTCGGAGGATGGCCTTTTCAGAAGGAGTTCAAGAATCCTCACGCCTTGCTATCTCTTGGATCTACAACATCTACGCTCGCGAGCTTCAGGATACCGTCTTCCGCTATCATCCCCGTGCCTCCGCAGTGGACCTTCCTGCACGTTACCCATCTACAGATGAAGAGCGCATCGCCACTGTGGTGCATCTTGCCTAGTTTGCAGCTCCTCAGGAGGAATCCTTAGAGTTGGCCGCCACAGAGTTGGGGTGTCTCTACGAGTAATCCGCCGGGTGGCAGTGAACAACAATCAAAAGCCAAATCCACTGGACTTACCTAAGTCCTCTATTGCAGCAGTTCTCGTTGTGACAACCCATGTGCCCCGACCCCTGCTGCTTCCGCCACCAGTGTCCAGGATGTTGTCGTGGCCATTTGTGCCCCGACCACTGCTGCAGACTCGGGAGGTCGGGAGTCGAGACTCAGGAGCCCCGTCCATGCCCGATGCCCCTAGCGAGTGGAGAAGAGGTCAAGAAGATGAGAATAGGGAGAGGAGAAGGGGAGGAGGAGGCAGGACTCAGGAATAGGAGCAGAGGAGCTCACCTCACGGAGTGTCGGCACCGCCGACTGAGCCGCTGGCCCACTACCGAAGCCACTGCTGCCGACGAAGGTCATCACGCCCAGAGACACCGAGACAGCAGGCACCGTAGAGAGACCTCGCGGCCGGGGAAGACGGCAGCGGCTCAGTCGGTGACACCGAAGGGATGGACCTCGCCTCGTGTCCTCGCGACCATGCCTTAGCAGCTCAGCTCAGTCCGAAGCAGGTGCCGCCGAAATCGCTGTAGCGCAAGATGTGTACGGGGTTAGGGCAGAGCGAGAGAGGGGATAGGATGAGGAAGGTTGTGCTCGATTGGGCCGGGCCGGGAATTTCAAATCAGGCCAAATTTTTTTGGCCGGCATTGTTTCTTACCGGTTCACACCGATAAGATCGAAAATCAGCGGTAACCTCCGAAATTTTGCCAAAATCGTTTTCCCTGTCATCGCCTCATTTGCCTTCGGTGGCGTCCGGTGCAAGGGAGGGACCATCGCCATGGGGCTCAACGGCGTGCTCGGCGGTGTGCTGTTCATGTCCTCGGTCAAGCTCGGCATCATCGCTCTCTGCCTTGGTGGCCGTGGGGTCGCCGTCGACAGGACCATCTTTTTCCAGGACGCGTCCTTCCTTCTCATCGCCCTCGTCATCGTGACCGTTGTCCTGGCCGCAAGCGAGGTCAACATATGGGGCACCCTCGCCTTCACCTCCCTCTACCTCGTCTACGTCCTCACCGTCGCCTTCACCCACGGTCGCACTCGCAGAGCGCACAACGCAGAGGCAGAGGCAGGCCACACCGCCGCCTCGTCGGAGCTCTACAACGTCGCAGATACAAACTTTTACACCGACCAAGAACCACTGCTCTCTGAGACCGCACCTCTCCTGTAATACTACGCCAATGCCGACGACACCACAAAGAAGAAGAGGAGCGCGCTCTGGTCGGCGTTGCGCGTGCTGGAGCTGCCTTTGTCTCGGCCGCGACATCTGACAATCCCGGACTCGAGCAAGGAGCGGTGGAGCAAGCCGACCGCGGTCAACGTGGCCACCCTTGCCCCGCTCTTCCTATCCTGCCTCTGGAGCCACGCCTCCTCCAAGAACCCACCCCTCCCTCTCCTCGTCGTCAGCAGCCTCGCCGGCGCCTCCTCACCTTCCTCACCACCAACACCACCGCCCAACCAACCTGTTTCCTCCTGGCCTGGCTCGCCGGTGGCTTCGTCATGAGCATTGCCTGTGTTAGAATCTTGTTTTGTTATTTTTGCTAGCTTTCCGTTTCTATTTTAGTTGTATTATCCGAGTCCTATTTTGGTTGAGTTTCTGGAGTCAGAGTCGGTTTCATGTGCGTGTGTCACCTAGCTACGGCCTGGTATTTGCATGTGTATAAAAGGCTGGGCTAATATCTTGTAAGAATGTGAAGTGTCGGTTGAGAAAAAAAATAAAAAGACAAAAAAAAAGAGGAGCACTGCTCCCGAATAGAAATCATGTTCTCTGCGTCGTTCTTTGTTTCAGGCTAGCCTCGGCGTCTCGCGTTTTATCTGCGGGAAGGAACAACCGAGGCAAGGACAGGCAAGCTGCCTACATCACGTAAAGACTAGAGGGCTACTACAAGCAATTTTTTGCTAGCCAGGGAGGTGTCACGTGAAGGGAACGGGGAGGTGTTGTTTTGCTACATCTTGAGGACAGCGACTACTTCGTGCGAGTCGTATCGAAGGCAGGGACAGTGGGTCCCACAGAGGAACAGTAGCGTAAAGGGCCAAAGGACAGAGCTGCATTTTTCTCTGGAAGAAACGGTTCCGTGTGATTTCTTTTCTCTGGACAAACCAAAGCACTGCCAGAGTGAAGAATCAAAGAAAAATTCTAACAATTGGTATCAGAGTTTAGGCTTTGTCAGCTATGGCAGAGGATCAATTACCGGAGAAAGGACTGCAGCTAAAAGAAGAAGCAGCTGCAGTAGAGTCGTCGTCAAAAGAAATTTTCATTTCAAAAGGAGTTTCTATACCAATTCAGTACCCGTTACTTAATGATACTAATTATGGACTATGGGCTATAAAGATGAAGATTATCCTACATGCTCTTGGTGTATGGGCGACAATAGAAGGAGAGACTCTGGTCAAAGAAGAAAAGGATCAGGGCGCTTTGGCTGTAATCTCTCAAGCTGTGCCAGATGATGTAATGATGGCAATTCCAGACAAAGAATCAGCAAAGGAAGCATGGGAGGCTATCCGGGATATGCGAGTTGGCGAAGATCGTGTTAAGAAGGCAAGGGTACAGGTGTTGAAACAACAATTTGATCGTTTGATCATGCAGGATTCTGAAAGTATTGTTGAATTCTCCCAGAAGCTCACTAGCATGGTGGGTGAAATCCGTTCCCTTGGGACAGAACTAAAGGACACAATCGTTGTGGAGAAATTGTTTAGTGCCGCTCCCGACACATTCCTCCCAATAATCGGCACAATTGAACAATGAAGAGATGTGTCATCTATGCCTCTAACTGAGGCACTAGGGCGTCTGCGGGCATTCGAGGAAAGTTTAAAGGGGAGACGACATCGCAAAGAAGAAGAAGGTGAATAGTTGCTGCTATCTCGTTCTCAATAGAAGGCAATGTCTACTCAAGGCAAGAAATCTGGTGATAGCCAAGGCAGCAGAGGAGGACGTGGAGACAGGGTTGGGCAAGGCGGTGGTGACAAATTATGTGATAAGTCATATATCAAGTGTTTTAAATGTGAAGAATTTGGTTACTACGCATCGGAGTGTCGCAGCCACATAAAGTGCTTCAACTGCGACAAGTATGGACACTACGCCTCGGATTGCCGAAATAAGAAGAAGAACGAGAAGGTAAACCTCAACCGAGTCTGTGAAGATAACGTCGATCCTACCCTACTTCTCTCCTTATGTGTCAAACAAGTGTCGGTTATGGTGATGTTGAACGAGGAGAATGTAGTTCCTAAACTACGCACAAAAGGATGCAGCCATGATCTTACTGATGAGTGGTACTTGGACAATGGAGCAAGCAATCACATGACGGGAAATCGATCCATGTTCCATAAGCTTGACGAGAAGATTTCGGGAAAAATCAAGTTTGACGATGGCTCCACGGTGAAAATAAGAGGCAAAGGATCAATACTATTGCAATGCAAAAACGGCGATCAGATGATGCTGACTGAAATTTATTTTATGCCAAGTCTGTGTAACAACATACTCAGTCTCGGGCAGTTGGCGGAACGGGGGTGCAGGGTGGTGCTGCAGGATGAGTTCTTGCGTGTCTATGACAAGAACAAAGGTTTGTTGATAAAGGTGAAAAGATCTCCAAACCGATTGTACAAAATTTCCCCGAAAACTTTTAAGCCGGTTTGTGTGAAGGACAGTCTGTAGGAACCAGAGTGGAACTGGAGTATTAAACCAGAATATGGCGGGACCCAGGAGTGGCATGCAGTTGGCGCAGGAGACGCAGCAAGCGGAGCCTTGGGAGGTCCAAATAGTGCGCAGCAAGGCGCACAAGACACTGCAGGGGGCGACGAGTCCCACGCACATGGAGGGCGTGGCGTACGCGAAGTTGACGCAGGAGGGAGAAGCAGTGTAGCCTCAGCTAAGATGTACATAGGAAAGTGGGCAGACTTGGTCCAAGAGAGGAGCGAGAGGCTCAGGTAATGATGAAGCCCAAGCAGTCGTGGGAGCAGATGCTCTAGCCCAGATGGGCGTGAAAGGAAGGACGAGTTCAGTCCAGGTGCGAGACGCGGCAAGTATAGGTTTGTGCATGGCTCAAGATGGAGCAAGTCTTGGCGGTAGGGCAGTGTCGGCCAGGAAGGAGCAGGCCAAGCGGAATCTGAGTAAAGAGGAAGACTTGGAAGTTCAAATGAAAATAATTGATTGGTGTGATCAAGGTAAAGAAACAAGATTAAGGGGGTAATTGTTAGAGTTAATCTTATTTTGTTATTTTTGCTAGCTTTCTGTTTCTATTTTAGTTGTAGTATCCAAGTCCTGTTTCGTTCTTTGTTTCGCACTAGCCTCGGCATCTCGGGTTTTATCTGTAGGAAGGAACAACCGAGGCGAGGACAGGCAGGCTGCCTACATCACGTAAAGACTAGAGGGCTACTACGAGCAATTTTTTGCTAGCCAGGGAGGCGTCACGTGAAGGGAACAAAGAGTCTTTGTTTTCTTTGCATCTTGAGGACAGCGAGACACAGGAGATGGGCGGGCTTTTCGGGCGGCCTGAAGCGGCAAGCACGGCCCAGCCCATACACGGCACGCACGCCCACGTAATGGGCGGGCGGCGCACGCTGACAGACGGCGGGCCGTCTGCGAACTGAGGACGAAGACACGACAGGCGGACGGCGACGGCAGGGGAGTTGGGCGTGCTCGGCGGGCCGGGCAGCGCGGCTGCGACGCTGCTGGCACGGCTGCGCAAGACGACGGCGTGCCAAGCCCTCGTCCGCGTCGCAACCCGCCGGTCATGACGCGAACAAGAACAAAACCCACGACGAGCGAATGTACTCGACATCAAACTACGCATATACGGTTTTTTGCAACTACGCATATACAAATCACTGGCGGAGTATCATTTTCAAGAAAAAAAAATCAAGCAGATCCGCGAAATCAGCGAGGAGAAGCGTCGGCGGCGCCCATCACCCAGCCAGCGGCCGCCATGGCCCCGCCGCCGCCAAAAACCCGCTCGCTTCGCCGCGCTGTTATTTGGGGTTTGGAAGCCCGCTCAACGCGCGCGCGCATAACCCCCAGACGCTGACGCGCCAGGCCGCAGACGCCGCGTGCCAAGCCCCGTCGCGGCGTCTGCGGTAGCCTTGAGACCTCGGGGCGGCGATGGGGAGAAGGGGTCGAGGGGCAGAGGGGGTGGGGAACGGGGCATTGGCTGGTGAAGCGGGCAGCCATGTGATGGCCAGTGGGAGATGGGGAGAGAGGTCGAGGCTCCGGGCCTCAGGGGCAAGGCGGTGGGGAGATGGGGGCGCCTGGGCGGCGGTGGGGATGGGGAGGCAGGGGATCTTTGCGGATGGGGAGGCAGGGAGATGGGGATGAGGATGGCCGGATTGGCGGATTGGGGAGAAATGAGAATGGGAGATGGGGATCGTCTTAGTATTATCTCATGGCCTCATCTCTTGGTGTTGACAAAAGCATCCAAGCGACCTTGTGAAGCTGCGGTTGGTATGGGCGGCGTATGGTCATGGTCTCATGGATGGACTCGGTGATTTGACAAAACAAGACACGGCCAAAAAGTCTAGCTAAGCGTGCTCGAGACAAAATTCTGCGGCGACCGAGAGACAACGGATACCGACAGCGGCTCTTCGTTAGACAAGATAGGATGTTATTTTGATGTGATAAGATATGATAAGAGGAAGCATAGCGGGCAACACAGCGGCAATATTTTTCTCTTTGACACTATCGCGAATATGCCTATAAAAACTCTAGTCTGCGGCTCATTCGTTAACCACGAAGCTTTTCTCTTGTGCTCTACCGATTCTCTGTTATTCATTTCTTCTCTACGAAACTCAACTCTTCTTTTGCTCTAGTTATTATCTCTTGCATATTTCTTCTCCACACGAAACCCGGCTTCTCTTTTGCTCTACTAATTCTCTCTTTGCTCTAGTGCTCTATTAAATAGAAAGCATGCTACCAAGGAGTCGAAGCATTAAACCCGGAGGGAGGCGGCGGGCTTCGGTAGTCTTGTGCTATCGAGAAGTCGTAGCCGCAGCAGCGAGCGAGGAGAGGCCTTCGATCTCACGCCGCTCAATCTCCGCCGCTCCTAGTCCTCCTCCCGTCTCTCCCATCCATGCTCGTCGGCTTTCCCCAAGCATGGGAGACTATGGCATGGATGACCGTCACATGGGCGATGCGGAGGGATCTGAGGAGTACCTGCGGTCGGACCCGATGGAGATGCGGACTTGTACCCCATCCACGGATGGCAATATTGATGGGTCCCTCCGTGACGTGAAGAATGTGCGAAGAAGAAAGTCTTTGGAAGCATATGACTGGGCGAGAAATTCGAGATGGCCAAGCGGTAGAGATCGCAACTTGTAATTATTGCAAAGCTCAATTAAGCTGCTCGTCTGGTGGTGGGGCGGGGCACTTGAGCCGGCACTACAAGGCATGCTTGAAAAAGATGGGGGCACACACACGAGGTGGAGAGTCGAGGCAGACTCAACCGAGGTGATGGCTCTGTAAGTACTTGGACATACAACCCTCATAATGCTCGTGAGAAATTGCTAGATTTATTGTTTACGAGGATCAACCAATTAGGATGGGTGAAAGTCGCTCATTGAAAGAATGATCCAAGCGGCTTTTGTCCTGATACCAACATGTTAGTAGGAGAAACGACATCATCGATATTTTAGGGATGTATAGTAGAGAGCTAGCAGCACTAAAAGAAATTTTTCTAAAAGTTCAATACTCTTTTGCTTTAACCGGATATTTGGACATCATCGCACCAAAGAAGCGCCTACATTAGTGTTGTAGCTCATTATTTAGATGATGAGTATAAGCTAAATAAAAGAGTCATAGGGTTTAAGTTAATTCTTGAATCACACACGGGAGATGCTATTCTTTGAGCTCATCTTTGAGGGGTAATTGATGATTTTCAAATTGGAAATAAGATTGCTTCTATAACTCTTGACAATGCATAAATCGAATACAGCGACTATGAACATCCTCACCCCAAGGTTGCGAGACATATATCGGTGGATATGTTCTCCACGAGAGATGTGTATGTCACATCCTCAACCTCGTTGTGCAAGATGGTATGGAGGTCATTGGTGTTTATTTGAACAATATCATGATGCCCTTTCGTTTCTGTCAAATTCAGCGGTGGTGGCGGCCCGATTCGCGAGTATTGCGTAGCCAACAACAAGGCCCCAAGAAAATTCGGTCTTGACATGAAGGTGAGGTGGAACTCGACATACATCATCTTTGAAAAAAGGTACAAGGGTATGAACATCTTATATACTGTCTTTGTCAATGCTAGCATAAATAAATTGGTGATCGCTAACTTTCAGTTAGGAAGCTGTTAGTTATTTTGAGAGTTTTTGAGACCTTTTTACAAAGCAACTAAGAGTCTATCCGGTATTTACTACCCTACCTCTTACTTAGTTATAGATTTTATTTGGCTAATTGCAGACAAGTTTGCTAAATCTAGAGAACATCCCCTTTTAGGCCATGTTGTTGCAGCAATGGAGGAAAAATTTGTTAAATATTTTGGATCTATTTCACACCTATATTGTTTTGCTATCATTTTGGATCCTACAAAAAAGTTAGCAGGTTTGCAGATGGCCATGGAGGGAATAGGTGAGTGCCTCGGCCTTGACTTCTCGAAGCTTTCGAACACGCCAAAAAGAGTTTATGCGTGTTTTCCGCTTGTATCATGACAAGCTTGGCGCGACGAGATCGGAGGCCTCACAATGAGGCGCATCAAAGCAAGACAAGCAATGACACACACTGTGGAAGAAATTTGAAGGAAAGTCTAGTTCTTCACCTTCTCGGTCTCGGCGACCCCCAAGTGGAATTCTACCTCAGTGAACCACTACTTGGAGCATGATTTTGCAAACATGGATCTGATCTTTACTGGCGAAGGCAAGTTAAACTTGCTCGATTGGTGGAAGAACAATAGCGAATATTCCTGTCTTTGTGCCATTTACATACGAGATGTTCTACTAGTTCGGTGTCCTCTGTCTCTTGAGCGGCGTTGACATAGTCGGAAGAATAATTGAAGAAAGAAGGTCATCTCTCACGCCTAAGATGGTGGAGGCAATCACTGCCTCAAGGATTGGGAATTGGCAAAAAAGCGACAACGGCATCAACTAGAGGATCTTTGAGATCGTGAATCGTTAGCCGATCTCAATGTCGAATAGCCGACATGTATGCATAAATGTAATTCTTGCACTCTTTTCCTTCTTGGGAAACCCTTGCCTTTGGGCGTAAGGTTTTTAACGAGGCGATAACAATGTGTGTGTAAAATATCAATGAAATCTTATTTTTCCCTCTAATTTTAAGTGTCCATAATTTTACATAATTATAGTTTCTGAGACAAAATAATAAACCATGTCATGCACAAAAATAATGTAAGATCTCATTCTCTCTTTTTTATGGTCTCTCTCCTCATAAAAATCAAGACCACCCATCGAGGCCATCACAAGCAATTTGGTAAGGTGGCCTCGGTCCACTTCCCATCCCATCAACACTCTTTTTAGGCGGTAACAATGTGTGTAAAATATTAATAAAATTTTACTTTTTCCCTAATTTTTAAATATCCATAATTTTATATAATTATGATTTCACATAACAAAATAATTAACCATACCATACATACAAAAACCGAGATCCTTTCTACCATACTAACTAACAAACATAAATGCATAATTCTAGCACATACACGGTACTAAATCGTCTCGGTTTCTCTTAAAAAATCGTCTCTGGTTACAATAATATAGACCTCCTTCCCTCTCTTTTTTTTGTAGTCTCTTTCTTTGCAAAAGTTAGGTCATCAAAGCAATCGAAAAGGAGGCCTCTCTCCACAAGTCCACAGCTGACTCTGAGCTCCACTTCCCATCAATTCTGATCAACAAGACAACACGGTAACACACATTAACCCATCTGAGCTCTGACCTCTGACCCTCTGACCATCTTGCCTTGGAAGTTGGAATTGGAGTTAGCTAATAGCTAGTAGTAGCCACAAAGAGTCAAAAAAAGCAAGAAGACAGTGCACAGCTGCGGCCGTTGCGATTACCTGACGACCTGACCGCGAACGCAGCGCCGCAGCAGCGCCTGGCGCCTGACCACAATGAGGCGACACACTCATCTGAGACTAGAGGTGGGAGTCGGGCGGGCGGGCGCAGCTGCAAGACGGCACGATGGGCGCGGGCCCTGGCGGGCGAGGTGGTCACGCAGCGAGCTTCTCGGGCGTCTTGCGTCTGCGGCCTGGCGAAAGCCATCGGCGAGCCAGCCGCGGCCGCTGGCCCGCCGCGCCGTGCGGCGTCGGGCCGTCTTGCAAGACGCCAACCGACACCGGCGGTATGCTTCGGCGCTTGAGGAGACGACGCAACGCAGCGAGGCGGGGAAGCGATCTTGTGGTAAGGCGTCTCGGGGTGTCGGCCTTGATCGCTCCCCACCCGGGGTCGTCGAAGACAACCACTGACCACATGGAGAAGCCGACGAGGCGGTTTTCGCCGTAGGGCGCGCCGAAAGCACCGATCCACAAACTCACCGGGTAGGCCCCAGCTGCGGGTGATGGCAAAGACCGGCGAAGCGAGGCGCGATAGCGCCGCCATGGAGAAAGGTAGAAAGCGAGGAGGCGGCGGTTCGACGCTGTAAGCAAGCGGCGAGGGCGGCCGGGAGGAGGAGGTGAGGCTTCGCCCAGATGGCCCACAGGCCACCGTGCGGCAGCAGCGCCTCTTCCCCCCTAGCGAGGCGAACAGACACTCACGGCCACCGCCATCTGCCATGGCTCGAGCCGCTTAGTGTATGTCTCATATGAGTGTGTCGCTCTCATTTGTGTTTGTGTCTTGTGCCGTCTTGCGTCTGCGTGCGCCGTCTTTGTGCTACTGTGGCAAGCCTGCAGAAGGCTGCAGCTGGTGCGACTGTCTTCTTTGCTCTCTTTGACTCTTTGTGGCTACTACTAGCTATTAGCTAACTCCAATTCCAACTTCCAAGGCGGTATGGTTTGAGGGTCAGAGGTCATGCTTTGTATGGGTTAATGTGTGTTCTTGTGTTGTCTTGTTGTTGTAATTGATGGGAAGTGGAGCTCAGAGCTGCCTGTGGACTTGTGGAGAGAGGCCTCCTTTTCGTATTGCTTTGATGGTGAACTTTTGCAAAGAAAGAGACTACAAAAAAAAGAGAGGGAAGGAGGTCTATATTATTGTAACCAGAGACGATTTTTTTAAGAGAAACTGAGACGATTTAGTACCGTGTATGTGCTAGAATTATGCATTTATGTTTGTTAGTTAGTATGGTAGAAAGGATCTCGGTTTTTGTATGTATGGTATGGTTAATTATTTTGTTATGTGAAATCATAATTATATAAAATTATGGATATTTAAAAATTAGGGGAAAAAGTAAAATTTTATTAATATTTTACACACATTGTTACTGCCTCGTTAAAAAAGAGTGTTGATGGGATGGGAAGTGGACTGGAGGCCACCTTACCAAATTGCTTGTGATGGCCTGATGGGTGGTCTTGATTTTTTGAGGAGAGAGACCATAAAAAAAGAGAGAATGAGATCTTACATTATTTTTGTGCATGACATGGTTTATTATTTTTGTCTGTAAAACTATAATTATGTAAAATTATGGACACTTAAAAATTAGAGGGAAAAATAAGATTTCATTGATATTTTACACACACATTGTTCTTGCCTCGTTAAAAACCTTACGCCCAAAGTGGGTTTCCAGTGAGGAAAAGAGTGCAAGAATTACATTTATGCATACATGTCGGCTATTCGACATTGAGATCGGCTAACGATTCACGATCTCAAAGATCCTCTAGTTGATCTTTGTTGTCGCTCTTTTGCCAATTCCCAATCCTTGAGGCGGTGATTGCCTCCACCATCTTAGGCGTGAGAGATGACCTTCTTTCTTCAATTATTCTTCCGACCATGCTGAACGTCGCTTCTGAAGAGACAGAGGACACCGGAACTAGTAGAACATCTCGTGCGAAATGGCACAAAGACAGGAATATTCGCTATTGTTCTTCCACCAATCGAGCAAGTTTAACTTGCCTTCGCCAGAAAGATCAGGATCCATGTTTGCAAAATCATGCTCCAAGTAGTGGTTCAGCTCGGAGGTAGAATTCCACTTGGGGGCCGCCTGAGACTGAGAAGGTGAAGAACTAGACTTTCCCTTCAGCTTCTTCCACAGGTGTGCTGTCAAGCTTGTCTTGCTTTGATGCGTCTGCTGTGAGGCCTCCGATCTCGTGCTGCCGCCAAGCTTGTCATGATACAAGCGGAAAACACGTACAAACTCTTTTTTGGCGTGTTCGAAAGCTTCGGAGAAGTCAAGGCCGAGGCACTCACCTATTCCCTCCATGGCCATCTGCAAACCTGCTAACTTTTTTGTAGGATCCAAAATGATAGCAAAACAATATAGGTGTGAAATAGATCCAAAATATTTAACAAATTTTTCCTCCATTGCTGCAACAACATGGCCTAAAAGGGGATGTTCTCTAGATTTAGCAAACTTGTCTGCAATTAGCCAAATAAAATCTATAACTAAGTAAGAGGTAGGGTAGTAAATACCGGATAGACTCTTAGTTGCTTTGTAAAAAGGTCTCAAAAACTCTCAAAATAACTAACAGCTTCCCAATCTGAGTTAGCGACTACCAATTTATTTATGTTAGCATTGACAAAGACAGATATAAGATGTTCATACCCTTGTACCTTTTTCAAAGATGATGTATGTCGAGTTCCACCTCACCTTCATGTCAAGACCGAATTTTCTTGGGGCCTTGTTGTTGGCTACATAATACTCGAATCTGGCCGCCACCACCGCTGAATTTGACAGAAACGAAGGGCATCGCGGATATTGTTCAAATAAACACCAATGACCTCCATACCATCTTGCACAACGAGGTTGAGGATGTGACATACACATCTCGTGGAGAACATATCCACCGATATATGTCTCGCAACCTTGGGGTGAGGATGTTCATAGCCGTTGTATTGACGATGCATTGTCAAGAGTTATAGAAGCAATCTTATTTCCAATTTGAAAATCATCAATTACCCCCAAGATGAGCTCAAGAATAGCATCTCCGTGTGTGATTCAAGAATTAACTTAAACCCTATGACTCTTTTATTTAGCTTATACTCATCATCTAAATAATGAGCTACAACACTAATGTAGGCGCTTCTTTGGTGCGATGATGTCCAAATATCCGGGTTAAAGCAAAAGAGTATTGAACTTTTAGAAAAATTTCTTTTAGTCTTGCTAGCTCTCTACTATACATCCCTAAAATATCGATGATGTCGTTCTCCTACTAACATGTTGGTATGTGGACAAAAGCGCGTTGGATCATTCTTTCAATGAGCGACTTTCACCCATCCTAATTGGTTGATCCTCGAAACAATAAATCTAGCAATTTCCTCACGAGCATTATGAGGGTTGTATGTCCAAGTACTTACAGAGCCATCACCTCGGTTGAGTCGCGTCTGGACTCCTCCACCTCGTGTGTGTGCCCCCATCTTTTCAAGCATGCCTTGTAGTGCGGTTCAAGTGCCCCGCCCCTCCACCAGTCTGGCGATTAATTGAGCTTTGCAATAATTACAAGTTGCGATCTCTACCGTTTGGCCATCTCAATTTCTCGCTCAGTCATATGCTTCAAAGACTCGCCCTTCGTGCAGGTAGCTTCTTCTTCTGGGAGTGGACCCATCAATATTGCCATCCGTGGATGGGGTACCAAGTCCGCATCTCCATCGGGTCCGGACGCGTTGGTACTCCTCAGATCCTCCGCATCTGGCCCATGTGACGGTCATCCATGCCATAGTCTCCCATGCTTGGGGAAAGCCGACGAGCATGGATGGGAGAGACGGGGAGGAGGACTAGGAGCGGCGGAGATTGAGCGGCGTGAGATCGAGCGTCTCCTCTCCTCGCTGCTTTGCTTTGGTACGACTTCTCGATAGCACAAGACTACCGAGCTCCGCCGCTCCTCCGCCGGTTTAATGCTTGACTCCTTGGTAGCATGCTTTCTATTTAATAGAGCACTAGAGCAAAGAGAGAATTAGTAGAGCAAAAGAGAATTTGGGTTTAGTGTGGAGAAGAAATATGCAAGAGATAATAACTAGAGCAAAAGAAGAGTTGAGTTTCGTAGAGAAGAAATGAATATGAGAGAATCGGTAGAGCACAAGAGAAAAGCTTCGTGTGGTTAACGAATGAGCTGCAGACTAGAGTTTTTATAGGCATATTCGCGATAGTGTCAAAGAAAAAAATATTGCCGTTGTGTTGCCCGCTATGCTTCCCTCTTATCATATCTTATCACATCAAAATAACATCCTATCTTGTCTAACGAAGAGCCGTTCTTTGGTATCCGTTGTCTCTCGGTCGTATGCGAATTTTGTCCGAGCACGCTTAGCTAGACTTTTTGGCCGATGTCTTGTTTTGTCAAATCGGTGAGTCCATCCATGAGACCATGACCATACCGCCCATACCAACTGCAGTCTCTGATCTTTGCTTGGATGCTTTTTTAGAACACCAAGAGATGAGGCCATGAGATAATACTAAGACGATCCCCATCTCCCATTCTCATTTCTCCCCAATCCGAATCCGGTCATCCTCATCCCCATCTCCGGTCTCCCCATCCGCAAAGATCCCCGTCTCCCCATCCCCCCATGCCCAGCGTCCCCATCTCCCCCCGCCCGGCGTCCCCTCGAGGCACGGAGCCTGGACCCTCTCTCCCCATCTCCCCACGGCCACTTCGCTGTTGCCCCCAGCCCCCCAAGCGTCCCCGTCCCCCCCACCGGCGTCCCCTCGACCCCTCTCCCCATCGCCGCCCGAGGTCTCAAGGCAGTGCGAGGCCGCTGCGGACGAGGGCTTAACACGTCTTGTCTTGGCCTTGGTGTGGCGTCGCGTCTTGAGGTTCTTGCTTGGCCTTGATGTGGCGGGAACCTCAAACCCAGCTCGAGCAGCGCAGGCGGCGAGTGGGGCTCTTAGGCGGCGGGGCCATGGCGCAGCCGGCCAGCTGGTGATGGGCGCCGTCGGCAGCTTCTCCTCGCTTGATTCGTTGGATCTGTTTGATTTTCTTTTTCTTGAAAATGATACTCCGGTTTGTGATTTGTATATGCGTAGTTGCAAAAAAGCGTATATCGTGGTTTGATCTTTGGAGTACATTCGTTCGTCGTGGGTTTTGTTCTTGTTCATGTCATGGCGGCGGGGTTGCGGCAGACGAGGGCTTGGCGCGTCGTCTTGGCGTCGCGCGATCGGCGATGCTTGCTTGATCGTCTTGGCGGCGAAAGCACGGCCCAACTCCCCGCCGTCTTGCGTCTGCCGTCGTGCCGTCGCCAATCCTCGAGCCCGTGCAACCGTCGCCGTCCGTCTTGCGTGCGGCCCGACCCATTCGTGGCGTCCGTGCGTATGTGTATAAATTTGGGCGTCTTGTCGAACCGTCTTGCCGGCGGAAAAGCCCGCCCATCTCCGAGTCTATCTGAGACATACACTAAGCGGCTCGAGCCATGGCGGATGGCGGTGGCCAGTGGCGTCTGGTTACGCCTCGCAGGGAAGTCTTGTAGCGCTTGCACGGTGGCGTGGCCATCTGGGCGAAGCCTCGCCTCCTCCTCCCGCCGCCCTCATGGCCGTCGGCGCGTCTTTGGAACGCCGTCGCCTCCTCGCCTTCTACCTCTTCTCCATGGCGGCGCTCATCGCGCTCCTCGTCTTCGCCGGTCTTTGCCATCACCGCATGACTCTGGGGCCTACCGGTGAGTCGGTGGCGGTGCTCGGCAGCGCCTCTGGCAATCCGCCTCGTCGGCTTCTCCATGTGGGCTGCGTGGTTGTCTTCGACGACCCGGACGGTGGGGCGCATCAAGGCCGACACCCCGAGACGCCGACCACAAGATCGCCTGCCTCACGCCTCCGCGTCGCGTCGTCTCCCAGCCGAAACTACATCTGCCGTGTCTTGCGTGCCGTCTTACGCGGCCGAAGCCGGCTTACGCGGCGGGCGGCGTCTTGCGTCTTTGAGCCTCGCCGATGTTTCGCCGTCTTAAACGCGACGACCGAAGCTTCGCCGTCTTGAAACCACCTGACCGCCGTGGCATGGCCCTATCGTGCCGTCTTGCGTGCGGCGAAGCCCGACGACCAAACTCCGCCTCTGGGGCGGCGACTTCGCCGTGCGAGTCGTGTCGGCGGCGACAGTGGGTCCCGCGGAGAACGATGGCGTAAAGACCAAAGGGCGGGCTGCGTTTTTCTCTGGAAAAGCAGTTCCATTTGATTTCTTTTCTCTAGACAAACCAGAAGAAGCGCCATAGCGAAGAATCAAGGAAAAATTCTACTTCCTCCGTTTTTTTATTTGGCGTCACAAGTGAAGAGCGTGAAGAAAAGCGTCATTTATTTCAAAGCGAGAGGAGTAAGGGGCGTTTGCTTTGATATCGAAGTCTTTTACTGGCGGGAGGAGCATCTAAGCTGCGGTTCATTGATTGCTTGATACTGCGTAAGCATCGAATAGCAAGCAATGATGAGCGAGCGTTGAAAACTTGCGCTGGTTGCGAGCGATCGATCCACGATTAAGTAGTTTCGATCTAGCGTTCTATTTTTCATTCATCAATTTCAGGCACAGGCTTCCAACCAAACAACTCATCTTCAGATTTGCTTGGCCATACAAAAATCATCTATTTTTCAAACTATCTCTAGACACTACTTTTTTCCAGACATAAAATACATAACACCAACCAAACAAACCCTATCAGCCTGGCGTACGACATCACGAACGAGCTCCTCTCCCTCCTGTCCTCCGCAGGCCTGGTCCTGGGCGTGGACACGGCGGCTGTGGGGCTGACAGTGCTGGCGTTGGGCAACTCGCTGGGCGACCTCATCGCGAACGTGACCGTGGCCGGCTGCTACGGCGGGCCGGTGTTCAACGTCCTCGTCGGCCTAGGCCTCTCACTGCTGCTCTCGTGCTGGCCCGCGCGCTGGCGACCCATGTCCATGCCCAGGGAACCCGGGCTCTTCCGGACGCTGAGCTTTGTGGCTGCTGGGATTTTCTAGGCCGTGGCTGTGCTTCCCAGGAGGGACATGAGGGTGGAGACACTGGGCTTTGGTCTCCTGGCCATTTACTTGTGCTTTTTGTTTGTCAACATTTCACAGGCACTAGACCTTGTAGACCAGCAATAACAACTTGGTTTTTTTAAGGCATAACGTCTTAGTTTGATCCGTTTGCCATAGCATACGCCTTTCTAGATTTTTTTTAAAAAAAATTTCTGGATTTTTTTTTTTTGAAATGGTACACCTTTGTAGCTCTATGTATTGACCGTGGTTGGAACGCGATTTTTTTCCCCATTTGTGAAGGAATAGGACTGTTGCCGTGCAATTCCTATGTTCCAAACAAGGCTATAGGGTATACTTTTCATGGAACTAAGATAGTAAGACAATGGATTGTGCTCGTGCAAGGTGCAAGCTCTCATTTTCCGAACTTGAAAAGCTACTCAGTTTGGAGAATCTTTAGGACAAATTTGGCCGGCTAGCTATATTTGTGAGACCAGCTAAGCCTGTGCATCCCAGCCAACCAACAAAGCATTCTGAATACAAGAAATTGCAATGTCCAGCTCTGCAGTCTTGCAGAGATCTTTGTAAGGCCCACAGGTAGTTCTCAGCCGATACGTCCACTTCGTTCCTTGATTTGGTTCGGGTTTTCCGCGTGCATCTCACCATCAGGCAGGCAGGCAGGCACGACGCAAAAATGTGCTTCCAAAATGAACCACCGTTCAGTTCCCTGTCCATTTTCAGTAGATGTACTTGCTCCCTTTCTCTCAGAAATCAGAATTGTTGTCTGGAGTTTAAGCTGAAGGAAAAGATATCCTGGCCCTACAGAGCTGAGAGAGTACGTCACGATAAATATAGATGGGTTATTTCGATTTATACCACCGCAAAGTTTCAAGTTTTCAGATCTGTTACTGCAAAGTTTTTTCCCGATATATACTACTGTTAAGTCTGCAAAATTAGAGATATGCCGTTATAAAAAAATTGGACAACAATACCCGAGTTTTTGGCTTAAATAACATTGTCTGCACGCAAAATAACAAATCTAGCTCACTTCAGAGATCAAAACCAAAAATAGCACTGTGAACTCTCCGGTATGTGACACGTGTTCTTGTCTATGCCTCGAGTGCGCAGACGCCCTCGTCCCCTCTCCTGGAAATGGGACTTCCGACACGTGCCTATCCCTTTCCTAGAAAGGGGACTTTCCTTGTCCACGCTTCTGGATAGGGGACTTCTCTCATATTGCTAATAAATTACGATTAAATTGATTATGACTAACTAATAACGACTAACTAACTAAATAATTACGTCCAATTAATTATAACTAATTAATTACGTCTAAATAATTACAACTAATTAATTACACAGATTAATTAATTAACCCCCACCATGTAATTATTTAGTCATGTAATTAACCCCCACCATGTTATTAATTACACGGTTTTAATTAATTAATCCATGTCTGCGCCATGGGTTAATTATTCCTCATTCGTGCCACAGTGGGGATTTCCCTCGTACTGCTAGTTAATTAATTAATTATACGAGTTTAATTAATCCTTGGTGTAATTACGACTAGCAAGGATTAATTGAACACATGTAATTAATTCCACGACTTTGATAATACAGTCCGCAATATTCTTACCCGTATGTGCTACATCAATTATTTTGAAACCTATAATTTTTTATCCATTACCCTGTCGTTAATAACATAATAAGCAACTATACGAAGATAATCCTCCCTAGTACAACTACTCCATGTGTCTGAGATCAGGGCCACCAAAAATGTGCACGTTCTAAATAGATCCTCTAATTTATCACGATATTTATTGTAGTATTTTACTAGATCCCTAGTTGTTGTCTTTCTAGGAACGGTAGAAAATCTAGGATTATGAGTAGTCCTTATGTAAGTTTCGAAAGCAGTAGACTCCTCAAAGCCTAACGGTAAATTCTTAGAAGCAATTAAACGACTAAGAGATTGACTGGCTACCTCAGGATTATAGTCCTAGCTGCGTACTGTACCTTCAGGGTTGTACTGCAGCTACGTCTGCCTCATCACCAATCATTGCTTGGCCTTACATCTTGTAGCATGTCTAAGCAAGTGCTCCGTTCCACCTGTAGACTTTGCAGATAATTCATGACGATAAATTTTGCAAACAGCATATGGTACCTGATTTTCTTGTGCGTTTGCCTTGGTTGTTCTGTCGAAATTCTCCCAAACACCCAACATAGCCGACCTCAACCTGTTTGCTCCGGTGGTCACCAACGAAGATGTTGTTGTAGAGTCTGATAAAGGAACTCCTTGCCCTTATAGTAACAACTCCGGTTGGTTTGAAACAGCGGCATTCTCCATGAATGCAACTTCCTTCAGTGAAAATCCGTAATCACCAAGAGCAAAGTTATCGTAATTTTTCATAATGAAAACTGCAGAATCAAAACTTACACTAATATTTTTTCATCTTAGCATTACAAATAAGATAAAAAAAATATGCAACAAAAATAGTATTGTACCTCTATATTTAGCTATATTTGTGAGACAAGCTAAGCCTGTGCATCCCAAGCCAACCAACAAAGCATTACGAATACAAGAAATTGCAATGTCATTTCTGCGATCTTGCGAGATCTTTATAAAGCCCACATGCGGTTCTCGGTAGGTACCATCCGCCGTTCCTTGATTTGGTTCGGGTTTTCGCGTGCATCTCACGAGCGAGCCTTGCACGCACGCATAAAATTGTGCTTCGAGAATGAACCACCGTTCGGTCCCTGTCCATTTTAAATGGATGTACTCGCTCCCTTTCTCCCAGAAATCAGAATTGTTGTCTCGAGTTTAAGCTAAGGAAAAGATATCCTAGGCCTACAGAGCTGAGAGAGTACGTCACGATAAATATAGATGGGTTATTTCGATATATGCCAGCGTAAAGTTTCAAGTTTTCATATATATTACTGTAAAGTTTTTTTTTCGACATATACCACTGTTAAGTCTACAAAATTAGAGATATGTCATTATAAAAGAAAATGAACAACAATACCCGAGTTTTTGGCTTAAATGGCATTCTTTGCACACACGAAATAGCAAATCTAACTCCCTCCGGAGATCAAGACCAAAAAATGGCACCGCGGACTCACCGACAGGCGACACGTGTCCTCATCCGTGTCACAGATGCGTAGACACCCTCGTCCCATCTCCTAGAGAGGGGACTTCCGACACGTGCCCCCGTCCCTCTCCGAGAGAGGGGACTTCCCTCGTCCACGCGCCATGCAAGAGACTTCTCTCATACTGCTAATTAATTACGATTAAATTGACTATGACTAAATAATTAGGAGTAACTAATTACGACTAACTAACTGCAACTAATTAATTATGAATAATTAGTTATGACTAAATTAATTATGGATGATTAACCACGACTAAATTGATTAGGACTAATTCATTACGACTAAATTAATTTCGACTAATTAATTACGACTAATTAACTACAACTAAATAATTACGGACAATTAATTATAACTAATTAATTATGACTAAATAATTACAACTAATTAATTACACGGGTTAATTAATTAACCCCACCATGTAATTATTTAGTCGTAATTAATTAACCCCCACTGTGTAATTATTTAGTTGTGAAATTAACACCACTGTGTAATTAATTACACGGGTTTAATTAATTAATCATCATCTCTGCCACAGATTAATTATTCCTCGTCCGCGCCATGGTGGGGACTTCCCTCGTACTGCTAGTTAATTAATTAATTACACGGGTTTAATTAATCTGTGGTTTAATTACGACTAGTAAGGATTAATTAAACCCATGCAAATAATTGCACGACTTTGATAATACAATCCGCAATAATGGCCAGAATATTTTTCCCGCATAGTCAGCCTGTCAAGATCACTTGTGATGTGATCAGTCTCATCGGTATCTGTGTACCCGTTTGTATCCACATTGTAGGAGTTGACGTGTGCCACCGAAGATAAGCATGATTAAAACGCTGATAGCATTTTAAAGCCACATGACCAACATTGCTACAAACCTGACACGTAGGTCGATTGTTGCCGAATTTGGGTTGGTTACCGCTGGGATTGTTCGACTAGAGTTGTACTGGTTTCCATTGACATTGTATTGCTGCTTCCTGCCTCCATCACCTTGGCGTCCACCACGCAAATCGTGTCCTCCCTGGCCACGACCACGATGCCCATGAAAGTTTCCATGAGATGCAATGTTTGCAGAAGACCCGAAGAAGTGAGAGTCTGTGTTCTGATGCTCTGGGTGCATCTCAAAGCCCGAGAGATGCGCATACAAGTCATTGGTGTTGGCCGGATCAACATGTGTGGTGACTGACGTGACGAGGGGGTTGTAGTTGGAGTCGAGGCCGATGAGTACATAGGAGATGAACTACTCCTTCTAGCGGTTTCCCAACAGATGCCATGTTGTCCGCTATAGCCCTCATCTTGCTAAAATACTCAGTGACAATTAACTCCTTTTTCTTGGTATTGGCCAAGAGCATGCATTTTGCATGATTCTTGCCCTGGACTGAGAGGAAAACATTCTCTCCAGGGCGTTCCACACCTCAGCAGCAGATGATAAAAGAAGTACTTGAGACAAAATCTCAGGAGAGAGAGAGACGAGAGTAACGTACTCAGGACAAGTTGCTCGGATTGAACCCATGCTTGATAGTCGGGATTCAGAATTTGCGCTGCTCCCTCAGCCGAGCTTTCAGCAATCAACGGAGCAGGTGGCTTGCTCATGCCATGAAACATCTGCAAAATTCAAAATTTAAAAATCGATTTGAGTTTGATTTGAATTTCTTGTTCAAAATCCAAATTCGGCAAAATTCGTCAAATTCAAAACCAAAACCCTAAACCCGTTTTCCTTCTCCTTCCGCTTTCCCTCGGTCGCGCCCTGACCTAGAGCGCCTCCACCCGGTAACAGCTTGGGCGTGTCGCCATGGGGGAGCTCGGTTGCCACCGCCTCTGGCCGCTCTCGCGCCAAAGCGCGATAGTCGCCGCCGCTTCGCCCGCCGCCCATCCTGCGCCTTCAATGCCCGCGCCCGAACGATTCTTGGCGCCACCTCGGCTTGCTCGGTGAAGCGCCGCTCTCACCGCGCCGCCACCCCCCACCGCTATATGCCGCCGCCTCCCACTCGGCGCCGCCTAGCCAAGACTGCCGCTACGTCGCCTGGCTCGCCCTCACGGTCACCCATACCCCCGCCTCACCCGCCACCTCGCCGCCGCCGCGCGGTTGCCCTTATCGCCGCCTGCTCCCACCGCCTCCTCGCCTAGAAAAAGGCCACCCTGCCCTTCCTCTTCATCCCCACCACCACCGCCTTTCCCCAACCCTCCTCCTTCCCCAAGGCGGCAGAGCTCCCGCCGCCCCATCCCCACCAAGCCGCCGCCACCAAACCCCCAAAAAAACCCCGACCATAAAACCCTAGAGGTAAGGGACTTACCTCAAGCTCCCATGTAGCCTCCCTCCGCCGCCGCCGCCATCGCATTGCTGGCGCTTCATAATCTTCTCTTCCTCGGTATGACGTCATTGCCTTCTTCTTCTTTCTCCTTGCTTCGCATGTATGAGGCCTTCGACCTTTTGTGTGCCATATAAGCCATGTGGTTTTTGGCCGTTGGGCCGACCAAATTAAGTAGTGGGCCAAGCGATGAAAAGGGCAGCCAATTACTATTTAAAAGCGGCCTTTTCTTGTTCACCGCGATAAGTTAGTTTCTTGTTCATTAGAAAAAAAAATAGATTTACTATTCTAAATATACACTATTCATTAGCCAAAAATAGTAACCCTAGCCACTGTGAAAAGCATCTAGGCCCCTAAAAATGGTTTTGGTAATTAATGATAATATGTGAATATGGGATTAACGTGTTTATGAAGTATGTACAAGGTTTAATCGCATTGATGAACATGTTGAAGAAAAGATGCACGCTAAAGGTTGTTATGAATATCTACAAGGCTTAAAGACAAGGTACAAATAGTCTAGGATTCTTTTGTATTTTACCGGCCTTAGGCGAATTGGTTGGTAGACCGGATTATAGGTTCTATGCCGTACTATCAAGAGGGATCACGACTAGTAGCTTGATAGCTTGCTCTTGTGCAATATGGATCAATCTTGGATCTTGCATGCATCTAAAATTGAACTTAAAATTGATTTGGAAAAACATCGCTTTTCTCTGAAATCGAGATGAACCGCAGTTTCACGAGGTTGAACCTTGCAGCGGTTGAACCATCGCTGTGCTTCGTACTACCGCACTCGGCCATTAAAATTAACATGGCGGTTGCATAATTCGAGCGAGTGCTTTTTCCTCGAAACCTCTCGGAAAATCGGTCGTTCGATTCTCGAATCGGATGAACCGCGCCTTGATCGTTCAAAGTTATCGGCGGTTGTAAAATTCGAACACATGCTTTTTCATCTGGTGAAACCACGATATCGGACGTTAGGAGTTTTGCGGCGGTTGTACCGATTGTCTTTAACGGCTATGTCGAGGCATTAAATGCCGTTGATAATAGCCGTTCTTGTTGCTATTTCGAAAATCGGTTGTACCGCTCCTTGGCGCCGGTTGTCCGGATTTTATTTGGGGAGTTGGGAAACTTCTCCCAACGGTTGGATTGGTTGGTGGAGGCTATATATATACCTCCCCAACTGCCCAAGGGAAGCAGAGATAGCTCATTAATCATTCATAGACCCTTGGGAGCATTGAGCATTCATTCCTCTCCCCAATTCTCTTGCATTCATTGAGAGGGAGTTCAAGTGCATTCATTTTAGTTGATCCTTGTTGCACTTGAGTAACGTCAGCTTAAGATTGGTGATTTATTACTCTTGGAGTGTTGCGCACTTCTAGGCGGCTTGGCGGAGAACACGGTGATCTCTTCAAGAAGATTGTGAAGAGGCGGTGCAAGCTTGTGAGTGGTTCGGTGTTCACCATCTCCGGAGTGGAGAAAGAACAACCTTAGTGATCGAGGAAAGGCTTAATCCGTGGAGCGGCTTGAGGTGTCAAGCTTCCTCAGCGTGGACTAGTGAAGACCGCAAGTCTTGATACCACAGGAAAAACATCATCGCGTCTTTGTGGTTACTTCTAGTCTTTACACTTCCGTATTTATATTTCTAGCTTATTTATTGTGATTAAATTGCTTTGCTAGAAGTATAACTTGTTTAGACTAAGTCATTTATTTGATAGTATTGCTAAATTGTTAAAAGTTTAAAACCTCCTATTCACCCCCCTCTAGTCGGTTATCCTTGATCCTACAAGTGGTATCGAGCTTGGTCTCTCATTAATTTAGGCTTAACCGTCTAAGAGAAAAGGATGGTGGTGAGGAATTGCTATAGGAAAGGCTCCTTTCTTTGATAGCTCAAATTATGCTTATTGGAAAATTAAAATGTCAATTTATTTAAAGGCCATGAGTCAGAAGATTTGGAAAATCGTAAATGAGGGTTACGTTATGCCTCTTAATCCACTACTCCCCACGGAGCAAGAGGAGCGAAATGCTCATTTAGATGCCCAAGCTATGAATGCTCTTTTTGGCGCTTTGAACGCGGATGAGTTCAATAGAGTGAGCAATCTGGAAACCGCTCACGATATTTGGACCACCCTCTCGAAATCCATGAGGAACATCCACGGTCAAAAAGCCAAATTGCATAAACCGGATTAAATATGAGACATTCATAATGTTGCCAAATGAAAACATCAATGAGATGTATTCAAGACTCAACAACATTGTGAATGAGCTCAAAGGCCTTGGGACTAACCTTCTTGATGTTGATATTGTTACTTAAGATGCTTAGGGCTCTTAGGATAAGTATGAGGCGTTGGTGGCGTTATTTCTCAACTCACCCGAGTTGCTAAGGATGACACCAGCGGGGCTTTTGGGCAACCTCATCACAAATGAGTTGTTCAAGAAGGACAAAGAAGAGCTATTGGAGACATCTTCCTCAAAGAAGAAGATTACGCTTTCAAAGCCAAAGCGGAATCAAGTGATGATGAGGATGAAGAAGATGAATCCGATGAGGAGTATGCACTCCTTGTGAGAAGAATGAAGAGGTTCATGAAGAAGCGCCCCAATAGAAGCTATAACCCGACAAGTTAAAGAAGGGCAATCCTCAAATGACAAGAAGCGTTATAGCAACATCGATGCTATAATTGTGAAGAGAAGGGCACATTGCTTCTCGTTGTCGAGAAAAAGAATGACAAGGACAAGTCATTCAAGAAGAAGGAATATAATGGCAAGAAGAAGCTTTTCAAGAATCTTCATAAGGATGGCAAAATGAAGCTCACATCGGAGAGTGGGATTCTAATGATGAGTCAGCGACTCAGACTCGACTCCGATGAGGATGAGTCCCACAAGACAAGGGACTAGTTGGCATTGCTATCAAAGAAGCTCCTTCGCTATTCTCTACTCCCACTTGCCTCATGGCAAAAGGAGATAAGGTAAAATCCATTATTGGTGACGAACCAACTTATGATGAATTAATGGATATGCTTGATGATTTAAATGAATATCTTGGAAAAGAAAAATCAAAATATAAGGTCTTAAATAAAGAATACTTCACTCTAAAAGATTCTTATATGGAGCTTAAGGAAACTCACAACTTGCTTATCTAAGAAAATTCACATAAGTCTTGTTCTAGTGTAGGAATTACATGCGATATTATTGATAAAATGCCTAGTATAGAAATTGCTAAGACTAGTGCATCCACTTCATGTGATGACCTACTTGCTATGCTATGTTGCTCTAGTGTTGATTCAAATGTTAATTTAGCAAATGCTTGTGATCCTTTGCTCATTGTTGAAAATCATGAACTAAAAGAACAAGTGACCAAGCTAAGCAAGAGCTTGGAAAGATGTTTCAAGGGTAAGGCCACTCTTGACAAGCTCTTGAGCGAGCAAAGGTGTTCATTCAACAAGGAAGGTCTTGGGTATGTGCCTAAGAAAGGTAAGAAGCCGTTAAATAAGCCTACAAGTTTTATGAGGCAAAATGGTAGGTATTGCTATAAGTGCCGGGAAATAGGACATATGCAACAAAATTGTCCTAAGGGTAAGGTTCCATCTCTTGGTATATATGATTCATGCTATATGCTTATAAAATCTAAGAATGGTAAAGTAATTGCTCATTTTGTTGGCACTTCAATTATGGGCGCTAAAAAGAATGCTATTTGGGTGCCTAAATCCTTGGTTACTAACCTCCAAGGACCCAAACAAATTTGGGTACCTAAAAGAACTTGACTCTTGTTTTGTAGGTGAACTATAAGACCGGTGGAAAACATTGGGTGCTTGATAGTGGATGCACTCAACACATGACCGGTAATAGAAAAATGTTCACCACATTCGAGAATGGAAAAGGAGTAGACAAGATCACTTTTGGCGATAATAGCAAAGGAAAGGTATTAGGATTGGGTAAAATTGCTATCTCAAATGACCTTTCCATTTCTAATGTTTCTCTAGTAGAATCATTAAACTTTAACTTGCTATCCGTTGCTCAAATATGTGATCTTGGACTAATTTGCTCATTCTCTAGTGAAGGTGTTACCATTTCTAACATAAATGATAGCTCTTTAGCTTTCAAAGGCTTTAGACTTGGAAATCTTTATTTGGTTGATTTTAGTTCAAGTGAATCGTGTTTAAAAACTTGTTTAATGGCAAAAACCTCTTTGGGTTGGCTTTGGCATAGAAGACTAGCTCATGTTGGAATGATTCAACTCAAAAAGCTTTTCAAACATGATTTAGTTGTTGGCTTGAAAGATGTGAAGTTTGAGAAAAATAGACTTTGTAGTGCTTGTCAAACCGGTAAATAAGTCGCTAACTCTCATCCTTCCAAGAGTATCATGTCAACTTCTAGATCATTGGAACTCTTATATATGGATTTGTTTGGGCCAACAACCTATAAGAGTATCGGGGGTAATAGCTATTGTTTAGTCATTGTGGATGATTACTCTAGATTCACATGGGTATTCTTCCTAGATGATAAAAGTGAAACCTCCGGCATTTTCAAAAGATTTGCAAAAAGGGCTCAAAATGAATTTGATTTCAAAATAAAGAAAATCTGTAGTGATAATGGTACCGAGTTCAAAAATACTAAAGTTGAAGACTTTTGTGATGAACTTGGTATAAAGCACGAACTTTCCACAACCTACACTCCGGAGCAAAATGGAGTTGTAGAAAGGAAAAATCGTACATTAATTGAAATGGCTAGAACAATGCTTGATGAATATAATACTTCCGATAGCTTTTGGGCGGAAGCTATTAACACCGCTTGTCATGCCATAAATCGTCTTTATTTGCATCGTCTTTTGAAAAAGACTTCCTATGAGCTCATTGTAGGAAGAAAACCGAACATCTCTTACTTTCGAGTTTTTGGTTGCAAGTGTTATATTTTAAAGAAGGGTGTTCGTCTTTCAAAATTTGATAGTCGTTGTGATGTTGGTTTCTTGCTTGGTTACTCTTCAAATAGCAAGGCTTATCGTGTCTTTAACAAAAACTCCGGTTTAGTTGAAGAAAGGCACGATGTGCAATTTGATGAAACTAATGGCTCTCAAGAAGAGCAAGAGAATTTAGATGATGTAGGTAATGAAGCTTTGAGGAAAGCAATGGAGCATATGCAAATAGGTGACATCAAGCCCGAAGATGATCCATCATCTTCCACTCAAGTTGAGGCTCCAACCTCTTCCACAAATCAAATACAAATTGATAAAGTGGAAAATATGGAAGATAATCAACCATCAAACCTACCACCAAGAATTCACAATTCTATTGCTAAAGATCATCCAATGGACCAAATATTGGGTGATGTAAGTAAGGGTGTTCAAACTCGATCTCGTGTTGCTTCTTTTTGTGAACATTACTCTTTTGTCTCTTCTATTGAGCCAAAGCATGTAGAAGAAGCACTTGAAGATCCGGATTGGGTGAATGCTATGCATGAGGAACTCAATAATTTCACCCAGAATAAAGTTTGGACATTGGTAGATCGACCCAAGGAACACAACATTATTGGTACCAAATGGGTCTTTAGGAACAAACAAGATGAGAATGGTTTGGTTGTTGAAACAAAGCAAGATTAATTCGCTCAAGGATATTCACAAGTTGAAGGTTTGGATTTTGGTGAAACTTTCGCTCCGTAGCTAGACTTGAGTCAATTCGGATACTACTTGCTTTTGCATCATGCTTTGATATCAAATTATTTCAAATGGATGTTAAAAGTGCTTTCTTAAATGGTGAAATATCCGAACTTGTCTTTGTTGAACAACCTCCCGGTTTTGAAGATCCTAAAAATCCAAATCATGTCTATAAACTCTCCAAGGCGCTCTATGGCCTTAAACAAGCTCCTAGAGCATGGTATGAGCATGTAGAGATTTTTAGTCTCAAAAGGATTCAAAATCGGAAAATTGATTCAACTTTATTTACTAAAGTTCTAGATGATGACTTCTTCGTATGTCAAATCTATGTTGATGATATCATATTTGGGTCTACTAATCTAGATTTTTTCAAAGAGTTTGGTGATATGATGTCTAGGGAATTTGAAATGTCCATGATTGGAGAACTAAGTTACTTCTTTGGATTTCAAATCAAGCAACTCAAAGATGGAACCTTCGTGAACCAAACCAAGTATGCAAAGGAATTGATCAAGAAGTTTAGCATGGAGGATGCAAAATCCATCAAGACTCCCATGGCAACAAATGGTCATCTTGACTTAAATGAGGGAGGTAAATCGGTAGATTTAACGCTTTATAGATCTATGATTGGTAGTTTGCTTTATCTTACCGCATCTAGGCCCGATATCATGTTTAGTGTGTGCATGTGTGCACACTTTCAAGCTAATCCTAAAGAATGTCATTTAATGGCCGTTAAAAGAATTCTAAGATATTTAAAGCATTCCTCTAGCATTGGCCTTTGGTTCCCGAAAGGTGCTAAATTTGATTTAATTGGATATTCGGATTCCGATTATACGGGTTGCAAAGTGGATAGAAAAAGCACCTCAGGTACTTGTCAATTCTTAGGAAGATCTTTAGTTTCATGGTCATCCAAGAAACAAAACTCCGTAGCATTATCCACCGCCGAAGCCGAATATGTTTCTGCGGGAAGTTGTTGTGCTCAATTGCTATGGATGAGGCAAACATTGATGGATTATGGAATTAAAATTGATAAAATACCTCTTTTGTGTGACAATGATAGTGCCGTGAAAATTGCTAATAACCCTGTTCAACACTCAAGAACCAAGCATATAGATATACGCCACCATTTCTTGAGAGATCATGTGAGCAAGGGTGATATTTATATTAGTCACATAAGGCGAAGATCAATTAGCGGACATTTTCACCAAGCCATTAGATGAAGGCCGCTTTTGCAAATTGAGGAATGAATTAAATGTCATAGATTATTCAAATATTGCTTGAACCTGTGTTTCATGCGTTGTATCTCTCTTTGTATGATTATTTGAGTACTTTTATGAAAATATTTTCAAAATCTTTATTAAAGATAGCTATGATCTTAAAAATTATGATTGCTTAATAGATAATAATCTATTCTATGCACAATGATCCTTAATGATATTTATTTGAGTGCAAAACTAGGGATCATTTGCAAATTATTCTTAGTTCCTAGAAAATCCTGGAAGTCCCAGGATAATCGGAACGACCGGCGCCTACGCTCGATGCGGCCGGAGTTATGGTAGCGGTACATCCGAAGTCTTGAGCGTCCAAGCGGCATTTTGTCGATGACGACCATGACGGTTTGTGAGAAAAAAAATTAACTCCTCTGCGATTATCGTTTTCCTCTTAAACTTCATGAGCGGTTCGTCGCTCCTCCCTTTCTTTCTCTCTCGCTCTCTCTCGCCCGTGCGACGCCATCCCGAACTCCAATCCACTCGAAATCTTGACTGGATCTTTGATTCTTCGCGTTGCTTTCACCTCCAGGGTTCGCCTCTTTCGTTTCTATAGGTAAAACTCCAATCTCTTCGAGTTTTATCTTCTTTTTAACCCTAAGTCATCCCGTTTAGGGTTTAGTGAAAATGTGTTCAATTTCTGGAAATCTAGTTGGGAAAAAGGTATTATTTGGTGTATATAGATGGTTGCGCATCATATCCATGGATTCAATCCATGAAAGATCACCAAAATACGCAAAATTCGCTAGCCCTAGAACTTGGTCAGGATAATCGGATCATCCGGATCTTGGCGTGATGCGACCATGATCTTGATCGTCGCATCGCCAATGAACGCCGGTATGTCCGATTGTCCTGACAGAGAACAGAAAATGGAAAACTGTTTCACTAAATTCAATTCCAATTCATCCTTTGAATATCTTGTGACCTCTCCTGTCTTTGTTTAGATGCCTAGGATGCGAGGATCATCGGAAAAACCTGGGCTCTTCAAGACAAGGATCTTGACCTCTCATTCTCACGGAGATTCACCTCGGCAAGTCTGATTGGAAGAACTTCGCCTGCTTTGCTCTGTGCTCGTCGAGCTCGATCGGTTAAATCGAAAAGCGATTCATGACAAAGGAAGAGGGTAAGCTTCAAACGGCGGAGTCGATAGTAGCTCAGAAGAAGGTTCAGATGAGGAGTCTGAGTCAGAAGAGGAAGAAGTTCCTGCCAGGGCAGAGGAGGATGATTTGATAGATCCTCCAAGATCTCCTGTTAATTTGCATCTCCTTTCAGCTGATGATTATGCCATCAAGAGGCATGTAAATCAATACCTTTTGAAGAATGACTCGCTTAATCCAAAATTTCACACGGTCTTTCAAGAACAAGTCTATGAACAGCTCTATGGTCGTCACAGAAAGTTTGCAGACCACAAATGGATCAGGTGGACTCACATCAATACTTTGGACAAGTACAGTGGAGTTTATCAGCTTTTCTACAGAGTAGGTCTTCATGACCTTGTGGCTATAAAACAAAATTATGATGACAAGCTCATTAGGCAGTTTTATGCCACACTGTATATCTCTCCAGACCTAAAGTCTTTTAGATGGATCTCAGGCACCAGAAATCTAGAGAGCACCAAAGAAGAACTTGAGAGAGTCCTGAAGGTCCAATCTAGTTCTTGGGAGAAGGTATTTGAGAGTCTGCTTTGCTTGTACTGTTTATAGCCTTGACATTATGACATACATTAAACACAAAATTTGGGCACTATTCTTGGACTTAAGCGAAGTGAGTATGATTAACGGGATAATTAATCATACCTTCTACCCCAAAAGTGGAAACTTTGATGCAGTCAGGGGGCATGTTTGGAATATGATAGATCATATTATGAAGGGGATTAAGTTTGATGTGGTGGATGTAATCCTTCATGGCATAGCTTCCTCCAAGAATGATAGAGTTAAAAGGATCTATTATGCTCCATACATTATGGCTTTAATTATCAAGAAAATGGAGTATCGAGGTGGTTTGGGATCGGCTCACAAGCCTTATAAACCACGTGATGGTCTCCCTCCTCGTCAAGTTGTTGAGGATGATCCGAGTTGATGTTGAGGTTCCTCCTGTGGGCTGCTGAAGGTGTTCTTGCTCAAGTACTTGAGAATCGACAATTAATTCTTGATCATCTGCAAGAAGTTAAGCACGCTCAAATAGAATTTCAGAATGAGATTCATAAGAAGATTGCTGATTTAGAGTTGGTGCGCAATGATTTTCACAATGAGGTATACAACAGGATGGCTGCCATGGCGGAGAGCATCTCGCTATCGAGGATGTTTTGAAGGGTCCTCAACGATACATTTTCTCCCGTCGTCCTCCTCCTTCCAGGGCCTCCTCTGTTTCTCCCATTCCTCCTCCAGCTCCCGCTACTAAGGATGTTACTCTGCTCCGATCCTGATTTGAGACAATAGTGCGAGATCGGCACCGGCTTCTCCTCGATTCGACTTATACGCTCGGCTCTCACTCAGGATCCGATTCCTCCTTCTCAAGACCCAGCCATCTGATGCGCCTTATTCTTTTTTGGTATTTTGATGCCAAAGGGGGAGAAGAAGAAGAGAAGAAGAAGAGAAGAAGAAGTTATAGAGAAGAAGAAGTTATAAGAAGACTTAGTTTTAGGGGGAGCTAGTCTTTTGTTATGGGATTATATGTTATATATGTAATACATCATGCTTTATGGTTATTCCTTCGTGCTTGAAATAGTTTATAACCTTTTGTAGTACTTGTTGAACGTTGTTTATGCTTAATATCTTAATGAAATTTCACGTATCATCATATCTCTATTGCATTGCTCTCTCATGTTCATAAATGCAAAAGAGACTCCGTCAAAATTTCCTGCACATGTTTAGGGGGAGTCTCCCTTAAAGATTGACATTAACAAGAAAAATAATTCTCAAATATCCATCTATGCTCATTGCAAGAATTATCTTACCTGTTGAAGTCTTCAAAAGAATATACTCTCATAGTATATTCAAAACAAACTTCTCACACATTATTTGTGTTGTCATCAATTACCAAAAAGGGGGAGATTGAAAAGCATCTAGGCCCCTAAAAATAGTTTTGGTAATTAATGATAATATGTGAATATGGGATTAACGTGTTTATGAAGTATGTACAAGGTTTAATCGCATTGATGAACATGTTGAAGAAAAGATGCACGCTAAAGGTTGTTATGAATATCTACAAGGCTTAAAGACAAGGTACAAATAGTCTAGGATTCTTTTGTATTTTACCAGTCTTAGGCGAATTGGTTGGTAGACCGGATTATAGGTTCTATGCCGTACTATTAAGAGGGATCACGACTAGTAGCTTGATAGCTTGCTCTTGTGCAATATGGATCAATCTTGGATCTTGCATGCATCTAAAATTGAACTTAAAATTGATTTGGAAAAACATCTGCTTTTTCTCTAAAATCGGATGAACCGCAGGTTTCACTGAGGTTGAACCATGATCTTGGTTGAACCATTTGCCGTGCTTCGCTACTACTGCACTCCGGCCATTCCGAAATTAACATGGCGGTTGCATAATTCCAGAACGAGTGCTTTTTCCTCAGAAACCTCTCTGGAAAATCGGTCGTTCCGATTCTCAGAATCGGATGAACCGCACTTCGGTCGTTCCGAAAGTTATGCGGCGGTTGTAAAATTCCAGAACACATGCTTTTTCATCTGGGCTGAAACCCTGATATCGGACGTTCCGGAGTTTTGCCGGCGGTTGTACCGATTGTCTTTTAACGGCTATGTCAGGGCATTAAATGCCGTTGATAATAGCCGTTACTGTTGCTATTTCCGGAAATCGGTTGTACCGCTCCTTGGCCGCCGGTTGTACCGATTTTCGCTGGGAGTTGGGAAACTTCTCCCAACGGTTGGATTGGTTGGTGGAGGCTATATATATACCTCCCCAACTGCCCAAGGGAAGCAGAGATAGCTCATTAATCATTCATAGACCCTTGGGAGCATTGAGCATTCATTCCTCTCCCCAATTCTCTTGCATTCATTGAGAGGGAGTTCAAGTGCATTCATTTTAGTTGATCCTTGTTGCACTTGAGTAACGTCAGCGAATTGGTGATTTATTACTCTTGGAGTGTTGCCGCACTTCTAGGCGGCTTGGCGGAGAGCACGGTGATCTCTTCAAGAAGATTGTGAAGAGGCGGTGCAAGCTTGTGAGTGGTTCGGTGTTCACCATCTTGGAGCGAGAAAGAACAACCTTAGTGATCGAGGAAGGCTTAATCCGTGGAGCCGGCTTGAGGTGTCAAGCTTCCTCAGCGTGGACTAGTGAAGACCGGTAAGTCTTGATACCACGGGAAAAACATCATCGCGTCTTTGTGGTTACTTCTAGTCTTTACACTTCCGCATTTATATTTCTAGCTTGTTTATTGTGATTAAATTGCTTTGCTAGAAGTATAACTTGTTTAGACTAAGTCATTTATTTGATAGTATTACTAAATTGTTAAAAAGTTTAAAAACCTCCTATTCACCCCCCTCTAGTCGGTTATCCTTGATCCTACACACTGTTCATTAGATGAAAAAGCATTGCTTGCTTCTATTCACAGCCCATTTTCGTTCATGAATAGTAAAATAGTACTATTCATTATCCGACCCTTTTTCCGCCAAAACCCTAAATTGACACTTCATGTCCGTTCTGACCGTCTCGAACCCATAAATCCATTTTTGACTTTGTTCAGCTATACCAAGCTCCAAATAAATCTTTCCACCTTCCTATAGATTTCTTTAATCCTTTACAATATTTTTGTTGTAGTTGGATCCGAATCTCAAACTCCATCCAGTCCAAATAAACACCAGATAAATCCCACCAACCCGCACCACCCTTCCTTTAAGTCTCTTTTTGGTTTTATTTACTTGCTTGTTGTTCCCAGCTCATTCCTTGTCGAGCTAGTTTTTACTTGGTTTCTTTTTATTGCTTTGCTTCTCGTTAGGTTACAATCTAGACGACCAGACTCCAGAAGACGCTGGACAAGACCAGCATCCACAGGATTTTGTGCAAGAAGGCAAGTTGCATTCCTTGAACATTTTGAACCCACATGTCATATATTTATATTGATACTTTCATTATTATATTTGAGCCAATTACTTTAATTATTCAAATGATACTTTTGAATGCCATGATAATTAGATAAATCCTATAACCCCACATACAAACCTACCCAGCACTTGTAGACCATATTCACCTTGACAAGTTCACATAAAATATTATCTATATAAATAGCTTTGTCACTCAATTGTGTTCATCAATCAAAAGCAGCATTGGCGGTTCGCCAATGGTTTTGGTGGAGAGTTGAGGGTTGTGTCCATTAAGTTGGACAACCCAATAGACTTGGGTTAAAAGTGAGTCATCAGTAAGATCAAGCGGGTGGACAACCACGAGTTGATCCATTTCCTCATTGAATGACAAGTAAGGACAAGAACTTTGTGCCAAGTAACAGACACAGTAAACCGCTCAACCACATGCATGGTCATTACTCACTAGCTTAGTACACTGCTCTTCCAATTGAATATCTGCAATATCAAAGGCGGGACAGGGGTGGGTCCATAAGGACACTCGCTGGTCCACGAATCATATGGGCCCGTCGACATCAGGCACAGATTCCACTATTGGCGGTGGTCTCCGAGGGTGTATGGATTTAGACCTCTAGGGTAGAGGCTAAAAAGGATAAGCAAGTGAAAAGGCTTTGTTATCCTAACTTTCGGTTATGCGCTAACATGTTGCGTAACAATGTGAGTTTGTGATATCGTGTGGGTAAAGTTGGGCAACTCTGCGAGTGTAAATCAATGTTATTGAATACACCGTGCTTAGGTTAATGAAGGCGTGTTAATGGGTGATTCGATTACATGAGGCATAAGTAGAGTTTTGGAGATGGTAAGTTGGTAATTGTGGTTTGTTGAGAAACCCCGATGTTATTATGTATTATTGTTTCTTGTTTTAATTGTATGGCGCTTTAGCGCAAATTGCATCCACATATGCTGTTAAGGTAAAACCTAACCATCCTTTGAACTCCTTGCATGTAATTATTTAGCTTTTCCATGTGGCTTGTTGAGTACGGTAGTTGTACTCATTCTTGCATAATCTGCAAACAATCTCTGAAGGAACCGGGGAAAATCTGAGAGGATCTGGTTGAGCAGATTTTGGTGGACCCACGGATGGCAACGACTCTCGCTATTAGGTCTCACCGCACTCAAGTGTGCTGTGGTTTGAAGTTCTTTTGTCTTGTATTATATTAACTTTGGGCTTGGATGCCCGCGTTAGTGTCAAAACTGGCTGTTATGCCTTAATCTTATGTAATAAAATGTTGGATTTTGTTATAATCGAAAGCTTGCTTGAGACACTGCTTACTTCGCAACTGCACATCCTGGGCGGTTGTGAAGAGTTTAACGTCCCCAGAATTTGGGAGCGTTACAAAGTGGTATCAGAGTTTAGCTTGACTGTAGAATGAGACCTTAAGTTGGCTTTAAGAATTAGGAAATGAAGACCTTCAAAAATCCTAGTTTGAAAAATTATAAAAGAATTTCTGAAAACAAAAATATAAGTATTATTGCTGTCTTTTCCCTTCTATTGCTATCTTATCTAAACTTAGATTTGTAAAATCGGTTTGTTTTATAAAAGATTTATCTTCTTCTCACCTAATTTCAACCTCTCGTCAGAAGTTGCAGTAGTGTTTAGAATACGCTAAAGTGTTATTAGATAGAGTGAACCCTAATTAGACGATCTTTTGGTTGTAAAACAAGTTGCAAAACACATTTGCCAACTTTTAGAATCAATGCCTCAAATTGCATTCTGCTTCAACTCAATTTGCAAAACACATTTGCCAAATTGACGCGCGATGCAATCAAGGACTCAAGTGAGATTCTCAACAAGTTACAAAACACATTTGCCAACTTATAGAATCACACTACAAGGAATAAGGTACATGGACTTACACCATTTGTAAAAACACATTCGCAAACTTAAGTCTCATGCTACAAGGGTTATCCATGAGCCACAACTATTTGCAAAACACATTCGCAAAATATTGGCAACATGTTAAGATGAGCTAGAGCAAACACAATGAGCTATCAACACATGACTAACTCAAGCTACTAGTTAAGGACCCCTCTTAATAGTACGGCAACCTATACTAGCAATCCGGTCTTCCAACCAAACACCAAGACCGGTAAAAGACTAGGAACACATCCTTAGTCCTAGCTAGTCATACATTTGCCTTGCGCAACCACTTGAAGCTTGATGACGTACATCCTTGCTTCAACTCTGGGTTCTTGACTTGATATGCATCAACTCATGATGCATCCTTCACTTGACTTCCATCAACACATGATGAGTCTTCATTTGACTTGATGATCAACTCATGATCATCTCCTCTTCATGAGCATCATCGACACACGATGATTTCCTTCATCTTGAACTTGATTCACATCAACACATGATGCATCCTTTACACCAAGCTCTTGACTTGATGACCATCAACACATGATGTCATCTCAAATTATCAACCTCATGGAACATAACCTATTTCATCCAACTCATAGAAAATGTTAGTTCCAACAATATGATTATCATTAATTACCACACCATGCCATTAACTCATAATGGTTGGGACAAGATACCACAATCTTTCCCTCTTTGGTAATTGATGATAATCACTTCAATTTCAAGTAATTGAATATAGAAAGGTATGAGTATATAATCTCTACACAAGTTATATATACTCAAAGGATATATGAGCACACAAGTCTCATATACACACATGAATATATTAACTACACAAGTTAAATATATTCGAGGATATGTGAGTGCACATGAACCACACGAGTTATGTTATACCCACATATAAGTATACTTAGACTACACAAGTCTTATATACTCATATGAATATATTAACTATGCAAGTTAAGTATATTCACAGGATATGTTTCAAAGTAAAGATCCCAAATATATGTGAAAACAGGAATATGGATCAATACTAATGAAACCTCAAAATATAGAATGAACTCCCCCTATATGTGTGCATACATGAATATGTAGTAAGAATACATGCACATATTTAGGTTAATTCTTTTGGTGAAGTTCAACCTATATTTTGCATCCGAGGAATGCAACAGGGTATAAGAATACAAAGTAGAATGCATACCTCTTTTGTTCTTTATATCCAAACGAGACTAATCATGGGATATAACAATAAGAGAGTTAGTCTTACAAATAGATTTGTCATTATAAATGCATACCTGTTTGGATTTTCCTTTTGTTTATCCAATGAATTTGATTTGTCATTAATCACATACATGCCTTCATGATTATCACCTTTATATCCAATTTAGACTAAACAATAATTATATCAATAAACATGTTAGTCTCACAAATGCATTTATCATTAATCACCAAAACACTCCATTAACATATAATGGCGGGCTAGATTCTTCAATCCGCACTCAAGTGTGCCTGTGGTTTGAAGTTCTTTTGTCTTGTATTATATTAACTTTGGGCTTGGATGCCCGCGTTAGTGTCAAAACTAGCTGTTAGGCCTTAATCTTATGTAATAAAATGTTGGATTTTGTTGTAATCGAAAGCTTGCTTGAGACACTGCTTACTTCGCAACTGCACATCCTGGGTGGTTGTGAAGAGTTTAACGTCCCCAGAATTTGGGGGCGTTACATGCCATCAACAAAGCCGAGCATTCTTTGCCCTTGCAGGTAGGGCAAAATATGAGCCTTCCAGAGCAAATAGTTCTCACGTGTTAACTTGATGTTGACGAGGTGGCCGAATGACGGTGTGGGAAGCAGACCAACGTTCGCCGAGGGCATCACCGCGGCAAGGTTGGAGACGGTAGCACTTGACGAGGACAGAGCCATGATGTGCTTGAAGAAGAGTAGGCTCTAATACTATATAATAAAAGCTTACACGAGAAGTGAATTGGATGAATTAGAGTCTCGCATACACTGTCGTATGGAGCTCAGACTTTTGTATTGCCGGATGGCATACAGGCATACAGGAGTTACCATGAATACATAGCTTATACATGGAAAGGATCACGCAGGATCCGGCTGATTTATAGCTTGCTATGCAGAGTATTGGCTTACTATACAAATGCCAATCATATCAAATCATTCTATATTTAATAATTAATTACATGGGTTTAATTAATTAATCCTTGTATATGCCACAGGTTAATTATTCCTCGTCCACGTCATGGTGGGGACTTCCCTCGTAATGCTAGTTAATTAATTAATTACACGGGTTTAATTAATCCTTGGTTTAATTACGACTAGCAAGGATTAATTAAACCCATGTAAATAATTGCACGACTTTAGTAATACAGTCCACAATATTCTTACCCGTGTGTGCTACATCAATTATTTTGAAACATATAATTCTTTTCTCCATTACCTAGTCATCATTAACATAATGAGAAACTACACGAAGATAATTCTCTCTAGCCCGACCACTCCATATGTCCGAGATCAGGGCCACCGAAAATGGGCACGTTCTAAATAGATCCTCTAATTTATCACGACCTTTATTGCAGTATTTTACGGGATCCCTAGTTGTTGTCTTTCTAGAAACGGTAGAAAATCTAGGATTATGCGCTTATGTAAGCTTCGAAAGCAGTAGACTCCTCAAAGACTAACGATAAATTCTTAGAAGCAATTAAACAACTAAAAGATTGACGGGCTACCTCAGGATTGTAGTCCCAGCTATGTACTGTACCGTCAGAGTTGTACTGCAGCTGCGTCTGCCTCATTACCAATCATTGTTTGGCCTTACATCTTATAACATGCCTAAGAAAGTGCCTCATTCTACCTGTAGACTTTGTAGACAATTCATGATGATAAATTTTGTAAACAACATATGGTACCTGATTTCCTTGTGCATCTGCCTTGGTTATCGTGTCAAAATTCTCCCAGACACCCAACATAGCCGACATCGACCTCTTTGCTCCGATGGTCACCGACGAAGATGCTGTCGTAGATTCTGATAAAGAAACTCCTTGCCCTTACGGTAACAACCCCAGTTGGTTTGAGGCAGCGGCATTCTCTATGAATGCAACTTCCTCCGGTGAAAGTCTATAATCACCAAGAGCAAAGTTATAGTAATTTTTTATAACAAAAACTGTAAAATCGAAACTTACACTAATATTTTTTTCATCTTACCATTACAAATAATAACAATAAAAATATGTAAAAAAAATAATATTGTACCTCTTTTGCTAACTTGCTGCCAGAATTTGAAATTTCCAAAAATTGGCATAATTTTTTTGAATTTTGCCAAATTATCTCACAAGGAATCTCAATTTGCACAACAGAATTCGAAAAAGAGATTAAGGAATGGATGGGTGCTGAATGAGGGGGGTATGGTAGCTATTTATAGAAAATATTTTAGGATTTTTTCCCCTACTTTTAAAGCCCCAAACAGTCAAATTTTTCAAAAATCCAAACGTTACTGGGCTAGTCTGGCTAGATGGGTTGTGTCGTGCCGTGCCAAGCACAGCCCACCGTGCCAAACGGCCCCCAACAATCATTTTGCCCATGTGTCGTGCCAACACAGTGTCATCTTAAGCCCACTTGAGTGTCGCCCTCCTCCACTGTGCTTGCGTGCGGTCGCATGATGGCACTACTGACCAACCTCGCCCTTCCTCCCTCTGTCGCATTCGTGCCCGTCCAGCGCCTACTCGGCCCACCCCTGCCTCCTTCTCCTCCTCAGCCGACCTTGCCCCTACCTCCCCTTCTCTCCTGTGCAGCGTGTGGCATCCACGCCGCCCCTGCCTCCTACGCGGCCTCGCCCATCCCGCGTCGGCCTCGCCCCGCCAACCATCGCCTCTACGTCATCCCCTCTTCTCCCTCCATGTCGGCCTCGGGCCATCTCCCCCTGTCAACCGGTCCCATCTTCTCCTCCATGGCTCACGTCCCCTCTTCCCTTCTGCAGCATCTTCCCCCTATCCCCTCTTCTCCTCCATGGCCCACGTCCCCTCTTCTCCCCATCCCCCTTCGTGCTAGCCTTGCCCCAGCCTCCGCCGCTGGCCTCGCCCGCCCCTGGCTCCTGCACTACCCTCCTCCTCCTCACCCTCTCCATAGTCGGGCTGACGTGCCGTGTTAGGCTCGTGCCAGGCCGAGTCGGCCCGTCATGCCAGAGGGCTAACCTAGGCACAACAGGCTGTCGTGCTATGCCAGCCTAGCCCATAAACAGTGTGGGTCGTGCCGTGTATAGACCGGACCAACAGTGTCGTGCTTCGGGTAGGCCCGGATGGCAGGGCCCATTTGGCCACCTCTAAGGGGGAAGAAGGAAGTAGGGGCAATATGGTCTTAAATTGTTCGTAATGGTATATTTCAAACAACGGACACTGCCATGGCATATGTAGAAGAAAAAACTTTCTTTGGAATGGTATATAAGTAAATAATGATTGGTACGTGAAAGGAACCATGCACGGTGAAAATGTTAAAGGCGCTATTTAGTGGCCAAATTTTGGCCGTCTTGCTTCGTTGTTTTGACGGCGAATGCGCCCGAAACGGAAAGCATCTGGTGCGAAACGTCATCGGTAGCACTAGAACTCCACCATCGTCCAATGATTTCGAGTGCTGACTAATTTTTTAAAAAAAAAGTAAAGAGAGTCAGTGCAGGCATCTTTCTTTGCCTATCATCATGTGACAAGAGCACGTGGAAAAGTGAAATCCAATCCATGCCCCATCAGATCCGTTCCCAATCCACTCTTCCGCCCCCAAAGCAACCAACCATGTGTAGATAACGCACATCCATCTTTTCATTTCATCACCCATGTATATCCCCTTCTGCACTTCTGCTCGTGATTCCGAAAGAAATGGCGTTTCATCTCGTGTGTTTGTCTGAATTTCCTTTGCAAAAGCAAGGACCACTATACTTCACACACATGTATTCATCTAAATCAGCGGAGAATGGCAGGTCGGACAAACAAAACGGCTTGTTTCGAAGGTAGAAAATTCACAGAAAACCAATCAGACTGTACATGGATACATAGAAACCGACGTTCTAAATAAGCTAGTACGTCGTATCCGTTCACAGAGACATGGTCTCGTGTGGATCGCGGAAATTATACAGAGAATTCGGAGAGAAGCAAATTATACAGACAATTCGGAGAGAAAACATATGAACCGAACCGAAATGCGAAACCGCGTGTAGATAGAACTCCATGCACTATCCATGCCACACACGTTGCTTTGAGATTGGCGCACATGAGAGGAGAAATATAGCCCAAAAAAATCGTTTCTCAAATATGTGTATCTCTCTACTCTCTTCTCTCTATCCATCTCTCACTTTCATTTGCAGATTCCATATCTCACTCTTTCATTTGCAGATTCCATCTCTCTCTTTTCATTTCAATCATTTTGCTGATGTGTCAATTTGAATCAAACAAGAAATTCAATCCATTTTTCTATCTTCAAGAAATTAAAGAAATTCCATCCATTTTCGGTTCTTTATCTTTAGAAAATTGCAATTGCAAAATTTGGATGCTCATGGTCATAAAAAATGCATTTTCGGATTTCATCTGCAAGGAAAAATTATATTCAAGAAACTACAATAAGTTCCCTTTTCGGATTTCATTTTCAAGAATTTCCACCTTCGGATTTTGTCTCCAAGAAAATGGAAGAAAACATTTACAAGATGCACAAATTCGGATCCAAGATAAGAAAAATCAGGATGCACAAATTCGGGTCCACCAATCAAGAATCGAGATGCACAAATTCGGATCAAACATCAAAAAATCAAGAAGTGCAACACAAAATCGGATCAACATGCGATAAAAAGGAGGAGGCCGCCGGATTCGGTGACCGGGTGTGGGGACGAGACTAGATCCCGCCACGCGTGCTCCGGCCACCGGTCTGCGTGCCCTCAGATCTGGCGACCGTCCCCATCCCCTCGGGCCCCTCTCCGATTGCGGTAGCGGTGGACGGGAGAGATGGAGAGAGTTGGGGCCGAGAGAGAGACGAGATGGGTGAGGACGCGTACTGAGAGAGAGGGGAGATAGGTGAGGACGGATGGTCCCCACATACTGTTGCAAGAAATACTAGTACACAATACACAATACCTATACATGTTGTGCACCAATCACAAAGCACTATGTGTGGTTTACATGGTGCATGGAGCTCCATGTATATGTGGTAAAACCACCCTCATGAACCGGAACACTTCTCTCCTCTACTATGACCACCATTTGTCCCCGGCCCCACACGTCGCTCACCCACCCCCGTCCCGACAACGACCTTCCTCCAACTCCCCCCATACTCTTCTTTACTCTTACTTATCCCAAAGAGCATCACAGTGTGTGTTTTTTGGCCTCCAAGAAGAGAGAGAAGAGGCATAGGGCCTGTATGGTCGTGGCACCAATATTTGGCTTTACCAGCAAAATTGCCAAAATTTTGCTTCGCATGGCGTTGGCGCAATCCGGGCAGCCAAAACGCCAGCCCGAGAATTGGTTTGGCAAAACTCAGGAGGCTTGGGAATAGGTGGCAGTTGCAGATTAGGTGCATTAAATGCCTAGTTTGTTTGTTTAATCAGTTTTAAATGACTATATTTTTTAAACTGAATATCTGATTTGCGATCCGATTGAATTGTTGTATTCCTTTTCATTTAATTAACAAAACAAGACCACTGTTGACATATTTTGGTATAAAAAAATATATGACATATGGACCCCACGTGTCATACTCTCATTTTTGGTAAATTTTAGCATGGTTACAATCCAAACACATTAATTTCGGCATTGCCTATGAATTAGTATGACTACGATTCAAACAATATTTTTTTACCTAGATTTTGTCATTATCTGAGTTTTGGTATTACTAAAATTTTGATTTAACACGTTAAAGCCATAAACCAGACAGACCCATAGCGTCGATGCCACACACTGCTGCCTTGGGTCGCCAAGCAAATTTGCCGCGCGGCCACCATGCATGCATGGACGGAGGCCGCCACCCCCATAAAAATTTTCATGTCCCTACCTATCAGATGACGAGAGATGGTAATGAAGTTGCCACGCCTCATCCACTACCTTCCACCGTTAGCTGCCAATGTCGTCGGTTGACCGGAGTTGGGGAAGTCAGATCCAGTCGCGCCGGCGTTGGACAAGCCAAATCCAGTCGCCATCTTCGAGGTTGGTCGTTGAGTGCATCAGCACCACCGCCGCCACTTGGGTGCGCTTGGATCTCGTCGTCGGGATGGGAAGCCGTCGCTATCTCCGGATCTGGGCCGCCTGCCGCTCGACTTTGCCCCGACGGTCGCAACATCGTCACTGTACTCCGCCTCTACAGCCGGCACTTCTGCTTTCGGCCCAGACCACCCCGCGTGACTTCACCATTGGGAGCTGTGGGCCCGCGCAGATCTGGGCGGAGTACCGAGCCTACCACTAGTGTTGGTTCGCCGGTGATGTAGAATGGGGTGGTGGTGTTGTTGGTTTGGAGGAGCGGAGATGGAAATATGGAGGGGGATGGACTCGCCGACGAATTTTGTGAAGGGGAGAGTGGGGATTGGGATGGGATGGGATGGATGACAATTGGGTAGGGTCTTTTTTTTGTGCTTTTTCAATTATGGCTGTAGAGTCCATCTTAGGGGAAGTAATAGCTTCCATACACTGCAAAAAAAAATTATGATAGGCTTAGAGACTATCTGTGGATACTAACTTAGAGGTTGCTCGGCCTCTAAACACTATGTATGCTCTAACCAATCACAAGCCGCTCCCAGCTAGCTAGCTAAGCTCCTCTCTCTCTCTTCCTCTCTTTCCTCCAGCTCCAAACCCGAGTACCGTCCTAACACTATTCACTGCTCACCAATAGATCTCACTAGTAGCGCCCCCCATTTCACACAGGAAAAATCGGTAGATTTGGTAGAAATCCAGAAAGAAACAAGGGACACGGACAGAATGATACATCGATCGATCGATTGATGGGCGGATAGACGCGTGCATGGTGATGAAGTTGAGGGGATGATGATGAGCCGCGGCAGGGTGGTGGTGGTCTCCACCGTCTTCGTTAGTTCGACATATCAAACTTTTGATATCGTCAAATTTTAGCAAATGTTTTTCTCATGAAAAAAAACTAGCATACATGATATGGCAGCCTTGGCACAGACCGATAAGGTCACCAATTTTGGCCGTCTTGTGAAATATATATGCGGCTTCTTTGGAATGCAGAAAATTTGTATCAAAACACTACTACAAAAAAAAGTCTTCATAGATAGTTCAAAAACATCATCACAAATGATTTCGTGAGCCATCTGAGTTTATGTATCAAAAATGACATGAGGTCATCACAAACGGTTTTCAAACCGTCTGTGATGCATATTGTCACAGACGGTTATTAACTGAGAACCGTCTGTGATAGGCAACTATCACAGACGGTCTAAAAACCGTCTGTGATGACTGATATATCACAGATGGTTTTTAACTGAAATCGTCTGTAATGACTGATATATCACAGACGGTTTGAAACCGTCTGTGATGACTTTTCTCTATAAAGCTTCCAAGCACACTACACCATGGCATAGTATTAAGGGCGATTATCTGCCGGGAAAAAAACTAGATTAGTTGCAATCTATCTGCCAGCAATATCCAAGATTTTAGGGGTCTCATTATCTACCGGGAATAATTATTTTCTAGAACAATCTATCTGCTGGCAATGTTTTAACATTAGCAACAATATATCTGCCCTAGAAAAAGTCAACCAGGTCAACCTATCTGCCGGGAATACCTTTTGGGTGGGAAGACGAAAAATTTATCCGGATGTTTCACGCTCCGTCGTCCCATGCCCATGGTCCCTGGCCCCACCCAAAAACCCAATCACCTAAATCACACGCTCGGTCTCGCTCTCATCCACAGCTCACAGCTCATAGAACCTACCTCGCCAAGACCGCATGCCGCCGCCTCCCGCGGTCCCTCCTCTCCTCCTCACTTCCTCCGTCGCTGCAGCCGCCATCCTCCCTCGCCGCTGCAGCCACCGCCTCCCAGAGGCCAGATGCCTAGATCCAATCATCCAATCCCAGGCTCCCGGCGGAATCCCCAATCCCCATTTCATTTCTTCTCTCCGTCTCGGATTCTCGGTGAGTCGGTCTCTCCCAAAGTCCCAAGTCATAACCCTAGCCCTAGGCGGCGTCAAGCAGCGTGGCGCATGAGCGCAGCGGGCGACCGGCGAGGGCCGAGGCGGCGAGCGCAGCGCAGTGCAGCACATGCGAGCGCAGCGCTGCCGGGCGGCCGCGCCAGAGGTCGACGCGGCTGCGTTGAGCGGTGTCACGGACGAGGTACTGGGCGTCTAGGCGTCGGCGTGGAGCACGTTGAAGCGATCGATGATGACGCGGGCTGTCGAGGGCTCAAGGTGCCAAGCGACGCTGCTGCAGCCGCATACGGGCGGGCGGTGGGGCGAGGCAATGAGGACGCTTCTCGGCTCTCACCTTCCGGCCTCGAGCTCCCAAGCCCCAGTCTTGGCCGGCGAGGCAGTCTTGCTTGCCGCCACCGTCATATCGACCAATGGCCGAGGTCGATCCTCTGCCGCTTTCATTTGCCGCCGCTTCCCTAGTCTTGTGACTAGCACAATGTCAAAATTTAACAGTAAGTGGTTGTGGATGTGTGCTGTGGTTGTGGATTTGTGGTTCAGTGATGAGTAATCAGTGGTTGACTGGTTGTGATTTACTGATCTGTAATTGTGAATGGCCCAAAACTTGCTCTTCAGCACTGGCTCAAGGCTGTACGTCGAAAATATGATGTCTCGACACTATTCTTATGATGGCAATGTGCATGGAAAACTGAATTTCATCTCATGTCTGATTATCAGATCGACCCTCGACATCGGTATGGCCACAATCTGCATTTTTACTACCACCGTTGGCTCCACTGTGAAAGCAAGTAGCCATTCTTCTTGTAGGACCGAAAACAGGCAACTAGAGGGGGGTGAATAGGAGCACCAAATCTTTATCACAAAGGATGGATTCAACTTGCAAATCACTCCAATAACTATGAGAGCTATGAAAATGAATGCTTAAGCACAGAGGAAGACTTGTATTGAATCCACTCCTAACCCCTCAAAGCACAGCAGCAAACTCCCTGAAGAAGTTCTGAAAAATCAGAAAAATCGGTACTACCACAGTGAAACCAGTGGTACTACCTATAATCAGTACTACCGCAGTGTACCGAGCGGTACTACCGCACTACAGTACTACCGCAGGCAAATGAAAGGTACTACCGATTATCCTGACGATGAACAGAACAGACAGCCCGAAAACCGAAACTCAAATCGATCTAACTTTTGATCTATGAGGCCAAACTCCGCCAAACTTGAGACACACCTTCTCTAAGATATTAGGAACCTATTCCAATCAAGGATCGCATAGACCCATGCCAAAGTTCCTATCTTTTTCAGATTGAACGGAGGGTGCTTCAAAAACGGGTCAAATACGAAAATGGTGATTGGAGGGATTTCGTGGGACGAATCATTCCAAGATGGCTAAGGATGGTCTCCCATACATCTTAGCACTCTCAATCATAGGAAGAATCAAGTTAAAAGCTCTCAAGAGCAAAACCCCCGAAAATCACCTTTTCTTCACCAACACCGGGCAAAACCAAAACTTAGATCCAAAAGCTTGTTCGTAGGTGGATGATTATCAAGATGGCCTTAGATCATAACCCACACATCCCAGCAAGCAAGATCAAGAGGAAAAACCAAGTAAAAACTCCCGGATCAAGAAAAGCCCCAAAAACATCAAATAGGGAGGATGAACACAAAGAGACTCATCTCAAAAGATTTGGTTGGATTGATTTGAGATAGATGATTGTTATTTACAGCCACTCCACATGGAGGACAAAGCTCACCACGTGAGCACACACTCTCAATCCAAACCCTAGAACCTAGCTCTCCTTTTTCTCTCAAAACCCTAACTCCAAAATAGGGCAACACACAAATGGGGTTTGGCTCTGGCGGCTCCTCTCCAGCGGCAGCAGCAGCCCCAGCCAGCACACAACACCCCTGTTTATATGGAGACTAAGCATCTAGGGAATATTCCATTAAGGCACCCATTAAACCCTAACACACAATGGGTTAACACATGCACGCATCTCAAAGCACCGTCAACTACTTTGATTGACCTAAACCGTTTGTCCAAGCGCCGACCCGTGCCGTGGTTTAGCCAACAAGTCACAAAGGCGGTATTTGGTGAAATTACCAAAATACCCCTTCTCGATCCTTCTCCATGGACCGAGTCCATCTGTCAAAGCAATCTTTGCTTTCCGCCACGTGTAGGTTGATCAACGGCTCTCATCATGTCGGCAAGTCTCTCCCGTCCGAATCCCATCGGAACCTCCAAGGCACTTGCACCGACCCCCGCGCCGCTTGATCCAACCAGCTGCATCGAACTGCCCGTTCGATCCTCCTTGTCCAATCTTGCGCCATGCTTGAGTCACTTGACCTCAACCAGCGTCCACGATCGTTTTGGACCTCAGCTCTCTAAGCTTAGTCCCGATCCTCCTCGCCGCTGGCCGTCATAGACCTGCAAGCCACCTGCACAGCAATAGACCAAGAAACCATTTTGGGAACAAGTTCTTCACAACTTGACCCACGTTAGCCAAAACATGCATCATGCAACACATATACACTGATGAACATGAACTTGACCTAACCCAAAATCAAATCTCCAAGAAATTTGACAATCAGAACAATTCAATCCACAAGCGGTACTACCGCCACATATCCACCCAGATACAGAACGCGGTCATACCAGCTCAAGCAAGCTCGCGTCGCATCGCATAACTCGAGAAATCCCAAAATCTCCAAAATCATCTTCTCTGGAATTTCCATGCCGCATACACGTGGTCATTCCGCCATGAGGTACTACCGGCAACCAAATCCCAGTACTACCGCTCCTCGAGAAAACCCATACCTCAGAGACACCTTCTTTGGAAAAACGCAACCGCTATTTACCTTGCAGTACAACCGGCTCGTGGTATTACCGCCACTTCCCTAGCGGTACTACCGCTCCACAAAAATCCGCAAAGTCCTCAGAACAACGTCCTTTGCCACGTGGACGCTCCAGATCAACTGGGCCGTTCGGACCACGCCTTTAAACCGTTGGATTTGAAGCACTGTTCAAAGTCCGAACATCTCAATTAGTTTGGGCCGTCCGATTTCAATCGGACACCTCTCAAAGCCCTACACGTTCAGAACCAACACTTGTAGTAGTTCCGCTCCATCTTGCGATTATACCGCCCACCGGTAATACCGCGGCCACAATGCCGGTACTACCGCTTCCCAAGGAAACCAACGATTCCAAAATCCTTCGGGAAATTTCAAACCGCTAACACCCTTGCGGTTGAACCGACATACGGTAGTACCGCAGATTCAACGCCGGTACTACCGATTTTCCTGACACTTGCTGAAAACCACAGAATTCAACAAACTTTCAAAGCAATTGCCAATTGTCTCATCACCTAAGATCATGAGCATGTCCACATGACATCCAAAATGTCCTCATGACATCCACACTTCTACTGTTGCGATTGCGCAAAACTCTGAAGACTAATCGCATCTCTGAACGAAATCGACAAACAAGGTTACTGACAATTCTGTCATTCTGCAAACAGGTTGGATGTAGGTGAAGGGAAAGATGTCAGCTTAGAAGAGCATTGCCCTAGATGGAAGCTGCACAAGCAATGCATCAAATACCTTGGCCCTGTAAGTTTTTCATCATTCCTCTTCTGTTCTGAAAGTCCGAACCAACCATTTAGAAACTGCTCAGCTGCAGGTTGCATCCCACTAACACGATAAGTTGTCGCAGAATTCTGCAGAAAGAGAGGGAGTCCTATGAAGTGATTGTCGAGGATGCAAGACTGATGTACAAGCTGAGCCGTCAGATCGTCGACACAACCAAAAGCCCCAAGAGCACAAAATGGATCTTTGTGTTGAGCACGTGCAAGACTCTGTACGTCGGCCAAGTGAATGACTACTACATCCATGCCATTTCTTTGATAAGCTGCAACAGAATTTCTTCAACCTTGACAACATTCTGGTAACTGATGAGATGCTGAAATCTTCAACATCGTTACAGAAGCAAAAGGACACATTCCAGCACTCCATCTTCCTTGCAGAAGTCTTCAACATTGTTACAAAAGCAGAATACGCTTTGGTTCGCGATTGCGACGCCGCCATACCTAAAAATTAATCCTGGGTCCGCCACTGGTTGTATCTAATTACCATCCCTCTAAACTACATAATGTTTTATAGAATTTCAGTTGCATAAGTGGATCTGTAAAGATTTATTGCTACAATTCTACAATTTATGTAAACAAGATAAGAAATGTGTAAGTTGATGCACTTGGGTGGTTGGTGTGGCCAGCCTTCACCTTAAGGTGGAAAAGATGTACATGAACAAGATAAGAAATGCAATGTGTTATCAAGACTCTTGTTCTAATTTATTTTGGCATGCATCATGTATTTACTTTGCTTTCAGAGTGATGTTCACCATTGCATCTGCTCTTTTTGGTTCTTCGAAAGCGCTTTGCCAATGATGCGTAAGATTGCCGACACCATGACTTACCTTCAAGGAGAGGGTCGCTTACTACGTGACGAGCATAATCACCTATGTGAAGCGTTTCTTGTTATGGCATCCTCTGCTAGGTATTTGGCTGCTACACCTTTTGACATTTATGCCTATGACTATGGGTAAGGATTATTAATAGAGCACTTTAACCATTTACCAGATGTTTTTTTAATTTCTCTAGTGTTCGATCTCGAAATCATTGGACTTGTTAAGTACTGAGGCAACATGTTTTTTTTGGGGTTTCTACTGCCATTTTTATAGACTGGAATGAATACTTTAGGCAAAAAAGAAAGAAAGAAAATACTTTAGGCGAAAAAGAAAGAAAGTGGGCAATGCAATTTTTTGTCAGGATTGTTTGTGTAACAACATTAGCAGCAACATGGGTGAGTTACTGTTAGAATGAGATTTGTTGTCCTACTCTTCATGCTATGTAATTGTTTAAACCCCATCATCAGTTTGATATTCTGATAATCCTTGATAATGTAAGAATAATTGAGCTACACTTTGAGTAACCAGAAAATTTGCATCTTGATACTTTAATAAGTTGATACATGATGAATTGCTTGCACTCCCCTTTCATCCTCGATGTGATTCATGCATGTTTTATTGTTCATTTCCAATATACATTTGGTCATTTTGTTTCTCAGCATGTTTGTAATACTATGTCATGATGGAACAAGTTGAAATAGTATTGAGTTCATGAGCGATGTTTTAGGATAGTGAGATCCTTGGCAAATGCCCTTCTTGACCACAATCTCTTGGCACCCTCGTCTTGGAGCTAGCTTGATTGGCTATCAACCCGAACAAAGAAGGATGAACCACTTGTATTATGCATTCTTTGAGCCGATAGTAGCTTCCGATCGATTGAGGTTAACATGTATGCCATTTTAATTATGCATACAATTGTTTTATTTCAAATGTGTTGACTTACGGTTGTTACATTTTATTTACGAGGTTTTGTAGCATGTTTGTGAGTTTGGAAGGAACTTATGACCATGTAGTTCCTTTCTAATGTAACATGCTATTGTGTAATATCTTATAATTCTGTCATTTGGCAAATAGCAGTTAAACACTGAGTTAGCTAGCCCTGGCGCTGAAAATAATCTACCCCATTTTGTTAGAGCGTGCTAAAGAGATTGCCAGCATAAAGGCAGATTAAAAGAAGAATGCCCAAGCAAACCTAAGAACAAGGCATTGAGCACTAAACTGAACCAATCAAATAAAATAAATTTGAAACCAGCCATTGAATAGGAAAAGGCAAGAACAATAGCTAAATTGCAATTTGTGTTGGACTAGCCCTTAAGGACTACTTAGGTGTACCATTTTTCTTATTTTAGAGTAGCCTCCTAGCCATTATATCTCCCCATTATTCAAGAAATGATCAACATGGTAGGGTAGGAGTATTTAATTTTCTTCCATGTAATATTTTTCCCCACTGGCCAGTCCTCTTCCTTTGCTTTATTTTTTTTAATCAATATGTTGTTGGTGTCTGATAAAGGCAAATAGAAATAAATAGCTGGGTATGGAAATGTTTGTTCTTTAAGGAATTTTAGTTTTCTGTAACTTGAAAATATTGTCCAACTCTTCAATGATGCTTAAGACCTTATTTAGTTTGGCACAATGCTTGTTTTATGTGGTTGATGACCTGATGTCTGATGCTCTTGTACGTTGTGGCTTTCATGCTAGCAATACAGGCACCTAGTTTCTCTTGCCGTAATAAATTCAAGGCAACCTTCCTCATGCATATCTTGTTTCTTTTGATCTTTTATACCATATAAATATCTAATTGCTGCTTATGTCACATGAGTAATTCAGATTTGAATTTATCTTAACTACTATAATTTCGAGTTTAGTCCGCGCAAGCGGAGGATTGTACACTTGTAGAATAAACCTAATCTTTTATTGGTTTGTTCAGTCATTTCTCACTCTTACTGGGCTATGCACTTCCTAAGTGGATGTCATCTGGATTCAATGACCGGCCACTTGCCCCTTTTGCTAGAATTCTCAGTTTGGGGATAGGTGATACCATGGTAAGTTATATGTCCACATGTTTGGTCTGTTAATATCTCCTACTGTTATGTGGGTTCTCCGATGAATTCTCCTATTTTTACCCAGGCATCAATGATAGGGTACAAGTACGGTGTCCTAAGATGGAGCAAGACAGGAAGTGAGTTCAACTTTCATTATTGTTTGGTCCTTGCACACTTGTTGTCTGATCTCTTGTGCTTGTATTTTGAAATGTTAGAGATCTATTGGCATAGTCTCTCCAGTCTCCACTTTACGGTGCTAATTTTCATATTATTGGCTTCCTCTGTTTGTGTTATCCCTTTATGAAATCTTTTTTAATAGCATAGAAATACCCAATTCTCTGAAAGATCAATTTTAGGGGTTCTAGAATAGGATAGAAGAGTGAAACTAAAGGGGAACTTTAGAATGAAAAACTAAAACTGATTGACTATGTAATTGCTAACTAAGAAAGTCATTGTGATCACATGTCCCCTAATTTAGTATGAGTATTTTCCTTCTTTGCTTCAGACGAGGGTTATGGAATATCGTTGTTTAGCCATCTCTTCTTATCTTGAGTCTGTTGTGGTTGGAGACAGCAGTTCCGATGTTTTCATGTGTTGTCTTCTTATATGTGTAAAAACTGCATACCTGCACTTCTATAGGAATCAGGTTTTCACGGTCAGTGCTTACACGTAGTGATCTCGGTGGAGCAATCATTGAAGGTACTGACTTTAGCGATGCTGTTATTGACCTACCACAGAAACAGGTACATAATCACATGAATGGCACTACTATCACATAATTACATCACTTAGGTTTATGTTTCTTCTAAAACAATGTTTACAAATTTCACCGTTTCACGATTCTGTCTGATAAGCAGTTGAGCAGTACATCAGTTTCTAAAGATGTGTCTTTCCTTTTTTTCCCCCTGCTTTGAAGTGTTGATATGTATAATTTAATGTGCTTTATGAATCCTTGCTATTTGAGTCATGTGTTACTAGTTTGTAAATGCTGCCAATGAACAGTGAATAATACACAAGGAAACCATAGAAGAAGAAAACCAAAATTATCAAATGCCCTCCCAGAGTACCATGAGATGAACTTGACTATTGTCTATTTGTCTCCTAGCCATGATGTCTTGTTTCTCTAGGAGGAAAATTCCATGTGCTCAATAATCAATATGCATCAGATGTGTTTTTTCATCAGCTACTACAATGTTTTAGCCTGACCAGAGTACCAGACAATGCACTTTCCTCATGTCAAGCATTAGTGACAAATGCATGAGAAGTTGAGAAACATTGCCTTGTTGTTTCATCAAAGGTCAAAACTAACCTTGAATGCAATATTTAAATATGTTGTTTGGTATTCTCCACCGAACTTATGATATGCCAAAGGATCACCCTATGACGCCATGTTATTTCTGGTGATCTTCAGGGTCCATCTTCAATGTCAACATGAGTTCTCTCGTATAGTTATAAGCACGCAAACCAAAGATGATTTATTCTGTCAATCCATTTGTAGGCTTTACGCAAATATGCAAGCGGAACCAACCTCAGAATAGAGGGTCAACACGGAAAAGCCTTGGATGTGGCAACAGTCGCCGAAATGCATATGGGAGCCCTTCCTCCCCACTTTTAAGTGCCCCACCACCAAAACTTCTAGACTGTGATGGTTTCTGTGATAGAAATTGTTTGATCTGACATTTGTTCGTGTGAACTATATGTAATTATGTCCCTAAAATAACGAAGAACAAATCTGACTGGTAAAGAATCAGCAGGAGTACATATCGCAGCATGCGCTCTCTTGGAGCAAGCGGTTAAAGAATCTAGAGGAGAGCGCATTTCTTGGAGTGTTACTCAAATAAAAGCATATTTTGGTATGTAAAATAGATTGGTGTTATCATATTATGATAAGGATACTTAGTCAATTCTTCATTACGACTACAAGATTTTTGTATGTAAAATAGATTGGTGTTATCATATTATGATAAGGATACTTGGAGATCTCAATGCACTTTTTATTGACTTCACTTAATTTATTCATTTGTTAGAGCTCCAACATACAATTATATCCCTAAACATCAATGGACATCTTTCTGCATTTCTTTACACTAAGCGTAGGCAATTTCTACAAATATTATAGCTTATTTTCTCTTGATTGCTCACTTTAAGCTTACGTGTATGCTTGAAAGAGTATGTATGGCTAGGTGCACTAGCATTTGATATTCTTTGTTAAGTGCTTGATAAGCCATGGAGTCGCTTATGGTTAAATAGTGCAAAAGACAATTGAGGCGGTTTAAGCGCTTGGCAATAAATCTAATCGCTGGGAAAAATCGATAATCGAGGGTAGTTTAACAAATGAAAAAACTTATCTAGGGCACTTAAGCGCCAGAAAAAAACTTATCTAGGGCACTTAACTCAAGGAAAATATGCAATCGAGGGCAAGTTAATCGCCGCAATACATATAATCGCGGAAAACTCTAATCACGGGAAACTCTAATCGCCGGGAAAAATGACTTTTCTAGGCGTTAATCGCCGAATACACATATCTGCGGAAAATGCTTTTCAAAGACTTTACCGGCGAGCAATAAATGCCGAATACACATTCGGCAGATAAATTCGAAAAGCGCTTTTTCTCGGCAGCTTGCATTGCCCTTAATACTATGCCATGGTGTAGTGGCGGTGACTACTTGTGCCTTTAAAACTGGCATCATATATATATTGTTCATAGTCCAGCCATGGGCAACTTCATCGAGCCCATGCAAGTTTAAAGCATTACGCGAGAGGCGTCGGGACATCCAATTACAGTTCGCGATACATGATGCCACTTCGATCGGAGTACCAGCGCATCCACGTCAACTCCACGTCACTTTCGATGTGGATGCGCGGCTCTCGATCGAAGTGGCATCATGTATCGCGAACTGTGTAATTGGATGTCCCGACGCCTCTCCGGCAGCATGCTTTTAAACTTGTATGGGCTCGATGAAGTTGCCCGTGATCACTGCCTCATCCTCCTCATGTGTGTGGACGACCCCGAAAGTGGCCGAGGAACTACGAACAATATAATATATATATATATATATATATATATATATATATATATATATATATATATATATATATATATATATGTATGTGTGTGTGTATATGTGTGTGTGTGTATATCTGTGTGTGTGATTTTAAAGGCACAAGCGATCCTCGCTGGAGACTTATAGAGAAGATATTAGGAATGGAATGGTAGGATGTACCTAGAACGCAAGGTAGGAGAACTTGACCGGCATGAACACAGTTACACAGACAAAGGTGAAATGAATGGCGAGAAGCAACGGATGACATCTTGACAAAATGACAAATCAACAATAAGTCATAACATACATATCACACATTTTATACATCTATTTTTGCAAATCATCAATCATATATATCAACAGCCCATGGTTCACCAAGCAAGTTTCCACTATCAATAGCAGACAACACACGACACTTATAAATAAGTCATAACTCATAACAATATAACATATCAACAGCCCATACATATCAACAACCCAATAAGTCATAACATATCAACAACCCATACATATCAATAGCAGAGACAACACTTGACACTTCTGAATAAGTTGTAACTCATAACAATATAACATATCAACAGACAACAGCCCATACATATCAACAACCCAATACTTCAATAGCAGACAACACTTATTACACTTCTAAATTCACTCATTCAGCAATCAGCAATCAGCACAAGTGCACAACCATTCAAACTATGGGGGAGGCAGGGAACTACGGTGCTAGGGGGAGCAGAGAAGGGAAGGGGGCAGAGCAGGCAGCAGTAGAGCAGAGAAGGGGGAGCTACGGCGCTAGGGGGAGCTGCGGTGCTATGGGGAGCAGAGAAGGGAAGGGGGCAGAGCAGAGCAGAGAAGGGACTGAGGGAGAGCTGCGGCGCTAGGGGGAGCTACGGTGCTAGGGGGAACTGAGAATCGTCTGTGATGAGACATCCAGTATTAGCTTTTTTATAGTAGTAATTAACAATTAATAATTGATAAACGATAAAAATTAACAAGTAGCCAAGTTCAAACTTTAAACATAGAAACTTAAATACAGAGTTCAACCAAAAGCAAGGTGCCATTAGCCAATAGCCTAACATAGGAGTGGTTCAACTTAAGTTACATAACAAAATCAAATTCTAGTGGAAAGACTAAATAAAAGATAGCATGAGACTCTTAGTATGTACTAAGTTACATGACTAAATAAAAGACATCAAGGATAAATAAAAAACTGCATGAAAACAAGCATCTACATGGATCATTGCATTCATTTATATTTATCATTTCTCTACTTCTCTCTACATGTATGTATTACACATTTACACTTCTCTTCATGTATGTATGTATTACACATTTAGCATCTGGCTCGCCAATGGCCATCACCATCAAGATCAACCAACAACGAGACAACATCAAGAAGACAAGAAGGGACTTACTGGCGTTAGTGGGAGAGCAGAGAGGTTGGAGGTGCGAGGAGGTTCGAGGTGGTGCATGGTGTGGGAGAGAGGAGGAGTAGCTGGAGGCTGCGGTGTAGGGAGGAGGAGCCAGGGCCGCGGCCAAGAATGAGGGAGGACAGGAGCTTGATTCGGCGGCGAGGAGGAGGAGCTTGATCCGGAGGTGCGGGAGCTGGCGGCGAGAGGGAGGAGGAGCTCGGTTCACATAGGTACTAACAGTATAAACCAATAGGTGATAGATATGTCTTACCTCGACATTGCCGGTGGAGAGGTAGCCAGGGTCACGCACGCCGAGGGGAGGAGGACGAGAGGAAGGCAGTGTCACTGTAGTTGTGGCACGAGCGGCGGCGTCGAGGTCGGGGGCACTCAGGTGGGGAGGGGAACGGACGAGAGTAAGGGTGTTGGGGAGTGACGACGCGAGTTAGAGCGCAAACCCTAGCGGGCTCCTACTTATAAAGACATATCACAGACAGTTCTATTCTGGAACCGTCTGTGATATGGTTATAGAACCGTCTGTGATATGGTTGTTCTCAAGTTCTATGTGTTTGAGCATATACATACACACACACACACACACACACACACACACACACACATATACACGTATATACATATACATACATACATACATACATATATATATATATAGTGTATATATGTGTGTGTGTGTACCTATATATATGTGTGTGTGTGTATACATATATATATATATATATATATATATATATATATATATATATATATATATATATATATATATATATATATATATATATATATATATTCATTCTTGTGTATGCATTTACATGACATGAAGAAATTACATGTTTATATGTCAATTTTGTCATTGAAATACTGCTGAAAATTTGCTTTAACTATGATCGATACATATATCACACAGATCGGATATAATAAATTTGTTAACCACTAAACCGTCGACTGTGATAAATAGTTCATTCAATGTATAATTATATAGTAACTTCACCTCCAAACTATATTTTTTCCATTTTGGAATTTACATATGGCCAAATCAGCGTGGCCAATCGCTTGTTACAAAAATTTTAAAAAAGTAGAAACCTAAATAAACAAAGTTTTTTTAGTGGTGGAGGTAGGCTGTTATCTCCGTCTTCAAAATTTCGTAGGCGGCGGCGTCGGCGTCGGACGGTTCGTGATTAGCTTAACAAGCCCGAATGTGTCCACCACGACGCCTGCTCGAAAGTGTCTCGAAAACCCTGACCGTTGAATCAAGAAGAATTGAGCCCATGGACTCTCTTCCCTTGCTTGAGGGGTCTCGGCATGGTCAACTCAGTCGCCCGCTGCCTCGATTAAATAGTCCAAGTGACGACAAACCTCCTGGAGACGTGCAACATCGTTGTGGAAGACCACGTCGATGATACGGTAAACTCGCCAGAAGTGGGAGATCACCTGGAAGACGCGGCGGAGGAGGATGTCAAGACGGCGGAAGGTGGCTGTCACCTGCTCTGGCAAATCCTCGGATAGAAGTGAAGACACTGTTGAAACAGTGTCTTTCCGCAGCATCCGCCAACGTACGACGGGAGAGGCACTCGTACAATATGGTTAGGTAGGCCAATAATGCCGGCGACAAGGAAAGAGAGGGAGTCATTTCTGTTTTAGAAGTATAGAGTTATATATATGTGGGGATAATCATTTTCGATGGCGGATGATCCGTTTTATAAAACAAGAAATAAATTCGGCTCGTGAGACGAAGAGACACATCGGGGAGCCGAAGCGACATTGATGCAACGAAGAGACGCATCGGCGACATCGGAGCTGAAGCGACATTATCTCAAACGGTTATAATTAAAAACCGTATGTAAAGTCTACAATTATCACAGACGATTTGTGTTTAGAACCGTCTATAATACTTCACAGACGGCTTTCAATATGAACCGTCTGTGATATTATCTCTTCACAGACGGTTTTTACCGCATCCAGTTACACAGACGATCTCTAAACTCTACAATTATCACAGACGGTTCGTGTTTAGAACCGCCTGTGATACTTCACAGACGGCTTTCAATATGAACCGTCTGTGATATTACCTCTTCACGAGCGGTTTTAACAAGATTTAGTTACATTGGCGCCTCTAAACAAAACCGCTCGTGATTGTGTTTTATCTGAGATGGTTTCGATCAACCGTCTGTGATCAGATGTTCAACATTAGCATTTTTATAGTAGTGAAATTTGATTAGTTTCTCTGTATAGATACAGAAAAACCGACGTTCCAAGGAAGGTTATGCGTCGTATATATTAACAAAGATATGGACGTGTTTGTATCGCGTAAATTATAGAAAGATTTAACTCATTTTTTTATGAACCGGATGCACTTTTTATCGTCTGCCATGACCACCGATTCTCCGGTTCCCGACAACGACCTTCCTCCAACTCCCCCACTCTTTACTCTTACTTACCCTGTCCCTAACCAATCACAAGCCACTCCCAGGCCAGCTAGCTGGCTAAGCTCCTCTCTCTCTCTCTCTCCTCCAGCTCCAGACACCAGTACCATCCTGCCACTATTCACCAATAGATCTCGCGAACAGCGCCCGCCATTTCACGCAAGAAAGAGCGGTAGAAACCCAAAAAGAAACAAGAGACACAGACAGACAGATCGATCGACAGATTGATAGGTGGATAGATGCCTGCATGGTGATGAGGGTGAGGGGGATGGTGATGAGCGGCGGCAGGGAGGTGGTTGTCTCCGCCGTATTCACGGCGCTCCTCGTCGTCTCCATCCTCGCCCTCCCGTCGCTCCTCCTCACGGGCGGTGGGTCCAGGAGCTGGCCGTTCTTGGCGGCGACGGGGGAGGGGCCCGGCGGCGTGGGTGGGGAGGCGCGGTACCCGGTGTCGTTCGCGTACCTCATCTCGGCGTCGACGGGGGACGCGGCCCGGGCGGCGCGGCTGCTGGCGGCACTGTACCACCCGGCCAACAGCTACCTGCTGCACCTGGACCGGGAGGCGCCGGCGGAGGAGCACCGGTGGCTGGCGGAGCTAGTGTCCGGGCAGCCGATTTACGCGCGGGTGGGGAACGTGTGGATCGTCGGCAGGCCCAACGCCGTCACCTACCGCGGGCCGACGATGCTGTCCACCACGCTGCACGCGGTGGCTGTCCTGCTCCGGCTCGGCCGCCGGTGGGACTGGTTCGTCAACCTCAGTGCCTCCGACTACCCCCTCGTCACCCAGGACGGTAATGCGATGCACACGTGTCTTCAATTCATCTCTTTAATTACGAATTTGTACTGTGATTATCGGCTGTTTAATTTGTTAATCATGCTTCTTGTTGGTGTTGTTTCCCGTGTGATTAATTTGTTTGCAGATTTGATGGAGGCGTTCTCCCGGCTGCCCAGGGATCTCAACTTCATACAGCACACCAGCCACCTGGGCTGGAAGATGTAAGAACCCCCAAACCCGTTACTACTATTTGTCCAAGTAATTAAGGTTAGGTAATTACCATTAATTACCGACGATCGATCAACATCCTCTGCCATTAGTTCAAACAGCACTGAGCTCAATTGTACCACACGCCATCCAATATCTCCGGTGTCGATTTCCGATTGGATGGCTCGCATGCCAAGACGACGTCGGTTATGTTCGTGTTGTTTGAGCTGAAAGTCGGATTGAAAAACGCTAGCTCTGCAGAAAGAAGCGGGCGCGGCCGGTGATCCTTGACACGGCGCTGTACGAGGCCGACCGGTCGGAGCTCATCCGGCCGGCGAACCTCACCACCAACCGGAGGAACCTGCCCACGGCCTTCAAGCTCTTCACAGGTACCGTACCAACATTTTCACATCGTTTCTTCTTCAGTTAGCCAGCTCAACTTCGCTGTAAAATCTCTCAAGCTTGCAAGAATGAACCGCCGTGATGTACGGCACAGGTAAAAGTACGCGTGTTAGCGACCAATTAGCACTGCATTTTCGTCAAATCTGGTTGATCGGACAGTACGGGCCGTACTTTGCGCCGATTTGTGGTGTCACACCAATGCCATTGCCAGTGCAGTTTGCACCGGCTGGTTGTTGATTTTGATACTTTATTTGTCGTTCAAGTAATAGGAGACGTCATGTGTGACAACACTAGTACGGAGACGCCGGGTAGTGATCAGTATTCAGTACTAACGACGAATCTGGCATAAAAGAATATTATCTGAAATGGGAATCTAGTCAATGGAGTCACCTGCATAATTAGTAAATTGTTCTGATCAGATCTGAACCAGTGGACATCAACATTTTGATGTTAGTTTATGATATGTAATTAGCAAATCCAGGCAGACCAACCAATGTGCTGTGCTGTTGCATTGGCAAAGCAAAAGCTACCTTTTATTTTTGATAAATTGGCAGAGTTTGATAATCACTTGTTTCCAAGAAACGGCAGGAATACCGACACCCATCGTGCCGGCATCACCGGACAATTTTAAGGCCCCGTTTGCCATTGTCCGTGACGTCCCGTTTTCGTAGGACTTAGAGAGAAATTTTACTGATTCCCGCAAAATTATTTGCAATTTTACATAAACCAGAGTTTTCAGTGTGCTTAAAAAACAAAGTTTTGAGAGTTCATATGAGTATATGATTCCACGAGCATGTGATGAGTCCTTTGCAAATCTAATGGGAGAACTGATGGAATGATGGATTGCTGATGGACGCAGGGTCGGCATGGACAATGCTATCGAGGTCCTTCGCCGAGTACTGCATCATGGGCTGGGACAACCTGCCGCGGACGCTGCTGCTCTACTACACCAATTTCATCTCCTCGCCGGAGTTCTACTTCCAGACGCTGGCCTGCAACTCGCGGGGGTTCAGGAACACGACGGTGAACCACGACCTGCACTTCATCCGGTGGGACAACCCGCCGAAGCAGCACCCGCTCTACCTCGAGCCCCGGGACTACCGGCGGATGGTGCTCAGCAGCGCCGCGTTTGCGAGGAAGTTCAGGGAGGACGACCCGGTGCTGGACAGGATCGACCGGGAGATCCTGCGCCGGAGCCACCACGGTGATGCCGCGGCCGCGGAACTGCTGTTCAGCTACGGCGGGTGGTGCTCCGAGGGGGAGGTGAGGCTGTGCTCCAACCCCCAGGAGCCTGGCAGGAAGGGAGTGATCAAGGCTGGTGCTGGGTCAAGAAGGCTCAAGGCCATGCTGAACAAGATGCTGTCTGCAAGAAATTTCAGGAAGCAGCAGTGTAGGTGAAGTTGTAGTCTATTTCTGATCAAATGTATCATGTGTATAGAAAGAAAAAAAAACTGAAAGTTAACGCAATTTTCTTGAGAAGAGGTTAAAGTAGAGAGATAGTGCAATCTCACATAATAAGGACATATACCACTTATGTGCTAATGAGGTCACAAATTCGACAGGATCAGCATTCGGCTTGTGCCATTTTTTATTTTCTTTTATAGCATTACTACTGATACTGGCACATTTTTACTATGAAATTTCATAATACCAGCTAACAGGTAAGATTATTGTCACATGTCAGAAGATTGCAATCTTTCTTCTTTTTTCTCAACATGCATTTGCCGTATTACAATAATACTCTTATACTGTTGTACTACCACAATGTAAATCTTTTGTAGAGTAGTGCTCCTCTATGCATTCCTCACAAACTAAATTTCTACGCAATATGGGTAGCAGTGGAGTAGTGATTGTTGCACACAGTGTGTTCAAAAACACCCCATGGATATGCTGCATTACCGTATCAGACTGCTAAGTACACCTCGGTCTTTTTCATAACAACATAAATCAGTGTCCGTACAGGGCGAGTTGAACACAGCTCCTATTGCCAGAAGCAGTATGGTTACTATTGATTAACAACACACTGCTCCAAAAATACTCGCGCGATGGCACCAATGTTCCTGCCGCGCCACCATTAGCCAGTGTTGGCAGGGGTATGATAAGAAATTCGGAGCGCCAAAATTCTGGGATAAACTTCTAGTACGATGTCTGTTATTTGTAACTTTTTTTTTTGTAAAACAAGGTATATTCATAACCTCTGAAAGGAACAACGTTAGGACAAGTAACTTTGTTCACTTACAGTCGAAAATCACACGGTACCTATGCAGCTATGCAGATCCTTGGTCAAAGCTTCAGGCAAGCACATCATCAGTTGGTATAACCTTACCCAATCTTTGTTCTGCAAGAAGCTCTTGTCCGATAAAAGTTCTCCAGTCCTAATTACTTTGTACATGTGGTACAAATATGGAAGAAATAGTCAATGACAAGCAACGAAAACGAGTGTTGTAATTGCCTTGGCAAAGATGCATGTCCTTGCCAATCTCTTGGAGCAAAAGGAACAGAGACTACCTACCTACAAAATAGAGAGCTTCATCGATCGTTGCTAAGAAAAGGAGTACACTCCGTTCTGATTCTTACTAGAACATTGAGTTGGATGCGCCACTTAGTCCATTCTTCTCTAGAACACAGTGGATTGCCTGTCCAAAGCTATAAACAAGCACATCAATTGGTATAAGAACCTTGGTAAACACAATCTTTGTTCTGCGTGAAGTTCTTGTCCCAAAATAGTTCTTCAACCATAATTACTTTATACATAAGGTACAAATACCAAATAAATAGTTTCAAACATAAGATACAGGACATGAAAATCATTTTTAATAGCATAAACGCAGACATGCAGGCTAAAACATCTATAGCAAGTCAATGACAACCAACGAGAACGTGTGTCCTAATCTCCCAGGCAAAGATGAATGATCTTGCCAATCTGTTGGAGCAAAAGGGACAGACACTACCTACCAACCATTTCTCTTACAAAATAGATAGCCTCATCGGTCGTTGCAGAGAAATGGAGTGCACTCCGTTCTGATTCTTAATAGAACATCGAGTTCGAGGCGCCACTTAGTCCATTCTTGAATTCAACACACAATCCGTTTCAAGAATGTTAACTGTAGTGGATTGCCTCCTAAATTTGTTTTGACTGAAACAATGAAGCGACATACGCCGCAGACAAGTCAATCGATCTATACCTCAGTGAGGACGCGGTTCGCCGCAGATCGATCGCCGGTCGCCCTAATCGGGGCGCCTCGCCGGAGTGCCGTCGGGCGGGGCTCTCCATGGAGAGGCCGTGTTTTGGAGCGCGCGCTCCTGTCAAGTCCCGAGAAGATTAGGCCTGAAGTAAATGGGATACCGAAGCAATTCGTGTGGTAAATCACAGAACGATCAAATTGGGGAAGAAGGAAGAAATTGGAATCGGATGAGATAGAACACAGGGAGAGAGATAGCTGCTAGGGTTCTAGTGGTGGCCATATGGGCGACCCGTGCCGTGCCGGCCCACGTGCCGAGAGCCAGTCCAGGCACGGTCCGTTAGCGTTGCATGCTGGGCCGGGTGGGCTGCTACAGTAGCTAGCCCAATAGAATCAGTCGAACGGAGTAGGCGAGAGCGATCGATAGTCTTGGCTCGGACGCCATCAAGACTGCCTCCATGCCACCGGCCACCACGCGCCCGGTCGGCCTCCTCTGCTGCCAGCCCCCTTCCTCGGTCGCCGCTGCCACCGCGTTGGTCACCTCCGCATTGCCTGGCCTCCCTGCGCCTAGTGTCGCGCTGGCCGCCGCTCCCAGCCTCCTCTCCACAGTGGTTGGCTGTCACTACACCACCTCCTCCAGTCCTCCTTCGCGCCACCTCGGCAGTCGGCACCTTCTCTCCTCTGTTGCCGGGTCGGGCCGCCGTGTCATGCCTAGCACGGCTGGGTACTATTTGTGCCATGTCAGCCAGCCTGTCGTGCCGGAGTGCTAACCTAGGCACAGCCAAGGCATTCGTCTTGCGTCTTGGGTTGACCCATGAACGATTCAGTTGTCTGAGCGTTTAGATCGGGTCAATGATGTCGTGCTTTGAGCCGACCCGGTTGGCAAGGCCTATCTGGCCACTTCTATAGGGTTCTAACCAAGGAATTATTGAGGATTTAACACTATGAATATGTGCATTTGAGTATTTGCCTTTAGATGTCTCATTGACATGTGTATTGGAAATATGCCCTAGAGGCAATCATAGAGATGATTATATTTCCCCATGTTCATAATATTGGATAAAATGTTATCTTGTTCCAAGAATAATATTGTTAATATTGATTATCAAGTATGTGACTTGATTGTGAAACTTTATATTTTTACGATAATTATTCTTATACGATCCCTAGTCGAAAACATATGAGGACACATATGAATAAACTAGCATATGTATTGGTTGATGACTATGTTTCACGGGTCATCGATATGGAGATATCAAACCAATAATATGAACACATGTTAGAGAACATGATGTTGGATTAGACCCACCTTGAGACACTATTGAGATTGTTATGATTCTATGTGTCGTTAGTTGGTCTCAAGCAATGTTGATGTATAATCCTTAGACCTGATATCAGCATAGTTTCCTACATATGTAATAGCACTCTTAGGGGTTGCCAAACACTACACTGTAACTGGGTAGTTATAAAGGTAGCTTTCGGGCATGCTATGAAACATGCAGAAGAATGTGATTGGTCGGATATAAGATTTGCCCCTCCTAACATAACAGGAGAGATGTCTCTGGGCCCCTCGTTGTGATCGGATAAAGAAAGTGCATGGCCATGCCACTAGTAGTCGAAGTGTTCGACTACGTAAAGTTATCTGACACTCGATCGAGAAAGTATTGAACAGTCCATGGATGACACAACATCTCACCTAGAGTTCAACCAGACATCGTGAGGCAAAGGGAGTATACACGAGTAGCTCGCTTAGTTCGACGATTCCATGATCGTCGTATAGAGATACGAGTGGTCGTAGATCGGTCGAACGAAATCACGAGTGGTCGAAACACAGTCGTAAGGACTTACGAACTAGTCGTGACCAAATACTAATCGTCATATAGAGATAGGACCCGTTGTAAGTGATGAGGACCGTCGTAAGTGATCAGTCGTGGATCATATTGCATTAAGGTTCATCCGATATAATTTGTGTGTATTCGGGAATCGCTATGTTCTGCTAGGAGCCGCTACGACTAGTGATCGGAAAGGGTTTCCAAGTCACAACCGATCACGCATGAACCTACAGGGTCATACATTTAACGGGTTGGAACAAACCAGTACGAATACGATTCGTCAAACGTGTTCGGATAGGATCCGTCACGAGCACTATATAAGGAGATGCATTAGGCTGTTGGGGAAAACGGGTGAATCACCACCGAAACCCTAGCCGTCATCTTCCTGAGAGCTCTACCATGCGACTTGGTGCTAGCACACCTGCGCATGGTTGTTCCTTCCCTGGACGTGTGGATACCGTAGAGGCGCTACTACGATTGTTGCGCTTGAGGACGATCCGCGATCTTCACAAGGAACTGCAGACGTTGCTGGAGGAGACGATCGACTCGTGAGGACGCTGGACGATTGTGTAACACCCAGCCCAACATGAGCCTGGAATGCTACTAAATTAAACAAATAAAACGAACTATCTACAACCATCTTACCAAAATTCGCAGAACCTCCTTTGTATTATTAATCAATACCGAGGTACCAATGAATATCATAGGAAGGCATAAATAAAACATCCAATATATGGAGAAGGTATCCTTCCTTCACCATTTAATTCCTATCTATTACAGTTCATCATTAAACTAGATTCACAAGCAAGAATAAATCATAGAGAAGGTATCCTTCCTTCCCATCTTGGTTTACTTATTACAGTTCATCAATAATTCAACATTCACTATCATCCAAGCATATAATATAGTCTAATCCGATAGAGAAATATTTAGCATAATCCAACTTGCTAATCTCAACATTACGAGATAGACCAAAACACTCAACCAAATCTATTAATGAAACTTAACAGGTTTACTCATTCATATAGAATGAACTACATGGTATGATTTTATTAGGATGAAGGGTAGTGTGTGCAATCCAAGAAAAGCTACTCCCTCCCATGCATGCCGCTCTTGCCAATGGTACCTAAAAGCACAACAAAGCAAGGGTGAGTCCACAGACTTCCAGCAAGTATCAACAAGGCCAAATCTAGAAACACACCACAAAGATTAATATTCACAATTAAACATTACGCTAAACATAGCCTTCATGCTTATGTAATGCAACCATGCAATGCACCTTTTAATCTTTATCTCTTTTCGCATTTTATCGGTAATGCGGGTATACAACCGTCGATGTATACCCATGCCTATGCACTCGGCAATAGGGACCAAGAGCCTATACTCCGCAAGTATAGGGACCTTTGCCCATCATCGCATGATGGGGACCTCTTTACTCATTGCCCACATTACACGAATGTGGGGACCTCTAGCCCGTCATCGACATGACGGGACCTCAACAATTCATACTTGGTCACCACGTGACCAAAACTCAATCATGCTTACTACATGCATATGTTCAATGACATTATCTTCTAAACATATGAATTCAACATATACATAGTAACGTGTAAGCATTAACCATGAACACAGAAACTTTAACCATAGCTTGAATATACCAAGATATATTGTAATTCATCACAATAACATCCATGCATGGCAATCACGATCAAGACACAATCAATCTTAGCAAACAATCATCATTATTCTTTACCCGAATACTTACCTTAACCACGCGAGGACGATGGACGCGAAGAAGGCGCTGCCCTGGGATCACCCTCCCACCTGAACATAATGATAACCCAACTAAGACAAACTTACTGGACCAAAAGCATAAATAAGAGCACAATAGAACTCACTAAACCCCCAAGCGTTTTCAATCTTCCAATTTCTATCGGTCGATTTGGTGTTCACTGCGGACAGTCAACTTCTAAAATACATAACTTTCTGCTCAGGAGTCCAAATAAGATGTTCTAATACTTTCTGGAAAGATAATTAAATTATATAAATAAACTTAGTTGGGGAGCCCTTCTGATTCTACCATCTACTACCCCTACCAAGCCAATCTACAGAACATCAATATTCACGTCGGGTTCTCTGGACAGTACACTAAAATTGTCATAACTTTTGCTACGAACGTCCAAATATTGCGTTCTTTGGCTTTCTGGAAAGGTATGGAAATTACCCATCTTTTTCGTTATAACGAGATCCTCTGATTTCACCTTTAACTAAAAGATTAATTCAGATTTCTACAGACTGTCAGGATGTTGACAGATTATCAGGACAGCGACATTAGAAAAATCATAACTCGCTAACCGTTAAACGGATTTGGGCGTTCTTAGCGGCCACGGAAAGCTAAGGACACGACCCAACTTTTTCTAAGAGAAGTCATCCCCAGATACTGCCTCTACAGACATCAAAACTCACGTCCAAACTACTGGACAGAAACGGATCTACTAACCGGTAACGATTAAACAATTAATTATCCATCTAAACTATCGGGGATCATCGTTACCCTTGACGAACGACGACGAACACCTCCACCAGCACCGGCACGAGGATCCTCTCCTTCTCTTTTCCCTTGCTTTCTCCTCAATTGGCCAATTCCCGGCGTTCCTCCTTCTTCCTTCCTCTCCATCCTTTCTCCTCTTGGCATAGCAGTAGGGGGGATGCTACAGTGCGGCGCTACAGTACTAGGGGCGGCAGTACTGTAGCACTAGGGTTTCCCCCCCTCCTTTTATTGGTGGCCGGCCCCTCATGGGCCTCCTGGGCCAAGGCCCGAGGCCCAAGTTGTCAAAAACCGCAGAAAACCCTCTGTCTAATTGTCGCTAAATCTATATTATATTTGGTCCTTCTCCTAATTCAATTAATCTCTCCCAAATACTCTTTTGAATATTCTTGAATACTTTTGGGGTATTACATTCTACCCCTTAAATTGAATTCAACCTAATTCTAATCACTCTTAACGCCAAGGTATATCCACAGTTAATACTTAAAAAATATTAGCACATAATTGCTAGAATAACTCGATATTGCTCGCTTGCTAGACTTCAAATTCCTGTGTGGTCTCTCTCTCTATCTGCTGCGACCAAAGCACCTTGACGAATCGACGTGTTACGCCTTATTACTCGTCCCAACCTTTCAAGAGTCACTCAACGGACATGACTTGAAGGTACGGTCTTATTTGTAGGTCAACGGTTCTAACGAAACTTCACACTCTGGATTTCTCGAGTACTCCCTAGACACCGTGTCATACAAAACAATCAGGTTCTCACGCCAGACTCTAGACGGTCCTAGTAATACGCTATCTCTCAAATCTCCACAACTTTCAGAACAACCAATGTACCTTGGGCCAACATTCTTCGGTACCAAGCCACACAACTCGCACATGGTACAAAACTATTGTTTCTTGTATCAATCGATCTCTTCACTTTAACAATGGGCACCTCCTTCAACCGTGGACGCTCAACGGAACTCATTTTTAACAAACTCTTTTAGAAACAGAACGAATCGAAAATAAAGGATTCTCAAATCATCGCATAGCACACTAATTCTTTTCTTTTAATTTGGCAACCTCAAAGCTATGCTCAAACCGAACACAAAATTCACATCTAGGAAGAGAGACTCTTCCAATCCATAATAACATACTCGATCAACTTCTCTACCAAGGGAATTACTTTGACATATAATTCCCCACACGCCCATATAAATTTCAGCCACAATCACCTCACCTCAATCTTTTAAGGTTAATCAACTTGAAATTCACCACATTCACACTCATTTACTTTACCCAAAGTATTCTATCAAAGATCAACATACTATTCAAAATTCGCCGTTCATTCACCTCTACACATAATATTGGGTCTCCAAGGTCCTAGCGAAATAAAGCCCCAAATTTAACCTCCAAGTCTCCTTCCATGAACTTCTAGTATACTTGACAGTAACCCTCAGATCGATGACTAAAATTTCACACACTCAACAATACCCTCACCATTAATATCAACATTCCTCACTAATTAAATAATGACCTAAGGCGATTCATTTCACCAATCTTAGACCTTCTCTAACCCACACTAATCATATTCACTACACGACCACAATATACCCATTCACAAGACCCTAACCTGTTTGATCACGATTCAAACATACTCGATCACTAACATCAATAAATAATTATATTCTTGACCAAGTTATCTTTAGAGATAATCTATCTCCCAAAGGGTTACTCATCGAGGCCGAGTCATACTTGACAATAACTTAACCAAATTTTTACTATCCCATTAATTAACACGGCTACTAGATTCCTCTATACCGCTACTCTCATTAAACTACACCCTCATAAATCTTCTACACAATCTTACCGAGTACTCCAAATGCGATACTCTAAGAAACTGATCAAGATTTCCATACTTGCTAATTCTAATGTTCTATCAAAATGAACACAAGATCTTGGACCACATCTTGCTATAGGTCCTACTAATTGCGACAACGAAACTTGTTAGCTCCAAAGACAAACATTCTATTTAAATCAAATCCTTTCCAAGGGTTATCCTAATAAATTGATTTATTGCGCCATGCATCCCAAACATCTTGACACCTGAAGCCTCACGGAATCATCTATTCGACCACCACTATCTCATTGCCAAAATTCATCTTTAAAGGTTTTGCAACATGAATCAATTAATCCTTTCTCCGAAGAAGAGACCAATATGAATATTAATAGTAATTTCATTTTCAGATAAACGTTTACCATTCACGGTAAACACAAGACCAAAAGGACGATCAATTGGCAATGAACTCGAGAAAACATAAGAGGAGTCCACAATTGAAGACACAGCCCCAAGAAGAGGATATCAAACCGTAAGTTACTAAGCGTGACTTCAAACCTCAAATACTCCTAATACACTCTTTCCGTTAACACGTAAAACAATTCTTTGATTACAACAATACTTGGTTAGCTCGAACAAGATAAGTTCTTAAGACCAACCCGCAAGTACCAATAAGATCCTTCACACATCAATTTTTTTTTTGAGCGGTTCAACTACCATATAAATCATGAGATCCAAATGATCTCACCAAAAAACTCAAACATTTTCATTTACGGAATATCATGAAAGGCAATCAAATTAATCTCTTAAAGGAATCAACATCACTCTAGCAACCATAACTGTTAGTCTTTCTAACATCCTATCATGCACTCGGCATGAACCAACATAACTCACTATCCCATCACTAACCTTTCCAAGGAAACACAATAACCTATTTCATTTTTTTTTCTATAAGGTTGCAATACTCAACTTTGGTCAAGATGATAACTAATGCACAAACCCCACTATCAAAGTAAACCGTCTTTTAACTAGGGCATACCGCCTGATTCATCCTCACAACACACCTATATAGATCACCCTTAATTTCCAATCATTAACCTTTTAGCAAAGCTCAACATCAATTTAGCGCACACCAATTCCAATCTAATGGTTATCGTAAGCAGCTTGGCGATTATCTTGTCTTGGAAGGATTTATGGTCATTTCTCTATTTATGCTCCCACTAGCAAACATAAGACCATCAAGCAACCAAAAACATCCTTATCTCTCCTTCCTACACAATTAAATTAATCCATTGAGATCAAGTATCCAACCAGTTTAGTAAACTAAACAATTTTTTTTAAGGATCAACCTTCTCATCAAAGACATATTATTATCCTACCACTCCACCATCATGTAAACATAAATTACTAGTTACATTCCATCAGTTCATCTCTTAGTAATGCTCAACCCATACTTCGACACGTAATAAATGCACCTAGCAATTTCATATGATCATTACTTATCCATAAAAGTTAACTTCAAGATTAATATCCACTATGACAATATTCTAACATCTTCGGACTTATCCATCCCAAAGGGTTAGATTAATCCGCTGAGACTCGCAAATCTACTCTATCCAAGAAGCTTATCAATTAATCACCCATAGTGATCAAACCGGTTAAATCAACGCTCCATACTTGTTACTAACTCTATTGATTCCACCTAAATACAGTCATACTCATAGTCAAAGCTCATCAAGACTACTAGAGAACAACCTCAACTTATTCAACTTTCCTTTCAAGGATCTTAGCTAAGATCAATCATGCACACTACTGTCACCCAATCTTGATAATCCATATCATATTCATTAAGTGCTTTGTTTATAACCTCTCATCTTATCATGACAAAACATCGCTAAAGGGTGTAACATCTTCTTTCATAAAAGAGATCCATTAATCTTCAACACTCAAAATACCCTTGTGAAACTCATTAGTCACAATCGACAAGAGTTGACCAAAGTCAAAGAAGATAACAACTTTTCTAAAGGTACATCACAATCACGCTTTGTACTAAGTTATCCGAGGTAACCACTTCACTATTCTCTTACTATGAACGGTGGTGTAACCTGGTAAAGCCCATGGCCACAACCACGACCTCAATCTCTCGACATCAACTATCATAATATATAACTGATATAATCAATTATAAGTATATAAGATCATATCATACATTAAGCACAATGATCAACTAGCAACTGTAGCACAAAAGTAACTATTTACTCGACGGAAGCGTAAATGCAATGCAAAACCCATCCCCAACTACTGTGCTTAGTGTGTCAAGTTTAATATTTTCAATACCACGGACCTACAGCCCGCTCTGATACCAACTGTAACACCCCAGCCCAACATGAGCCTGGAATGCTACTAAATTAAACAAATAAAACGAACTATCTACAACCATCTTACCAAAATTAGCGTAACCTCCTTTGTATTATTAATCAATACCGGAGGTACCAACAGAATATCATAGGAAGGCATAAATAAAACATCCAATATATGGAGAAGGTATCCTTCCTTCACCATTTAATTCCTATCTATTACAGTTCATCATTAAACTAGATTCACAAGCAGTAATAAATCATAGAGAAGGTATCCTTCCTTCCCATCTTGGTTTACTTATTACAGTTCATCAATAATTCAACATTCACTATCATCCAAGCATATAATATAGTCTAATCCGATAGAGAAATATTTAGCATAATCCAACTTGCTAATCTCAACATTACAGATAGACCAAAACACTCAACCAAATCTATTAATGAAACTTAACAGTTTACTCATTCATATAGAATGAACTACATGGTATGATTTTATTAGGATGAAGGGTAGTGTGTGCAATCCAAGAAAAGCTACTCCTCCCATGCATGCCGCCTTGCCGGTGGTACCTAAAAGCACAACAAAGCAAGGGTGAGTCCACGACTCGCAAGTATCAACAAGGCCAAATCTAGAAACACAACACAAAGATTAATATTCACAATTAAACATTACGCTAAACATAGCCTTCATGCTTATGTAATGCAACCATGCAATGCACCTTTTAATCTTTATCTCTTTTCGCATTTTATCAGTAATGCGGGTATACAACCGTCGATGTATACCCATGCCTATGCACTCGGCAATAGGGACCAAGAGCCTATACTCGCAAGTATAGGGACCTTTGCCCATCATCGCATGATGGGGACCTCTTTACTCATTGCCCACATTACACTAATGTGGGGACCTCTAGCCCGTCATCGACATGACGGGGACCTCAACATTCATACTTGGTCACCACGTGACCAAAACTCAATCATGCTTACTACATGCATATATTCAATGACATTATCTTCTAAACATATGAATTCAACATATACATAGTAACGTGTAAGCATTAACCATGAACACAGAAACTTTAACCATAGCTTGAATATACCAAGATATATTGTAATTCATCACAATAACATCCATGCATGGCAATCACGATCAAGACACAATCAATCTTAGCAAACAATCATCATTATTCTTTAACCCGAATACTTGCCTTAACCACGCGAGGACGATGGACGCCGAAGAAGGCGCTGCCCTGGGATCACCTCCCACCTGAACATAATGATAACCCAACTAAGACAAATTTACTGGACCAAAAGCATAAATAAGAGCACAATAGAACTCACTAAACCCCCAAGCGTTTTCAATCTTCCAATTTCTACCGGTCGATTTGGTGTTCACTGCGGACAGTCAACTTCTAAAATACATAACTTTCTGCTCAGGAGTCCAAATAATATTTTCTAATACTTTATGGAAAGATAATTAAATTATCTAAATAAACTTAGTTGGGGAGCCCTTCTAATTCTACCATCTACTACCCCTACCAAGCCAATCTACAGAACATCAATATTCACGTCGGGTTCTCTGGACAGTACACTAAAATTGTCATAACTTTTGCTACGAACGTCCAAATATTGCGTTCTTTGGCTTTCTGGAAAGGTATGGAAATTACCCATCTTTTTCGTTATAACGAGATCCTCTGATTTCACCTTTAACTAAAAGATTAATTCGATTTCTACAGACTGTCAGGATGTTGACAGATTATCAGGACAGCGACATTAGAAAAATCATAACTCGCTAACCGTTAAACGGATTTGGGCGTTCTTAGCGGCCACGGAAAGCTAAGGACACGACCCAACTTTTCTAAGAGAAGTCATCCCCAGATACTGCCTCTACAGACATCAAAACTCACGTCCAAACTACTGGACAGAAACGGATCTACTAACCGTAACGATTAAACAATTAATTATCCATCTAAACTATCGGGATCATCGTTACCCTTGACTTAACCATTTACGAACACCTCCACCAGCACCGCACGAGGATCCTCTCCTTCTCTTTTCCCTTGCTTTCTCCTCAATTGGCCAATTCGGCGTTCCTCCTTCTTCCTTCCTCTCCATCCTTTCTCCTCTTGGCATAGCAGTAGGGGATGCTACAGTGCGGCGCTACAGTACTAGGGCGGCAGTACTGTAGCACTAGGGTTTCCTCCTTTTATTGGTGGCGGCCCCTCATGGGCCTCTGGGCCAAGGCCCGAGGCCCAAGTTGTCAAAAACTGCGAAAACCCTCTGTCTAATTGTCGCTAAATCTATATTATATTTGGTCCTTCTCCGAATTCAATTAATCTCTCCCAAATACTCTTTTGAATATTCTTGAATACTTTTGGGGTATTACATATTGACTACGACCACTACATCGACACGCTCTTCGTTGGATCAGGGTGCTCCAACCCTTCTTCCGCTGCTCTGCGCGTCTGGTGATAACGATCTGTGATCATCTACTTGCTTGGCTTCCTGGTTTGCGTGGTAGAAATTTTTGATTTGTAGCTATCGTAGCCTATCCGTGGCCCAACAATGTGGTCCCTCGATGTCGCACTAACATGGATATCGAAGGGTAAATCCTCATATGCATCTATCTCATAATGGTAAATCCTCGAATCCACCTTCTAACAAAAGTAAAATAGATATGAGATAATATTTCGTTGCTCGATCTCAAATGATACACCCGGACGGCTTATATGGAGTACACTGCCCCAGCCAATAAGAGTGACAAAAATAACAGGAGTTAACAAGCAATAGTGTTAAAAAACCACACTAACATCTGGCAGAGCATGGACCGCACATCAAAGGCCGTGAAGAGTCCAGGAAATGAATGCAAACCCAAGAGACCGAGAGGCTTCGAGGCGCGTCCTCTCCTGAGACGGACACTGGTGTCAGTGCTGACGGCGTCAGCGCACCGTTTGGTCAAGGGCTAAACGTCCATCTACCATGAGTCTTTCGGAGGCTTCTCGAAGCGAAGGCGACGTGTCGAGGTAGGCTCCGCCAAATTCGCCGAACAAAGCTGGATTGGCGACAGCTGGCGGAGCTAGCCATGGAAAACTCCACAAGGATGGATTGGTTCATCGATATGGTACGCAACTCCTAGATCTTTTTGCTCATTCGTGGCGGCCTATACCCTTCGCATTGTGGCGCTGGATCCCCAAAATCGCGTGTGTGGGTGAACTAGGGTTCGTCGCGAGAGAAAGTGAAGTGCGTCGATTGGGGTCGCGAGCTCGAATTGTTCAGAGGGTTCGGCATCCGTCACCTCTTCATCGCTCGTTTGCTGAGGTAGTGAAGGAAGGGGTGATGGATTGTGGGCGAGAAAGATATCCTCGTTGCTTTGGAGGGGGAGGTGGTTCTCGCCATTGGGTGGGGGGTAAGAGAAGCACTCCCGATGAGTGGATGGAAGAAGATGACTTGATGGGGGAAAATGATCTACGGGAGAAATTGACTAGAGACCAAGATCAGAAATGGAGAGCTCAAGAGGATCATCAGGGGGCAACACGAATCCAGGTACGTTCCCAAAAGCGATGGATAGATCTGGTTTTGGGGTTCGTCCTCAGGGGGGACATGATCGAAATCTTGTTCCTCGGAGTAAGGATTGGGGTTATCGTAAAGATGAGAACATCAGAGGAACTTTTAGAAGGGGTTATGGTAACAGAGGGGGTTATTCTTGGTCGAAAAAGATAGATCTGCTCCTCGCTGAGAGGATTCGGAGAATACTAGTAAAGGGGAGGATCAGAAGGTGTGGGGTGATATTGGAGCAAATACAGGAGTCCTTAGATCTGAAGATAAGGGGACATGCTTTAGGTGTTTACAAACTGGGCACCATCAAGCCCAGTGCTCAAACCCTCCTGTATGTTACAAGTGTAAGAAGACAGGTCATTTGACCTCTAGATGTCCTGATGAGAAAAAGATTCATGGTCTTCAACTCTTTGGATTTGGCATTCTAGGTCAAGGTTTTTATAGCCTTCAAGTCCTTGGTTTGAAATTAGAAGAGCAACAATCTGCTTCTGGGGTGATTAATATCAAAGAAGGGGTTGCTAATGTGCAAAGGATTGAGGCTAAATAGAAGCATCTTATACAGGCAAATTGGGATTGGAGGGTTAGAAAAATATCTGAGAAAGAATATGCGGTGGTCTTCCCTTCTAAAGAAACTCTAGAATCTTGGTCAAGAACAAGAGGGGTGGAATTGGCTCTTCATTCTATAAAAGCTAAAATTGACAAATCTACTATAGATCCTGAGGCCTCTTCGATTTTGTCGACAGTCTGGTTTAAAATGTCTGGGGTACCTTTACCAACAAGAACTGCCGAGATTGTTAAAGAAATTGCTAGTACTATGGGGGAACCAATTGAAGTTGGTGAAATAAGTTTGATGAGGGTTGATCCAATTAGGGTTAAGGTGTATAGTCGTGATCCTTCTAGCATAAATTGCTTTGTTGAGATTTTCATCAACTTAGTGGGTTATGAAATAAAATTTGAAGCTGAGGGGAGTTTGACAGCCAAAAAAGGAGAACAGTGCAAGCATCACAGACACAAATCCAAAGATGATAGACATAATGATGAAGAAGATGAGGAAGAAGAGGATTCTAGTGGAAGTAACCGTAAGACTGAGTGGGAAAAACTTTCTGAGAAATATGGAGGTGATTTAAATCCTCTTGGTGAATAGAAAAGTGGGGGTGACAATACTAAGTATAAAAGCAAAAGTAAAAAAGGGGTGGATTCTAATGAGGAGACATCTTGTGATGATATCATGCAGGCTAACATAGGGGGGGGGCTCTCTCAATTGTGCCTTTTGCCTACAATTTTCCTTCCTTGGGTATGAATTCTATTGGAAATCAGAAGGGATCTAGCACAAAATCTGAGGGAGATTTTGAGGACTCTGATCAACAATTTGAGAAGGAACCAAGTCTCATTCCTCCTAGGGCTATGGTGGTCCACACTGGGAAAGGAACTATCCTAATGGATGCTACTCTATAGCCTTGCCTGAGGACACCTGCTAAAACTTTTAATTCAAGGATGAGTGTATCATCTGAAAAACATAATGAAGAGAGTGGTGAGTCTAGGCATTTACAGTCGGACAAAGGTAAAAATCTTGAAGAATCTCCTGGAGGAAATTTACATCAAGGGGAAGAGACTGACTTTGGTAGTTCTGAGGAAGTTAGTGAGTCTAGAGTGGATACTATTGATGATATAGAGGGGGTTGATGAGATATGCAGGACTCCGAAAGTGGAGGAATTAGCTGGTGACTGGACTATATCGAAAAGGAAAGGGGAAAATTCAAAGAACCTCAAGTTGCTATCAGAAAAGTAGCAAAATCTAGGATCAGGGCATTCTAATGCAATAGAAAGCTATTCTCCTCAAATCCATTCAGAATTTGGAGACTCAAGGTAAAACTCAAACTAATGCTTTTACTATTCTTAATGATGCTTCTGATGTTTATTTAGAAAATATTGCTTCCTCTTGTGATATTGTTCTTGGATCTCAATCTCAAAGTGCAAAGGAAGTGATTTCAGCTATGCAAGCCCAGGAACTAGTTAGGGAAGCATTGGCCCAAGTAGATGATGAATTAAAAAACACATCTGATCAGAAAGGGGTGAATGCAAATGTTGAGGACAACAGGGGTGTTGATGAAAGTCTAAAGGTGCTGGACAATGAAGTCAGAGGAGCAGTAGGCTTCAAGCTGACTAAAAAGATCAAAAGCAGGACCCAAGCTAGTAGAGGTACTAAAAACAAAAGTAAAACATGAAATGTCTTTTCTGGAATATTAGAGGCATGGGCAATTTGGCTAGGAGGAGATAGTTGAAAGAGCTGATTTACAGGAAAAAAAACTGGATGCTGTGGGTATTCAAGAGACTTTCAGAAAAGATTTTTCTAAACATGAACTGGACACCTTAACACGAGATCAGAATTTTGGCTGGAATTGGATTCCTGCTGCTGGTCATTCTAGAAGGATTTTACTGGGGGTGAATACAAGTGATCTAGAACTTGAAGGGGGTGACCAAGGAAGATTTTTGTGAGCTTGATAGTAAGAAATAAAAAGACAAATTTTAGATGGGAGCTTCTGATTGTTTATGGTCATGCTCAGCATAATATGTCACAAGAGTTCTTGGAAGAGTTGAACAAGAAGTGTCATAACTCTTATTTACCTGTGGTGATTGGGGGTTTTAATTTGATTAGAAAGGCAGAAGACAAAAGCTCTAAGGGTGTCAATTTCTCTTTGATTGACAATTTTAATGATTTTTTTGTTGATAATAAACTGATGGAGATTAGGTGAAAAGGACCAAAGTTTACCTGGACCAATAAACAGAATTTTCCCATTATGGTGAATCTGGACAGAGTGCTTGTCTCTATTGATTGGGAATATAAGTATCCCTTATGCTATGTTATTACTTTTCCTAGAGTAGGGTCAGATCATAATCCCATTTGTTTGTCCTCAGGGGAGGAGGAGATTAAAAGAAATGGGAGATTTTATTTCAATAAAAAGTGGTTGGATAATGAGACCTTCAGAGATATTGTGACTCAAAGATGGGGTCACATTTGTAAGAAAATGCTTGATTTGATTTACTCTTTGGACAATTGGAATGGGGGGTTGGCTTCTTTGAGACAGTTTTTAAAAGGATGGGGTGCCAATGTCAATGGTCAGTACAGGAAAGAAAAGAAAATCCTTTTAGACCAGCTTAGTCTATATGATAGAAAAGCTGATTTTTCAAATTTAAGTACTGGGGATTGGTTGATCAGATATAAGGTTGAAGAGGATTTGGAAAGAATTTATGAGATTGAAGAAAAAGAGTTGCAACAGAAAGGTCAGGTGAAATGGATTACCCAGGGTGATGCTAATACTAGATTGTTTCATTGTTGTGCTAATGGCAGAAGAAGGAAAAACTCTATTTACACTCTGGAGGATGATGGGGTGATCTTATCTGATGAAGGAGTTATTAGAGAACATATCTACAAATTTTATAAGAATCTCTTTGGTTATGAAGTGATTCAAAATATTTGCTTATCTCCCAATTTTTGGGACCCAGAGAATAAGGTCTCTGGTACAGATAATGACAGATTAATACAAAGTTTTTCTGAAGTTGAAGTCTGGGACATTATTAAGAGCTTACCTGGTGACTCTGCACCTGAGCCAGATGGCTTTCCTACTTGTTTTTACAAAGCCTTTTGGGGGTCTCTAAGACATCAGTTCATGAAGATGATTAAGGACTTTTTTGGGGGGAATTTGGATTTAAAAAGGCTGAATTATGGGGTGATCACTTTGATTCCAAAAACTAAAGATGCTAACAACATTAAACAATTCAGACCCATCTGTCTAATTAATGTGAGCTTCAAGATTATTACCAAATTGTTAGCTATTCGGCTGGGGAGTATTGCTAATAATATTATTAATGTTTGCCAGACTGCTTTTATCAAAGGGAGAAACATTTTAGATGGGGTGTTATCTCTACATGAGATTTTACATGATCTGAGAACAACAACAAAAATTTGGGATTGTGCTCAAATTGGACTTCAAAAAAGCTTATGATAAAGTGCAATGGAGTTTTTGAAAGACATTATGATTGGTAAAGGTTTTTCTCATAGATGGATAGATTGGGTTATGAATTCTGTTCAGGGAGGTAAGGTTAGCATTAATGTTAATGGATCTGTGGGTCCATAATTTACTACTCATAGGGGGCTGAGACAGGGAGACCCTTTGTCTCATTTACTATTTAATCTGGTGGCAGATGCTTTGGCAGGTATAATTGATAAAGCTCAAAAAAAAAGGGATTGATTAAAGGGGTGGCTTCTCATTTAATTGCAGGAGGAGTTCCTATCCTGCAATATGCTGATGATACTGTGCTGATGTTAGAGTGTGATGATGCTTACATTCTAAATCTTGAGTTTCTTTTGTATTGCTTGAATGGATGTCAGGTCTGAAAATCAATTACCATAAGAGTGAGGTTTTTGTGATCGGGGTGAATAGTGATGAAGCTCTGAGAATTGCTAATATGTTTAATTGCAAACTTGGGAACTTACCCCTTACTTATCTAGGTGTTGAAATTGATACGAGGAAAGTTAATAAGGGAGCTGGAGAGAAGATTCTGAATAAATTGGGTCACAGGCTAGATAGTTGGAAAACCAACTTACTCTCTTCAGGTGAGAGACTAATCTTGGTTAATAGTTATTTGAGTAATCAGCCTATGTACACAATGGGCTTCTATAGACTGAATAAAGAGATCCACAGAAAGATGGATACTATTAGATCCAAATTTTTCTGGAGAGGAGCTCAAGATAAGTCCAGGTATCATATGATTAATTGGAAGGATGTTTGCAGACCTAAAGAATATGGGGGTTTGGGGATTTTAAATACTAAAATCATGAATGATTGTATGCTGAGTAAATGGATGTGGAGGATTAGTGGAGCTAAAGAGGAGTTGTGGTTTTAGTTATTAAAAGATAAATATTTTCCTCAAGGAGACTTCAGAGATTCTTTGGATTCAAGGGGGTCTCAGTTTTGGAAAACCCTTTGTAAGGTCAAGCATTTATACAACTGGGGTGTTTCTTATCTTGTAGGTAATGGTACTAACATCTCCTTTTGGAAAGTTGTTTGGCTAGGTGAATGTTCTTTCTTTATTAGGTTCAATAGATTGTATAATATCTGCCGTGATCCTGATATTAAGCTTTCAGTTTGTTTGAAAAATGGTACTTGGAATATACTGTTTAACAGAAACTTCGGGGTTGAAGAGGAAGCTATTTGGAGAGATTTGAAAGACTTCATAAAAGGGGTGGAGCTTTCTGAGGAGAAAGACAAGGTTGTTTGGTGTCTAGATAGATCCAAACAGTTTTCTGTTAAATCCCTATATAGACATCTAGTGTTTGGGGGGGTCATTGACAGGAGACTTCATTTCATCTGGACTAGCAGAATTCCTTTAAAGGTAAAGATCTTTTGTGGCAAATTTATCTGAATAAACTTCAAACTATAGATCAATTGGTGATAAGACATTGGAAAGGTAATAACAAGTGTTGGTTATGTGGGGTGCCAGAAGATGCAAATCACTTGCTATTTCAATGTGTAATGGCTAGGTTTGTTTGGTCTTGCTTCAGGGAGTCTTTGTAGTGGAAGAGAATTACAGATTCTCTTGATGATTTACATACCGGTTGGTTGGATAACTAGGGTGCTAATGATTATCAACTTAGATTACTCAGTTTTGCAGCCTTTGCTTGGACAATTTGAAAATGCATGAACAAAGGGGCAATCAAGAAGACTTTTTCTAAATAGCCAATTGAAGTTGTTTTCAACGTTATATCATGTTTGCGGTGATGGCGCATTCTCCTCCGAAAAGATGATCAGAAGAAACTTGAAGGAGCTTTGGATGCGGTGAAGGTCTGGCTGAGAAGTTTCAAATCTTCGAGTGGCTGATTTTGTTTGTCTTTGTCGATTAGTCTGGAGTCTACCTTAGTTTGATAGCTCTTGTTCTGTAATAGGTAGTTTGGATGCTGTTATTTGTGGAAGCGTTGGGGCTTCTTTGTTTTGTGGGCTTTTTGTGTTGCTGGTATCCCCAGCTCCCTGAATATTTCAACATGATGTAGCTACCTTTAATTTGCTTTCTATAAAAATAGGGTTTATACTCTTTAAAAAAAAGTGCTAATAAAACAAATGGGAAAATAAATAACCGTAAATGGGGTATGTAATGGCCGTCGGATCCTCGCGAAGCGTTATCGTTAAATCTCTACCTTATGATCTTCATAATAGGATGAGGATGTCCAAAACCGTACTATGTACATCCCTGAAATGGTAAGAAGAGACCCGGCCCCTTGATGTGTTTCTTTATAAACCTCGACGGCTTCACTTCGGACTTAGGTTCTCAGGGTTTTGAGTTCTGATAGCTCCTCGGTTGAGCTCGGCTAGGGGCGGACTCAAGATAAAAACTAAGTGGGCACTATGTATATAAACAAGTTAAGATCAATTAAAACATCAACGGTATAAATTAGTCTAATGTCATTATGGGCCAAAATTGAGTAAGGCCTAGGTCTCACTTTATGGATCTCGCTCGACTCACAGACGATTCAAGCACATGGACGAACTCGCCGTATGCACCGCACCGCCACGCTCTTCGTCATTGCACGCCACATCGTGGTCTCCCCGTAGTTCCGCATTTTACCGGCAAGGGTGGGTGCATATATGATAATATGGTATAAGAGAGGGTCATGTATGTAAAATATCAGTCTCCCTCTCCCATCCTGCCCCACTCCGATTAGATCTGCAGAAATCGACTCTAACGGCTAAAATAATTAGGAAGTGCGATCGCGCAGAAGATTCGTGACCACAACTCCGGTGAAGCAATTTGGAATATAGAATTACTCAAGGATCTACTAAGGAAACATATCCCTCTGCCACTTATTCTGCCCCTCTATTTGGGCCGTCTAAGTTAATCCAACGGTGCATGAGGGCCCAGAGGCGGGATGGAGATTTCCATCCACCAACTCCGCCCCCGGCGCCGACAACTGCACCCCCGCGCATGAGCAGCGGCGGCGGCGGACCTCCGGTGATATGCGGCGGGCGTGTCCCACCTCCGCAAGCAAAACGCCGGAGCGTCCTAGTCACTGACAAGTGTCAGATCCTGGCTGTATCGAATTCGAAAACAAAGAAGATTTAGAGTATTTTTGTGGAGATTCAGAAACGCTGGCAGGGTAAAGTAGCTAGGGTTCTAACAATTCTATGCTAGCCTAAGAATGCTATGAATATGCTCTTTTTCTTACTTTCATTCCACGCATCCAGGCTTAAATACCCGCTTAAGCGTAGTTTTACAATGGAGTGAATTTAGCAAAGTTTATCAAGTAAAAGCAAAAGTCCTAAAGAAGAACAACAAAAACATGACGATCATCCGTCCGAACAATCGTAGGCCTCCTTGCCATTAGATTCAACTTCCCTTTCCTCAAAGCATCTGGACCATTGATGTGTACTAAGTGAAGTCGCCCAAGCGTTATTTTCGCACCGATTTCCTCTTGAGCTAATTCAATCAATTCAGATCTAACAATGCCCTTCTTAAGATCGACCGCCTCAAGGTCAGAAATTTGGAAAAGCCTTCTGAATGAAAGAAACCTCTTCCTAGAGTCAAGTTTTGCCAATGAATCAACCACTAAGCTATCACTGAGTCTCTGCGAGGAACTATCCTTCGGTTGATAACAGCCAGCGGTTCAGTTTTGAGCTTGCTATCAAGACCAACAAGAGGTACATTGGGTAAAGGAATAGCATGATCACCCACATGACTCTTCAATTGACTCACATGGAATACTAGATGTATTTCGGTAGTGTCAGGTAATAGCAATTTGTAAGCACGATTGCCAATCTTCTGAAGAATCTTGAATGGGCCATAATATTTGGATCTTAGCTTAAGGGATCCTCTTAATCCAAAAGCATTATGCCTATATGGTTGTACCTTCAGATACACCATCTCTCCTTCTTGGAACTGCCGCTTGGATCTCAACTTATCAGCAAAGGATTTAATTCTGTTCTGAGCCATGAGTAGGTTTTCCTTGATTCGGGTCATCATCTCCTCTTTCTTCTCAATAGTGGTTCTGGCATCTTCGGAGATATTACCAGGAATGTATGTTTCCCCAATTTGAGGTGGACAATATCCATATAGAGCTTGGAAGGGTGTGGTCTTCAAAGAAGTGTGGTAGGTGGTGTTATACCACCATTCTGCAAGCAGTAACCATGTATATCATTCCCTGGGTTCTTGAAACACCATGCTTCTGAGATAAGCTTCCAAGCATTGATTAACTCTCTCAGTTTGGCCATCCAATTGAGAGTGATATGTTGTGCTAAATCTCAATGAAACCTTGAGAGTTTTGAATATTTCTTGAAATAGATTACTTGTAAACACCTTGTCCCTGTCAGTGACAATAGCTGTTGGCATGCCATGCAATTTGTAAATATTATCCATGAATAATTGGACCAATTGTTGGACTGTATAGGGGTGGGCTAAAGCAATAAAGTGAGAATATTTAGTCAATCTATCCACTACTACCAAGATGACATCCTTTCCCTTGGATTTAGGCAGTCCTTCTATGAAATCTATGGAGATATGAGTCCATGCTAGGTCAGGAATTTCCAATGGATCCAATAAACCAGGTGGATGCACATTCTCAGTCTTGTTTAACTGACATACTAGACATTCAGCTACTAGCAGTTCTACCTGTTTTTTAAGCTTTGGCCACTAAAATAGCTTCTTCACCCTCTGATAAGAAGCTCTCATCCTAGAATGCCCCCCTACCGTAGATGCATGAAGATTGTGTATTAGTTTGGTTCTGATTCCTCCCTTGTATCCTACATAGACTCTATTCTTATATCTGATGAGACCTTCAGTTATAGTGTATCCTTGATCATGAGAATCACTCGAGTGAACCTTCTCCGTCATTTTTGAAAAACCGGAATCCCCCAAGTAACTTTCTTTAACCTCTTCTATCCATTCAGAAATTATCACCACCATTGGAGCACATATACAATCTGGGTTGTTAGCAATCTGTTTTCCTTCTACTACATCTCTCCTTGAAAGTGCATCACCAACCAAGTTCTCTTTCCCCTTCTTATAATCAATCTGATAGTCAAACTCAAGTAATTTCAATAGCAACTTATGCTAAATTCCCTCTGTTAGCCTTTGGGTGGCCATATATTTCAAGCTTTGCTGATCCGTCTTAATTACTAATGGGTTTTCCAACAGATAATGTCTCCATTTTTTAAGAGCTTCCAAAATTACTAAAGCCTCCTCCTCATAAATTGATTTACCATTTGCCTTTGGACCTAAAGTCTTGTTGTAATAAGCAATTGGCCTACCCTCTTGCATCAGCACAGCACCAATCCAAGTCCCACATGCATCGGTTTCCAATACAAAAGGCTTCTCAAAATTTGGCAAAGCTAATACATGACATGTAGTCATTTTCTCCTTCAATCTGTCAAAAGCCTCAAATTGTGTGGCACCCCATTGAAAAGCATCCTTTTTTAGCATATCACGCAAAGGCCTGCATATTCTCCCATAATCCTTCACAAAACATATGTAGTATCCGGTTAAACCCAAGAATCCCCTCAACTTAGATATGCTGGTAGGTTGAGGCCACTTGATTACATCTGCTATCTTGTCTGGATTTGTGGAAACCCCTTCAGCTGATATAACATGACCCAAGTATTCAATCCTATCAGTAGCAAAGGTACATTTACTCAACTTGGCAACTAACTGGTTACTCCTCAATCTGTTCAAAACCAACTTCAAGTGTTCTTGATGTTCTTCTGCCCCCTTACTGTAAATAAGTATATCATCAAAAAACACCAACACAAACTTCCTCAAGTATTCAGCAAATATGTTGTTCATTAACGATTGGAATGTAGCAGGAGCATTAGTTAATCCAAATGGCATCACCTTGTATTCGTAGTGACCCATATGTGTTTTAAAAGCTATTTTGGAAATGTCTTCTTCTCTCATTCTAATCTGATGGTACCCTGATCTTAGATCTAATTTGGAGAACACCACTGCCCCATGTAATTCATCCAACAAATCTTCTATAATAGGCATAGGAAACTTGTTCTTCACTATTTTAGCATTTAATTGTCGATAATCTACACACATTCTCCAACTCACATCCTTTTTTTCTCACCATTACAATCGGTGATGAGTATGGACTCATACTAGGACAAATCTCATCAGCTTCTAGCAATTCCTGAATGATTCTCTCCATCGATTCCTTCTAATAATGTGTGACTCGGTAGGGTCTGAGATTTGGTGGTTCGGCTTCACTTCTCAATACAATGCTATGATCACATTCCCTTTTTGGAGGTAACCCCTTGTGTTCTTGGAATACATCAGCAAATTGGGCCAATAATTCTTCTACTTCTACCCCGAGAAGTCTCTGTTTGCTTGCCTCAATCATCCCAATCTGTTGTACCTGAATCACATAACCCATTATCTTCTTACTAATCATTTTCAGTAACCTTTCATTGCTGATACTGATTCTGGAACAGGGTATGGTGTAATCCCTAAAAGTAATCAGATTTCCCTCTTTGGAAATAGTGAGTATTATCTTCTTGAGATCCAATCCAATGGGGCTATAATCATATATCCAATCTGCTCCCAATATCACACCATAACTTTTGAGCTTCAGTAGTTGGAAAGAGTTCCTAAAATTGGTTCCTTGGATTTGATAAGTAATGGGTTGAACCACTGCCTCAGTCACCAGTTCACCTCCTCCTGCTACCCTGACCCTCCTGGTAGGTGTAGATATCAGAGAACTTCCACTTCTCAAAGCAAAATCAAAACTCATAAAAGTATGGGTACTGCCACTATCAACTAGAGCGACAGCTCTTTTTCCATTGAGTTGCATGATCAGTGAGAAAGTAGTGGATCCAGTGGTACCATCTGCTGCATGGGTGGAAATCTACATCAACTGTTCGCTAGTTTCCTCTCTCTCGAGACTCCCAGGAGCAGTTTTATATTCCCCCTCTAGAACCTCATTTGCTTCTGGGTCATCTTCCATCACCTCCTCTTCATCGAGCTCTTGCAGTATATGAATAGTCCTGCCTACTTTGCACCTATGCTGTTTGTGCCAAGGTTCCTTACAATACCAGCAGGTATGTTCCTTCTTTGCTCCCATGGGTATTTGATTCTTCTCCTAATTGTTTCTGCCTACACTTCCCTTCTGACCATTCACCTTAGAGTTCTCATTTGGTTTACTAATAAATCTCCCCCTATTGAAGTTTCTTGATGAAGCATTTCTCCTAGCCAGTGCTGCCTTCTCATATGTCTTTGCATACCAGTAAGCATCTATCATTCCTTGTGGCTTTTGGCTGCATACATCATGCTTGATCTCACCCCTTAATCCTCCAATAAAACAACTCATCAAAAATGATTCATGTAAGTAGGGGTGATCCCTTTTTACTAGCTCCAAACATCCTCGAATTTGTCGATGTAACTGGGAACAATCAACTTGAATTGTCAGATATTCAGTAGCTGTTCCACTGCCTCATGTGCACTGGCAGCTGAAAATCTGTCTATGGTCATAGAACATAACTGTGGCCAAGTGAGTAGCTGCCAAGGAATACTTACATTCTTCAGCCAAGTAGCTGCTCTGCCTTGGAAATGAGTTGTTGCCAAATTAACCCACTGATCTCCTGGAGTTCCTAAGATTTCAAAAAACTTCTCACACTGTTTCAACCAATTCAACACATCATCTCCTGTGAACAGAGGGATTTCCAATCTTGGTCCTTTTATGATGGCTTCAGCGTATGCTGAATTTCCCAACGCATTCCCCATATAAATGTTTCTCTAGGCATCAAACATCTAAACTCCTGGATAGTGACCCATATCTTCTCCTCTCAACCCAGTTGCCGCTGTGGTTACCCCATTCCTCTAGTGGTTACCATCCTGCACATTACCTCCATACACATCTACAAGATTTTGAGTCCTCTCCTGATGAACTCGAGTATTTCCTTGGTGCATCTCATGTTGTCTAGGACTGAGTACTGAGGTTCTCACCGAAGCAGTGTACAGAGGACCAGTGTAGTTTCCTTGCCTATTCGGTTCTATGAAAAAGGCAGATGGTGGCATACTCCCGATAACTCCCCTCTTACTACTGCTACCTATCATCATTCCCACCAAAAAAGTTGGACAAGGAACAGTTTGTGTTACCAAGTTACTGAAGATTTGACCTCCTGAGTTAACTTTGCCTTTCTCCATTGCTGTCCTCTTTTCAGCCAGTTCTTGTTCTTCTTGTTGGGACATCATTCATGGTGGAGCACCCCAAGAGTTCAAGAGATTCTTGATTTCTTCCACATCAGTACTTAACGACTTAAGTTCCAAGATCTCACCTTTCAATGCCGCAATCTCAGATCTTGCATCGAAGTTTCCTTCCTCCTCCACCAAACTTCCGTGAGATCGAGTCTTCGTCATCTCCTTGCTCCCAGCATCAAATCTAATCGGTTCAGGGATTTTACAAGGAAATCGATTGATTTCACTCAACCATTACCGATTCGATCCTTCTCCAAGAATCGAGCTAAGCTCGATACCTTTTTAGATCCCTACAGATCGAATTCAAAACAACGAAGATTCGAGTATTTTCGTGGAGATTCGTAAACGGCAGGTAAAGTAGCTAGGGTTCTAACGATTCTATGCTAGCCTAAGAATGCTATGAATATGCTCTTTTTTCTTACTTTCATTCCATGCATCCAGGGCTTAAATACCCGGCTTAATTGAAGTTTTACAATGGAGTGAATTTAGCAAAGTTTACTGAAGTAAAAGCAAAAGTCCGAAAGAACGACGACAAAAACATGACGATCGTCTGGTCCGAACAATCGTAGGCCTCCCTTGCCATTAGATTCAACTTCCCTTTCCTCAAAGCATCTGGACCATTGATGTGTACTAAGTGAAGTCGTCCAAGCGTTATTTTCTGCACCGATTTCCTCTTGAGCTAATTCAACTGTATTCAGGATCTGACAACGAGGGCGCACTAGATAACTTCACGTGCGCAGCTCATGAATTGATGGAAGAATAGCAACTTAAGAAGAACAGCCTTGCCCAATAATCTCTTGTAATTTCCCCTTTATACCAAAAAATATCATAACTGTAGTGGGTGAAAAACTGTAAAAAAAATGACTGTAAAGGGAAATAAAATTCTATGCAGTTACACAATGCACTGCTGTTATTGTTATTGTTATTGTGCTTATACATGTTTCTAATTCTGCCTCTCGTCAGAGTTCAGAATTAAGAATCTTCAGTTTCTTGTGCAAACCTGCTGGGCTCAGAAACCCCCAACCACACATGACGATCATTTCTCTGCACTGATTTGAGGACTTCCAGACTTTGATAGATCATGGACGTTTCAACTTCGTCAAGGGAACTTCGCCAGGGGATTCACAAGTTCATCAACATGTACAGATGAAGAAGTAGAACACCCCACACTGATCTATGCAGGTGAAATGCGCTGATAGGCTGTGCCTGTCAGTGAACTATGCTTTCGGCCATAGAAGATGTATATCAGTGCACCAGCCGCTAGCCATATTGAAACACTAATCCACGTGCGACTCCTGCGACCGATCCAGATTATCTTCAGAGGATTATGACGTAAAAGGCTAAATAGTGCAACATGTCTAGCTTCTTCAAACAAATTACATCAGGGTTGATTTTGCAATTCTGTCAGATAAAAAGAGGCGGTGCAAGTTGCAAAGCATAAAGGATCAAAAGGTTGTCTACAAGCTAAGTCGCTTACCCGAGGTTCATAAGCAGGTATACGTTGATGAGGATGCAACATATTGGAAGTACAGGAACAAACGGGCACATGAAACCTGGGGAACAACGAGACAATTTGAAGTTTCTTTAAGTACCAGGTTATCTGAATTTTACCAATTTGGCCGAACTAGAATGTCCATAATCCATAGCTTGTACCTCCAGTTTGTCTTGAAGATCTCTTGTCTTGTCCGATGCACGAAAGTACAATGGTAGCACTGAGCAAGAGTAAGCCACCTATGGCACATGCCGTGGATTGCAAATAACTATAGAAAGTAGAAAAGGATCAGGATAATAATTGTGGTTTAAAGAGTAAAAGCATGCTTGGTTCTCTACCAGTTAACAATATGTTACTACTGGCTGGTCCGGGTAAATAACGTTGCAATTCTGGCTGTACTGTTCTGTCTCAACAGGGCCAGCACTGACTTTTTTTTGTAGTTATAGAACCAAATATTTGTGGTACATGATAAATGATTGAATTATCACTTACAATGGCAAAAAGGATAAAGAAACCGCAGACATGAAGATGATGATCCCAACGCAAATCAGTACTATGTATCTTGTGGCTTTCTGTCGCCTTACCTTGTTGGCAACCTCACTGCCAGTAGGTGCTTCTTGAACTGATTGCATAAAAGAGGAACAAAGAATTAAAAAAAAAAAAGTAGGTCCCATCAGTAACCATGAAAGCAAAGCTAGGAGGCTGTAATACGATGTAGTTTGAAAGTGATGAACTACTGGTGGCACATAAGATATCTTGCAAGGCAATTCATATGTGGGGATCACAAAATAAAAGAACACAGTACTGAAGAGGAGTTCACTTGTCAGCTAACACCTAATTTATGTAGTGGAAGCAAGCTGAGAAAAGGCAAACAGAATGCATGATGACTAAATCGGGCATGAAGAAAACTTTGAATGGGGTTAAAAAAACATCTAATTGGCAATAATGATTTTTTTTCTTATTGCTGCTGTCAGCTCAAATCAACTCAGGTACACAAGTGACTACTATTTTCATTACCGTTGCCAAAAGGATCCTCCAAATTTTCTTCAGCCGTCGATGAATGCCCAGAGTGTGAAGTTAGTGATTCAGGTGAGCTTGGAAGGACCACCTTCATTGGCATCTCATTTGGAGGAGCATATCTTACTACTAAAACAGAAATGGCAACCATGGTAAATGCCAATAGGGTGCCCACGCTTACCTGAACAAACAGATCAAGAAACTATTATTACCTGGAGTAGCTCTCCACTCCACATGGTACCATTTTACATAGCAGGTAACATATTACCATCCCTGCCAATTGTGACACATCCATGAAAAACGCCAGGATAGCAGCACATATCCCTGTCAAGATTGTGCTCAAGGTTGGTACTTGAGTTTGTTGATCAACAGCTGAGAAGAGTGGTGGAAGCAATCCATCTCTTGCCATAGCCATCACAATTCTTGGCTGACCAAAGGCAAGATATAGAAGTAACTAATCAGTTTTCCGTCCTGGTGTAATTTGGATAATCATTTGTTCATCAAAATATGATAATCATCTACCTTGTATAAACCTATTGATGATTTTGTTGCAAGACACAAGGTTAAGAAGTTTCACTTATTACATTTTCTAGCCAAGCTACATATCCTGTAGCAGGAGATAGCGATTGAAATGAGAAAGATATCTACCAATGCTCTGATTTATCAATTCTACCTGAGGGAGAATAGCACCTATCAAGGATGCTATGAGAGCAAGAACAGCCCCACTGGAAACAACATACCTAAATTTCAACAGATATAAGCATAAGTGTACAACAGAGTAATGCTCAACACTGGCATATCTACAAATGTGCTAATAATGTCCTCAATAGCCAGGTTATTCGGCTCAAAGGGCATCTGGTACTTACACTGCCCATTGCATTCCATATTGAGCAAATGCAGATGAAATAGGGGTGTCAGGATCCATTGCATAATATGGCACCAAACCAACAATAATGACTGAAATCATCATGTAGAGGATGCAGCATAAGGACAAGGTCAAACCCATTCCCCATGGAAGATCACGTTGAGGATTCTTCACCTGGAATGTAGTTCGACAAATAAAAGATAATCATGTCACCGAACATTAATAGTAGCCTTCACCAAGGTTAATAGTTACGTCGTTAGCAAAATTTGCTTAAAATTCACAAATTGAAATTTGAATTTTGAAGTTGAAGTACGGTTTTGAACCCTGGCCTTCACTGAAGTACCAAGAGAGAATTTACATTACAAAGAAACACAAATATTTTTATAAATGAGGGAAGAAAAGCCAACCTCCTCAGCTGTGCTAGCAACCGCATCAAAACCAATGTATGCAAAGAAGAGGGTTGCTGATCCAGAAAAAACTCCACTCACACCATTAGGGAAGTAACTACATACCAACCAACCAAATATGAAAGCCATATGGGAGTAATGTATTTGCATATGTGAAGCGTGAAATTTAAATTTACCCTTTTGGAACATTATAACCAGCCCAGCCATTCTGGAATCCTAACCATCCGCCAGCACAAATGACAAACAGCATAACTGCAACATTTGCAATGGTGATGATGCCTTCCACAAATGAGCTCTGATCAGGACATCATTCACACTTTAATACAGTGAAATTGTAAGTCAAAGTAACCGGCAATTCATGAACTTAAAACTATGTATAGTTATAGACTTATAGTACCTCCTTAATTCCTAGACAGAGCAATGCAGTGACTAGCAAGACGAGAATAGCAGCGCAGGGATCAACCGGAGTGTCAAGCCATTTAAGATGTACTTGTGCTAGAAAGAAGGGAAGCTTGTCTTGGCCACCAAAAAATAGAGCCTGGAGAAACAAATCAGAGGTTTCTGGTTATGCATAGTTCACATATATGAAGAGATTCCTTTCAGAAAAAAATCTGAGGAGAGCTTACTAGAGAATATTACCAAGTTTGGTGATATGCCACGTGCCACTGACGATCCACCAATCGTGTACTCCAGAATCAAAGCCCAACCAATCAGCCAAGCAACACTGCCCGTAATTTGTCAACAAGAAATACAGAAGAAAAGGTAAGTGATAACCCATAGCTCTTCCTTATCATGGCTGCACATGCACCAGCGAAGCCAGGAAAATATCTAGAGAGAAAAGAAGAAGAAACCGATGGGATCGCGCTTTTTAACCCGTACCTTTCTCCAATGCAAATGTAGGAATAGTGGTAAGCACTTCCTGCTGAAGGGAAACGGCAAGAGAGCTCAGCGTAGCACAAGGCTGAAAGAGCAGCAGCAATGCCGGCTATCAGAAAGGAAACTGTCAAGGCTGGTCCTGCATGCTCACGAGCAACAGTTCCTACTAGTACATAGATGCCGGCACCAATGGTCGAGCCAACACCTGAAGACCATTGAAATAACTTAGTCAGACATGTCGTATGTTTGATGCGCTACCTACTTCTGAAAGTAGAACTCAAGGAAGGAGCAAAAACCATCTCAAAAGGCTAAGGTGGCTGAAACTCTGAAACCAATAAGACCTATGTTCGTTAAAAACCTATGTTTAATGCCGAAAAATCCTCAACGATGGACATTAAGACATGTTGGATATCTTGCCTTTTAGTGCTGCATAAGTTATGTGACAGTGAGGTATAGTATTCCAACACAATTAGTGAATGATCTGATTACACGCTCTCACAATATTCACAAGGGAAGAACAAGATGTGTATCACTGATTGCCACTTGATGCCAATGTGATATGTGATCAGGCACCAATTGCAAGAATTACAGCGGTAATAAGTTAACCATTGAGGTAACAACAATCCTAAGATCGCATTATATAGAAGCAATCCAGAACGCAACGAATCAGATTGTGATCCTCCAAGATTAACTAAAACAAAATAGTATATCAACGACGACTAAACTATCAAAAACCAATAAAATGCAGAGCTTTTTTTTCTGCGCAGAACGAAACGAAATTGGCTACTAGTCCTAGCCACTAGGAGGATGAGAGGCGAATACCAATCGCGGTGAGGTGGGGAACGGACAGCGCCTTGGCGAGGTGTCGGCCATTGCCCCCATCTGCCGCTGCTCCGGCACGATCAGCGGAGCTCGCCGGCTTCCGCCGCACCAGGCACTGCAAATCCGACCAAGAGAGGCTTCCCTGCATGCCTGACCATCCAAGAACGACAAGTGGAGAAAGGGGAGAAGTGGAGAGAATGGAGATCAAGAACTCAAGAGGTGAAGATGGGATCACTTTGCAAATCACAGCGCAAAAATTATCCTAATCTTTTTGTCTCTGTTTTGTTGGGTAGGCCGTTGACTTTTCTCGATAATAAACCGGTATAGTACGTCATTGACTTTCTCAAAAAAATTTAATTAATTAACATTTTTTAATTTTTATTTTAAAGTTAACCTCCGACGCACTTTATTTCTAAATCTGATCTCTTTGGCCACACCATCACTCGTGGCGTGACAAAACAACGTCACACGCCGTCTCAGTATCTCTTGTCACGTGGCAAGAGTTTGGTTATGCCACGCACCAAATGGCGTGATAAAAATGTTATTTAAGCGACTTATTCTACTACGCGACAAAGATTGTTTTGATAGTGAGTGATCAAAAATTGAATTGAAAATAAAGTACGCCGAAGTTCACTTTAAAATAAAAATTAAAAAAGAGTTAATTAATAAAAAAAAACCTACTATGAAAATACGCTCTGCCGAGGATTTAATCCTGCTTCGATTTGACAATTTATATCACAAATAAATATAAGGGACTGTTTGGTTTAAAGATAAATTTACATTACCAAGCCTTACCAAAATTTGGTCACCAAATTGGCTACCAATGTTTTGGTTAAAAATTGGCAAGAAAATAAACTAGAAAGCTAAAGGAGAATATAATCTTGCCAAAGTTTGATAGCAAATCAAATATCTACCAAATTCAATCAACGCTACCAAATTTTGATAAGACAAGCATTGACAACTATTGGAAGCAAACCAAACAGCCCCTAAATTAAACGGAATTGGTGTCGTTGACATTTGTTTTAACTTCGTGACATTTACCCCCTATTTATGCCACTTTTATGTGAAAACAACATCGTGTTATATTTCACAAGCAAAGAGGAACCCTCTGTTGAAATCGATCTGGTCGGAGATTTATCCACCCTCCGATCTGCTCGGAGATTCATGTCCTAATCGGGGTAAACGGTAAACCTGTACGACAGATATATACATGATGACATGCACGAGTAAATATCCTGGATTCAGCAAAGTAGGCCTGTCTGGGATGCATAGTTTCGTAACAATTCCATGAGAATTTTGCAGGAACAGTGTAAGAAAGGGCGTAATGCATCATTGCAGGCAGTCCATATTTGTTACATATGCTTGAGTAGAATGATTCCACATTGGATACTACTATTCTCAAAGTTATGGATCAAGTTTCTGTTAGTCAACATCAGCACACCACCAGGTAGGAGTAGGGGGCCTCCATAGTTCCTCACGAACGACTGAGAGCATGAGAAAAACAGCCCAACTTCGTCTCCAACATATTTGCATAATCTACCGATGAATGCCAGACAATGTTCATCACCCCTTCTTACACTCTTTATCCATAATCTCAGAAGAATACAATGCCTCAGTTATACATCTGAAGTTTTGAACTACTAATGGTATGTGGAACTTCTATTGCCAGAAGGTGGGAAAGCCTGTCGTCTTCGTGGAATCTGGGGGTTCCCCTCATTCTCTCCGCCACCGGGTTGGTTTGAAGTTCTCCATTTATCTCCAGAATCCTTATTTATTGCCCTGGCCACTGCATCGTCTCTGCTTCTCTTAGCTTTAACCTCTCCAAATGTAATGTTCTTCCTAGCTTCGGCGTAATCAAAAGCCTTCAGCTGGTGATTAAATTCAGGTTCTTGCGGTGCCTTGTTCTGTTGAATGTTTCTTCTTTCGTTGATTGATTGGAAGCGTTGCTCGATACCAGAGGAAAGCTCGGGAGGTGACCTAGACATCTCCGTGTCTTCAGGTTCACAGTGGCTCAGTCCATGTTCATTGCGGTTTTCTGGAAGTTGGGGGTCATCTGTTTCAGTGTCCAACTGTATCACTTCTTCCATCTGAGAAGCTGGATCATTATGGATGCTTTCTGGTTCGGGATGCACCGGTTCTTCCACTGGAAGACTAGCGGCCGGAGCTTTTGCACCACCAGAGAAATTATGGAAAGGAAGTAGCACGGACGATTTTATCTTGTCCACCTTACTCTTATTCTGCAATTGTAACAAAGCCAACGGAAGTCATGGCTCTGGCCACTAAGCATTTTTAGGAAAGCTAATGAGAAAAACTACTGACTTTATATTGCGAAGCGTGGACCAAAAAAATAGCCAAGATATCATAAAGCCAATATATCATAAAGCCAATATATCAAAGATTAGTGAACTTAAAGATCTGAAGTCCTATTATGTCCGGCTTATTGAAGCATGCAAACACTAAGCAGATCTAGCAACATGCTTCTGCCTAGTTTAATTGAATTGACATACACAAAAGCATTTACTCAACACAATATTATCAAACTTCTTAATAGCTCTAAGCCAAGAAAAGTCATCAAACTTTGTATAGTGCGAACTAGGATGCACTTTGAACAATTTTCAAGTAGTATTTCAAACGGAATTAGTAAGTTAATTCACAGTAATTGTGTATTCCTAGATACAAGGTCCAATATCTTCACTGCTCAATTCCGAAGTCCTGATAAGAGAAAAATGCAGACAACAAGCAACAAACAATACCTGCTCACTTGAAAACCCTGGAAAAAGATTCGGCCTTCTTCTGGAAGCTGGTTGTCCTAACAGAGCTCCAAAAGCTGTAGGCCTCTTTGATACTTGAACTGTGGCCTTTGCTACCTGCACAATGCAGTTGTTTAAATACAAGATAAGATATACAGCAAACACAGATGTAAACAGATTTTTCTTGCTGCTGACCAACATTGCTCAATACCTCCTTATCTGCTGGTCCAGTTACACCTGGTATGGTCCCCGAGCTCTTAGTTTCAGGTGTGATGTTCTCCAGCTGTAAATTACCTAAGGAAGCTTCGCTCGAAACATTCCCTGTACAGTGAGAAGCAGTAGCAACATTTGTGATCACTGTGGGAACTACAGCAGATTCATCACTCGGATCAACATTACTTTCGACATTATCAGCACTGACAGCAGGAATCATTTCAGTGTCTTCACCGGTCTTCTTCACATTTGCCACCGTTAACTGCACAAAGCCATATGTTCGTATGACAAGTACCAACAGTAAATCTCAGAGCAGAAGTTACTTTAAAGTTTAAACATTCCCTAATAAAATTCCAACAGTAAAGTAGAAGATAGATTCACATAAGATCAGCATAACATACCTCTTCCAACCGTCCCTTCTTTAGCTGCTCAGCTATACTTTCAAAAGCATCAGAATTTGCAACGGCACTCCTGATGGTGGAAATCACATGGCCAAGATGGCGCTCAACAAACGAATTTTTTGATTTCACTATTATTTTTAACTTCCCAGTGGTCAAAGGCATCTGCTTTGCTTTAGATCCAGAATTCAAAGGAAAAGGTTAGCCAAGCTAAGCCACGCATGTAAGCAATTTAAATAAATTAGGAGTACCAATCTCAAGTAGAGTCTTATTGGGTAATATATAACCAGTGCTCTCATCCTCAGCACGAGCAACACCATCTCTCCATTGGTATAGACTCTGTGATGGAAAACAATTAAATGAGGTGTAGTCAAATGATTTCATTTCAGCTTCTCATCTACATATTAAATAGATTTAACTGGCAGTCTGGCACCCCGGCTAAGCAAAGACATATGAAACAAGATAGGTGAATTTCGTAACTGAAATTTAGATATGGTTTTTCAGTAAGTGAGGACACCTAGAGTTATAAAAACTAGGGACAAGGACAACCCAAAACAATGGAGTATCAATAATAAATCGTCCACAAGGACGACCAAAATTTGGGCCTGGAAGCACTACATATGCATTTCCAGCAAAACAGCATATGTTTGTGTACTTCTTGGTGAAACATATGTTTGTGTACTTCTAAGTGAAGAACATTCATCAAAGGGCAAACGCCAGTATAAAAAATGTACTTACAGCAAGAACTGCCAGCTGCCTTGCATTCAGTTCATTTTCTTTCAACCTGTAATTAAATAAAATTGACATTGCGAAGCTTGAATAGATGTTTTTAAACAAAATTATGGTAAAACAAGCAAAATACAAACCCATGTATGTAAAGGTATGATGAATCAGTCAGCAGCTCCTTCTCATATAGTTGCAGGCAAATTTCATTGCTGCGCTTGCAAACCTGCAGTAATGGCAGACACATCAGTCAACTTACTTTTAGTTCAATAGTTGATGTGAATCCATGGGTAACAAGAGTGCAACAAAAGAATGAGCATGTGTGCTTCAATGCTCTACAAGTCTAAGTCAGTTCAACAAGATAGGGTACACATTCAATCATTCAAGCACCAAAATAAATCAGACACCGCATAGAAGTTGTTGCTGGCAGAGACAGATAATACAGAACAATGCCATCAAACAAACTTGGCCATCAGACAGGGGAACAAAGAAAAAAGTAGTGAGCAAAAATTTTACCTCTAAAAGAAGATCATTTTCACCTGAAGACTCCTTCATCAGTCTCAATCTCATCAAATCATATATATACAGCAGATAGTGTGTATCTTCTCTAGCGTACCTACATAGAGTAAGCACAATCAGATACACTTGATGAAAATGATTGGTGAGAGTGGAGTCAGCAAAGAAAAAAAATAGAGAGAATAAAACGTGTGGCAATCCAAGGAAATCCATGAGGAGTTCAAGGCACTGTACTTGATCATTTCATCAGGAAGTGGCCTCAACCTCCAATCTGCACTCTGATATCTGCAAGGACATGGCATGTATGTCTTAGTCAAATTTTTCGAAATAGATTTCATGGCATGATAGATAAGTAGGCACAGTGTACACTAGAAGTGTTCAGGAGGTAAATGAGAATTAATAAGTACTCTTTGTTTGCTGTCACTCCACAGAAATGATGCAAAAGATGCTCCAGGCTGTTGCGGTCCATCTGTAAGATTCTTGAAGCCTGTTTGCAGTTGGAGGGGATGATCAAGCTTCGGTTAACAAAACATCAAAACAATGATTTACCAAAAGAATCAAGTATGAAGAAAAATGAAAAGTAACAAAGCTGAGATGCAAGGTCCATGCTGCCATCCATCCTATGCTGCACTATACCTGGCCTGTGTCAAAAAGGTTGCATATGTATATGCCAAAGTCTCGTTGGAGCCATATTATATCGCGACCTGCGCCGTGCATTACCTAATTGTCATGAGAGCAATGAGAAAGTACAATTTTGGGGTATACAATAAAACACAGATATACGAAAAGAGCATACTGTACCTTTTTCTTGGTTGGATCTTTAAAAAGTTCTCTTAAGTGGTCACCAAGATATCTACGAAGCTTGAGTGTGTCCACAATAAAGTCCTCTGTTCTTGTTGAAACCTGCATCAAGCAGGTCAGACCCTGAAAAGACCTATAATGGTTGTGTTCCAAATCGACCTGAAAAAAAAGGGAAAAAGACAAAAACATTTAAGTTAACAAAGACAGCACCCAGAACCCAAAAAAATTGATTTTATAGTTTTATACAGAACTGCAACATAGAGAGCATAAAAGGACTGCAGACCATTGCCTACCACTATGTGTAATGCATTGCGAAAAATGTGAATTGACTTCTGGGAAATGTAATACATTGAAAAAAAAAGGGGAAATACAAGTTAACTATCTTTGAGTAGTAGGAGTAGGAATGTAGGAATAACTCATGGCAGCAAAGGTGGAGTGGACCAAGGTTGTCATGGTGCTCCGGCAAGTCACGGCGACCCCAGGGCGCCAGGGCGCCTTGGCATGCGCCATGGCAAGAGTTAGACGGTGGAAATAAAATTGATAAATAATACTTCATATGGTAGAGAATTAAATAAATATACCTCATATAATACCTCAAATGGCAGGGAATTAAATGAATATACTCCAAATTCTCTAGATAACAATTAAATGAACACACTCAAGAAGTAGAGCAGAAGAGCAGATCAAAAGAAGTAGAGGAGAGGAGAGCTAAAGAGAGCAAAGCAAAAGAAGTAGAGCAAAAGCAGCATCGAAGCAGCAGGAGCAGAGGAGCAGAGGGAGCAGACGAGCAGCAGCAAGAAGAAGAGGGAGCAGGAGCAGCACAAGAGTAAGAAGCAGCGCAAGAACAGAGGGAGCAGACCGAATGAGAGCAAGAAGCAGCGCAAGGACAGAGGGTAGAGCAGAAGAAATGAGAGCAAATGAGAGTAGAGGGGGAAGAATAAAGGATGGAGAAGGAGGACCAGAGCTGAGGTGGCCTCCAATGGTGGTGGCGGCGGTGGAGAGTGGAAGACGACCAGGATTGCTGGAGGGCGACGGCGGCCATCTTCCTACAGCGGCGGCGGAAATTAGCTGGAGATGGGGGCGGCAGAAATTAGCTGGAGTGGGGGGCGGCGGCCTTGTCCCCAGCCTCACTTGAAGCCTCAGCCCCAGATCTGTTTTCTCTCTCTTCCTTTCACGTGATACCCTACCCTTCAAGTTTTTTTTTTGCCTCGAGTCGCTCACCTAGCTCTCCATGGACGACGCCTAGGCGGCCATGGTGTCGCCTAGTTGGCCCAGTCGCTCGTCTAAGTCCCTTGGCCGGCGTCTGCCTCCGGCTGACGGGGTGACTTGGCATCAACTAGGCGACGCCGTGACAACCTTGGAGTGGACAAAGCAAAAAAAACTAACCATCCCATGTAAATTTCAAAGGTGGTTGCTAAATGTAAGCCCCAACGTGGAGGCCATATGACCTAACAATAATAGAAAATCCATGACATCACCACCAAGGTCTGATGATTATTGGCAAAACTGGTAACATTTTGGTGACTGAGAGGATCAATAGACCAATATAACTGACATGTTGCTTCCATCAAACAGTTCATAGGTGGCGTGAGCATCTTCAGATTTTGGCCAAATTTTCAAAGAAGAGCTACATTTGCAACGTGGAATATGATTATTTAACTCTGAATGTCTGTGCCTTAACAGCTCTAGTATGAAAAAACAATGCATTATTGCCCATACGGAACTTAGAACCTAGCAGTATATTTACGATTGCAACCCTGATCTTCATAATGAGCAAAGTAAATAGACTTCTGAATACTTTCTCATAAAACAACATCAGCATAAGCGTTATGGTTATCATTTCAAAGTAAGTTGCACATCAAATTGTCAACTAGACAATCGCTGGGGTAGCGTGGCATAATCAAGAACAATATTCTTTTGTATGAAGTCGGAAAAAAAATGAGTTAAAACTAGTAAAAACTACTTACAGCAAACTCAGTTGCACTCTTCAGCTTCGTCGCTAGCACCTCCAAGGTTTTCAGGTCTTCAACAAATGTAAAAGGGGTTTCATCTAAAGCAGGAGGTTTTACTGGCTCACTTTCAGGAACATTTCTGTCAATTAATTGCTCCATGGGGACTTTCTCCTGCAAAGAGAACCACGTCACACCACTCTTTACATACATGCAAATCAGTTGTTTTGCACATTTGATAATTCAAATATAAATGCAGAACAAGAAAACAGCACCCTTCTCTCCAATGTGTGTGATGCTGACTTTTAATTAATGATATTGCTGAAAAGGCATCTTCTGCTCTTCCATTTTTCCATATTCATAATGGTCCCTCGTTTCATCCACACAATTTTGCAGCCAATCAAGTTTCCACTAGTCCAAAGCATGATCATTTCATACTCATGTGACACACTAATCAACTTTCTATTTACGATGCACATTCTATTTCCGCATAATCAGAGTATCAGATGATACATCATCATCCATGTTCAATAATTGCCGATCTTCCAAGTGCTAGAGATTCTCTACGTGCCTCACTAAACAAAAAATTGCTCCTTTACTCCTTCCATACATCTTTTCATTCTAATCACACTAATCAGAAACTATGGGCAACTATGGGCAGAAAGATGTAATGTGAGATTGGCAGAAATGTATGCAGCAAACACTAACCAATGGGTGGACAGCACGGGCTCCATCATCGCTCCGCTCAAGCCAGACATGCTCGAATGGCTTGCTCATGTTGTCCACCACTATGCGGTACATGTCCTGCGGCCGCGGGATGGTGGGGATGTGGAAGGGCACCTTCGCCTTTGTTCCCGGCGCGGCCGCCTTGTCCTTGGTGGCCATCCTCACCAGGCCAGAACCCCCAAAGCCAAAGGCCTCACCTTTACCAACGCCTTCCTCGCCACTACCCATCTTCTTCTTCTTCTTGCCGTAAACAACCTGGAACCCGTCCCCCGCCGCCGCCTCCGGCGCGGCCCTCCGCCCGTCGGCCTCCTCCTTCTCCCGCAGCGCCCCGAACTCGTCCATGGAGGCGCCGAACCGCTCGTGCAGGTCGTCGTTGATGGTGACGACCCAGTCGTGGGCGTCGTCAAGGTCCTCCCGGGGGAACGGCGGCTGCTGCTTCGGAAGGAGCGGGCTGGCGCCCAGGATGCCGAGGGAGGAGTCGGCCCTGGCGGCGGCGGCCGCCACGGGGGACTTGAAGGAGGGGAAGTTGTTGTAGAAGTGGAAGTCGCGGGAGGACGGGAGCGCGCGGGAGCGGCCGGAGAGGCGGGCGGCGGCGGCGGACAGGGGCCCCGACGAGGCCTCGATGGCCGCGGCCGACTTGTTCTGCTTCCACGGCTGCGTCGGCGGCGGGGCCTCGTCCGCCTCCATGGCGAGTTGGGGTGGAGAAAGCGGCGGTTTAGGGTTTATGGGAGGAGAAGACGGGGGGCGGCTTGTACTAATGTACTGTGTGCAGGTTATGTGTGAATCGAGGCCAATCTTTTTGATTGATTTTGAAAATTGTTTTGATTTATCACACTTCTGGAGCTTTAGATGATCTAAGGTCCTGTTTGGCATAGCTCCTACTCCCAACTTCTTAGTTAGAATAGGTGGAACTGTGCTCGGGGTAACTCCAAAAAAATTTAGGAGTTGGAGCAACCAGAAGCGAAGCACCCTTAGTACAATTTTAGAGAGCAGGTGAAACCTTGCTCCAAATAGAGAGCAGTAAGTCAACAAAACAAAATACCCACAGAAGTTAGAAAAAATTACCCGCAAAATACCCCTCAACTACCCCTTTCAGATCCCAAGACCCTTCCTCAGACGCGCTTTGATTCTCCTCCCGATTCCCAAATCACCTTGATGCCTGCCCGCCTCGCCTCCTCCGTGACTCACCCAGCGCCACCCCATTGCCTCGCCTCCTCTCCTCGTCCATCCGCCCGCCTCGCCTCTCTTCTCTCCATGACTCACTTGCCGCCGCCATGCCTCCTCTCGCCATCGCTCGCCTTGAGCTCCTGTGCGTTAGAAGAGAGGGGAGAGCAGCGGGTTGCTTTGGCAGCAGATCGCCCGGCAGCAGAGGGCAACTCCTTGAGCATCCGAAAGAGAAAGGTCATCTTGGTTAATTGTTTGTTCAATGGTGATTACTTGTTTGATCAAGACAGTTCCTCCTAATTAGCACTCAAGTTTCATCTCTTCATCCTTTTGGTTATGGAAAAACTCGCTCATTGCTTGCGACGAAGATCATGTTCTCCTAGAACAAACTTGCCCTCATTTGCATTGATTTTCCACTAGTCATGTTCTCTGTTGTTGCCGACTAGCCACTAATCATGTTCGTGTATTTTTGCGTCAATTTAGTTGTTGTCTATTAATGTTATGCAAAGGAAATAAGGAAGGAAGGGTGACTGGGTGAGTGAGTGACTATTAAATTGTGGTGTATGCATCAATGGTAAGATACACCACCTGTGATTCTCTAGATTTGTAGGACACTGGTAGTATGCCTAAACTTGAAAGATCCTCCTTTTTTTCTTAAAATTTTGAACGCCGCATCGGTGCAAGTGTATATCCTTGTGTAGTGGATGCTGTAACTTTTTATAAGGTATGGTTTGTGATAATTTTTCAATACTTAGTAAAATGAAGATAATTGTGCTGAAGTCCAACGTATCTAGTTATTCCATTGGCCCAGAGCGAACCAACTCCTTCATGTCATTTTGATTACCCTTCAGCCATTGGATGTCATCATAGGAGGGCGAGTATGCATTTGCTTGTTTAGAGCTAAACAAACATCATGCTAGAACTCGGACAGCAGAGAGTGTTCACTTGTTGATGACTTGAAATTCTCTCTCAAGTGCATGCCTATGTTTCTTACCTATGGGTTAAAGACTAGATCATGTTAAGAAGGATTTTTCCTTGTCTATTGCTTTATAACTTTGGTAAGGGTTTGTGATTAAAGATGATAAGCCAATCAAACTTTGTTCAAAATTTGGGACAAGGAGCCTTCTTTTTTATCTTAAGAACTGGAAAGTTGGAATCAACCTGTAGATAGTTAGTGTTAATGTACATGTGTAGATCTTGTTTATTTAGGTACCACCAGGAGGTTTGGTTTTAAATGGTTTAGGAGCATAATATATTGCAGTCTGATTGCTAGGTAGATCTTTGTCCCGAACTTGATGTGCTCTGGCGAGATATTGTTATAGTTCAAATGTTGATTAGTTACTAGCAGATTGCCATACCTCTTTTGAGGATTTTTCTTTTCTCGAGCTCATTGTGGCATTTTCTATGTTCTGTCATGTGTTACATGCCTATGGCTGCACAAAGGATGTAAATAATGATAGGAGGTAAGTCTGCCTTTGTCATTTGTGAATGTCCAAGGCAAATCTCATAACCAAGAGTTGGTTATGCTTGTGATGATAAGAACTGACAATAATGAAGATTTTGTAAGAGTACTATGAATATGCTTTATGCTTTGTATATATGCCGTTACATGGATAAACGCACCAATCAACCACGGGTGGTAATTCTTGTTAGAACTTGACAAGGTACTTGCGTTTGATTTGCTTCTTGTATTTGGGACCATGTCTTAAAAAACTCTTACAAAAATATACAAAAAACTTGAGCAAAAAACTATATGTTCAGGACAAGTTCAAAAATATATCAAAACTTTGTGTCGATGTAACTGTGCATATTGGCGTTTTCTTTCCTTTTGATTAAAAATGAGAGCAAAATTCTTAGCATCTACAATGTCCACATCTTTTATCACTTTTATATAGATGGAAAGGGGTGCGATGGGGATTTATACCAATTGATCGGGCCAACAATTTAACAGAAAAGGCACAACAAGGTAATGCATTTGCTAACTATAATACTAATTTTTACCATAATTTTTTTTAAAATAATCTATTTTTTATTCGAAAATACAGAAATAATACCGCTTAATTTTTATTTACAGAAATAATCTCATGTCGCCGTATGGTTGGGCGAGTCCGGAAAGTCGCCCAACCGCAGTGCGACACATATTTAAGTCGCCCAATGGAACGACTATTTAAACGTTCGAGGCGTAGGCACTTCATGGTATGGCGACTTAGATAAAGTCGCCATACGGACGAGCGAATTCCTAGCACTCAATCAAAGTCGCCCAACCGTATGGCGACTTGGACACGTGTCAGTAAACCCTTGGTCCAGCACTTCCTGCCAAGTCGTCCTACGGTTGAGCGACTACAGGGTCATATAGAAAGCAACCCAGATCCCGTCATGGTTTCTTTCACCATTTGTCTCGGCAGAGGAGAAAAAGGGGAGAAGGTAGGGAGAGGGAGAAGCAGAGGAGCTCGAGAGAGGGAGACAATAGGAGGAGAGGAGCTTGGGAGAGGTACACAGGGAGGAGCAGAGCTCGGGAGAGGGCGGTTCGGGAGGAGAGGAGCTTGGGAGAGAGGTACACAGGGAGGAGCAGAGCTCGGGAGAGGGCGGTTCGGGAGGAGAGAAGCTGTAGACGTGAAAGAGAAAGACGAACGAAGGTAATACTCTTGTTTGTTCTTGTTCTCGGCCGAATATAGGCGACGTGTAGCTACTTGTTTGTTTACGACGTATATGGAGAATGTATGTCGAGAAATCACCGGTTGCAACGTTTGTAATATTTGCAGTCATGTCGGAGCTCACAAGATTGAAAGTGCATTACGGTGTTGGTACGATTCGTGAAGGTCCGCAAGGTGTTGACCTAAGTGATTTCCAGCAAGTCGATTTGGTACACCCGAACCTGGAGAATGCCCGAATCGGAGATGTTCTACACTAGCTCACCAGAAGCTTCTCCTTGGACCCCGAGGTGTGGAGTGTCGTCATACAAGGGGTTTGGAGTAGGTCTCCCACACACATTCGGTGGGAGTTGAGCAGAGTGATGCGCACGGTTGCATGGAAGGGATATCTGGAAGGCTGTAGGCGTCGTGGCTACGAGTGTGTGCTACTCGTGCAGCCATGTCTGAAGGTACTCCTTGCAGGCCCTTCCGACGCCTCCCGTCGGGTTGGTGGGAGCAGCTCGGTTGTGGTTCATAAAGAAGACGCGGTGGCCGATGTTGTGGACGCATAAGAGGACGAGGTGGCCGACGTTCAGAAGGCAGAAGAGGATGAGGTGGCCAATGTTGCGGAGGCAGAAGAGGAGGCTGAGGCAGAATATCGCGGCACCGCGACGCCGAGCCCCCCGTGCAGATCACGAGAGCATGTCCACAAAGATAGTACGCCGATGGAGATTGATGACTTGACAGCTCGAGCGGAAGAGGAAGCTTTACAAGAGGACGGTGATAACTCTTCCGAGGAGGACCAAGGTCCCATCCCGCAAGGATGGAATAGGGTGGACGTTGAGGGTCTTGTTGTGCACGACGAGCATGAATCATCATGGGAGTACAATGGGACGGAGGTTCGGCTTCGTGCAATGTTTGCTGATAAGGGATCACTGCAGGATGCCATTAAGCTGTGGGCCTTATCCATGCAACGTCCGTTTGCGTGTACTCAAATCCGGCCAGAGCGAGACACCGTGGTATGCGAAAGCAGTGGGTGTCCTGGCGTGTAACGCAAGGAGACCCAAGCACGAGACTCTTTGGATTGTCTCGAAGGTGGAACCGTACTCGCTTGCTCGATGAGTGTTTGCCGAGGCATCGTAACTGACGCCCACCTTCATAGCCAATGTCATGTATAGAGATAGTGAAGAAGACGGACCTGGAGGCCAAGCACATCATAGTGGCTATCGAGCAGAAATTCAAGTACAAGATTAGCTACGCGAAGGCATGGCGTGCTAAGCAGAAGGCTTTGGAAAGGAGGTTCGGTTCTTTCGAGGTGTTTTACAACAACCTTCCTCGTATGCTCCAGTCTTTGCAGACAGAACCGTGCACATACATTCTTTGTGAAGGACCGACCACCCAAAAGATCGCCGCTAGGTTTTATGGTATTACAGAGGACCTTCTTAGCATTCGGTCCTCGCATCAATGCATTCGACACATGTTGCCCGTGATATCGATGGGACGGGACATTTCTAATCGGGAAATACAAGGGCATGATCCCGACAAAGAATTGGCGTTGATGGTAACAATCGATTCGCCCTTAGCCATTGCTTTCATGGAAAGTGAGAATTACGACGGTGGTTGTGGTTCCTTCAACATCCGAAGGTGAGAGTAGTTAGGCGGCCCCGATGTCCGTGATAATCCATGATCACCACTCCGGATGATGAAGGCCATCCAAAACTTCAAGAAGACCGATGAGCCGTTCCTGGCGGACTGAGGAGCAGATGGTGCATTCGCCATCTAGGGGCCAACTTCTTCAAGCGATTCAGCAAAGAATCGTTGATGAAGCTGCATTCAAGAGGCTTGCTATGCGTAACCAAAGAACAGAATTTGATGCGTTGTGGGAGAGGTTGGACGAGCACACCAGAAGCATGTCGTCGAGAGGAACAAGAGTCCCTCATTCTGGGCGGCCTGATACCGGCGCCTCACACCATGCTGAGAGCTCGACCCTCCCCATTTGACGTGGAGGACCTCGAGGGACATCGGGTGTTTCTCTCATTGGATTGAGGCCGAGCCATTGGAGAAGTGGTCCTTACTGCATGACACGGATGGTGCAAGGTATGGCATAATGACCACTAACCTTGCAGAGGTGTACAACTGGGTTATTAGGGGCCTCCGTTCTCAGCCTCTTGTTGCCATCGTCGAAGGCGTTCTGCATAGTACAATCGGATATTTCAGGGAAAGACATGCAAATGCGGCACATCATGCAGCCAACCCACAGACACCCTACTGCTCAAAGATTACAGCATACATGCAGGCCAAGATCGAGAAGGCTCAGTCGCATACGGTCTTCGTAATGGGCAATACGGAGCATTGATTCGACGTGATCCTCCGAGATAGAGCCGGATTCGGGACGGCTCGGTCTCTTGTTACCCATGAGGTATGCCTTGGAGACCATGTGAATGAACCTAGCTGCACATGCAATAAGCTAAAGCTCCTTCACAAGCCATGCTCTCATGTCCTCGCCGCGTGTGGGACCATCCGCATGGACCCATTGAATTTCGTATCGGAGTACTTCATGAAGGAAAGGGTGCAGCAGGTGTGGTGTGGCGAGCTAAGAGGCTTCAGGGTTGTGGGTAACTTCGCCACGTTGGATCCGCAAATAGGACTTGTATTCGGATCTAGACCTGTTGAAAGGGGAAGGGCCGTCGCCAGAGTCGTCGATTAAAGAACGATATGGACGCAGGGGAAGCTACATCGGCGGGTAGACGTTGCAGCCGCTGCCGCCAGGAAGGGCACACTGTCAGAACTTGCAAGGCGCATGTCGACACGTAGGAACTTGTATTACAACTGCTAGTATGTTGTAACATGTACTTCAGTCAGTACTTTGGTTCTTGTAAGCAATTGTGGAACAAGTATGTTGTGGAACTAATTGTAACGTGTAATGTGATTCTGTCCGCGGACTTTAATGTACTTCTCGTTCGTGTCTCCGCTAAGCCATCAAAGCAAGCCTATATTGCAAGTATGCCTCTTCTAGTGGAATCCCAGAAAGAACGAGCGTTCTCAGCATCTTCATAACTTCATCGAGGAGAGACTCCCTCACATATCGTAATATTACTTACCTTTGTACTTACCACTCATTACTATCTCAATCGTCCTCACAAAATTCTACAGAAATTTAGCAAACTACAACAATATACGACGATCAAAAAATGTTATTGCGAGTCTGACAAATTTCGTACCCTTCATATTCTACGAAAATAACAAACAGACCAACTAACGCTGTCACCACACTATTATCTTTTTAAAAAATAACATCATATAATACGATTTGCTAAATACAATACCTAAAAATTGTAATATATATTTTAACACAATTGTTCCAATTCAATTGGCAAAATTCCAGGTGTGGGAGCTAAAATCGCCCACTGGTTAGGCGACTTGAACTAAGTCGCCCAACCAACGCACGACGTCCAAAACTCGCACATCCGTTTGGCGACTTACCTGTAGTCGCCGTTCCATTGGGCGACTTAAATATGTGTCACACTGCGGTTAGGCGACTTTCCGGACTCGCCCAACCGTACGACGACATGGGATTATTTCTGTAAATAAAAATTAAGCGGTATTATTTCTGTACTTTCGAATAAAAAATAGATTATTTAAAAAAATTCATTTTTACCATGTACTCAATTTGTTGGTCAATGGATCAATAATCATGCAATTCCTTCTAATGACTGTTACTTTCTGGTTCAGGCAAAAGTGAGAGTCGGATTGTCAAGACCACTACAAAGACCTAGATTGAAGCATGGGTTAAGAGAAAATTTTAGGATTGGGCATAGTGCTCCTCGAGGTGGCCGTTTTCCATATGCTTGCCCTCCTTCGCCACTCCGGCCTCCACCACGTATTGTAAAATGGTTAACTAATCCATTTGTTTCTTGTGATTTTGTTGTAATGGATGCCTTAAATTGGAACAAACAATTTTGTAATGTTTTCTTAATAAACAAGTGAGTTTGGAATGCACCTGAATGGTCTTTTTTTAGAAGACGCAACCGAATAGTATTGTTCTGAATGCTTTTGAGTTTGTGTGTTGATACATTATTATGGTGGATGTTCTGAATATTTGCGAGGTGATACAATATTTGATTTGATTATGTGTTGTTTGATACAATATTATGTTTATCTTTGTTATGGATTTTTGTTATGAACTTCATATGTTTATGTAAACCTTTGTTATGAACTTCATATGTTTATGTATGTTTTTTTTAAGTAAAACTTCCAAAACTGGGTGAAAATATGGCACAACATGACAAAAAATTAAATAAATAAAAGCACAGCATGATTGAAATCAACTTATTAAACTATTATAGGTTAAGCAATACGAAAAAAGATTATAAGTCATAAAACAAGGGTAGTGCAGTCTTTTTACAAAGATCTTTCTCATTTCTAGAGCTAGAGTTAACTTTCTAGCCAAACACCTCCTCAGACTACTTCAACTTCTCATAGGAGTGGATCCAAGAGTGAAGCTGGAGTTGGAGCTGCAAAAAGTTGGAGCAGAGCCATACCAAACAGGGCCTAAGGCTCGATCACACAAATGTGTTTGCGCAAAGGTGAAAGTAATGTGCGAGTTTGGTAGTAGGGTGATACTTGTAGTCGGACGTACGGGTGTTAACTTTCCACCGTACGCCCTCCCTTAATCAAATGCAACATTTTGGCTTGCTATTGCTTTTGGATTTGACTTCTTTGCCTTAAGTGGCTGCTATTTGTGGTCTCGGTGGCAAATGGCGATGCCGCGAAGAAAAGTGTTGAGCAGTGCAACTCATGTGGCCTCAGTGCGGCCCCTTTATGTAATAATGCAGCTTGTAGCTCCTACTTTCTAGGGTGCATGGATGCCGTGTTGCTTATCCTATGTTGCTTTCAATGACAGATAAAGATACGATATATCCATTGCGTCATGTCATAAAACATTTTTTCTATACATGCAATATTTTTTTTCTATAGATGTAACATTTCATCAAAATCCGAAAATTAATAAAATGGGAGAGGAACCGAGCCATGCAACATTTTTTTTTCTACAGATGCGACAATTTTTTTCTACAGATGCAACACTTGCAACATCCCAGAACAACGGTTGCAACATTCTAGGATAATGGTTGCAACATCCCCGGACAACGGTTGCAACATCTTAGGAAAATGGTTGCAACATCCCCCGGACACAGTTGCAACATCCCCGGACAACGGTTGCAACATCTATGGGCAACGATTGCAACATCTTAGGACAATGGTTGCAACATCCCCGGACACGGTTGCAATATCCCCGGACAACGGTTGCAACATCCCTGGACAACGGTTGCAACATCTTAGGACAATGGTTGCAACATCTCCGGACACGGTTGCAATATCCCCGGACAACGGTTGCAACATCCCCGGACAACGGTTGCAACATCGTCGGACAAGAAATCCAACATAACAAGCATGCTTGCTCATATTTGGATAGTTCCAAAAGGAAAAAAAAAGAGGGTTTCTTCTTCCAAAAATACAAGGTAGTCCTTTAATCCCTCCATTAGAGGCAAACGTATGTGGTTCCTTTGGAGAAGCATGAACAACTGCATGCATACTTGACACAGTCGTTCAATGGAAAAGATAAGCACTTAAAGTATGGATTACACGGGCCGTACGATCGGAACGCTGAAAATCGTAACTCCTAAGTTCCTACCCATACGTAGTACTCCTACATATGCTACATCACTTGTGCACATACGAAAGTTGTGTGACAGGTACGCGTGGCACAACTTAAAACCAAACGTACGTGCAATTAGTGTGGACAGTAAGCATTGACGCCAGGAACAAACTTCCATGATCATCCGATCATCATACGTGCTTCATTAACTAGTGGGTTTACTCATTTTCTAAAAAGCGTACGACGCTCCGGACGTAAGCGCGGAAGCGTTTCCCTTGGTAGTAAGATTTAAATTTTGAGCTCCTATCGACCGGGAAATGTGGATGGATGGATCACGAAGGTAGCGTGTTCAAAACTTCAACTATAAGATGTTGTAGCAACAAGACTAGACGGTAAAGAAAAGAGGACTTCAGTCACCACGAGGGGGACCAGGGGATCCTTGAGAGAGGGGACTGGTACCAAGAGAAGTTAGTGTGTATTAATTGTTTTGAAAAAAATCCTCCTTGATTACATGAGATGTGGCTATTTATAGCCTTCCAGCCGAGGTACATGAGATTACAGATCTACCCCTAAAAAGACTCTGTGATTATAGGGGTCACAGGGGCCTTTCGTTCCCCTACGCGTAGCCTTCGGTCTATGGCGGACCCTCCTGGTCTTGGCACATTCGGTCCATCGGTGCTCTCCTCCCTTCGCACTGTGCGGGATGCCCCAAGGCCAAGGGGCCCCGGACACCCTTCGGCGCCCACGAGATGGCCCCGGGGGTCTTCTCGCTCCTAGATCCATGATGCTTAGCAGCCTTTCGGTGGCCTTCGCGCCTCCTCCGAGGCCTCCCCGAAGGTATGCCTAGTGCCCTCCGGGAGCCCCTAGTCACGCCTCCAGTTGTCGGCCCTCGTGGGCCTCCTAGTGGCCTTCAGCGCCCTTCGAGGCTCTTTCAAAGGTGTGCTTGGTACCCTTGGGAGCTCTTGATCGCGCCTCCAGCTCAGCCCTCCTAGGCCTCTTGGTGGCCTTTGTGTGTCCTCCGGGGTCTCCCTGAAGGTATGTCTGGTGCTCTCCAAGGGCCCTAGTCGCGCCTTCGGTTGCCGGCCCTCGTGGGCCTCCTGGTGGCCTTCGCGCCCTGTGGGGCCTTCCCGAAGACGTGCTTAGTACCCTTAGGGGCCCTTTTCCACGCCATCAGTCCGTGGCCCTCGGGAGAGGGGGGCCTTCTTGCGATCTTCGCTGGATCGTTGGGGCTTGTGAGCCGCCCCTACAACACAAGATGTAATTGGAAATACTGTAGATGATAGCAATATCATAAGAAAGAATTGTGTATGTTTTATGTCGTTCAATCATATTATTACATAATGATTGGTTTCTTCAGGACTCATATGTACTTGTACGTTAGAAACAAAGTACGGAGATTAGGGACGGTTTCCTCCTAAGTTACAAACAGAGTACGAAGATTAGAAACAATTTCCCGAGTTACATTATTATAGCTGTTAAGCTACTAGGTAATGGTAACAGAATGCTAGGTAATCCTTCTATATAAAAGGAGGCTAGATTGGGGCTCAGCCAGGGCGTCCACGTCGCCCCCTTTCCTGCCCGTCGGATGCTGCCTCGCGTTGCTGCCGCCGTTGGATTGCGTCTGTCGTTGCGTTCACACACGCGGTGCCCGGTGCGTGTGTTCACACGTCTGGTCTTCTGCGCAGTGCGTGTGCCTGTTGCCTTGCTTCTCATGCCCACTGCCTCACTTCCCATCGCCATTTTCTGCTTTTTCCTCTCATCGTGCATCCACTCTTCTTTTTCCTCGCATGTCTCGTCTCTCTCGCTTCCTTCTCGCTCTCGTCGCCCATTTGCGTTCTTCGTTTCTGTCACCGCCGCTGCTCGTTCGCCTTTTTTATTTTGTTCGGTTCCTTTAGCCACTGTTGTGTATCGTCTTGCTGATGGTCCTGTGTTGGTCAGTGCTTCATTCGTTTGTCTCTTCCTTATGGAGAGGGGGGTTTCTTTTGTAGATCTATGTATGTTGGGTTCTTCCCGGGGTTCTTCTTCTCATGTTTCGTTCAGATCCCGTCTGCTTGGCTACTATTGGGTGCTTTCCCCATGGTTTCCGCGCTTTCATGTTGCCTCCTGCTTCGTATGCGTGTCTTTCGTTCTCCGTTGCTTGCTTCCCGTCGTGATGCCCTCTACCTCGCATGTTCTCTCTTTTTGGCCTAGATCAGATTTCGTTTTGTCGCCCCTTCATTCTTTTATTACTATTGGGGTGTTTCCCCTTGGCTTGTTTCCTCTGCCTCTTCCCTCGCTTTTTTGGGTTCATTTCTTGTTTTTTACACTCTCTTCGTTCGGCTACTGTTGGTTGTGCTTCCATGTTTCTCTGTTGTCTCATCCTGTTGGTTCGTGTTTCGTTTTCGCATATTTGGTTCTCTGTTGTTTTCCTATCATCGTGGTGTCCTCTCCCTCTTCCCTTTTCTTTTTGGGGGTCGAATTTTTTGTTGGCCTGTGTGCCATGCGATCATTCGGCTACTGTCGTTTTCACGTGTTTGGTTCTCTCCTGGCCTATTGCTTTTTCTGTTGACTTGTTTTCTTGTTGAGGTGATGTCCTATATCTCTTTCCTTTCCTTTCTTTGGGTTTCATTTGCCGCTTTTGCTTGCTGTCGTGGTTGCTTGCCGCTTTTGTCTTGTCGGCTTGCTTCCAATCTCAAATCCTATGAATGCGCCCAAGAATCCGAATTAGATCCATCCCACACAATCGGCGATATCCCTCGCCTCGCTCCAAGATCTCGCCCTCGGTAAGGTACGAATCCCGTTATCCTTATTTGATGTTCCAAATCTTTGTTGTCTCACATTTCTTCATTATTGATCCCAGTCTGTTGATCTTTTCCATGGCGCTCCGGGAGGATGGCCCATTCGTGGCCATCATGAGCGCCACCGACGTGGTGGGGCAAAAGTTCCTACACATCATTTCTGCTCACGACTTCCCCTACAGCAGCCTCTGCCTGCTCGCCAGCGAGTGCTACGCCAGCAAGCGCATCTCCTTCGAGGACCGCCAGTACAACGTACAGGACCTCGCCGCACCCGGGCATTCGAAGGGCTGGACATCGCGCTCTTCAACGTGACACTGATTATTGGTCCATTTGCAGGTAAGACACCAGCCAGAGATGTTGCATTGAATGCCATACAGCCTCCACTACTTGATATTGGCATTGGAAGGGCTACAGGAATTATGTGGAATATCACTGGAGGGAATGATTTAACCTTAATGGAGGTATTTCTTATCTGTACTTTTCTTCATATAAATGATCTATAGTTTGATAGAGTTGTGAAAGCTATACATGTTGGATAACTGTGTGAGCTATACGTTGAACTGGATCCTCTGGTGTTCTTGATTTACTTTCACGTGAATGCAGCAACTGAAGTGATATATGATCTTGTTGATCCTACTGCAAATCTAATTTTGGCTCTGTTATAGACCCATCATACTCTGGTCAAGTAAGTTAACAAAGCATTTGTTTGTTTTTTTCTGCAAAAACAAGTTGCGTTGCAGAACCTTGCTGCATCCATGATAACAAAGGGATAGAGACTTCTATGATTTTGGTCACTCGGCTATATTATAGAACATTCATATTCACATTGTAAATTTGTAATGATGATTATTGCACATGTCAATAACACATTATGTTCACTCAGGTGAGCACAACCTTGATTGCAACCGGTTCCCATTTAAGCAAAAGAAGTTGCTCATGTGAGAATGGGGGTCAATCTACCATATTGTCTAGAGTGGCATTCTTTGAAGTTTCCATTTAAGCAAAAGAAGCTGCTCAGGTGAGAATTGGTGTCAATCTGCCATAATGTCTAGAGTGGCATGCTTTGAAGCTTTTGCAAAGTTGTTCCCTGGTTTTAGCTATGAGTGCACCCACTGTTTGTGTTAGTTATTGCCTCTCAATACACTTAAGGATACTTTATGATGATTTTTATCAATCATGAGTGGCGAGAGTATGACATGGCAAAATTATCCTTGATGTTATGTCATTTGCATCCTTCATATAAAATGGTAAGTGGTACTAGCATTAATGTCATTATTACCCTTTTTAACATTTCTGTAATTAAACATTTGTAAAAAAAACTCAAAAGTGACAATAGATTGATAGGAGTTGTGATGGGGACAAACAATGGTATCACTAGCATGCTCAAGAGAAAATTTCAATAAGAGATGGCTTTGCTACATCTGCAGTACTATATGATATCTCCTTCTAGACCATGCAACATTAATAATTTAGAAAATACTAGGTATGGCAAAAAAAAAAAAAAACTGGTGTGCACCAGAAACTTGTTGGAATTTTGTTTCCTCTTCGTATAGATGTAGCTACGCAATGGTGCTTTTGTAATGTACTATACATCCCTGATACATACTAAGACCTCAATGTTGATGTTGTTTGGCATCCAGATTAACACCTATAGGCCATAGTATTGTTTGGAGATTAGAACTCAGGGTACATCAATTCAGCACATGTTAGGCTTTAATACAAATGCAGTACTAATTTATTGTTTCATTCTACTTGCAGTCGTTGTCAGTACCCTGCTAATACAGTGATATGTCACACTCTATTTGAACATGTTTATAGCCCCTTCTTACAGATTACATTTTCTTTGCCTTTATCATTGGCTCTCATGATTGCCTCAGAAACTTGTCTCCCTCAGCAATCCTTTTGGTAATGCACTGCAACTCATAGTTTCAGTATAGATTGCATCATCTCATGTTGCTTTACTTGCTTTTTTATCTTTTTGTTTGTAGATGGACTAGGGCTGACGCGTACCTAATTGTGTTGCAGCTTCTCGAGCTATTTTGATTGGTGTTGTGACTGGATCTGTTTGTACAAAAGATTCCTTCTAGAAAATTATATTATATGTTATATAATCCTTATTTGTTGTTTAAGATGAATCTTAAGGTTATGATAGCAAAGGCACTAAATCACTATCATGCGTGTTTTAATTGATGCTTTTCTGTGAAAATTTGTACAACCTTTTCTAGTTTATAGAAAAGATACTCCGCGGGGCCACAACCTATAGACATATATTAGAGCCAACTTTTTGTTGAGAGTTTAGGCTCTTGGTGGAGAGTTCAGAGTTGAGAAAAAAAAGGTCAAATGTGATTTATTTCGTTCATGCATTTATTTTGTTATATATATAGTACGTTCCTTCAGTAATTGCATATTAGATAAGTGATTATTTTCTTCTTTCGCACAATAATTAATTTACTTTCTTCTACTACAGCAATTCATTACAAACTTATAATTTATCCTTCTCTTCGCACATGTATGTGGTTTTCTGTGCAGAGATAATCTCTCTATTTGGTTCAACTGAGGATTTGGATATGAGTTAAATGGTCACTGCTTTACCAGACCAATATAAGAACCTTCTTTTACTGTGCTCATGCAATTGTGCAGATTTTTTGATACATGTATAATTTTTTGTTAGTGCTCGTGCATTTATGGAATATAGACATTATATACAATTTTTATTTCTACTGAATCATACTGTAAGGAAATGAAGAGTACATACTTTTTTGCTATTTATGGTGTCATTTTCTTTTTTGTTTCATCAAGGAATCTTATGTACAATTTAAAATCCAACTCACCTGCTCCCTCCCTATTATCATTTTTTGCATGCAATATCCTGGTGCACTTGGATGAACAATACGAGGCCTGCCAAGGGTTTGAAGGCAGCGACGAGATCTTTGTGAGCAAGTTGTCAATCATGATATTCTATTGCTTAATCATTTTAGTTTGCCTTTTCAGATTTCGTTTAGCAACAACCAAAGCACGTTTTATTTCATTTTGTGAGGGGCATACCTCGTCGGGATCGCTGAAGAACTCGTCGTCGTTGGAGGAGTCGATGTTGTGGCTGTCCTTGGCCATGAAGCATATGCCGGTGAAGTCCTGGGCCTTCTTCTTGCCATGGGAATCATCATCGTTGTCATCCGTCCCTGAGTCCACATCGCTCATATCAACATTCTCAAGAGCGGCAAGAACCTGGTTGACGAACTTCCTGTAGTTGGGCTTCTTGGCTTTCGCATCCCGAGCTTGAGAACGCCTCCGGAAGTCCTTCTCCTCCTTACCCTTCAGCTTAGGGCATTTAGCCCAAATGTGGTTTGGCTCACCAAACTCAAAGCAGGTAACAGGGCCACCTCTCGTTCTGCTCCTCACCTTGTTGTAGGCTCTCGTAAATTTTGTGGATAGGAGGGCTAAGTCATCCTCAGGTAGCTTCTCTAGCTACTCATCGCTCAAAGAGTGTAAAGCAGACAATGAAAATCCAGATGAGCCAAAATCCAAAGTAACAGAAGAACTACCCTTAGATGGGTCAACCACTAAAGCCATCGACTCTGTCTTGGGGAGACGCGAGATGAAGTCAATCTCATGCGTCTTCAACCTTGAGTAGAACTTATCCATAGTAAGCTCACTCATAATAGTGTTGTCATTGATGGAAGTGATTTTCATCCCCCAGACTTTCACATCAAGAGCACCCAAGAGCTGACGTGCATTTTCAGATTTAGTAGACACAAGATCCACAGCACGTAAGTCATGAAGGATTTTTGAGAATCTTCTCCACAATTCATCCAAAGATTCACCGGGCCTTTGTTCGATCTTTGAGTATTCTTTCTTGAGTTGGTTCTGTCTCACTTCCTTGATCTCAGTAGAGCCCTCGTGGTAATCACAGAGGGTCTTCTAGATCTCATGAGCAGACCTCAAATGAGCGACACGCTCAAACTCAGATCGACTAAGCCCTTGAATCAAGAAGTTTCGAGCCTTGCTATTTGCCTCCACATCTGGAGTGATCACATCGTCATTGGCTGGCACAACATAAGGATTTTTGACCTTAAGCCAAATTGCATACCCTTGAGCCTCGATGTAGGCATGCATGCGAGCCTTCCAATAAGCAAAATCGACTCCATCGAACACAGGTGGTTTGGTTGAATACTTGTCAGTCGCCATGGCTCCAAAGACTGGTTAAGATCTATGAGAAGAGCTAACCGTGCTCTGATACCAATTGTAGGACCGAAAAGGCGCTTAGAGGGGGGTGAATAGGAGCATGTCTAATTTTTCACCTTGATTAGATTCAACACCAATATCACTCCATTAGCTATGGAAGCTATGAAGATCAACATACAAGTACTGCAAAAGACTTGTGTTGAATTCAATCTACCCCAAAGCAAAAGACCAAACCACAAGGCTCAAATCCTACGGGCGGTCAGACCGATGGCAAAAGGGCGGTCGGACCAGAGGTCGGTCTGACCGATGGCAAACTCGCGGTCTGACCGCTAGGCGATCTGACCGGACCTAATGATGAACAGCGCAGATCAGCCCGAAAACCGAAACTCAAATCGATCTAACTTTTGATCTACACGACCAAACTCCACCAAACTTGAGACACACCTTCTCTAAGATATTAGGAACCTATTTCAATCAAAGATCGTGAAGATCCATGCCAAAGTTCCTATCTTTTTCAGTTTGAACGAAGGGTGCTCAAAAACCGAGTCAAAATTGAAATATGATCTAAAGACTTGCTCGTGGGTGATTGATGATCAAGATGATCCTAGATGTATTCCCACATGTCACTGCAAGCTAGATCACAGCAAGAAATCAATAGAAAACTCGTGGATCAAAGAATGACTCTAAATCACCAAAATAGAGAGAAAGAACACAAGGAGACTCATCTTAGAGAAATCATGCATAGATTGATTTGAGATTGAGATGGTTTACAGCTACTCCATCCAGGAGGACAAGAGCTCAATCCATGAGCACACACTCAACTCAACTCTCTAGAGACCTAACCTCTCCCCTTTCTTTCTAAACCCTAAAACACACTAGGGTTTTTCCAAATAAAGTGCTTAAGGGTGCTGGACAGCAACCATCCCTATTTATAGTGGAGGCCTAGCTTCTACAGAAGTAAACTCTAATGGGCTCCCGTTAAGCCCACACACAAATGGGTCACACACGCACGTATTTTAAAGCACCGTCTTCAATTTTACTTGACCTAAACCGCTTCTCCTTGCATTGTCTTGCGCCGCGGTTTAGCTAAAGGTCACCGATGCGGTATTTAGGTAAAATTACCAAAATACCCCTTCTCGATCCTTCTCCGAAGACCGAATCCGAACTTGGTGAAGCAATAAATGCGCTTGGCGCGTGTAGGTTGATCAACGGCTCTCATCATGTCGGCAAGTCTCTCCCGATTCGGCTCCTTGAAACCACCATGGCACTTGCACCGACCCCGCCGCTTGATCCAACTCCGTCGCACCAATCGCCTGATTCGGTCACCTTTGTCAATTTGTGCCATGCTTGAATCCATTGACCTCACCCGGCATTCTCGATCGTTCTGAACCTCAGCTCTCCAAGCTTAGTCCCGATCATCCTCGCCGTTGACCGCCGTTGACCTCCAAGCAACCTGCCCAATAATAGACAAAGAAATCGATTCCGAGAACAAGTTCTTCACAACTTGACCCACGTTAGTGAAAACATGCATTTTGTAACACATATGCACTGAAGCCCATGAACTTGACCTAACCCAGCAATCATCACCGCCGATTGGCCGATGAATAGCACAAAATCGGTCAGACCGCCATTCAATGGCCGGTCTGACCGCAGGCCGATCTGACTGTGCCTTGAACGCCGGTTTGACCGCACTTGACCTGACAGCCTTTCAACCTTTGACGAAAACGCGTGAATCGACAAACCAATAACGCCATTGCCAATTGTAACATCATCCTAAGATCATGAGCATATCCCCATGATATCCACAGTACTCCAGCTAACTCTTTCCAGACTAAGTTACAGTCCATTTAAGTAGCTGTTTATGCTTGGTTATAGTTCACTGTTTGCTATTCATTCTCATTTTCCCCCATCTCACTTAATGATAGATACAACACACGTCATTGTAACAATGTTGCTTCTGTACTTACATCTATTAGCTTTATCTCCATAGGTTCTATCCCCAGCATTTTTTTTCTCCTTATCACAGTCGTATTTTTCAACTTCGCACGCCAAGGCGCGCGAGGGTTTCTAGTTACAATAAAAGACGTACCATTGAGATGGAGCTGCACGTCTCGCAACTTTGGCTACTCCATGTGCGACATTGGTGACTTAATCGATGGTTTTGTTTAAAGAGCACTGGTTCCAATAGCATAAAAGCTATAAATACACATACAAAACGTAGGATGATTGCAGTGTACCCAAGGAAAAAAAACCGAATGGTTTTGTGCCCAGAACAACAACTCTAGAGAAGTCATTGTGATGATCTACGTCTTGGATTGTTGATGCTGAAATTTTTTGGCCCTTAGAAACCGATTTTTTTTGAAATAATATTAATTTAAAATATAATTACAAAAATAAATAGTCAAAAAATCGCAAAACTAGGTGCTTGTCGCCAATTGGAATGGCAACAGGCTCCTGTCGCCATTCCAATTGGCGATAGGGACATGTACATTGGCGACTCAACAGTACAAAGAGGTCCCTGTCGCTAGTTGAATTGGCGACAGGTCCATGTCGCCATTCCAACTGGTGATAGGGACCTGTCGTAAGTCCTTCCACGACTACTCCATAGTCGTAAGTCTTTCTACGACTATGTCTTGATCGTAAGCTCTTTTACGATCAGTTTATGGTCGTAAGCTATTCTACAACCACCACCTGGTTGTAAGCTTTTTTACGACCAGTCTCTAGTCGATGTAGCTTACAGACATGTGGGCCTAATCGACCAGGAAATCTTCCGCACCATATTTAAAGATATGGGCAGTAAACTATGCTATTATTCTCTGAAATAATAGCACGATTTCACTCCCTATGATGATTATAACTGCCTCGCGACGTGGGAACATTACTACTCCCACAATGACCTCTAGTAACGGCTTCATAATCTGGAACATTAAGATGCCCTTTAGACTGGAAAAATAGCAGCACACTCCGAGTACTATAAAAGACAGAATCATCAGAAGGATCAGAGGAAAAAAAAGATCAAGGGCACAAGGCGCATTATTCTAGTCTTGCACTTGATATTGTAATCTAGCATACTCAATACATGCACACAGGAGTAGGGTTGTTATTCTCTCAGGAGAAGGCCCGAACCTGTATAAAAATCCCCGTGTCGTCTCTCTCTGTGTGATTTGAGCCTAGGGGAACCCCCAAATCAAACAATCTTAACTCAAGTTCGGTTCTAAAACACCGATAGTTAGCGCCGACCGTGGGGAGTCTCGAGTCACCAGCTTTCTTTGCTCTTTTCCAACTCTAATACTCTCATGGTAGGAGAGTAGAACGAGGAGAACTGGTTCGATTTGGCCGATTACGTAGATATCGACATGGATGGCGGTTTCGACCACGAGTTGAGTACTGCATCATCCGATGGTGACGTCGCCCCTGGAGATCATTCTCCAGGAGACCATACCATCGATGGAGTTGAGGAGGGATCCTTATCCCCCACAACAATACGTCCAAATGAGGAACCAGCTTCCTCAGAGGGCAAGGATCCATCCGACCACAATGAGGGCTGTCCTAAGGCAGGCTCAGAGCATAGCGAGGGTTTTCCCTCCAAATGTTCAAGTATATCTGAGGTAGTCTGACCTGGCACGGCAAGTCTTGGAGGTCATAATTCCGGACCTACATTAGCATCTGGTGGTCCTCTCCCTTCAGTTAACCCAGCCAAGGATGCAATCAAACACGCTTCTCTTGCGAGTTCGACCATCCCAACGCAGGGCTCACCTATGGACGGAAGCGGCTATAACCCGAAATTCCCCTTCCTAGAGGGGTTTACTCCAAGTCGCCAGATGGTGTCATTCGACTACTCCTCAAGCGAGGAGGCCTCAAGCGCAAGTGGAGGTCATCGACGGGAGGTCTTCATCCTTCCCTCAGGTAGCAATAACTCTCATAGAGGCAGGGCTGAGGACGCATGCGCGACGATCATACCCTACGACCGCTCGTGGCAATAGAAAGGACACCTCCGGCGATGAACAGAGACAATACTCTGATGAGCATGCAGGAAATCCTCGAGATCATCACACTTCACTGAGGCAAGCTCAAGGATCAGGTATGGAGAATTCTGAAACAACCCGACGGAAATGAATTGTAGCTCAGAGAAATTTGCCTGGGCGCGCTCAATACCAGTTAGAAGAAGTTTAAGAACTTCAACATATCAATGATCTGCTCGAGAACCCATCTCGAGAACTCGCCCGAGCGCCTGGCTACGACTTCTTCGCCGAAGAGATCGCACGAAGGCTACGGAGTACGATGAGCAAACTCGAGCGTCCTTACGGCTCCGTCAGCTTCCAATCGTTCGAATAACTCACTGCATGGAGATCGTCGCAAATCGCATCGTTCCCCAAATCGGAAAAGGGTTCCACGAACGCTTGATGATCAAAAAGCTCATAGGAGAGGTGATCATTCGCCACTCCGACCCAGAGGTCTGCAACAACAGACAAGATACGTGGAGTATTACCCTCGTAGGATCGAGACTTATCATAAGTCAGAATCACCCATTGCTGGGTATTGTCGTGAACGATCGCCTGGCGACATCAACCCCTCTTTCTTGCGAAGAAGGCGTTACGATGTGATTACCGGATGCCGGGCATTCTCATCTGACCTCCGAGCAGTTCACTGGCCGCCGTAGTTTCGACCAGGGAACAAGGAGAAGTTTTATGGGTCTCAAAATCCCATCGAAGTTTCTTCAGATCTACACAACCGCTGTCCGAGCAGCAGGAGGAGGAGAGCGCGTCATGACGAATTACCTTCCGACTATGCTCGAAGGGTCCGCTCGATCATGGTTGTTAAACCAACCGATCGAGTTGATCTACCCGTGGCAACACCACTGTGACCTTCTACTAGCCAATTTCTAGGGCACCAATCATCACCCAGAGAAGGAGGACGACCTGCACAGGATAAGACAAAACGACCACGAAACATTACGCCAATTCATCAGGCGTTCCAGTCAGGTTCGCAATTCAATTCTTGAGGTTTCTGACTCATCTGTTATCAGTGCCTTCAAGCAGGGAGTCCGCAGCAGAAGAATCACAGAGGACATCACTTTGAATCCTCCGACTCGTCATTTGAACTCTTCGAGATGGTCGATCGAAGATGCCGATCGTCTTTGAAGCGGTGAGTGGACCAAAATTATTGATCGAGATGATAAGCATCCTCAAGAGGCCGATGAATGTAGCAAGAAGAAGGACAAAAAGGCCAAGAAATCCAAGAACAAGGCGAAGGGCCAAAAGCCTCAAGCTAATGGTTCTAAGGAGGTCCTAGCCGTAAACGATAAGGAACCATAAAGTTCCAAACAATACTCCGATCGAGGCAAAGCTAAGTGCCCTGAACGGAAGAATGACAAGCCTAGGTGGTGCCCTTTCCATTAAAAAAAGGACATAACCTTTGCAACTGTCGAGTTTTCCAATAAAAACTCGAGGACTACTACAACGACAAAGGACCACTTCCTACCCTCTAAGAGGTAGGACAAACTAGTGGTCATACATAGTCGGACGACAACGAGGAGATGTCGTTTCAAGATCCCGAGCACACCATCGAGCACATCTTTGGGGGATCATCGGCATACGAGTCAAAGCGACAGCTTAAGGCAGTCGAACGCAAGGTAAACTCCATTGACCCTCCTCTTGTCAATAAGTTACCAAAGTGGTCGAAAGTCACTATCTCTTTTGAGAAGATTGACTGCCCGATCCCTTCCACTCGACCAGGTCGCTTTCCGATCGTGGTCGAACCTACCATCAACAACTGTCGAGTAAATCGAGTATTGATTGATGGTGGTAGCTTGTTAAACATTTTGTTTACAAGTACCCTAGACGAGATGCAAGTACCCAGGACCAAGGTAAGACCGATATGATACTCTTTCCATGGTATCGTACCAAGGTCTTCGGCCAAACCCATTGGTCAAGTTTATCTTCCTTTAACATTTGGTTCACCAAGTAATTTCAGGACGGAGAAGATCTCCTTTGATGCGGTCGATTTCGATACGGCATATAACGCCATACTCGGATGACCAACTTTAGCAAAATTCTTAATGGCAACTCATTATGGGTATCAATGTCTTAAGATGCCAGGTCCCAAAGGAGTAATCACAATTCACTGTGATAAGAAGATGGTGCACACGTGTGACCGTCGATCGCTCGAGATGGTTGGTCAGATGCCAACTCGGGAAGAAAAAGGGCAGCCTTCGACCAAGCAGTCGAAGCCTAAAGTTGCACCTAAGCTGAACGACCAAGTCAGAGAGGTTCCCCTGGATCCGGAGGAGCTCTCGAAGACTGTTCGCATCTGGGATACTTCCGACCCCAAATAGGAAGGCGCCCTCATTACTTTCCTCCGGGCAAACGCAAATGTCTTCACGTGGCAAGCATTTGACATGCTCAGAGTCCCCAGGGAAGTAATCGAGCATATGCTAGCTCTACGGCCTGACAAAGTACCCGTAAAACAAAAAAAATACGGAGATTTGCCTCTGATCGACGAGATGCAATAAGGTCAGAATTGGACAAGCTACTTAAAGCAGGCCTTATAAGAGAAGTCGACCACCCAGAGTGGTTGGCCAACCCTGTAATGGTTAGGAAGTCTAACAGCAAGTGGCGAATGTGTGTAGACTTCACTGATCTTAATAAAGCTTGTCCAAAAGATGATTTCCCTTTACCTCGTGTCGATTAGTTGGTTGACTCTACTGTTGGTTGCGAAACATTAAGTTTTCTAGATGCATATTCTGACTACCATCAAATTAATATGTGTCTAGAAGATGAAGAAAAGACCGCGTTTATTACTCCATTTGGTATATTTTGTTATGTCAAAATGCCATTTGGTCTAAAAATTGCTGGCGCTTCTTTTCAACGCTTCATGCAATCGAGTTTTTCACCTCAGCTAGACCAAAATTTGGAAGCCTATATTGACGATCTAGGCGCAAAAAGCATCAAACGGCTTGATCATGTTTCAGGCTTGCAGGAGACATTCGACAACCTCAGAAAATACCGTTTGAAACTCAATCCTGAGAAGTGTGTGTTTAGAGTCTCTTCGGGCAAATTGCTTGGATTCCTGGTCTCTGTACGAGGGATTGAAGCAAACCCCGAAAAGATAAAGGCCATCGTGCAAATGTGCCCTCCAACCACGAACAAAGAAGTCCAAAAACTCACAGGGTGTATAGCGGCTTTAAGTCGTTTCATCGCACGACTGGGAGAAAAAGGACTACTTTTCTTCAAACTTCTAAGGAAGCATGAAGGTTTCGAGTGGTCGGAGGAGGCAAACGCTGCATTTGAGGATGCCAAGAGATATCTTACGAGTGCTCCTATTTTGGTTTCCTCGAAACCAGAAGAGACGCTCTTAATTTATCTAGCTGCCACGTCATAGGCAGTGAGCGCAGTACTGGTCATAGAGCGTGAAAACATCCAATGACCAGTCTACTACGTAAGCGAAGTTTTGCACGGGCCTAAGGAGCGTTACCCTCAGGTCCAAAAAACTTCTATATGCCCTTCTCATGTCTTCGAGGAAAATACGGCATTATTTTTAGGCACACAAGATAATTGTGCCGTCTGAGTTTCCCTTAGGAGTGATCCTCCAGAATAGGGAAGCAGCGGGACGTATGTCTAAATGGTCAGTAGAACTTGGGGAGTTCGACCTCTATTTCATGTCCCAAACGGCCATTAAATCCCAGATCTTGGTAGACTTTGTCGACAAATGGACAAATCCTGAACCTGTTCAGGATCCCCTGTGCCATTCCCAAGACCAGTGAACGATGTACTTTGACGGGTCACTTACTTTATGTGGCTCGGGGGCTGGGGTGATCCTGGAATCTCCTAACGGAGAGACCTTAAAGTATGCCATTCAATTTAACTTTTAGGCTACTAACATTGTGGCAGAATACGAAGGTTTGCTAGCTGGTATATGAGCTGCGAAAGCACTCGCGATTCGACGACTACTCGTGAGAAGAGACTCTCAACTAGTCGTGAATCAAGTCGAAAAAGAGTACCAGTGCTCTAATCCGACTATGTATCGGTACTTATCGAAGGTTCGAAAGCTTGAAAAGCATTTTTTTTTGGTTTCGAGGTACAATTCATCCCTCGAAAGGATAATTTTCTCGCAGACCAGCTTGCTCGAATAGCTTCTTCCTGATCGCAAGTACCAAAAAGAGTATTCCTAGAACAACTCTAGAAGCCGTCTTTGGTTGAAACACCAGAGACACCTCTTTTTGAGACAACCTCTCTAGAATACAAAGATACCTGGATGCATCCCATCTATGAGTATCTTCAGACGGGTTCCGAACCCGATGATGATCTCGAGGCAGATCGTTTATCCCAAAAGGCCAAAATGTATACTTTGGTCGAAGTCCTCTACAAACGAGGCACTCAAGGGGTACTCATGCGATGTATATCGCAGAAAGAAGGACTAAACCTCCTTCACGACATATACGGGGGCATCTGTGGAACTCATGCTTCCTACAGAACGTTGATCGGAAAAGCCTTTTGACAAGGATTTTACTGGCCAACAGCTCTCTACGATGCTAAAGAGTTGGTTAAAAAAATATGTACAATACCAGTTTAATAGCAGGCAAATACACCAACCGCTTAGGTATTACAAACAATCCCTCTATCTTGGCCTTTTGCGACCTGGGGTCTTGACATCCTAGGACCATTCCCAAAGGCTCCAAGAGGTTTCGAGTTCCTTTTTGTGGCTATTGATACGTTCACAAAATGGATCAAAGCCGAACTTGTGACAGGGATAACAACAGAAGCAGCAAAACGATTCATGATGAGAAGCGTGATCACTCAGTTTGGGGTCCCAAGTAAAATAATCACAGATAATGGTAAACAATTTTCAATCGCAAAATTCCAAGAATTTTGCGACGAGTTGGGTACCAAGTTGTGTTACGCCTCTATTGCCCATCCCCAGAGCAATGGGGCAGTCGAACGAGCAAATAGCCAAATGATGCAGGGAATTTAAACTCGAGTTTTCGACCGGCTTGTTAAGCGCTCGGGGGCTTGGGTACAAAAATTACCCTCAGTACTATGGGCAGTTCGTTCTACTGTTAGTTGGGCTACAGGTGAAACACCTTTTTTCCTAGTTTTCGGTGCTGAGCCATGCTTCCTCCAGAACTTAAGATCAGGTCAACAAGGGTCGAGAGTTTCAACAACTCAGCCCAAGAACATTTTCGAGTGGATGACAGTAACCTACTCTAAGAGAAGAGGAATAAAGCCTTAATCCGCTCAGTAGTTTACCAGCAAGCCTTGCACAAATACTTTGATCATAAGGTCCAACCTCGCAGCCTTGCTGTAGGTGACTTGGTATTGAGGAAAATTCAATCCCAGTCTAATCGGAACAAACTTTCTCCCAAGTGGGAAGGTCCTTACACAGTGGTCGAAGTTGTGCGACCAAGTTCGGTATGACTGGCAATGGAAGACGGCCAAATTCTCTCCAATTCTTGGAACATCAACCAGTTACATAAATTCTATGTGTAATGGACCAACACTACAATAAAGCTTCAGGTTCTTTTCATCTTTATTGTCGTATTTTGAGTAGTGCTTTGACAATTTTTTCAACCATACCCTGGTCGAAGGTTCGCCTACAACCAGTTCCTAGTCGTTAGCTTTTCTACAACAATACACTGGTCGTAAGACATTCTACAACCAGTACCCAGTTCATTTTTACACTAGTCAAAAGGATGGTAACATTACCTAGTCGAAGCCTTTCCTCTTTGCACGTGGTCCCGCCCACTAGAAGGAACTTCCTAGTGTCGACTCGTTACTCCCTTTTTGCTGCCAACACAAAGAGCTTGGGTTTAAAACATGGTCGAAATAATGTCAAGCCGACTCTTAGTACCTTAGTTTATTTATTCATTAATTTCTGAAAAATAAATTAAGCCGAGTACACTTTTCAAATTTGCTCGACTACTTTTGGTAAACTCGCTTCGTTTTAACTGGTCGGAGGAAGTTGCAACACCTAGTCGAAGACTTTCTTCTCTGCACGTGGTCCCGCCCACTAGAAGGAACTTCCTAGCGTCGTCTTGTTTCTAACTCTTGCTACCAGAGCGAACCTACCGAGTGCACTAGAAAGAGTTGAACGAATTTTTAAAAGGCACTCCAGACGTTTATCTAACTCAAGTTGACTGTTCTTTATTTGATTAATTTGGCCGGAGATAGTAACATCACCTAGTCGAAACCTTTCCTCTCTGCACGTGGTCCTACCCACTAGAAGGAACTTCCTAGTGTCGACTCGTTCCTACTCTTTCGACTAGTGCATGATAATCGTGATCGATAAAACTATAAGTAAGCTAAACCTCTCTTTTTTAGAAAATCCATTTCACACTATTTACTTGGTTTATCTAAATAAACCAAGCAAATAGTCGGGGTTTAGGATAAAGTTATTAATTTGACTTCAATTCTTAGTCTTGCACTTTTTCTATTCATTATCTTATGAGTTACTGACCACTCAACAAGATGATTTGCAGGAAGAAGAAATAATTTTATATATATCAACAGCAAAAAAAAATTATCTTTACAGGATCTAAGTACAGACTATTCTAAAAAGGGGGATCTTATTTGCATATCCTCTGTGACTTCCTCGATGATCGGCTGCATCTCCGCCATTAACCGCTCCGCTTCTGCTTCAGAGCAGTCAAAGTTGTCTATGACGGGTTTTAGATTAAGGCTGGGGTCATGAGCTTTAAGTTTTGCCAAAGCAAAACTTATTCCCTCTTTAACCGTCTCCTTTATCGCATCGACTTGGTTCGTCTTTAGAGTAGTCACCAACTCATGCAAAGTTCCGACTTGGTCACCAATGGCACTCGAATGGGCAATCATCGTGTCTTCACGAGGAGTGATTCCCTTAGCATGAAGCCCACCAAGTACATTGTTCAGAAGAGAAATGTTGTCTTGGAGGTTGACCTTCAAGGACTTCATCTCCTCCTGACTGCGAGTCGAAGCCTCACGAAGTTATTTTATTTCGACTGCTTGCTCTGAAAAGAATAAGATCAATCAAATAAAATGACCTCAAAAGGAAAATAAAACTGATCACAGGTAAAGATTTGCTTACCAGCTAGTCAAGAATCCAACTTCTTGACTTCCTCCTAGTCAGAGGCAGCGTTCTTTATATGGCGCTCCTCCCACGATTGAACCTCTTGGTCTTTTTCTTGGGCGATACGGGTAATCTTGTTAAGAGCCAAGGTCTTTTCTTTGACCTCGGTTTCAAGCTTCCCCACTTCGACCTCTTTTTCTGAAAAAGAATAAGAGTTAGAAAAAAAAGGTCATAAGCGGTTTTAAGTTCAGCACTTACTGTTTATTTGTCCCTACAACATTTGGATTACAAAGTTTGCTTCCTAAAGCTTATTCAGGAGGTCTTTATTCTTCTCACTTAGCTTTTTTGACTCGGCTTTCTCAAAGTCGAGCGAATCAGCTAAGGTTTTCTCATCGCTCTTAAACCTACAGAGGAAAAGAGTAAACATCAGCATACAACAAGCGGTCGTAAGTTCTTCTACGCCCGAAACCTTCTCGTAAGTTTTTATACGACAACACCCTGATCGTAAGTCCTCCTACGATCAGAACCTAGTCGTAAGTCTTCCTACGATATTACCTGGTCGTAAGTTTTTCTATCACTAGTACCTAGTCGTAAGATCTTCTACGACAACCCCCCGTAAGCACTGTATAAGTGGTCGAAACATAGAACGACTACGAATACCAGTTACTTACCATCTCTCTGCTTGCTCGCAGAGCATCACCTTCTCCTGTCGGAGCTGGACAAGTTGTCTGTTGTACTCAACATCAATAACAACTTGTTCCAAGGCCTTTTGCATAAAGAAAGACAGTAAGAAGCGAGAAAATACATATATGTGAATACCAAACATCAGGTACTTACATTCATAGTCGTTCGAGCAAAAGAAGATACTACCGTCGTAGGGTTCTTCAGCTCGTTGATCTCTTGAACTTGGTCCCACCACACCTTTTCGAGACGCTCGTCGTTGAAAACGTCCCCCCTGTTGGGAATGTCCTTAGGGTGAGGAACATGAATGCGAGATCTAAACGCGTGAGACCCTATGACGGTAGCAAGAACGAAGAATCCGAAGGAGTGGTCGAAGAATTCTGACCCTTCTTCTTCTTCGGAGGTGGCGGCATCAGAGGCTTGACCTTGGGGGCTAGGAGGATCATCCACGACGATTTCCTTCCCAGTCTCGGTGATCGAGAGCTTCACACCCATGACCAGATGCCTCCGCCGCTACCTCTTCCATTTTCGCTTCTGGCTCCACAACCACCCTAGTGGTCGTAGCCACTTTAGCAAAAACGACACCTTCCACCACTCGGATGGCGGACAATCCTTCGACCACCGCCACAGTCATTTCTCCAACTGCCGGAGAGGTGGCAGTGGATTTCTTGGCAGGAACATCCTTGATGGCTAAAGGAGCCGGGCTAAGATTATAAAAAGGGAAACGCGTTACATGGTAAAAAGCAAAAGGTAAAAGCTGTTCTTACACTTTTGTCTTTCTACATACCTTCGTGTGCTGGACTTGATCTTGAATTTGGAAGAAACCTTCCCTAAGGAAGATTTCTTTGACTTTTTCTCAACCACGTCTGGTCGAGACTCGAGTTGAGGAATGGCCACAACCACGTTTGGTCATGGGTCTTGAACGAGCACGACTGCTCCTTGAGCCTCCTGGCTCTCCAAATGGTCGAGACCTGTCTCGACCACCTTGGGGGCAGCACTGCTCTTCACAAAAGACATAAAACTTTTCCAGTTCTCCTTTTTTAGTTGCTTGACAAAGCCACGAGAGGACGAAACTGCGAAAGTCTTATTATCATAATAGAAGGGTTCCTTGGTCTTGGGGGCTTTGCGCTTGAGAGGCTCGAGCGCTTCGACCTTCGCAACCTCTGCTTTATGTGACCAAATCCTTGACAAATTTTGCGAAGGGCCTTGACCAATGGCGGAGCTCGAACTGCGTCTCCTTATCGGCGACTTGAGCAATGGCGCCCTTGGCGGGGAGAATCAAAGCGCTCTCTTTAGTGCCAACAACCATCAGAACGACCTCTGAGTCGTCCCGACGGTTCTCTATGCCTACTTTTTGCAAGAATCAGAAAAATAGATATTGCAAAACGGTCATAAGTTTTTCTACGACCATCACCATGTCGTAAGCTTTTCTACGACAACCCCACGGTCAGTGGCGTTTCTCGACGATGCACGATCGTAAGCCTTTCTACGGCCAGTACTCAGTCGTAAGTTCTTCTACGACTACAAAGTCATAAAGATGAAATCAGTTCTTGATTACCTTTAGACGCTCCACCTTGTCCTCTGGAGACAGGACCACCAGGATTTGAGGAACCGCCGTGTTCGATGGTGGAGGCTTCTCACAAATAAGCTTAACGAGCATCAACTTCCTCTTGTGAGAGGTCTGCAGGAATAAATAAAACTTCCAAAAGGCCAAAATCAAAATCAACAAGAAGAAGGCTAAAGCTAGAAGTTTACTCACCCTCCTCGTAGTCCCTGGTCAGGTCTTGCGGCCCCGAGTACCTCCACGTCGGATGAGCCCTCCTCTTCAAAGGCCTGATGCGGCGCGTAATGAAATCCTTCACCACGTGCCATCCGGTAAACCCTCTTCCTTCAAGTCTGCAATGGCTTGAATGAAGGGGGCAATTCAGCCGAGATCCTTGGGAGTCAAATCCCAGGAAGGGATCTTCTCGGTTAACTTCCCGGAGAAGGAGAGGCTGTCCTCATTGGTTATCTCCAAATAGAACCACTTCTTCTTCCACCCCGGCCACGACGACCGGGTAAATATCTGAATGTACTCCTTCGACTTCCCGTCGTAGAGCTTCAGACTGCAGCCACTAGCAACTCCAGTCAGCTTGGTCATTCCATAGAAGTGCTAGAACAACTCCAAGTCGGCCGGAATCCCCAAGTAGGCCTCGCACATTTACACGAACACACCCAACATCGTAATGGAATTGGGAACGAGGTTCACCAACTCCACCCGGAAGTGTTCAAGTACAAGTGTGAGGAAAGGGTGAGGAGACAATCGAAGGCCACACTCACAGAACGCCTATAAGACAGGGATTTGCCCAATCTCCACCGACAGCCAGTGCTGCCCAGTAGCCTCGTTCCACTGCACGAACTTCTTCTTCGAGATCTTCTCAGCGGCGACCAAAGCCTTTATCTTGGTCGCATCCATCTCCGATTCGGCCCACCGAGCAGCGGCTCCAATCATCTCTCTCAAGGATCGGAGATTTGGATTTGAAAAGATTGGAGGAAAAGGCTCAATTTGGTCGGCAGCGGAGAACTCAAAAGCTCGAACAGTAGGAACGATTTGGGAAAAAAGTAAAAACCCTAAATCTTACCCCCGGTAAGTATTTATAACCTCATGCCTGAGTTAAAGACGTGGCGACCCAGCGGCCGCCATCGCCGGGAAGCTGCTCTGCATGAGTCAGTGTGAGTCGATTGATTCTTAAATTTATGCGCCGAGAAAACCGAGCCTGTCTTCACACCTCAAGCGAAATTACCTTCTTGACCAAGTTTACTTCTGGTCAAAAGTAACAACAGTCGGAAAGAATTTGCTTCCGACCACGGTACTGCGCCTACTATGTGGTCGTAAGATCTCCTATGACCACCTTGTAAGTCATAAGTCCCTCTACAACCTTCTTGACCAAGTCAATTTATGGTCAAATGAAACACCAGTCGAAAAGTTTATCCTTCGACCACCTCTCTACGACCATCCACTGGTCATAAGATCATCTACTGCTCATCTCTCAAGTAAGTTATTTTCACTTGAAGCTGGGGAGCTAGATGACGAGGATATAATAATCCTTATTTAATTATTTATCTGTAATTCATATTATGGATAATAATGACGTCATATGGTTCTTGAGTATACCCCTTAATATTCATAAGGGAGAAGCTGGAGGTTGTAAGTTCTTCTACGACCACCCCATAGTCGTAAGTCCTTCCACAACTACCCCATAGTCGTAAGTCTTTCTACGACTATGCTTTGATCGTAAGCTCCTTTACGATCAATTTATGGTCGTAAGCTATTCTACGACCACTACCTAGTCGTAAGCTCTTCTACGACCAGTCTCTAGTCGATGTAGTTTACAAACATGTGGGCCTAATCGACTAGGGAATCTTCCGCACCATATTTAAAGATATGAGCAATAAACTACGTTGTTCTTCTCTGAAATAATAGCACGATTTAACTCCCTATCATGGTGATAACTGTCTCGCAACGTGGGAACGTTACTACTCCCACAATAACCTCTAGTAACGGCTCCATAATCTGGAACATTAAGGGGCCCTTTGGACTAGAAGAACAGCAACACACTCCGAGTACAATAAAAGGCAGAATCATCAGAAGGATCAGAGGAAAAAAAAAGATCAAGGGCACAAGGTGCATCATTCTAGTCTGGCTCTTGATATTGTAATCCAGCACACTCAATACATACACACAGGAGTAGGGTTGTTATTCTCTCAGGAGAAGGCCCGAACCTGTATAAAAATCCCCGTGTCGCCTCTCTCTATGTGATTTGAGCCTAGGGGAACCCCCGAATCAAAGAATCTTTACGTAAGTTCGGTTCTAAAACACCGATAGGGATTGATTTGCGTTATTTACAATCGGCGATCTTGCCCTAAGAAGACCAGAGCAGCGTACATGGGGCGCTGTGATGCGGTGGTTGTTCCACTCATTCGATACGGACCATGCTGTGTATGATCTGAGATTGAGTTGGCCCCCGAGCATCACAGATTCATAGGGCACATATTGGGAGTTAGTACAGCTGAAGGGAATAAGGTCATGGCAGTCATATGTACCCATGACGAGGGAGGAATGGTAGGATTTGGTCCTTCTGGCCCAGGCATATGCCAAGCCCACTCTTGCATCGGCGACTGAAGAAGAAGGGGGTGGTGATGCCGAAGAAGAAGTCAGGGACTCCACCATAGTGCGACGCACACAATAGCCGAAGGTTCAGGAGTACCTGATCATGTCGATGAAGACCCTGTGGAAGGAGCTCCTTCAGTCAGGCAAGCTAGTGGGCTTGTTGACGATGGTAAGGAGCTAGAAGCCCTAGTGCAAAGGATGGATCTCGAAGACCAGGACTACATGACATTGTCAAAAGATAAAGGATCCGACAACAAGGATGTTGTGGACCAACAGACGATTCCATCCGAGTGGAACATATACAAGTTCAAAAACCTCGTCGTTAACGAAGGTCCCGTGTGCCATGGGAGTACGACTAGAGCGAGGTCAGGCAAGGGGCTACGTACAAGTGCAAGGAGGTCGTGCAGGAGGCGATCAAAGTTTAGGCCTTGTCGATGTGACGTTCATTCACAATTGTAACACCCTGTTTTTCAAAGTCTTTTTGAATTTTCAAAAAAAAGAACCATTTGGCTTTGATGAGAATTCAAAGCTTAACCTGAGATTTTAAAGAGAGAGCTTTAAAGGACTAAATCAAACTTCAACTAAATCAGTTCGGTTTCTGTTCGAGTTTGTTGGAGTTCTTCCTTTTCTTTGATCGCTCAATGCTCTCCTTCGGCCCTGTTATCTCTTCCTTCTTTAGACCACCTCCCTTCGTCTGGATCTAAGGGTACAGACCTCCCTCCGTGTCCAAACCACCCTTCGGGTTGACCTCCCCTTGGGACGCGTCCACCCCCAAGGAGTTCTAGCTCGGGTTTGTGTTTCAAATGTTCTTGATTTCGAAATTCTTATTTTGGGTTGAATTCCCCCTTCAATTGGACCTCATGTCCATCTAAACCTCCTTTGAACTTCCCTCGTGTCCGCTCGGCTTCTGCTCCTCCGCGCCTCTTCCTCTCTGTCGCTCCTCTCCTTTGGTTCCATCTTGACCGTTGAGAACTCTCCTGTGTTGGTCTTGACCGTCGAGATCTCTTTTGCTTCCATCTTGACCGTTGAGACCTCCCTCATGTTGGTCTTGACCGTCGAGATCTCCCTTTGCTTCCATCTTGACCGTTGAGACCTCCCCCATGTTGGTCTTGACCGTCGAGATCTCCCTTTCCTTCCATCTTGACCGTTGAGACCTCCCCCGTGTTGGTCTTGACCGTCGAGATCTCCTTTCCTTCCATCTTGACCGATGAGACCTCCCCCGTGTTGGTCTTGACCATCGAGATCTCCTTTGCTTCCATCTTGATCGTTGAGACCTCCCCCGTGTTGGTCTTGACCGTCGAGATCTCCTTTGCTTCCATATTGACTGTTGAGACCTCCCCCGTGTTAGTATTGACCGTCGAGATCTCCTTTGCTTCCATCTTGACCGTTGAGACCTCCCTCGTGTTGGTCTTGACCGTCGAGATCTCCTTTGCTTCCATATTGACCGTTGAGACCTCCCCCGTGTTGGTCTTGACCGTTGAGATCTCCTTTACTTCCATCTTGACTGTTGAGACCTCCCCCGTGTTGGTCTTGACCGTTGAGATCTCCCTTTGCTTCCATCTTGACCGTTGAGACCTCCCCCGTGTTGGTCTTTATCGTCGAGATCTCCTTTGGTTCCATCTTGACTGACAAGAACACCCTCGGGTTCATCCTGATCGTTGAGACCTCCTTTTATTCTCATCTTGGCTGTCAGGACCACCCTCGGGGTCATCCTGGCCGTCCAGACCTCCTTTGCTTCCATCTTGTCCGTCGGGACCTCCCTCGGGTTCATCCTGGCTGTCAAGATTTTCTTTTAACTCGTCTGAACCATTCAAGACCTCCTTGGAGTCCATCTTGGCCGTTGAGACCTCCTTTGATCTCATCATAACCATCAAGTACTTCCCTTGTTCTATCTCCTCCGTTGGATCCTCCTCTTTGTTGGGTCTCCCTTTTCCTTCGTGTGGTCCGATCCAGCGCCACGCCTTTCCCCTCTCGCGGGATCAGACGGCTCTGCTTCGTCGCTCCTTTTTCCTTCTCCTTTGTACCTTCTCGTCCTCTGGACCTCCATGTGGCCTTTTTTTGCAAAGACCACCCTTCGTGGTCTTTTTGTAAAGACCACCCGCTGAGAGTCTTTTCACTAAGACCACCCTTTTGGATCGCGACCTCCCCTTGAGGCCGGGACCTCCCCTCTTTTGTTGTTTAGCCACGATCTCCCCTTGAGGCCGCGACCCCTTCTCTCTTGTCCTTTAGCAGCGACCTGCCCCTTGGAGTCGCGACCTCCCCCTTTTGTCGTTTTGTCGCGACCACCACTTGGCCCGCGACCTCCTCTCTTCTGTTGCGACCTCCCGTGGTCAAAACCTCCTCTTTTGTCGCGACCTTCTCGTTGGTCACAACCTCCCCTTAGTTTGACCACCTATCCCTAGTGTTGACCGGTCCCACCGGACAGCCTCGCTCACCTCCTTTTTCCCCTAAATCGCGACGCTGCTCTCGCTGAAGTCCCCGGTGATGCCCTCGCCGGAGTCTTCGCGCATTAAATATGTTGTATCACATTAAATGCTACCTCACAGTTTTGCTCCCTCCCCGCAGCCTGCGCACGCCTGAGTGTGCCCTGCCTTGTTACTCACCTACCTTATATTCGCTCGTGCTCCTCGAAGTTTCTCGGCGGCTCTCCCAGTCTCTTTCTCTGGCTATATAAGTTTGAGCAGCCCTTCATCTTTATATTTTTCCTCATTTCCAGTTCTCTTGCCCTTCCGACCAGCTCTTGGACCTCCTCCCAAGTTGTTGGTTCTTCTCGAGCAGCCCCTTGGACCTCCTCCAAACCGTTGAAGCTTCTCTATGACCTCCTCCAAACCGTTGAAGCTTCTCTGTTGGTTTTATTTTGGTGTTTCTTTGGAGTTCTTTTGGATCTTACCTGAGCTTTATTTGAATTACTCCGTTCTCTCCCGTGTAGATTGCGAAGGCACCGAAGAGCCCGAGTTCTTTGAGGAAGAAGAAGACACTCAAGCCTTTGAGCAAGGCAAGTTACACCCTTGACCATGTTGCACACATTACTTCAAATTACTTATGTCGGTTTCAAATGTTATTGCATGCTTATTTTTACTCAAATATTTCAATACATGTCTTTAAATTCATAGCTATGCCTAAATCCTTTGTACAGCCCATATTGACATTAATTCAAATCTGTTGTCGCCCTAGATAAAACCTGGTTGATGCAATAGTATGAGCCAGGATCTCTCGAGAAATATATGCTTAGACAAGCTTAGACCGCAATCTTTGTTTGGGAGTTTTATCGCCAAAAAGACCAATGTTATCTAAATGTTTTAAAAGCTGATCCATGGCGTTGGGTTGTCATAGAGGTTTAAAAAGGATTTTGTAAAGCATTGGAAAATGGTTTGGACTAGGGCGAATTTGGTTGTCTGGTTGGTGCATGTCCATGCATGGGGGTCGTGTGATCCGATGCCCCCGGGGTTGAGGTTGTCGCCTAAATCAGTTAAGGACCGGTCTGCGAGCGATAACTTGCTATGCCTCACCGTGCAACCACATGTCCAGGATGGGGTGGACCTGGCTAACTAATTTGCAAAGTTCCATCGCAGTTGATCCTGTTGAGCAGTGGGTAGTCTTTTATGGCTTGTCATGTTATGACCAATGTTAGTCCCACTTGGCGCAAGAGGGGGCCTGAACCCTGCGGATGGGTAATCCAAAGGAGGCGAAACCTTAGCGAGGGTGGACTGCGGTGGTATGATGCATCATAAAGGCCTTGTCACGCGCTCTAGGCCTCTCACCTTCGGAAGTAAGCGATGGCATCGACGGTTGCCAAACAATCTAGAGATGTCGTGTCATGTGGGTAAAGTGTGCAACCTCTGTAGAGTGTAAAACTATTCAAATAGCTGTGTCCACGGTTATGGATGTGCTGGCAAGCCTCTCAAAGTTAGATCTTGGTTTTGTTTTCAAAAGAGCTTTGTTAAAATGGTTTTGGATCTCTATCCAATTGGGGTTTTGGCAAGGAGCCTTGTGCAGGAGGGTATCCTTTACCACTTTGTTGTTGAATGTTATCCAATTGTAAAATGAAGGCTTGAAAATGAATTTTAATTATGGTTACATGCTTTGGAACTTATTACCCGTAATTGGAAATAAACATGGCTTTATGCAAAGACAACCTTATAAGCCTTCCTTTGAGATATCCATGTATGCATTTCATTATGTTATTTGACGGGTGTAACTTGCGAGCACGGTTGTTGTGCTCATTCTTGCTTGATTTAATAATTGAGCAGGAGATGACTTCTTTGATGAAGATTGGGACCAGATCAATTGGGCAGCGCCCTCGAGCCGTTTGCCTGTGGTGAAACGGGTGGACTTGTGATTTTACTTTCACTGCATATTTTGCTTTCGCCGGCTTGTAAGCTATCTTTGTAATCAACCCTTTTGTTGTATATAAAAATTGCATTGATGAATGTTACCACTTTTGTTTGCTATGTGAGCTTGTTGTTGATCCTTGGAATTAGTTCGAAACACAGAGGACTTGGGGCTTTTCCAAGTCTCACGACCTCCTCGGGTTTGGTCTCCCGACCACCCTCGAGTTGGGTCTTGGCACTTGGGGACGTCCCGAGTCCTAAGACCTCCTCGGGTCCGTTCTCCGAACCTCTAGGTGGTCATGCTGGACCTCTTGAGAGATCCTAGAGAACTGTCCGAGAGATCCTGCTGGACCTCTTGGGAGGTCCTGGTGGACTTCCCGAGTGGTCTTGGAGGACCTCTCGGGTAGCCCCAGGTCAGGTCGTTACAACAATCACCAAGTCTAACCCAAGATGTTTTGACATTAAGTGCGATATAGAGGGATGGTTTCGGCGAGTGCACGTATTTTAGCCTAAGTGGGGCACCTACTGAAAGTGCTCTATAGTGGCCCCTCACACATTGGTCGTCGCTGTGTTAGTGTAGTCCCACAGGAACCTGTCATCAGGCTTCATCGCGAACCTCATATACAGTGAAGTTGTGGATATCTAGATTTTGGGCCACGATGTCATTCGGGCTATTGAGGCAAGGTTCCATACACGTGGAGGGCAAAACAGAAGGCGCTGGAATCGAGATTTGGTATGTTTGAGGACTCCTACCACAACCTCCCCGGGCTACTCTGAGTCGTACAAGATAGGAATCTTGGCACTCATGTCGACATTCTCGATTCCACGGATCTGAAGTGGGCCAATAAGAGGGTACTGAAGCGAGCATTCTTCGCCTTTGGTCCATGCATCAATGTATTTCGGCACTGCCATCCAATCTTATTTGTGGATGTCATATTCCTAACAGGGAAGTACAAAGGCCAAATACTGACTGCAATAGCGACGTACGAGAACAATCAAGTTCTTCCCGTGGCATTTGCTTTTGCTTGAAGCGAGAACACAAACAATTGATTGTGGTTCCTGAGGAATTTGAGGATTTCTGTTGTACAGCGCCGTCCTAACGTATACGTCATACATGATCGGCATGTGGGCCTGCTGAGTGCAATAACTCAGCTACAATAAGGACATAACGAACCACTTCCATGGGCAGATCTGCAGAGCAGGTGGTGCATGAGGCACTTGGGTGCAAACTTCTATAATCAGCTCCGCAACAAGGACTTCGTCGGTGTTTTAGAACCGAACTTACGTAAAGATTGTTTGATTCGAGGGTTCCTCTAGGCTCAAAATCACACAGAGATGGAGACACGGAGATTTTTATACAGGTTCGGACCTTCTCCTGAGAGAATAACAACCATACTCCTGTGTGTATGTATTGAGTATGCTGGATTACAAAATAGAGCCAAAGACTAGAGTATTGTGTTCTAATGCTGTTCGGATCCCCCCGATTGTCCTAATAATTCTGCCTTTTATACAGTCTTCAAGGTGCACCGTTGTATCTCTAGTTTAAAGGCTACCTTAATGTCCCAGATTATTGAGCCGTTACTGGAGGTTATTGTGGGAGTACTAACGTTCCCACGCTGCTAGACAGTTACCACCATAACAAAGGAGTTAAAATCATGCCAATACTCCAGAGAATAACCGTGTAGTTTACTGTCCATATCTTGAATATGGTGCGAAACATTCCCTGTTCGACTAGGCCCACATGTCTGTAAACCCTATCGATTAGGGACTGGTCGTAGAAGAGCTTATGATCAGGTGGTAGTCGTAAAATATCTTACGACCACAGACTGATCGTAGAAGAACTTACGATCATAGGATAGTCGTAGAAGGACTTACGACTATGGGGTAGTCGTAAGAGGACTTACGACTACTAGGTGGTCGTAGAAGAACTTACAACCTCCAGCTTCTCCCTTATGGTTATTAAGAAGTATACTCAGGAGTTATACGATGTCATTGTTATCCATAATATGAGTTATAGATAAATGATAAAATGAGGATTATTATATCCTCGTCAGATTTGATGAATCTGTTCAAGCGATTGTGCAACCAGAACTAGTAGCGCAAGTTTGAAGCACTCTGGAAGATTTTAGATGAGCAGACATGGACACATAGAAGGGAGGCAGTGATAAAGGACACCCTAAGCGTTGACCAAGCCCCCGAAGCATTGCCACAACTACCCACAGATGGTCCTAGTGTGGCGAGGAAGACGGGGGCACAGGTGAAATGCTTCTCGGACTGGATTGAGTACAAGCCTAAGGAGAAGTGGTCGCTGCTACATGACAGTGGTGGTGCATGATATGGTGTCATGACAACCAATCTAGCTGAGGTGTACAGTTGGATCATGTGCAGCGCTAGGTGCCTCCCTTTGGTTGGTATTGTGGAGGCAATTCTCCGCAGCACCACAAATTACTTTGTTGATAGAATGTCGGGACCCAAATATGCAAATATGCACCCTCTGTGTATATTGCACTAGTCTAGGGTCACGCTAGTGCAGACAGTGTCAATATAGATGAATATCATTCCACACAAGACAAATATAAGAACAAACGACTAATTTGATTAAATAAATAAGGGAAAATTGGTTCAGTAACATCACGTTCAGTCGTATTTAGAGGAATGACATTTTGTTGGTGACGCAGTGCAAAATAACATTGCGAAGGCAAGAAATTATGCCGAATGACATTGCCGTCAGTTTCCACGCCGTTTAGTCACGTTGGACCGATTAAAAGACGAGTGTACCCCTGAAGTTGTCCTTGAACCTAGAAAAGAGATGAATGAATTGAAATCAGGAAGATGAGTTATCAGACATGGCCACCAACTCGGCACACCTGAGCAGCAGGTCTCGTGCCTCGGGCAGCTGGTCCATGGCCACTGACTCGATGCACCTGAGTAGCAGGTTTAGCAGTCGTTGCCCCCGCGTCTCCGCCGCCTCCACCCCTACCTCCTCCTCCTCCCCTGCATATGGATGTATGTGGACCAATGAGCACTTTGTCCAGAGGTGGTTTTTAGTACTTCATAACTTTTACTGATGACTTTACTAGATATGGTTATATCTACTTGATGATGCACAAGTCGGAATCATTTGAAAAGTTCAAAGAATTCCAGAATGAGGTACAGAATCAACTTGGTAAGACAATTAAATATCTACGATCAGATCATGGAGCTGAATATTTGAGCATGAGTTTAGTGATCATCTAAAGCAATACGGAATTTTTCCACAACTTACTCCGCCGGGAACACCTCAATGGAATGGGGTGTTTGAACGAAGGAATGAAATATTGTTAGACATGGTTTGGTCAATGATGAGCCAATCTGGCCTTCTATTGTATTTCTGGGGATACGCTCTAGAAACAACGGTTTTTACTTTAAATAGGGTTCTATAAAAAACAGCAGAAACGACACCATATGAGATATGGACCGGGAAGTGTCCTGGATTGTCTTTTCTCAGAATTTGGGGTTGTGAGGTATATGTAAAACATTTGACGTCTGATAAACTCACACCTAAGTTGGATAAGTGCTTCTTTGTGGGGTATCCTACGGAAACTAAAGGATATTACTTTTATAAGCGAGATGATGACAAAGTGTTTGCTGCCCAAAATGGTGTCTTCTTGGAGAAAGAGTTTCTTTCCAAAGGAGTCAGTGGGAGCAAGGTACAACTCGAAGAAATTCGGAAAACATCTAAAAATATTTCAACTCCCACTGATCCTCTACAGGATGAACAACATATTGTAGAACTTGTAGATGGGGTATCAGCCCCACGTAGATCTAAAAGGCCACATCAATTGCCTATAAGGTGTAGGCGTGGTGTTTTATTATTGAATAATGATGAGCCTAAGACTTATGAGGAAGCGATGGTGGACCCAGACTATGTGTCATGGCTTGAAGCCATGAGATCCGAGGTAAAATCCATGTATGACAATCAAGTTTGGAACTTAATTGATCCACCTAATGGTGTTAAAACCATCGAGTGTAAATGGGGTTTTAAAAAAAAGACAGATATGGATGGAAATGTTCACATTCATAAGGCATGACTGGTCACAAAGAGTTTCAAACAAATTCAAGGTATTGATTATCATGAAACCTTCTCGCCTATCGCTATGCTTAAGTCTATCTGGATCATTCTATCTATTGCTGTATATTTCGATTATGAGATATGGCAAATGAATGTCAAAACGGCTTTCCTAAATGGAAACCTAAGTGCGGATGTGTACATGACACAACCTGGGGGTTTTGTCGATCCACATGATGCTAGAAAGATATGCAAGCTTCAGAAATCTATCTATAGATTAAAGCAGGCATCTCGGAATTAGAACATTCGTTTTGATGAGGTGGTCAAAGGGTTTGACTTCATCAAGAACGAAGAAGAACCTTGCGTTTACAAGAAGGTTAGTAGGAGCAAACTTATGTTTCTGATCTTATATGTGGATGACATATTACTGGTCGTAAATGATATTCCTATGCTTGAATCTGTTAAAACTTCATTAAGAAATAGTTTCTCTATGAAAGATTTAGGAGATGCAGCATATATTTTAGGCATAAGGATCTATAGGGATAGATCTAAAAGGCTAATTGGATTAAGCCGAGATATGTACATTGACAAGGTGTTGAAGCGGTTCAACATGCAAGATTTGAAGAAAGGTTTCTTGCCCATGTTACATGGAATTAATCTTAGCAAGAGTCAGTATCCTTCAACATCTGATGAGCAAGACAAAATGAGTAGAATTACATATGCTTCGGCTATTGGATCTATCATGTATGCTATACTTTGTACACGACCAGATGTGTCGTATGCTTTAAGTGTTATGAGCAGATATCAGTCAAATCCAAGTGAAGGTCACTAGATAGCAGTCAAGAATATTCTAAAGTACTTGAAAAGGACTAAGGATGCATTTCTTGTCTATGGTGGTGAGGAAGAGTTGGTCGTAAATGGTTACACCGATGCTAGCTTCCAAACCGACAAGGATGATTTTAGATCGTAGTCTGGGTTTGTGTTTTGTCTTAATGGAGGAGCAGTGAGCTAGAAAAGTTCCAAGCAAGGAACGGTTGCTGATTCTACAATAGAGACTAAGTACATTACGGCTTCCGAAGCTGCAAAAGAAGTTGTATGGATCAGGAAGTTCATTAATGAACTAGGTGTGGTTTCTAGTGCTTTCAGTCCAATGGGTCTCTATTGTGATAATAATGGAGCTATTGCACAAGCTAAGCAGCCTAGATCGTATCAAAAGTCCAAACACATACTTCGACGATATCATATTATCCGTGAGATTGTTGAAAGAGGTGATGTGAAGATATGCAAAGTGAACACGGATTTGAATATTGTTGATCCGTTGACAAAGCCTCTCCTGCAACCTAAGTATGAGGTGCACATAAGAGCCATGGGTATTAGATACTTTTATGATTGACTCTAGTGCAAATGGAAGACTGTTGGTGATATACCCTAGAGGCAATCATAGAGATGATTGTATCACGTCTATGTTTATGAGTTATTGAATAAATGTTATTATGTTCCTTGAATGTATCATCAATTATAAAGATTAACAAGTATGTGACTTGTTGGTGAAGCTCTTTAACTTATATGATGTCGTTCTAAATGTATCCCTAGTCGGATGTCACTAGTCAGAACACTAGTGACTTATCGACCAACACATATATTGATTGATAACCATGTTTCACCGGTCATGGATATAGGGACATCGAATCAATAATGTGAACACATGTTAAAGAACATGGTGTTAGATTAACCCACCTTGATACACTAATGAGATTGTTATGATTTTAAGTGTAATAGTATACTTAGGGGTTGCCAAACGTTACTGCGTAACTGGGAAGTTATAAAGGTAGTGTCGGTGTTTTAGAACAAAACTTACGTAAAGATTATTTGATTCGGAGGGTCTCCAAGATTCAAATCACGCACAGAGAGCGACACAAGGAATTTTATACAGGTTTGGGTCTTCTCCGGGGAGAATAACAACCCTACTCCTGTGTGTATGTATTGAGTGTGCTGGTTTACAAATCAAGAGAAAGACTGGAGTGAGATGTCTTGTGCTCCAAATTGCCCTCTCTTCTCTCCTGATGATTCTGCCTTTTATACAGTACTCGGAGCAGGCTGCCATTTCTCTAGTCCAAAGGGTGCTTTAATGCTGCAGATAATGGAGCCCTCACTGGAGATTATTGTGGGAGTAGTAATGTTCCCACGTTGCTAGGCAGTTATCACCATGACAGAGAATTAAATCGTGCTATTATTCCAGAGAATAACAGCGTAATTGACTGCTCATACCCTTAGATATGGTGCAGAAGATTCCCTGATCGACTAGGCCCACATGTCTATAAGCCCTACCGACTAGAGACTGGTGTGGAAGAACTTACGACCAGGTGGTGGTCGTAGTAAAGCTTACACCACAAACTAACCACAGGAGGACTTACGATCATGGGATAGTCGTAGAAGACTTACGACTATGGGATAGTCGTATAAGGACTTACGACTATGGGGTGGTCGTAGAAGAACTTACGACCCCCAAAAGCCCTATCGACTGGAGACTGGTGTAGAAGAACTTACGACCAGGTGGTGGTCGTAGTAAACTTACGACCACAGACTGATCGCAGGAGGACTTACGATCATGGGATAGTTGTAGAAGACTTACAATTATGGGATAGTCGTAGAATGACTTACGACTATGGGGTGGTCGTAGAAGAACTTACGACCCCCAGCTTCTCCCTTATGAATATTAAGGGGTATACTCAAGAACCATATGACGGTAATATTATCCATAATATGAATTACAGATAAATAATTAAATGAGGATTATGATTATTGTATCCTCGTCGGGTAGCTTTCGGGTATGCTATGAAACATGCGGAGGGATGTGACTGGTCGGATATGAGATTTGCTCCTCCTAACATAATAGGAGAGATATGTCTGGGCCCCTCGATGTGATCAGATAAAGAAAGTGTATGGCCATGCCACTAGTGGTCGAAGACTCGACCATACGAAGTTATCCGTCACTTAATCGAGAAGTGTTGAACTGTCAATGGATGATAAATTATCTCATGTGGAGTTCAACCAGATATCATGAGGCAAAGGGAGAATACACAAGCAGGTCATTTAGTTTGACCAGATGCGGACTGGTCGTACGAAGATACAAGCTGGTCGTAGACTGGTTGAACATAATCACTAACTGGTCGTTAATTGGTCGTAACGAGTTATGAATTGGTCATGCCCATATATAAACCGGTCATATAGAGATACGAGATGGTCGTAAGTGATGATGACCTACTCGTAGATCATATTGTATTAAGGTTCGTCTGATATAATTTATGTGTATTCGGGAATCGTTATGTCCTGCTAGAAACCGCTAACGACTCGTGGTCGAAAAAGGGTTTCCGAGTCACAACCGATTACACATGAACCTACAAGGTCACACACTTAACAGGTTAGAACAAACGAGTTCGGATAGAATCCGCCATGGGCTCTATATAAGGGGATGCATGAGGCTGTTGGGACGAGAAAGACGGATGGACAACATGAGTTGCTCTATTGAAACCCTAGCCGCCATCTTCTCAGGAGAGCCCTGCTGTGCGAGTTAGTGCTAGCACACCGGCATACGGTGTTCCATCTCTGGATGTGTGGATATCGTAGAGGCACTACTACGGTTACTGTTGCGCTCAAGGACGATCCACGACTTCGCAAGGAACACGATAGGTTGCTGGAGGAGACGATTAACGCTGAGGACGTTGGACGATTGACTACGACCACTTCATCGATGCGCTCTACATTGGATCAGGCTGCTCCAACTCTTCTTCCACTGCACGGCGCATCTAGTGATAATGATCTATGATCTCTTGTTTGCATGGCTTCGTGGTTTACGTGATAGAATTTTTGAATTGCCAGCTAGTGTAGCCTACCCATATCCCTTCAGTAGCTGCTTCCCCCGCGTGCACTCCTCATCCTCGGGTGATGCGGATGCGGACACCTTCCCCTCCCACACTGTGAGCTCGTGCCACTCCGCCCGCATTGCTGCCTCCCCCGGGCTGCCCTTGCAATTTCTTGTGCGTCACCATGAATTCCCGAGCTTCCTCCACAATTTTCCCATCTCCATTCATCCAACCCGCCGCCGCCCCTTCTTCCCCTCCGCCGGCCGCCGTCGCCCCGCTACCTCGGACCACCCCTGGCCTCCCCCAGTCACGTGGCATGACCCATTCGTTGACGCCGTGCCTATGCTCGCACCACCTCCCGAAGGAAACTGTCAGAGCGCCGCCGTCGTCGTCCTCCTGTGAGCCCAAGCTATCACCTCCGCCGCTAGCTCTGCCGCCGTGCCGCTCCACCCACGCTGCCGCCTCCCCGAGACGTCGTGTTCCATTTTGCCCATCACCTCGCCTCCCCACGCCGCCGGCGCCTAACCGAGTCGCTGCCCTGCTGCTCTATTTCTCTTTGCTCTCCCTCTCTTTCTCTATCTCAATGACAAGTGGTCCCCACGTGACAAGAGGGGTAAAATGGGCATTATAATTATATTCTCTCACATCGTATATCCCTTGCTATTAAAGACGATGCAAAATGTGACGACGGCCATTTTCAAGATTTTATGTTGTTCGTGATGTTATTTTGCACTGCGTCACCAAAGTAGTGTTATTTCTCTAAATATGGTTGGGCGTGATGTTACTGAACTAATTTCCCCAATAAATAACAACTTTGACGTTATGGTCAAGTTTACAATTATTAAACCATGCAGGGCTGACACTAAATAAATAAATGGCAGCGGAACGAAAGCAACTCTAGCAGATACCCATTTGACTCATCACAGGCAACCGACTGAGATCAAGACCTAGCTAGCGATCACCATCCTCATAAAGCTCAGCCACGAAAGCAGGCGACGATTCCTCCACTTCAGCTAAATGATTGCAGCAAGAATGAGTACTCCGAGTACTCAACAAGTTGTACCACAAAATGCAATTATAGATGATGGATTAGGGCATGTTTGTTTACTCTGCTTTTAAGCGCTTCCGACTATGCTCTGGGCTTCGACTCACGTGAGCAATTTGGACTTTTCTGATTTGGTGTTTGGCTGTCTAGCTTTTAGGTAGGCTGGCTGCAGCTTTCGAGATGGGAAATGTCTGAAATGCCCCTGAGAATAATAATGGCTTGTTTGATGTCGTTTAATGCAATTAACAACGTTTAACGACAACTAACGACAATTGATGATTATCAATGGCGGCTAATAAACATTTATTACAATAAATATTTATTAAAAACAATTATTATAATGAATTTACGACAACTAACAGTAGTTAACGACAGATGACGATAACTAACGACATTTGACGACAACTAGCGGTAGTTCACGACAAGTGATGATAATTAACGACATTTGACAATAACTAACGGTAGTTAATGATAAATTGACCACAATTAATGTAATTAACGACAATCAATAATAAATAATCACAATAAACAATTATTACAGTGCATAATTAATACAACATATAAACAAGAACTCACACAAGATTATCAAGATACCCTCTTATTACACAAGCAATCTTATGTATATACCTTTTCATTAGAAAACAAATGATGTTAACAAGAGTTCTATTTATATTTGTGCAAGGAATACATCTCAAAACTCCTGCTAGTTTGCAAGTCCCATACACTCATCAGTCACGAAACTTATGTACATGAACTACAACACTATGCACTAATAAGCTAACACAATGAGTTCCATGTAGCTCAACTACTAGATAGAGATCTCAGTGATAGTAAGTAGCTCTCTCCTCGTTGAGAAGGTCTCTGGCACTAATATTGTCGTGACCACTGAGTGAGAACCTCGATAACCATGATTAGTTCCAGCTAAACCTTAAACTGCAAAATAGAAAATAGCGCATCATAAGTTGAATCAACAATATATTTTCTTTATAACCATAGAATTTATGGCAAATGCATTTCTAAAATACATCCAGACCACCTCAATGCTTTTGCATTCAAACAACCACAGACAAAGTAATGCTAGTATTTTACACTAAAAATCATGCATGTTAATTTTGCATTCAACAATTCAATGTGGAAGGAATCACTTGAACAAGAATTTTAGGGAAAATATGGACCATGTTCTGAAGCAGAGAAGGGAGAAATTTGCTTCATACCATTCATTTGAAAACTGCCAGACACAAAAACAAGTGAGTTCTATTTAATTTCGTGTTGACATTACAAAATTGCCTTACGGAATAGTGTGTCATAGCTCTTCTGAATATCATACAACATACCTCTGAAGTCTAGCATCATCAGAACCAAGGGCATCTTTCAGTGCAGCATAGCCATTTCCTAGGCGAAATGCAGCAATTCCTGGCTAGTTATGACGAATTAGAGCTGCAAGACAAGCGTGAATAACAGAAGAAAACTATTTGCACTTAAACTTTGAGGTCATTGCATGATATTATATTCCATTTTCATGTGAGTTTTTGGGTAATTCTGCACAATTGTACTCACAACTTCTGCTGCCTTTGCTCGGATTCCAGCATGTGAGTTTTTCAAGTAGCCAAGTAGAGGATCTAACCCACCAATAGAATGAAGATCTGCTTGGATAGTTTATACATGTTACCATTTTCATAACCAAGTACAGTATTAATTTAGAATTATTTAGTGGACCACAACATAACAAAATGCAAATCATAGAAACCTAGCCTACATGAGAAAGGCAATTTGTCACTCCTCAATGAATGGATTTCCTTGCTAGTATGCTTAGCAAAGCAAAGTTTCTGAGCTCCACTAAACACTTGCTCTAATGAACACCTAGCAAAGTAACTAGTAAGGTTTGGTGGTCAATTGCTTGGATTAGCAAGAGAAGCAAACTTGAATTAAACCGTGCTCAAGAACGAATTTCACATTCCACACAGAATTGACCAGTGTTATGTCGAACAAATTGGATAGATGAATCAAGATGTAGTCAACACAGTGCCTCAATGCAAGCAAACATCACTAGTCACCTCCTAATTGTATATACATGCTTGATGAGAACAGGAGAACAACACACTGAAGAATGCTCAAGCAGTCAAAATGTCGCGTAGCGCAGATCAGAATGGAATAAACAACATTGTTACGAACATGCCAGAAAGAAATGTAAGAAGTACCGAAAATCAATCTGTTAGGGCATCTCAAAGATCGCACAATCACCCAAGCATCAAAATTAACAATCATACAACAACACTGTAATTGATTTTTCAGCCACTTGGCACCTACATTTCTACCAATCATTCTGTGAGAACTGAGAACTGAGAAATTAACAAGCCAGAGTAGGGGAGAAGGAGAGGCGCAGAGTGAGCTAGGGTTTGGGCCGTCGCCGCCGCCGCTGGCCTCAAGAGAGGAGGTACGCGCGGGAGGAGGGAGGAGGCCGGGCGAGATCCAGATCTAGATATGGATCTAGATCCGAACAAGGCCGACGGGGAGGAGGGCGCCGAGGAGGAGAGAGCCGGGGGAGGAGGAGGAGGCCGCCGGGGAGGAGGGAGCCGGGAGAGGAAGGCCATGCCGGGGAGGAAGGTGCTGGGGAGGAGGAGGGAGGCGGGGAGGAGGAGGTGGCCGCTGGGGGGAGAATGAGGCGGGTGGGCTAGCGTGGGCCATGCGGGCGGGGGAGGGGGTGAGGCCGACGGTTTTGTTGAATGGAAAAAGTGGGTAAATACTGTGCAAGTTGGGGGCAAATGCGAAAGGAGGGTGGTGGGAAGCCGTGGGAAGCCGCCCCGCAGTGGCTTCCGGCTTTTTCACGTTAAGACGGCTTTTGGCTTCAGAAAAAGCGGTTGTGAAAAGTTGTCCGTTTGGAACGGCTTCTGGCTTTTCCGGCCGAATGCCGGACGCCGAAGCCGTTCCAAACAGGGCCTTATTCCAAAGAAAATACAACATTTGCAATTGAATACAAGTAATAGATTGAAAGCGTAACTTGAAACAAATAACAATAATAATTTTAACAAGTATTTTCATAAAGCTTCCATAATCTAATCAATTTCTTTTACACAGCTGCATAAGTTATCCCACACAGATGTCCCTTTCCAATTGTTTTATGAAAATCTACCCCTCGTGTGAAATCCCCGAGCATGTCCATGACCGCGGGCGCGGCTATTCGAATAGATTGATTAACACTCTGCAGAGATAGTACAGTTTACCTACACGATATAACTAGTGTAGCTAGCACCAATCATAATAAAACCCTTCTAAAACTTCACCCTTCCAAAGGAAATGGCTTCGTGGTTATTTTTTAAAAATGCAAAATTTGCAATTGAATACAAGTAATAGATTGAAAGCGTAACTTGAAACAAATAACAATAATAATTTTAACAAGTATTTTCATAAAGCTTCCATAATCTAATCAATTTCTTTCACACGGCTGCATAAGTTATCCCACACAGCTGTCCCTTTCCAATTGTTTTATGAAAATCTATCCCTCGTGTGAAATCCCTGAGCATGTCTATGACCGCGGACGCGGCTATTCGAATAGATTGATTAACACTCTGCAGAGGTAGTACAGTTTACCTACACGATATAACTAGTGTAGCTAGCACCAATCATAATAAAACCCATCTAAAACTTCACCCTGATGATTGACCTTCCCGATGTGTTTTACCGTCGTACCAACTCTACCATAGCGCTGTCGCGATCGGACCTGGGATTACCCCAAATCCTCTGTGCAAACCAAACTAGTCCCAAGATCAGCAGCTAGTTCATACAGTAAACAAATGTGGTAACAACCATAAACGCAAACGTTATTAATAAACAACAGAGTTGATTACAAGAACGGCTTATGGGCCGACAAAACCAAACACAGCGGAAGACAAAAGCAAGTAGACCACACGATTCACCACATGCAATCGTCTGAAGGGCGTAGCCTAGTCATCCTGGTCCTCAGGCTCTCGTAGACATCTTATCCTGCTCAATTATTGAATTAAGCAAGAGTGAGCACAACAATCGCGCTCGCAAGTCACATTCGTCAAGTAACAGATTGTAATGCATGCAAGGATATCTCAAAGGAAGGCTTATAGAGTTGATTTGCAACAAGCCATGTTTCTTTCCAAATACTTGTACTAAGTTCCAAATTAGTTATACAATAACTAAAATTCATTTTCTAAATCTCAGTTTTATAGTCGGATAACATTCATCAACAAGTGGTGAAGGATACCCTCCTATCACACGACTTCCCGCCCAAAACCCATTTGGATAGACATCCAAAACCATTTCATAAAGTCTTTTGAAAACAAAACCGAAATCTAACTTTGAGTGGCTTTGCTAGCATGTCCATGACTGTAGACACGGCTATTCGAATAGTTTTACACTCTGCAGAGGTGTACCGCTTTACCCACATGACACGACTTCTCTAGTTTGTTTGGCATTCGTCAATACCACCGCTCACTACCGTAGGTAAGCAGTCTAGAGCACGTGACAAGGCTTTTACAGTGCGCCATTCCACCACAGTCCCCCCTTGCTAAGGTTTTGCCCCCTTTGGACTAACCATCCGCCGGGTTCAAGCCCCCTTTTGCACCAGGAGGGAATACATAAAAGTAGGTCGTCAAGACACCCACACAACCAGATGGAATGACCACGGTGAAACGTTACAAATTAGTTAGCCAGGTTCTTCCCATTCAGAACATATGGTAGTACGATGGGGCTAGGCAAGATGCGGCTCGAAGACCAGTCTTTAATTGACTTGGGCGACTTTTCACAAAACCCTGGGCCTCAACCCTACCCGAATTGAGCCCGTGCATGAACATGCACCCCTCCAAACATCCATTTCACCCAAGTCCAAACCAATTTTTATTTTACTTTGCTTTTCAAAAACATTTGCAAACTTCCACGACAACCCAATGTCATGGTTAAAACATTTCGACAACATTGGTCTTTGGCAGTAAATTCCCCAAATCAATATTTTTGGGTTTAAGCTTTGACTAAGCATAGAGTTTTGCAACATGTGCTAGTTCATACTAATGTACCAACTAGCTCTTTACTAAGGTGACAAGGGGCGATTGAATCAATAATCAAGTTTGGATGTACAAAGGAATTAGGAATAACTATAAAGTTAAAACAGGGATTTAAATTACTTAAGTTTAATAAGCATGCAATAATAATTTGAAACAGAACATAAATAATTTGAGATACTGGGATTCAATATGATCAAGGGTGTAACTTGCCTTGCTCAAAAGCTTGAGGGTCTACTTCTTTAGAGTACTCGGGCTCTCCGGAGTCGTCGAAATCAACACGTGAGAACGAAGCAAATTCAAATAAAGACCAAATAAAATCCAAATGAACTCCGAAACAAACCGAACTAGAACCAACAGCAAGGTACTGAATTGGATGAATTAGGAACGGGCTCTCAGGAGGAGGCTCGACTAGTCGGGAGGAGGTCCAATGACCTGGTCGAAAGATATTCGACTAGTCGAGAGGAGGTCCAACTGAGAGGGTGGTCGAGGGTCCTGAGGAGGTCAAGGGAGGTCCTGAGGAGATCCTGAGGAGGAGGTCCTGAGGAGGTCAAGGGAGGTCCTGAGGAGGAGGTCTTGAGGAGATCAAGGGAGGTCCTGAGGAGGTCAAGGGAGGTCCGGAGGAGATCCTGAGGAGGAGGTCCTATGAAGGATATGACTACTCAACGTAGTCGTAAGAAGAATACAGAAGGGGTACGACTACTCAACACGGTCATACGAAGAATACAGAAGGGGTACGACTACTCAACGCGGTCGTACGAAGAATACAAGAAGGACACGACTACTCAACGTGGTCGTAAGGGGGATACAGGAAGGATACAACTACTCAATGTGATCGTACGAAGAATACAAAAGGATACGACTACGCAACGTGATCGTAGGAAGGGATACGACTACGCAACGTGGTCATAAGAACAAGGGAAGAGAACAGGGCACGGAGAAACTCACCAGGGCTGAGAGTGAGATTGAAGGGGGAAGGGAAGTCGGTGGACGGCGGTCGAAGATGGCGCGGGCGCTCTGGTGAATCCTTCGGTAGCAAGGTGGTTAAAGACGGAGCAGGCTCCAGCGGACTCCTTGGCGACAAGGAGGCGATAGTGCAGGCTTCAGCGGACTCCTTGGCGATGACGCAGGCTTCAGCGGACTCCTTGGCGATAGGGAGGTCTTCTAGGACCACCCGGGAGGTCTCCGAGGACCACCCGGAGGTCTCCCAGGACCACCCGGAGGTCTTGGACTGAGAGGGAGGTCCAGACGAGAAGGAGGTCTAGACTGAGGGGGAGGTCTAAATGAGAGGGAGGTCTGGACTGAGGGGGAAGTCCAAACGAGAGGGAAAACAGAATGAATAGAGAAAGGGAATTTCAACACCAGAGAACTCCAACAAACTCAAAATAAACCAAACTTTTGGATTAGTTGAAGTTTGATTTAGTCATTTAAATCACTTTTAATTCCAAAATCTCAAGTTAAGCTTTAGAACTTCAACAAAACCAAATGGTTATTTTTATTTTGAAAATTTTCAAAAAGACCTGAAAATCAGGATGTTATAAACCTACCCCCCTTAAGGGAATCTCGACCCCGAGATTTAGACTAGGTTAGCAAAAAAATGTGGGGATACTCTACTTACAGATCTTCTTCCGCTCCTAGGTGGCTTCTTCTTCAGAGTGATTACTCCATTGGACTTTGCACGAACGGATGATCTTGCTTCTGGTGACACGCTCCGCGACATCAAGTATCTTGATTGGCTAGTCCACATAGGTGAGGTCCTCTTGAAGGTCGATGCTCTCCAGCGGTGTTTGCTCTATTGGAACTCGAAGACACTTCTTCAGCTGCGACACGTGGAAGACGTCATGAACTGCAGATAAAGATGCCGGTAGCTCTAGCTGATAGGCAACTTCGCCCTTTCTTTCTACAATCTTGTATAGTCCAACAAATCTTGGTGCGAGCTTTCCTTTGGTCTGAAATCTTCTTACTCCTCTGAGTGGACTCTAAGATAGACAAAATCTCCTATCTCAAAGGACAAATCTCTGCGACGATTGTCAGCATAACTCTTCTATCGGGATTGAGCCACTCTCAATCGTTCGCTTATCAGTCTTACTTTACTTTTAGCATCCTTAATTAATTCAGGTCCAAAGAACTGATGTTCTCCAACTTGATCCCAAAGAAAGGGGGTTCTACACGGTCTATCGTACAATGCTTCAAAGGGAGACATTTGCAAGCTAGCTTGATAGCTGTTGTTGTAAGAGAATTCTGCATAAGGAAGGTTCTGATCCTAACTCTTCCCAAAGTCTATAGCACATGCTCGAAGCATGTCTTCAAGAATCTGGAATACACATTCTGTCTGTCCATCTGTCTGAGGATGGTATGCTATACGGAAGTTGAGTCCGGTTCCCAAGGCTTCATGCAGGCTCTTCCAAAATCTAGATGTGAACTACGATCCTCTATCAGACACTATACTTTTGGGCAGTCCATGCAAACAGACGATCCTGGCTATATATAAATCTTCCAATTTACTGCTTCTGTAAGTGGTCTTGACAGGTATGAAGTGGGCCACTTTAGTTAAACGGTCAATCACAATCCAGATGGAATCATATCCCGATTGGGTCTTAGGCAATCCAGTGATAAAGTCCATGCCTACTTGTTCCCACTTCCACTCGAGAATTGGTAAAGGCTATAACAGTCTAGCAGGCCTTTGATTTTCTACTTTGACTCTTTGGCATACATCACATTGTACAACATATTTAGCAATCTCTCGCTCATACTGACCAACCAATACTTTTCCTTTAGATCCTGGTATATCTTGGTACTACCCGGATGAATGGAGTAAGGCGATTCATGGGCTTCTTTCATAATCAACTATTTATCTCTTGGTGATCCAGCACACAGATACGGCTACCGAACCAAACTGTACCTTGCTCATCTTCAAAAAATCCTGGGGTTTTTCCTCTTCTCATGTTCTTCTTGATTTCCTTGATGTCTTTATCTTCTTTCTGCTTTTCTTTGATTTGATTATGAACAGTCGGTTGCACTTCTAAGGTGTTTACACAATCTTGGTTAACAATCTCCAAGTTCAGATGCCTCAACTCTTCATACAGTCATGGCTAACTTTTCCGAACCAACGCAGTGTTGCAATACCCTTTTCGATTCAGGGCATCTGCCACTATGTTTGCCTTGCCTGGATGGTAATGGATTCTAAGGTTATAATTCTTTATCGGCTCTAGCCATCTCCTCTGTCTGAGATTGAGTTCTGACTGGGTGAAGATGTACTTCAAACTTTTGTGATTCGTGAAAATCTCACAACGATTACCGATGAGGTAATGCCGCCAAATTTTCAAGACATGCACAATTGCAGCTAGTTTCAAGTCATGCGTTGGGTAATTTCCTTCGTGAGGCTTCAACTGGCGAGATGCATAAGCCACGGCTCTTCCTTCCTACATTAGCACACATCCAAGGCCCTGACGAGAGGCATCACAAAAAACTTCAAAGACCTTGCGGATGTCAAGTAAGACTAGCATAGGAGCAAAAACTAGTCTCTTCTTCAATTCTTGGAAACTTTGCTCACAGGCTTTAGTCCATTCAAACTTCCTTTCTTTCTTCAAAAGCTGAGTCATAGGTCTAGCGGTACTGGAGAAACCTTCGATGAATCTTCGGCAGTAACCAGCTAGACCAAGAAACTCCTTACTTCGGCGACGGACTTGGGTTACCTCCAATCCAATACTACTTCAACCTTTGCAGGATCCACTTCAACTCTTTCTGCTGACATGATATGCCCAAGAAAAGCTACTTGGCTTAGCCAAAATTCACTTTTACTGAATTTGGCATAGAGCTGTTGCTCTCTGAGTCTTTCCAAAACTGCCCTGAGATGCTTCTCATGCTCTTCTTCATTCTTCGAGTAGATGAGAATGTCGTCAATAAACACGACCACAGACTTATCCAAGAATTCCATGAATACTTTATTCATCATATTCATGAAATAAGCTAGTGCATTCATCAAACCGAACGACATCACTGTAAACTCGTATAGTCCATATCTTGTGGTGAAAGCGGTCTTGAGAATGTCTTCTGGTCTGATCTTCAACTGATGATAACCAGATCTTAAGTCAAACTTAGAGAAAACACTTGCTCTTTTCAATTGATCAAAGAGATCGTCGATCCTGGGTAACGGATACTTATTCTTGATTATGACTTCATTGAGTGATCTATAATCCACACATATCCTCATACTGTTATCTTTCTTCTTAACAAACAGTACCGGTGCTCCCCATGGTGATGAGCTTGGTTGAATAAAACCCTTATCTTGCAATTCTTCGATTTGTCTCTTCAATTCTGCTAACTCATTTGCTGGCATTCTGTAGGGTCTCTTTGACATTGGAGCTGTCCCTGAGACTAGGTCAATCAGGAACATAATGTCCCTATCTGGTGGCATACCGGGTAATTCCTCAAGAAATACATCTGGGTATTCATTGACCACTGGGATGTCTTCTAACTTTACTTCCTTCAAACTGGTCAAGATGGGACTCTCTTGAGCAGAGGTCTCGGGTCTGAATTCTACTTGGATTCCTTGTTCATTGATGAGGGTGATAGACCTACTGGCACAGTCTATCAGGCCTTGATTCTTGGCTAGCCAATCTATTCCGAGAATCACATTCAATCCTTGGCAGTGCAAGACTATTAAGTCTGCCAAGAAAGGTACTCCCGATATTTCTAAGGTAAGGTTTGGGCATAGGAAACTAGTCCTCATTTCTGAGCTCGGAGGATGGATTAACATAGGGTTGACTAAAGGAGAGATAGATAACCCATATTTTCCCATAAACTTACTTAAAATGAAAGAATGTGAAGCTCCTGAATCAAATAAAACTGATGCTGGTACTGAATTGACAAGGAACGTACCAAGGACCACATCTGGTGTAGTCTGAGCTTCTTCGCTATGACGTGATTCACACGTCCTTTCATATCTTTGCTTGATGGCTTCACATTTGAGGTCTTTGCCAGTCTTTGAACTACTGATTTGGTCAGGTTGGGGTTGCTGATTGCTACTTCTTCGCGCACTTATTGGCGTAGTGCCCCACTTCATTACAATAAAAACAAGTAACTCCTGCAGTGGAGGTAGTAGGTGCCTTCTTCAGAAACTGGCCTCCAGGAGAAGTATTACGGAAACCCGAGCTGACTAGGCACTGAGCTAGCATAAGTGCTCTGGTTGAAGAGGACTGGAATCTTCCCTGTTGAGGTGGCTGAGGCTGAGTAGTGCGAGGCTTTGGAAAATCCCCGGGGTTGAACTTCTGGGATGCCAACCTTCTCTTGTGATTTTCTATTTCCAAGTGCTTGCCCTCCTGGGGGATAGCCTTGCTTACCAGCTGCTGGAAATCTGAGTAGTCTTGAGCGATGAAGAGAACTGAGAGATTATCATTGAGCCCTTCCAGGAAACGTTCTTTCTTGGCTTTATCTGTTGCTACATATTCTGGTGCATAACGGGCTAACTAGTTGAACTTATGCAAATACTCACTGACTGAGCGATTGCCTTAGCATAAGGTGCGGAACTCTTTCTTCTTCAGGACCATCATACCCGATGGAATGTGTGCACGGTGGAAAGCTTGCACGAATTCGTCCCAAGTGATGTTTTGAGCATCCACGTGGGACTGGGTGAAATTATCCAAACACTCTGACGCTGGTCCGTTCAGCTGGTGAGAGGCGAATAGAACCCTCTCACGATCAGTGCATTGGATCATATCCAGTTTCCTGTCAACTGCCCTAAGCCAATCATCAGCCTCCATTGGCTCAGTGCTGCTGGAGAAAGTCGATGGACGCATCCTCATGAACTCTTATATATTGGCCATTGGAGGACGTAGAGCATAAGCTTGAGGTTGGGTTGCTGCTACTGCTGCTTGCAAGTTCTGGGTGTTGTTGATTGATTGAGTAAGCAGATTGATCAGCTGAGCTTGGTTGGCCATCATTTGGTTCCAGTCGGGTCCTTCAGCTAGAGGGGGTGGTGGCGGTGGAATTGGGTTCTCTTGCACATTCTCTCATTACGATTCTTGGTCTTTGCCCTTTGTTGTGAGTAGTCACCATCTGCTAGAACTCCACAGACTGAGGAAATAAGAGGAGAAACTAAGGGGGACAGGGCGAAACAACCCACCCAAGCAAAACAACCAACACAAAAAGCCTTTCCAAATACTTTAATAGTTTTACAACGTTCTACTCGACGCTCGTGAGCCTCGGTGGTTCCTGCGCGACGACGCTCTTTTGACAGCTTTAAGTCTTGAGGTCTTGAACACCAGGTTAGCTAATCGTGAGACCACCTATAGAAATTTCAAGGAAAAGAGGATCCACTTGACATTGTAAAATGGTGAGGAGAGAGTAAGGTAAGGAAGAATACCAAAAAGGAGGTAAGGATAGAAAGATGACCAAGATGTGGAGAGAACAAATTATTTTTCTTGTTGTATAAAACAAGTTTTGAAATTTTCAACTAACGTCCATTCTACTAGGTTATGACCTGCAGTCGAGATGGCTCTGATACCACTTTTGTCGCGGTCGGACCTGGGATTACCCCAAATCATTTGTGCAAACCGAACTAGTCCTAAGATCAATGGCTAGTTCACACAGTAAACAAATATGGTAACAACCATAAACGCAAACTTTATTAATAAACAGCAGAGTTGATTACAAGAATAGCTTATGGGCTGACAAAACCAAACACAACGGAAGACAAAAGCAAGTAGACCACATGATTCACCACAGACAATCGTCTGGAGGGCGTAGCCTAGTCGTCCTGGTCCTCAGGCTCCTCGTAGACCTCTTCTCCTACTCAATTATTGAATTAAGCAAGAGTGAGCACAACAACCGCGCTCGCAAGTCACACCTGTCAAGTAACAGATTGTAATGCATGCAAGGATATCTCAAAGGAAGGCTTATAGAATTTATTTGCATAAAGCCATGTTTCTTTCCAAATACTTGTACTAAGTTCCAAATCGGTTCTACAATAACTAAAATTTATTTTCTAAATCTCAGTTTTATAGTCGGATAACATTCATCAACAAGTGTGAAGGATACCCTCCTATCACAGGGCTTCCCGCCTAAAACCCATTTGGATAGACATCCAAAACCATTTCATAAAGTCTTTTGAAAACAAAATCGAAATCTATCTTTGAGTGGCTTTGCCAGCATGTCCATGACCATAGACACGGCTATTCGAATAGTTTTACACTCTGCAGAGGTGTACAGCTTTACCCATATGACACGACTTCTCTAGTTTGTTTGGCATTAAATCGATACCACCGCTCACTCGTAGGTAAGCGGTCTAAACACGTGACAAGACCTTCTGATCGCCATTCCACATGATCTCCCTCGCTAAGGTTTCGCCCCCTTTGGACTAACCATCCGCTGGGTTCAGGCCCCCTCTTGCGCTAGGAGGGAATACATAAAAGTAGGTTGTCAAGACACCCACACAACCGGATGGAACGACCACGATGAAACGTTGCAAATTAGTTAGCCAGGTTCTGCCCATTCAGAACATGTGGTAGTACGATGAGGCTTGGCAAGATGCGGCTCGAAGACCGGTCCTTAACTGACTTGAGCGACTTTCCACAAAACCCTAGGCCTCAACCCTACTCGAATTGAGCCCGTGCATGAACATGCACCCCTCCAAACATCCATTTCGCCCAAGTCCAAACCAATTTTTATTTTGCTTTGCTTTTCAAAAACATTTGCAAACTTCCACGACAACCCAATGTCATGGTTAAAACATTTCGACAACATTGGTCTTTGGCAGTAAATTCCCCAAATCAAGATTTTTTGGGTTTAAGCTTTGACTTAGCATAGAGTTTTGCAACATGTGCTAGTTCATACTAATGTACCAACTAGCTCTTTACTAAGGTGACAAGTGGCGGTTGAATCAATAATCAAGTTTGGATGTACAAAGGAATTAGGAATAACTATAAAGTTAAAACAGGGATTTAAATTACTTAAATTTAAATAAGCATGCAATAATAATTTGAAACATAACATAAATAATTTGAGATACTGGGATTCAATATGATCAAGAGTGTAACTTGCCTTGCTCGAAAGCTTGATGGTCTACTTCTTCAGAGTACTCGGGCTCTCGAGTCATGAAATCTACGTGAGAGCGAAGCAAATTCAAATAAAGACCAAATAAAATCCAAATGAACTCCAAAACAAACCGAACTAGAACCAACAACAAAGTACTGAATTGGATGAATTAGGAATGAGCTCTCGGGAGGAGGCTCGACTAGTCGAGAGGAGGTCCAACAGGTCGGGAGGAGGTCCAACGACATGGTCGAAAGAGATTCGACTAGTCGGGAGGAGGTCCAACTGAGAGGGTGGTCGAGGGTCCTGAGGAGGTCAAGGGAGGTCCCGAGGAGATCCTGAGGAGGAGGTCAAGGGAGGTCCTGAGGAGATCCTAAGGAGGAGGTCCTGAGGAGATCAAGGGAGGTCCTGAGGAGGTCAAGGGAGGTTCAGAGGAGATCCTGAGGAGGAGGTCCTATAAAGGATACGACTACTCAACGTGGTCGTCTGAAGAATCTGAGAAGAGTACGATTAATCAAGCGATCGTCTGAAGAATCTGAAGAATGCGACTACTCAATGCGGTCATACGAAGAATACAAGAAGGATACGACTACTCAACGTGGTCGTAAGGAGGATATAAGAAGGATACGACTACTCAACGTGGTCGGACGAAGAATACAAAAGGATACGACTACGCAACCTGGTCGTAGAAAGGGATACGACTATGTAACGTGGTCGTAAAAACAAGGGAAGAGAACAGGGCATGGAGAAACTCACCAGGGCTGAGAGAGAGACTAAAGGGGAAAGGGAAGTCGGTGGACGGCGGGCGGCGGTCGAAGACGGTGCGGGCGCTCCGATGAATCCTTTGGCAGCGAGGTGGTTGAAGACGAAGCAGGCTCCAGTGGACTCCTTGGCGATGAGGAGGTGGCAGCCTTGAGCTTGTGAACTCCTTGGCGGCAGGAGGCGGCAGCCTTGAGCCAGCGGACTCCTTGGCGGCAGGGAGGCGGCAGCCTTGAGCTCCGGCCGTGGTGGCGAAACTTCAGCTGCGGAGGAATTGGGCGAGAGCAAGAGAGTTGGGTGCGGAAAAATGCTATGAAAGACGGTGAACCACTCATAAATGTGACCATACCACAACCGTACATACCTCCACCCTAGCACATAGTCTATCCTACATGTCTGAGTAGTCAATGCGAAGATTCCATAACTTAAGTTAGGCACGTCCCATACCAGGCATGTGGTTGTACAGTTGTGGCTCAGTTCAATAGCTCACAAAGTTAATTCCTTAATTGACCAAGGCAAGACTACCAAGTTCTAACTACATTACCAAGATTTCATATTCTTTTCCAATCCACAATTCCACCATACCATATAGTTCCATCCATTCGCCTCAGTCTAAATCTTTTCTCACCCCGTTGGTCAAGTGCAATACGTGTTATCAACGAGTAACATCATACTACACACAGGTTTACACAAAATCCATAATCACTTAGTCAAGTTTATATTTGCAACTCGAATGACATCAATGACTCGTTGCATAGCTAAGCAAACTATTCGTATCTAACCAACCCACGTTGGTGCTATGATAATACCAACTAGTAATTAACCAAACTAGGATGACAAAAGATCATGATAATACAAGAGGCAAAGTAGATATAATCAAATAGTGTATAGCTAGTCCCAAAACATTTAAATAAATACTTAAAGTAAAATGCAATAATTTGAATCAAGGTAATTTTAGAAAACTAGGTTCAACATGGTCAAAGGTACAACTTGCCTTGAAACAAGTCTTGGTACTGGTCTTGAGCTTGATCAACTCTCCGTCGAAAGCTCCCGAAGTATCAACATCTAATCGCAAACGAAAGCAAAAAGCAAATAAATACAAAACAGAGCAATAAATAAAATCTAAAAATTAAATAAAAATATGAGGAAGGTAGAGCTTGAATTTGAATTTATATGAATTTAAAATTTTGAATGGGTTCAATCGAAGTTCGTATGAGGAAGAACGGGCTTTTTGGAAGATCTAAACCTAAGAAAAAGATAAAGGAAATACTATTTTGAATTTACAGAATTTTCTTTCTAAAGGAAATTCTGAATTATTGCATCAGCAACTAATTTCAGAAGTAAAGAAAATCTGAAAAAATAGAAACAGAGGCTGACATGTGGAACCCAGGGTCTATGGACCAAGTCCACAATTTTGGCTTATGGATCTATGGCTCATTGGTCTACGGTGCAGTAGCTATGATAGGTGGGGTTCATATGGGAGTGGCTAGACTCATGGTAGATTAGGTTTAGCTAGGGTTAGGTTTAGGGGTTAGGTACGAGTTTACCACGTAGGCGCTGACGCAGCTGTTGACTTAGCGACACATGGCGCTGACTAGACTGCCACGCAAGCACAAGGATGACGTGGATGACGGCAAGGTGGGTGGGAGCTCGGGTCCCTATGGTCGCTGGTGATTGCAGCCTTGATGATGGGCATGGAGGTGCACAACGGGTAGCTGAGGTGACAGCGAACTCGTTGGTATACTCACGAAGGCGAGGAGTTGGCCGGCGGTGAGGTCGAAGCGGCGACTATGGTTCGGGTGTTGATGGAAATTGAGTTTCGTTAACGCTTCAGCAATGCGAAGGTGACGATGAGGTAGATCTCGTCCTTACAATGGCGATGGTGGCACCAACGGCGAAGGAAAAGCTCGTCGAAGCTTACGGCGATGACTTTGCTTCTTCGGCAATTTCTGGCGGCTAGGGTTTAGCTCTTGAGCGGCGGTTGCGTGATCTGGGATGCGTAAGCCGAGGGCTACCTCCCCTTTTATACGCGGGCGGCCGGGAGAGTCCAGAGCGTGCACGTCGAGGAAGGCCCACACGGCGGAGGAGTTCAAGTCGTCCTAGACTCATAGAAGATAAATAGTGATCCGGGGGACCCACTTGTTAGCGGCTGCGGCTCAGGTAGATTCGCATAGCAAACGGTGCAGGCGAGACTAGTAGGTGGGGCCATGCGCGTGTACGCGGGCGAGAGAGAGAGAAGGCGGGCCGCGCGGGATTGGGCCGAAAAGCGGATTAGGGTTGGGCCAGGTTAAGAAATTTAGCCCGTTGGATTTTCCTGAGATTTAATTAGGTTTTGCATTTTAGAAATACCAGTAAATCAAAATAGCAAATGAACTCAAAAAAATTCTAGAAAAATCAAGAAAATACTTCCAAGCACAGAGAACTCAAATAAAATAGTTTTGGAATTAGTTGATGTTCGGATTAGTCACATTAAATTATTTTGATATATGAAAGTCCATTTAAGCTTGATTGAATCAAATAAAATTGGTTAATTTTTCCAACGGACTAAACTACTCAAAATGATTTTGAAACTCAGAAAATTGGGATGCTACACAGAAGCAACAACGTGTCGCTCGTCATGACAAATGACATAGTACTCCACTCCGCTGTGATCACCAAGTACATAGAGGAGAAGAGCAAGAAGGGTGAGATGCACCGGACATTCAAGATGGGCATAAGGGATCTTCGTTTCGAGATAATGTGCAGGAATAAAGGACGCCGCGGGATGAACAGCGAGAGGATCACCCACAAGTGCATGCTACGCCGCACTAGTTGCGTATGCACTTGCAAGGCCCTGCTCCCATATTATGGCCGCATGTTCGACGGTGGCGCAACATCCCGGCTAGTTCCCGACCAGTACCTTTCTGACTATTTCAACAAGAAGAAGGTGATGCAAACCTGGGGTGCAGAGATGTATGGTTACAGCGTGGTTTATGCAAACATGGAGTGCAGAGATGTATGGTTACGACGTGGTTAACCATTTCACTGGCCATCCAACCTGTGAGCAACTTATTTGGGCCGCGGACATTGATAAGCTAAAGGGAAAGGTTGATCGGCAACAGGTACGGCACATCAGGAACGACATGGAAGAAGTAGAGGCCGGACATCGTACGAAGAAGTGCTCCATTTGTAGGGAGTTTGGGCACACATTCAAGAAATGTCTTGCGAGAAATCCACAATACGAAGGAGACATTGGCAGTCTAGATATCGCCGAGGGACCTCATCCGACCGCCCCATTCGAGGTGGTCCACATAGCGGACCTTATTTTCTGCTGAAATATGTGGTGTTCAATGATTTGTAACATGACTTTGATTTGTCGAAAAACTAGGTGGTGACGATGTTGTGGTGAATGGGTTGTAATGTCAGTGTAATTTTGTCCATAAAGTATGTGATGATGTTGCGCTTAACATTATGTAATGTCATTATGATTTGTCAACAAGATATGTGACGACGTTGAGTTGAATGTTATGTAATGTTATTGTGATTTGTCAATAAAACTTGTTATGACGTTGTGCAGAATGTTATGTAACATCAGTGTGATGTGTCGACAAAATATGTACTCGAAAATAGTCAATAAAAACAGTAGAGGGACTGTCGCCAGTTGGACTGGCGACAGAGACCTGTCGCCAATTCAATTGGCGACAGAGACCTCTCTGTATTATTGAGTCCCCTGTCACCAGTGCACAAGTCCCTGTCATTATTCCAATTGACAATAGACACATAGTTTTGTGATTTTTTTGACTATTTATTTTTGTAATTATCTTTTAAATTGAGACTTCTTTGTACTATTTAGTCCCCTGTCGCCAGTGCACAGGTCACTGTCGTCATTCCAATTGGCTCATTCCAATTGACGATAGACACTTAGTTTTGTGATTTTTTTCGATTATTTTTTTAATTATCTTTTAAATTAATATTATTTAAAAAAATCCTCATAAATCGAGCACTGCTCAATTGGTGAAGTGTGTCGTCGAACGGCCCCATCCACCTTGCTCGAACCCGGGTGCCTACCTTCGTTCACTTATTCTTAAGTGAACACTAGAGCTCCGGGTCAGATTTAAAAAAATCCCTCTTTTACGTTCAACTTAAAAGCTGACCTTTTTTTTCAATCATGAAACTGGTTTCCACCCTCGCCAAAGTCGTGACTCGTGACGATACAAGAGCGTAGATGGATAGCGGTGCTACCGCCTACCGGGTACTCGTGGCGTAACAACGAGTAACAGCACAGCAACAACGCGGTACTTGGAATACACCACTTATTACTCACTGCTCCGAGCTGTACTGTACTGTACTGTACTTGAGCTAGACAGCGGCGCGGCGCTGGCAAAACCGCGTGCCGTGGCAGGCTGGCAGCTCGGCGCAGGCGAAACCAGGGCGGCGCGCGCACGCCCTGCATGACAGCCACGGGCGCACGCACGGGCCCGTCCCCTCTGTCCCCGTCCTCATCCGAACCACACCTCCCTCCCACGGCTCCATCCACTACACTCCACTCCACCCCACCGCAGCTAGCTTGCACTCGCCTCGCGTACATATGACCACGCCGGCCGTGGATCACAAGCCCACAAGCCAGAAAGACCAACCACCTGCTTTGATAAAAGCTAGTGGCGTCGATCTGCTGCGCGTCGGGGAAAGAATCGAAGCGAGGAGAAAAGAAGAAGCCAAGATGAAGGTGCTGGTCGCGGTGGACGACAGCAGAGGCAGCCACCACGCGCTCACCTGGGTGCTCCGCCACCTCTTCCCTCCCGCGGCCGCCGAGAAGGAGCAGGACCAGGAGGCGCCTGAGCTGGTGCTCGTCCACGCCCAGGAGCCGCTCCACTACGTCATGTACCCGGTCGGGCCAGGTGATGATCGATCAGCGCGTCACACACTGAAACTGCGCATTACATGTGTGCGTGTCAGCGTGCGTGCTCACTATGTTCGTTCGCGCGCGCGCGCGACGCAGGGGCGGCGGCGTACGGCGCGTCGTCGATGATGGAGTCGGTGCGGGCGGCGCAGGAGGAGAACTCGCGCAACCTGTTGGACAGGGCCAACCGGATCTGCCACCAACGAGGGGTAAGTACGTGTAGAAACTAGAAAACCGACTGCCAAGTAGTGGGCAACCGTGGCTGCATTGCGTGTGCAGGTGAGCGCGGAGGCGGTGGTGGTGGAGGGGGAGCCCAAGCAGGCGCTGTGCCGCGCGGCCGACGACGTGGGCGCCGGGCTGCTCGTCGTCGGCAGCCGCGGACTCGGCCCCATCAGGAGGTACGCATCTCGTCTCGTGATGGATATAAACGATGTTTGGTCGTGTCATTAGCTACGCATACATTCGTACGTGACTCATATATGACTTGAGACGATCGAGAGCGTGAGTTTTTGCTTTATTTTCGTTGCAGGGCTTTCCTGGGCAGCGTGAGCGACTACTGCACGCACCACGCGAGCTGCCCCGTCATGGTGGTCAGGCCGCCGCCTCAGGACAGCAACAATGGTCAATGGACGAGTTAACCGCCATTCACCAGCTTTCCAGAGAGAGAGAGAGAGAACAAAAATGGGGGAATGGGTGCCACATATTTGTCAGTTCTTCGGTTCTTTTGTACTGTGAAGCGCCGTTAATAAAATTCACCAGTTTGCCCCCCTTTCAGTTCGTCTGTTCCCTGTGATATCTTGCTCGCAAATTAACTTGAGAGAGAACCATGGCTCGGATTGCCTACGACATGGTCGTAATCTGATACTGCTACATAATATGACCCAAAAAAAAACCTTTTTGAGTGAAAATTACGACAAAAATTCGGGGCCCATTTTCTTGAACTCGGAATCTTTGGATGGTATGGAACCATTTTTTCTTTTTAAAAAGACGAATTACGTAGATATGGCCATAAGCCCGTAAATAACCAAATCACGAGTTCCCCTAGCTACATATCTCCCGTCGAATGAGTTTGTTTTGCACCGAGCCACTGAGATAGCACGTAGCCAGCAAAAAAACAAAATGAGGACATTGTTCTCAAGGAAAAAGTGCAGTCTTCCCCGTTCACATTGCAACAAAATAATGTGAACAAAATGTGATGAAATATTAGTCCTCTCCGTGCGATACTTCGAAACGAGATCAATGTGATGGTGTAACAGCTCAATTTTGAATCATTTGGAAATTTTATGGATTTTCAAACAAATTTGTTGCATTGTGAAAATTACAAAAAATGGGTGCAATTTACAAAAGTCAAAAATCAAAATCCAATTCTTAAAAAGGAATTAATAGAAATCTACAAGAAAAGGTCAAATCCCAAAAACCCTCTGAATTTGAATTTATTCATCTTGGAATCAAATCCTTTCGTTCCTTTGAAACTGAAAATCTTTCTGAATTTGAAATTCCAATTCAAAATTCCTCCTGGATTGAAATCCAAATTATAAATCAAATCACTCCATCTTTCTGAAATCGAGATTCTAATTCAAATTCAAATTTGAAATCTCCACCCCCTTCTTCCTCGCCACTTCTTCGGTAAGTTTGTTGCCCCCTTCTTTGCGTCATAACATTTGTCTAGATCCCGTACACCTTCTAGGCTAGATAATGTAGACAATTAGCCGCTGAAGAACCATAGCCGCTTCGGTCATCTTCTTCACGGCCGACCGCCGCCTCTAGAGCACTCCAATGAGCCTCTGTGCACGCCGCCATCGTAGATAACGTCGTCGTAGCACGTAGATTCTCACCCGCGCCCAGGCTAGCTCACAGTAGCACCGTAGCCACAGTAGCGCCGCCGCACTCCTCTCTGTCGTGCTGTCGCCTTGGACCACCTCCCGACGTGCCGCCGCCACCATTAGGACCTCCGTAGTGCCTGCATCCCATTTTGCCAGTCCCGGAAGTCCCCCGAGCCCTGCCTCGCCAGCGGTGAGCTCATCACCGAACCACCCCGAGTTCCTCTGCCTCTGCTCTCTGCCGAGGGAGAGAGCTAGCATGGACGCTGATGTGGATGCCACGTGGACGCCATTAGACTTAAGCCGATATTGAGCTCATGAACCATGGTCTCTGACTAGTGGGCCCTAGCTCATGTGGACCGTCATGTGGATCTCGTCTAATGGACCAAGGCACCACCTATCAGCCTCTCTAGCTCTCTCGGATAAAAATATTAGAAAAAGAAAATAAAAACCCCAGTGGACCACACTTGTCAGTCACAATACATTTTCAAGAATGAAAAGAAAAGAAAATCCCGATGGACCTCACCTGTCAGAAATTTCAGAATTTATGGAATTTCTCTCGGGTCAAACTTTAGAGAGCTCGTTCTCCCTCATTTTAAATCCAAATCGAGTGTTTTTTTGTTTTTAAATTCATATAAATTCAATATCTTTCCAACAATACTGAAATCATAATTTTTGGAGTTCACTTGAATTTATTTGCGTTATGGGTGGTTATTTGAAGTTGCCACTTTTGCATTAAATAAATGCAAACGACGCTGACGACTACGTCACTGCTTCAAGTAAATATCAAGACCAATACCCATCCACATTTGAGCAAGGCAATCCCTCACCTTTGATCATGTTGAACCTATTTTTCAAATGTAGAGTATTTCGATTTAAAGTACAACTTGCATGCTTATTATTATTTAGAGAAAATTAGCTTGGTGCCATCGCAAAGTGTATAAATTGGAAAATGTCACCGCATGTGAGGCTGACAAAGTGGGTCTTGGGACCATATGCTAGTGACACATCGATAACATTTTCCAACTCGAATGATCTTTGCGATGGTACAAAACAATTCACCCCTATTATTTATGAAAATATATGTCAAATGTTGATACTTAGCTATACCAAAGTTGAACATCATTATGAATCCCTTCCTTGCATATTGACTCCATGTTACCTTGTCGCCCTAAGGATATTTATTACATGAGTAAAACTTCCGTTGTTGAATAAACATGACTATTGGTTATGCTTAGATATTGCTTAGTAATTAAACATGAATAGGACACAAACATTGCTATAACAAGAACTGTGTACTATGAACTGTAGTGTGGTAACATGGGCTACAACTAGAAGCAGAAAAATGTATTTATAAATGGTTGAGACTTGGACGAGTGCTTGGTTGAGATCGGTGCTATATGCGTGTTGTGGTTTGGTGGTTTGTCTTGCCAGAGTCGATTAAGAACCGAATCATATGTTCCCTTCTAAACTACTAAGCTGTGCAATCACAAGTCTGGTTATGGGATGGACCTGGCCTATTACTCTACTTAGTTTCGACACGAAAACCCACACCACCTATATTATATTAAGTGGAGAAGGGTCATGACTCCCTAACAACGATGGGCCCTTGAAGAATCTAGGCCCCATTTGCGGTGTTTTGGTAATTATAGACAACCATATGTTTTCTACTAACTCGCTTTATCAAGAAGTTACTAGGTTATTCTTGGACTATGACGAAAGAGCGCTAAAGGATCCCATCTCACTAAAGGTAAATGTATCTAGTTGATAGGACCTTTTATTAGTTTTACCAGTCTAGGAGAATGAAGGATAAAAGATCAGATTGTTAGCGTAGATAGCCGTACTATGAAGAGGGTTCAAAAATCTAGTAGCTTAAAAGCGAATGATGCCAAATGCTCAAATCTTACTTGGTTTAAATCTTGGATTTAATTGTTTGAGTTTGGCCTTAATTTAAATTTGCTGAAAAATTTGAAGGTCGGACTAACCGGCGTTGCTTGGCCGGACTGACCGGCCCCCCGGACAAAAGGGGCGGTCAACTTTTTCCAGAGGGGTCACTTTTCTTGTTTTGCCGAAAATTTTCAATGCCGGACTGACCGGCGGTATCAGTCCGGACTGACCCGCCTCCTGGGTTAAAGACCCAATTAGCTTTTTCCAGAGAGGTGCATTTTCGAGCTTGCTACTATTTTTCTTAAGGCCGGACCGGCCGGAGGCTCAGGCCCGGACTAACCGCACCACCGGGTTGGATTTGCGGTCAGCTTTTTCCAGTAGCTCTCTTTCTCTGGTTTTGGTTTTTTGGCAGGCCAGTCTAATCGAGCATTTTACTGTGGTCTGACCGGACCTCTTGTAACGGCTAGTTTCTCAGTTCATTTAATGCGTTTCAGAGAGGAACAATCGACCATTATGCAGGCCGGACTAACCGGCCACTTGCCTGCGGACTGACCGCACCCACTGAAAAATTGGGGATTTCGTGCCCCAACGGCTATTACAGTGAGTGAAGGTTATAAATACCTACCCACTATAGCTAGAGGGTCTAGATGAACTTCATTGAATACACTTGAGCCCTTTGCATTATCTTCTACTCTTGAGAGCATTAAAATCCTTTTGCAAAGGTTGTTGAGGGTTCCTCCAAGAGCATTAACTAGGGTTTGATCATTGTGGCATTTGAGTATCTTCAAGCGAAGAACTCTTTGTTCTATTACTCTTGGAGATTGCCGTCTCCTAGACGGTTTGGAGTTGTGTCGGTGATCTTCTCAAAGGAGATTGTGGGAAGACTTGGGCATTTGTGAAGGTTGAAGCTCACCTATCCGGAGTGGAGAAGAGCTATCCTTAGTGATCGAGGGAAGTGCTTGTGTAAAGCGGGCTTGAGTTTATCAAGCTTCCTCAACGTGGATTAGTGGAGACCGGCAAGTCTCCGAGACCACGGGAAAAACATTGTTTGTCTCCTTAGTGTGATTTATTCTCTCGCTCTTTACTTTGTGCATTTAGGATTATGAGCTAATTGTTTATCTTGTTTAGATTATTAAGCTTGTCTTGATTGTGTAGTATACTTAGATAGCCTTAGATATTTTAGGCTTTAAATTGTGAAATTATTTTTCATAAGGTTTAATTTTGGTAAAATTAGTTTTTAGCCAAAAGAATTTAAAAACCGCCTATTCACCCCCCCTCTAGTCGGTTATCCTTGATCCTACAGTCCTCCTTAAAGATGTTCTCGAGTAAATGGGGACATCACTGGGATGGGACGTCGTAAGCGGGCGCATCTTGTAGTTGTGGAGGGTAAAGCCCGACGGAGCGGTTTTAGTGTCGGGACTGGTGATTGGAAAAGCTTGGTGGTAATCTCTTAGTAGCACACCCCGTAAATGTGTCAGGTGGACGTTATAAGATGATTATCTCTTGTGAGTAAAGTTGTACAACCTCTGTAGAGTGTCGTTAAATCTATTCGAATAGCTGTGGCCCCGGTCATGGCCATTATGAAGAAAGTCACATTGGTTAGTTTTACAAACTTAAAATTGTGAAATAAAACATGTTGGGGGTAACACATGGTAAATTGAGTCGTGCAACTTACTGGTTTAAGTGCGGTCGTTGAGTACGCGACATGCTGGTTTAAGCATGGTTGTTGAAGTTTGGGACATGCTGGGTTAAGCATCGTCGGTGCTTTAGAATCGATCTTACGTATGATTGTTTGATTCGGAGAGTCTCCAGGATTGATCATGCAGAGAGAACGACACAAGAATTTTATACAGGTTCAGACCTTTTTCGAAGAGAATAACAACCCTACTCTTATGTGGCTATATTGAGTATGCTGGTTACAGATCAAAAGAAAGACCAAAATCTAATGTCTTGTGCTCCTGATTGCGTCTCCTCCCCCTCCTGTCAACTGATTGTAGCCTTTATATAGTGTACGAAGAGTTGGTCGTTTCTCCAGGCCAAGAGGCGTCTCATTATTTCATATAATGAGCACGTTGATGGCATTTACTGTTGGAGTAGTAACCCCCACGTCGTCTGGCAGTTATTGTCAGAGATAGAGGAGTGTTGCATGCATTTATTCCAAAGAATAACAGTGTATACTAGCTGCTTAGATTCCCTAATCAATTGGGCCTACTTGTCTACAAGCTCCTTCGATTATAGGGTAGTCATAGCTGACCTGGTTGTAGAAGGACTTATGACCACATGGTGGTCGTAGGAAAGTTTACGACCATGAGGTAGTCGTAGAAGGACTTACGACTATCGGGGTGGTCGTAGAAGAACTTACAACCATAAAGATAGTCATATAAGAACTTACGACTATGGGGGTTGTTTGAGAAGAACTTACGACTATAAGATAGTTGTAAAAGGACTAACGACTATAGGGGTGGTCGTAGAAGAACTTACGACCATGAGGTAGTCGTAGAAGGACTTACGACTCCAGCTTCTCCATTATGAACATTAAGGGGTATACTCAAGAACCATACGATGGTATTATTATCCATAATAAGAATTACAGATAAATAATTAAATGAGGATTATTAGATCCTCGTCAAGCATCTCTCGTGGTTGCGACGTGCTGGTTTAAGCACGGTCCCAGGAACACAATATGTTGGTATAAGTATAGTCGTCGGAAATTTAAGACTTTTGAGATAGAATTGCAGCATGCTAGTTTCAGCATGGCCGATAAGGTTATGACATGCCAGGGTAAGCGTGATCGCCGGGACATGGTCATGCTAGTTTAAGCATGGCTGTGATGATAACTGCTTATAAAAAATAACCTTTGGTTTAAAGTAAAAAATGCTGAGTCATAGGTTTGGTATATAATTATAGTATTTGAGTAAAGTGACTTTGTGCTAAAAAACAAACATAAGACCCCTCCCTTGAAAAGCATTGCATCTATATAATTGCATTTTGGTGGGGGTTTGTTGAGTATGTATGTACTCATGGTTGCTCAAACATGTGGATTCAGGCCATAAAGCTGAAGACCCGGTGTATGGATATTTCTATGCATCTGGCTTCGGAGATGATGGAGATGACGTTAACTAGGTCCTAGCCCTAGTCGGTTGCCTATGGCAAATCATAGAGGCCATGCTCCTTTGAAGACTTTTCGCTGCTAATATGTTTTCTTTCCATTGCTACTTTGAACTATTGAACTATTTGGCATGTTGGCTCGTTTTGTAAGCTCTGGCCCTAAGGTCCTTTACCATGTGTTGCAATAATATTTAATTATTATCTATGTATGTGTGTATAGATGTGATATTCGCCGATAACTATACTGTGTGAGCTAGCTATTGATCATAGGACTAGCACAGAATACATAGATAGTTCGGAATGCAAATCCGGGTCTCTATAGAGGTGGTATCAGGACTATACTGACTGTAGGCTAAACCATAGTTAGAATGGTCGTTAGTTAAGGATTTTATGTGAAAAAACTATTTTTCTAAAAACCCAGAAAAATCATCGCAACAAAAAAATATATAAGATTTCTATTGTTGTACCTTCTTCTGACTTTAAGTGTCTAACTCTTGTCTTACTTCGGATAAGTTCATTAAAATTGGTTACCAGTCTCCTTTTGCCTCCCCTCTACCTTTGTAGATGCCTGTGTTGCACACCTATGGAGAGCGTATCGGAGGTTGCGCTGCAAAGCTTTGGAGACTATTACAGACACTTGGAGGCTACGAGAGACCCCTCTATCCGGGAACCAACTCAATGAGATGGAATACCAATTATAAAAATAAACTCAACTTACCTTTGGAACCGTGATTCAAATTCTTCTTAACCCCAACAACAACAAAGGGTCCCGAAACAACACCACCAGCAACAAAGGGAAAATCGGTTTAAAAAAAACAAAGGGGAAAAAAAAAGGTCAAAAACATGACTGTACCAACAGTCCTTTGCCCCCCAATGAATGCAACGGCCATTTCTTAACAGGCAACTAGACAAATTATTTCAAAATCTTGTTAACTTTCACTTTACAGAACGAAAATAAGCCCTCAAATTCGAAATAATGATAAAAAAGCGTCCCTTCTGCTCCATCTCAAAAACACACACACACACAAAAAAAACTGAAGAGAGAGCAAAACAAACACAAAAAAGCTGGAAAAGGGAGCGATGCACGCCACACGTTTGGCGGTGCCGTTCCACGACCACACCTCACCGCCTGCCCCTCGTGGCCAGCAACACAGCACCTGCAAGGCGCACCAAAAAGGCGCAACACAGCAACAAACCAGAACGAGTAACCGAAGTAGTCTCCGACCCATCGCCAGGCGAGGCGACCACCTTCTTCTCCACTTCTCCTCGCTCCTCCCACCTCACACCCAAAAATTCGGATCAGCACTCAGCAGCAGCAGTGGGCTACTGGTAGTAGTAGCGGATCCTTCTGGCTCCAATGCCGGCCTCCTGCAACCCCGTCGCCCCGCCTCCCGCGGTGCTGCTTCGCCACGGTTCTCCTCCCCCTGCCGCCTGCTGCTGCTGCTGCTGCCGTTGCCCGGCGCCGCGCCGCGGCGGCCTCCTCCTCCTGCGCCCGCCCACGTGGATCTCCCCCCACCGCCGCCCAGCGCCCGCCCGCCCGGTGAGCCTCTCTACCTCCTCCTCCTCGCTCGGAACGCGACGCGTTATCTAGCGATTTGGTCTCCCAAGCTAGTCGTCGATTCGCTCTGCTTGGAGACCCGCGCTGCGACCTTGGTCAATCTATTCGCCGTGTGGGGGAATCGGTGGTGCATCTCGGATTTTGCTCTCTCGATCAGCTAGCTACTCGGTGCCCGTACCTCGCGACTTTGCTGCGAGGGTGCTGATGATTCATTGTGCTCTGTGTGTTTCTGCAAGGCGAGGTTTTGCGGGAATGTTGGTTACGAGTGGCCGGCGGTGCTCGCGGGTTCGACCAAATGGGGGTCGAGCAAGGGTTTACGCGCCGCGGGGACGGGTGGCGATGCTGGGGATCAAGCTGGTGAGGACGAGGAAGAGGGCGGCGATGGAGTCCGTGTTACCAATGAGGCCCTTCGCGCCTCCATCCGAAAAAGCAAAGAGGTGCTGGCGATGCACAGGAAGCTACTCGAGCAGGTAGGTATCCTTTCTATATTTTGTTGCTGGAATCGAATGCATTTTTCGATACAGATTGTTTTAGATGATACATCTCTCTGAAGCTCTGATCCAGCGGGTTGCTTTGCTACAACAAGTAGTGAAAATAAAATGTTGTAGTAAATTTTATTAATATAGTCTAATGCACTGTTACATGGCCTGTGGCCTTCCTTTATATATAGATGTCTTTAAGGTACACAGATACAGACTCGAATTGATTTTTTAAAAAAGATGAATATTGTCATGAATTTCCTAAAATTATGATTTACTTTTAGTCGTTGGATCACCTATGAAGCTCATTTATACAGAAGAATGCTAGACATCCAAGTTAGTCGGAGTGTCAGAATCTTGTTGTCCTTGTATCCGGACTCTACACTGAACCATATGTGCACTCCAAGCAAGGTTTTACTCGCAATTGGGACGGGTTACAGTTCTGAGGAACAAGGTGATGGTGGTGGTAATGGGGGCTCTGCACCGATGAGTCACTCTGCGCCACCATCTGCAGAAGGAAATATGAACTGCTGATGCACAGAATCTACCGCAGAAGGTGTCTTTAATATGTTATTGCTGGAATCTAACATGTTTCTTAATACACATTGGGTTACATCTTAATACAGATTGATATTAAGATTGGTGATGCACAGACAATTTGGGAGTGACCAGGGGCGGAACTAGAACGAAAATGACCGGGGTTCACTACTTCACTATACATATAACAACGTATATAATTTTCAACCAATATGATACTAAATAGTAATGTATCCGGCAACTTTTAGCATCAATAATTCAACCTAACCAATGACATATACAATGATAAAAGAGTAGCAATCAAAATGCTTATCAAGATAAAGAAACTCACTTGTAATATTGGTTAATTGTAGAAAAGTGAAGCAACTAAGGGTGAAATCATGAACAAAAGATAGTCGGCATTGGCAAAATACATCATCCAACCTAAATGACCTATAAAAAAAGAACAAAATGAATTAAAATTATAAAGTAAAAAAGTAGAATGATCGAATGAAAGTAAATACATTACCTTTTAGTATTTACGTTCTTTCAAGTTCATGAAACGATGAACCACGGTGTCATTGGTAACTTTCTTCATTTCTTCTTTCTCCACATAGCAAATTAGGCTATCACTCATGAAATCATCAACGATGCGACATGCAAATAATTTTTCACAATTCTCATGGCTGAAAAACACCTCTCAACTGTGGCAGTGGCGACAGGCAATACTAGTACTAGCTTCAAAAGTCGATAAACCAAAGGATAGCAAAGATGTTTCCTTGTCTCCACCATTTTTTGAGAAAGTTGGCCAATAGTCTGTATGTTGGAGAATCTATCATCTGCTCGCACATCGGCAATGTAGAGGCAAAGGTGATGGTTAAGGTCCCTTAATTCCCCAAAATCAAAATCAATGGGATAAAGTTTAGCAATGCTCATCAAATTATCCAAATTGAAATCATGAAATGAGTCTCTTGGACTCAAAGAGGCCGACCAAACAAGCAAGTTAGATGTTGTCTTGTTGAAGCGACTATCAAGCTCTTGATGTAGCCAATCAAGAACATCATTAAAACAATCCACTTCATAATGATGCTTGTTGGTAATTTCAGTTCTTTGTTGTTGCTTCTTTGGATTAACGTAAGCTTCTCCCATTTCCAACTTAGGAATACCATGTTTATCACAAAAGGCATACACTTCACCTAGGACAGATTCCCACCTATCTCTTCTAAGCTCATCCAAATGCAACCTAGTTGATTTCACACATTTAATGGCATTCACAATGTCTTGATCCTTTCGTTAAAGTGCTAGTGACAAGGTGTTTGTGATTATCAAGATAGTCAACATGAGATGCAAATAAAAGACAAAATCAAATGACTAAAAGTACACTAGTAGACCCAATACTTGATCTCTATTTGTTCTGTCCTTGTCTTCTTCTTTCACAAATTCTAACACTGTGACAACTGTTGGAAACAATTCAACCAAACTTTTCCATAAATTTGTCTGTCATTTCCCGATTATTTAAAACCTTAATTAGATGTTGTCAATTACTCAATTGCCATGTTCAACAACAAGAATAATAAATTACAAGCATCAAACATACGTGTGGATATGTGCTTTTACTTACTTGACATTGGTTGAGCACAATAGACACTGCACACGAGTCACGATCACGTGCAATTTTTGCCTATGATCACGGGTCACGATCCAATTTGAAACCCTACATTTCAAGTTTATAAGTGATAACCCTAACATTTGATGAAGAAAATAACAATCATCATCCATTGAATTGGAAATCCCTATTTCTCGAAAGAAATTGGAAGAATCAGGAGAAATTAGGACAAGAATTAATACCTAACACATCTTTCCAAATTCCAATTCTTTGGCTGGTGATCGGTGTTTCGTTGCTTCTCCACAGCTAATCTCGCGTGTGTATATATATATGCACAACTAATGAACTAATGGTAGTAGTAGTAACTAGTATGCTCAGTTCCTCCTTTGCGTACTAAATTACTAATGGTAGTGCCTAGTGTAGTAGTGCGTACACGGTACACCATATATTATATATACATAATAATTGATGATTGGATGGAGGCATGGATCTACAAGCGTACAAGGCTACAACAGGAAGAAGGCACGAGATAAATTACCAGAAGAAGCTCCAGTGGCCGACAAGTCTCCGTCAGTAGGCAGTGCGACGACGGCGTCGTGCTTCTACAGAGAGGCGATTGAGATCTGACCGTCTCGAGGTGAGATCGTTTCATTCTCTCGCCTTCTCGGGCCCCCATCGCATCTCGTGAGATCGCATTGGGCCTCTTGGGCGGCTAAGCGCCGAAGCGATTTACAGCGCTGCGTGTGCAATCAGCGAATGGCTGTGTGGGCCGCGTGGAGCCGCGGACGTCATACAGGTGGAGGCCGCTCAAGAACACGCGTGGGCGGAAGTCCGGGTGCTGATAATTTTGCTTGGGGTGCACATATGATACTAAAGAGTTAATCTTTACTAAATTTTTTTTTGACCCGGTGTCCTGTGACACCGGGTGGGCCTATTGGGCTCCGCCGGGGAGTGACCTTGCACTGCAAGTCTTGAACTATGGGCTCTTTGCTTATCAGTTATCACCTGCTCTTTTTTGGAATTAGTTATTCTCTTAAAATATGTTTACCAGAATGATTTACAATTCATCTTTACAATATATATGTGGTGTTGGTTATTTGCTTGCATTAAAACATTACTATCTGAAGCTCTTGCTTCTCTTGTATTATTTATTGAACCGCTATGGTTTGAATTATGATATGCGTCCAACTTATTCAGATATCGGAAAAGAAGAAGCTCATCTCAGTTATTGAGGACAGTTCCATTCATAATGAGCAAGAGCCATTCAGTGGTCACAGTGATGGTACCTTTTCACGTCTGGATGCGGTTTCAGAGGGAAAAAAGATTGGCTACAATCGTCAGATGTACCTTGATAAGCGTGCAAAGCAATCTGAAGTTGGTGCAACTCATGGGGAATCTATTAATGATGAGAATGAATATTATGGAAGTTTAGAAGGCGAACTTTCTTATACTGATGTTGCTGGATCATCTAGCGAGGTTAACTATGAGCATGACAGTTTCCCTAGAGCTGCACCCTCGGTATATGAACCACAAGCTGCTAATGGTATGAAGCAGGATTACATGGCACAACTAAGTCAAATAAGTGAAAAGGAACAGTCAGTTACCGAGGGAGCAAATGACGATTCATCTGCTTTGGCTGCTGTCGATCTTATGAATATCGTATTGGTAGCTGCGGAATGTGCTCCTTGGTCTAAAACAGGTAAGAACAATATAATATAGCTACATTTTTGAATGTTCTGTTTTCTCCAAAGGCTTGCAGGTTCAAACTTAGCACCTCTAGGGTGGAGGGCTGGAGGGTGCATGGGTTAACCACCCAAACACAACACCACCTGGTTACATTTTCTGTGCTACTTGAGTATTTTAAGGGTGTTTGTGTTGCTATCTAAAATGTTCTGATTTGCGTAATGTAGGTTATGTATGTTCTAGTTTTCACACCTTGATAATTTCATGAAGCGTTACTTATCCAAGTCGCACGCTGTCAGCCTGTCACATCCCTAGTGACAACTAGAATAGAGGGAATACAAAAGGAGGGAGCGGTGCTTGTGTCTTTTTTTCCTTACATTCTATAATTCCTTCCACATCCGCATGCACACTAAGTTACCCTACTGCTCAGGAAGCCTACCACTATTTTAAATAGTACACCACAGCAGACCAGGGGTCATTGCCACTATGTAAACGGCTGCTGTGTTTCCATACAGTTGTGCCGTTGGAGCAACATCACCCGAGACCGATTCCAGTGGATCACTATAGAATCTTCTAGAGGTAAGCTAGGCTACCTTTTGGCTCTTCCATATTAGAAAAATTCCTTCACGCTTAGTAAGCAAAGCAAGCCTGGTTCTTGAAGCACTATGGTAGGACGTGGATCGACCGTGAGGAGAATGGACTGTTCGTCATGTAATGTTTAGAAGAGTCTCAGGTCAGCTCCCACCAAACTTTTTCCCTTCTTGACTAGACGGGGATATTCATTCCAGTCAGTCAAATGGGGAAGGGCATCATTGGCTTGGCCCTGTCCTCATAGTCGTATCGGACACAAACACAAGCTAGATTTCTCATTCAGTGGTTAGGTGTTCATAGAAAGCAAGGCCTGGTGGATTTGGTTTGGATGGGGTCTCACTTGGATGCTGGGCAGATCTATAGATCTAGATAGAATCCATCTCGCTTAGTAAAATGAGCACACACGCTAGGGCTCTGTGGATCTTCAGGCAACCAACCCAATACATCCAATTCCAATCAATTCCTAAACTTGGTTCAATATGTTATGAATATTGTGTGTATATTCATGAGGCCTAATGAGCAATATATATAGGGAGTACAAAAGGGATATGCTATATACGAATAAGGAAATACAAAATGATTCCTATTCTAACACCCCCCTCAAACTCACGGTGGATCATACACACTGAGTTTGGAGATAAAATACAAATGTTGTACCATAGTCTGTGGCTTCGTGAAGAAGTCAGCAATCTGTAACTTTGAGGGCACAAACTATAAAGCAAGTACTCCCTCCTGCACCTGTGAACGAGTGTATGAAACATCTACACCAATGTGCTTGGTGAGCTCATGTTTCACTGGGTCACGGGCAATACAGATAGCACATGTACTGTCAGACAAAAAGTCGTATGTCCCATCACAGGTATTCCAAAATTTGCAAGTAACCACCTCAACCAAGTAACCTCTGCTGTCACTGCTGCCATAGCTCTCAACTCAGCCTATGCATTTGAACGGGAAACTGCAGTATGCTTTTTTGTCTTCCAGGCAATTAGGGAGGCGCCAAGGAAAACACAATAAGCAGAAAGAGAACGACTATTAGAAGGATCACTAGGATCACTAGCCAAGTCAGAGATGGAGCTAGAGAAAAACAAACGACAAGAGATAGTCCCACGCAAGTAGCGAAGAACACGAAGAAGGTGACTAGTAAAGATGGGTAGGACGAGCTATGAACTGACTCAAGATATGAACAAACTAAGCAATATTAGGACGAGTGCTCACAAGATATACCAAACTACCAACAAGATGTCGATATCGAGTAGGATCTTCAAGAAGATCACCATCAGTGGTATGAAGCTGTAGGGATAGCTCCATGGGAGTCTCAAGAAGGCGAGTGTCGGTCGAGACTGCACCGATCAAGAAGATTTTGGACATACTTCTGCTGGGAGAGGTAGTAGCCCTCAGGCATGGAAGAGACCTCAATCCCAAGAAAGTACGTAAGAGAACCATGATCAGTCATAAAAAACTGCTCACTGAGATGCTTCTTCACATACGTGATGAATGAGGAATCATCACCAGTGATGAGTATACCATCAACATACAGAAGAAGCAGTGTCCTACACCGAGATCAGACATGGACAAAAAGAACAGGATCGTGGGAACTGACAGTGAAACCGACAGCAGTAATCACTAAGGTAAAACGCGCAAACCAGGCACGAGGAGCCTATTTGAGGCCATAAAGAGCACGACGAAGATGACAGGCGTGTCCATCGGGAACATAATACCCAGGTGGTGGCTGCATGTAGACCTCCCCATGCAAAACACCATTATGAAAATCATTCTTAACATCCAGTTGAGAGAGAGACCACTGGCGAACAGAAGCAACCGCAACAAGAGTGCGAATAGTGGTTATATGGGCAACAAGGGCAAAAGTCTCATCGTATTCACGATCGTACTCCTGCTGAAAGCCGCGAGCCACAAGACGAGCCTTGTAGCGCTCGATAGTACCATTAGGCTGGGTCTTAATCTTATACACCAACTTGCACGTGATAGGACGAGCATGCACAGGTGTTGGTACAATATCCCAAGTCTCCGTACGTCGAAGAGCATCAAGCTCCTCTGCCATAGCGAGCTGCCACTCAGAATGAGGAGCAACCTCACGATAAGAACTAGGCTTAGTGACAGAGAGAGCATGAACTATCGGAGCAAAACCAATACGACCAGGAGGTCGAAGGGATGTCTGGTCATGAAGGACGTATCGGGGAGCATCATCAGGAGGATAAGATGTGGTGTCGGTAAGATACCAGAAGAGGAGACTGGTGAAGGATGAGGTCGTCTGGAGTAGTAAATACCAGAGAAATGAGACGGTGGTGCTGCAGAAACAAGAGGCGGTGCTGCAGGAGGCAGCATCGGAGGCAGAGCTACAGAAGGAACCACTGGAGGCAGACCAGGGGCAGACTATGATAGTGGAGAAATGGGTGAAGAGTTAGAAAGAGACAACTATGAAATCGACTCAACGGTGGAAACAGGACAAGGAGCCGAATCTTGATAGAAGAAAGGTCGAGATTCGTCAAAGACAACGTCTTGTGAAATCCTGATCCGTCAAGCAGAAGGATCATAGCAGCGATAACCCTTATGCTCAGAACTATAACCAAGAAATACACACTCAACTGACTGTGCGCTCACGAGGTTGCAGCAGAACAAAACAAGTACAACAAAAAACACGAAGGTGAGTGTATTGGGGGGCTCGAGAGTAGAGACGTTCTATAGGACTGACATCCTTAAGAGTAGTAGAGGGCTGCATATTGATGAGATATGCAGCCGTACAAACAGCCTCAATCCAGAACTATGGTGGAACGTGAGAGGTAAGGAGAAGAGTGTGGGCAGTCTCAATCAGATGACGATGTTTGCGCTCAGCAACTCCATTCTGAGCATGGGCACCAGGACAAGAGGACTGGTAAAGAGTGCCTCGCCGAAAGAAAGCATCTAAAAGCGCCGTAACAAGATTTCGCCAAATAGGATCACATCGAAAAGTACGGATGGAAGAATCAAACTGAGTATGAACCATCGTTGCAAAGCTACAATAAATAGCAAGAAACTGACCACGATTAGACATAGGAAAAATCCATGTGAAACAAAAATAATCATCAATGAAGATCACATAAAATTTATGCCCGCCTTTAGAGATAATAGGCGCAAGTCCCTATACATCTGAATGAACTAAGTCAAAAGGACGAAAAGACAAGGACTCACTAGAATGATAAGGAAGTTGTAGCTGCTTGCCCAGCTTACAACCCTGACAAAACATGGCCGTGTTAATAGTAACACGTCTGAGAACACCCTGACGAACTAATGAAGAAAGACGACACCCACACAAGTGACCTAGAAGATGATGCCACTGCACAAAAACTCCAAGGTGGTGGCAGCAGTGGCGGTGACGGTAGACATAGAGGTGATAGGAGCAACAGAAGTGGACGGAAGGTGGAGGTGGTCAAGGATGTAGAGACCCTGACGATCCCTACGGCGCCGGCTAGTCCCAAGTACCGTCACTGTCTGTCGGTCCTGGACAAAATAGGAGTGAGAGTCACAATCAACCCTACAACCAAGATCGGTAAGCTGACCCACCGAGAGAAGCTACATAGTAAGCTGGGGAATATGGAAAACAGTTGGAACAGAAAAATCAATGGACAAAAGAGTGCACTGACAGCCAGCTAACAGACAGAGGAGTACCGTCAGCTATCTGAATAGAGATAGGAAAAACAGGAGGTTCTACTGAAGTGAGAGATGTGGAGTCCGGTGTCATAGGGAAAGAGGCACCAGAATCCAGAACCCAAGAAGTACCTAGAGGAGACGTCCGAGCTAGACTACCAGAACCTGCTGAGCTGTGAGAGAGCTGCTGAAGTAGAGCTTGGCAGAACTGCTGAACAGAGTCACCTCACTGAGAAGGTCCTGACGTGCTGATTTGTCCTCCCATCGAGGAAGGGCCTCTTTGCCCCCCTTGGATCGTCTACTCCCACGCGCCTTGTTCTGTTTTTTTTTCGCATAGCACAACTCTAGTAGTTGTGCCCGAAGTTCTTGCAATAATTGCACTGAACTCCAGTTGGTGCAAAAACAGGAGCGAAAATAGACACCTGAGGGACGACTGTAGTCGAAGCAGAAGTCATCAGTGTAGTAAAAGAAAGGGTAGCAAGCACAGCCGGAACAAGCTGTGTTGCTAACCTGTGGCGAAGCTCCTCAGCACGAAGCGTCGAAAGAGCCTTGGTGACTATCAGTTGTGTGAGCGACTTAGCAGTTGAGCCCTGACAGGTTCAAACTCTGGGCGAAGACGGCAGACGAAGTCATAAAGGCGAAGGCGGTTACGATCCGCCTTCTGCACCTTATGACACTCCTGACAGAGCGGAGAAGCCAACTCGTTCAGCTGACGTCAGAGACTGGCCAGCGCTCGGAAGAAATTGTCGACGGAAGAGTCCTCCTGGTGAAGCATCTCCAACTCACGCTGAAGCGAAAAGAACCGAGCATCGCTGCTCTACTGGTATTGCTCGTGCAAATACTCCCAGATCTGACGAGTGGAACACAGACCAACAATGTCTAGGCTGGATGGAGTCGTCGACGCTGACCACCAGGATGGCTCGAACACGGGCCTTATCAGCACACCAGCGCTCAAAAGCGCTATGGCATACTGAAAGGCCTCATCAGCAGTGTCAGCAGCAGTGGCAGCCTCTGCCTCCTTCTTGGCGGCCTCATCGTCTGCAGGAGGGGCAGAAGTAGGCTGTTTGGGAGGAGGTTGAACCGGCGACGGCGGACAAGGTCGAGTACCAGTGACATATCCCCAGAGGCGGAGACCATCGAGCGTGGTCTCCATGAGTGAAGACCACAACATGTAGATTGTAGTTTATCCCATGAAGCTTTGTTCTCGAGAATGAGATCACAGCTGATGGAACGGAAGCCATCGGTAGGCGGCGCTGAACGGTGCGACGACCAAGGCAACAAAGTCTAATAGGCGGCGTTGGATGGCGCGGTGGTTAGAACAACGTTCTTTTCTCCTTTTTTTGATTTTTTTTTTTTGCGGGTCGGGCTGGCTCACGCTCAAAACGCCTGCTAAGGCCTGCGAAGAGAACACGAAGGGCATGCGCGAGGGGTATCTAGGGTTCCCCCTTACTGTTGGTGGCGGCGACAACGGTGTTCCGGCGACGGGTGGTGGGCTGGGCCTGCTTCGTCCTCGGGTAGGGCACGGCGGATGAGGGCGTCGCGGACTAGCGCGGAGACATGGAGGCGGCGGCGAAGGCGCGTTCGAACACCGAGCGGCCGGATGAGAGCGCAACAACCGGCCCGGCGTTGGGCCGAGAACTCTAGTGGGCTCCGACGGTGGCTTGGCTCGGGCTCGAAGCGACCGGGCGGCAGAGGCGCAACGACCGGGCTCGGGCATCGCTCAGCGTTGGACGGCGGGTTGTCGGGATAGCAGCGGAAGGAGCTAAGTTAGTGCCCTAGCTCTGATGCCATGTTATGAATATTGTGTGTATATTCATGAGGCTCAATGGACAATATATATAGGGAGTACAAAGAGGGGTATGCCATACACAGATAAGGAAATAAAAAAGGCATAAAAGGAAATACAAAAAGATTCCTATTCTTACACAATAAAGTGTGGGACCCATATTGCTGGCACAGTGACACTTAAGTACTAATGTATTTCATATTTCCACATAATGGTATAAGCTATCTGTTAAAGTGTTAAATGATGAATTATTTATACACGACCTGTGGCATGCACACCGGCACATTGAATTATTTCATATTCTTGCAAACATTGGCGCTATGCACTATAAAAACACTTCACTGCTACACACTACTTGAATTAATGAAAGATAAACAATCAACTTAAGTACTTGAACTTGAGCTCCATTTGGCTGTGCTATGTACTAAGTTTTTTGTGGAGAATATTTTCCATATATAACAAAATTTTGTTGTTGTGATTCTAAAGAGGTTCCCAATTAGTTAATAATCCCAAAAATAGTATGTCGAGTGTTCGATGAAAAGCTACCACACTCTCAAGAGGTGCCTCATTCTTGAAGACACCATCCCAGCCATAGGTCCCCTATTCCCCCTGCTGAGCGCTTATGCATGCTTACTGCTGCCATCAAACAAAATTCAGAAGTGAAATGGGACTATGACTTTTCATGGTTGATCCCTGCACTTGATGTGTCAGGGATGATTAAAGTTAAACTTTCCATTTCGCCGAAATTTGGGTGATCTATTAAAACAGTTTGAGTCGTAGGATAGCCTGTCAACAGTTGTAAATCCATGAGTTATTACTTGTGGGATCAAATACAACTTAACACAGTTGTCCCTTTATATTTGTCTACTTTAGTGACATCATTTCTGTAAAAGTTTCTGAGGTTTTAATGTAAATATCTCTAAGTAATGGGATTTTTTTGCAAAAATATGTAGGGTTAGCTGACCTGCAGGTGCCAATACGAGCCCACAACCTTTCTTTTTAATGTATGGCTGTCTACCTTGGTCCGTGAAATTACAGTTAGCTTAAGTGGGTGGTAACGGTTGTTTTTGTTGTATAGTAGTACACATTTCTGCACATGATTTGAAGCCTGAAGACACTGCTCATTTTCGTCCCTCTCTTGCTCAGGGAGCAATAACCATGTCTTAATTTCCTGCAGGTGGACTTGGAGACGTTGCTGGAGCTTTGCCAAAGGCTTTGGCCAGGAGAGGTCATCGTGTCATGGTATGTTTTCTATAAGCTGTCTTCTCTCAATGTTTTTGGATAGAGATCCAACTAAGCTGCTAACAGTTGGTAAGTTCTGAAAGTCAACATGGAAGATAAGCAGATGGCATTAAAGTTCACAAACTAACTTAATCCAGTAGATGACCTAAAATTGAAAAGTTATGTAGCTCCAACTGAATGGGAATAACAAGAGAACTCGTGGGTACCATGACATTTGTGCCCATTATAAAACCTGAATGAATGAAAATTTCATAAGTAATCAGTTGGGACAATCATTTGCTTTCTAGCCTTCTCATATAGAATGGGTTGCTACCAGAAATAAAGGATGTATTCAATTATTATGATATATTCAGCAGGACTCATATGGTACACACTTTTTACCTGGTGCATGGATTGGCCTGAAACATGTCAGCAAGATGTACACCACAACTTGTTGGCATATGGTAACATGTACTACAACTTAAATGACCTAAACCCTGAGCAGTACACCTGTGCATTGTGGCCTTTCAGTATAGTAATTTGTATCGAAAAGAGGATATGCAGACCTAGAGTTGGTGCCAAATAAGACAATAACTCATGTAGTATATCCCGAAGCAAACCTGCACTCTTATTTTGAGAGAATGTCAAGCACTTCGCATTTCAGGAATAAATCTGCAATAGCTGAAATCAAGAGATGTGTGATAACTGATAACAAGTAAGGTGCTGTTTGGTTGGGACATGGAAATTGTAATGGGCTAATCGCAGTCAGAAATGGACTTTGAAATACATAGGTAGTACTAGCTAATAGTTCACATTTTCAGAGTCCTTAGATCGTCCTGTAAACTACTATTTTGATGAGTACATTTGCAGAAGTACTTGAATACTAAATATGCCATTCTTTCAATAGTACCTTTAGTAACTTGTTATACATGTGTATATTTTACAGGTAGTAGTGCCAATGTATCGAAACTATGCAGAACCTCAACAAATAGGAGAACCAAGGAGGTACCAGGTTGCAGGGCAGGTGTTTTCCAATCTTATGTTATAATAACTTTTAACTTGTTATAGTAATAGTTCCTTTTGAGAAAGATGTTATGTTTGTACAGGATATGAAGGTAACATATTATCATGCATACATAGATGGTGTGGATTTTGTATTTATTGACAATCCTATCTTCCACCATGTTGAGAATGAAATTTATGGTGGAGACCGAAGAGTAAGTAATGCATTCTTCTGGTTATTGCCGCTTCATTGCATGTTTGCAGATATCAAAAGCTGAGATGATATTTATGTTATGTAGCAGTCAGCTATCTGTTTCTCTTGCCTTTTTGGTTGCTTATGATTGAAACAAATAGATCAAATTTTAATTGCAGGACACCTTGAAACGAATGGTTTTGTTGTGCAAAGCGGCTGTAGAGGTAAATTCTCTCTTAAGTATAACATTTTTTCTTTCCATGCAGAACCACTCCGTAAGTAAATCAACACTTACCATGTCCTGTTCCACAATAAAAAATCTGCTGCAATAGAATAGTAACTGTAGTTGAGACTTGGGTCCCAAGTCCTTCAGATTTTTTTGATGTGCAAAGCAAGACAGGTTGCCTTGCTCTCTTTATCTGTCTGGGTGCCTTTTTTAGGGAGAGATAAAATAAAATAAATGTGAGGATGGTATGGTACAAACAACTTATAGCTACAAAAAGTTTCTCAAGTTTTTCCTTTTCCTACATTTTTCCACTCCCCTAGTTCCCATTTGTAGGATAAGTGGTGGACTGTTGAAAAAGTGTATGTAAAGTGCATAAAATACAAAGACATATAACATAGTCACTCCTTTAAAGGCATTGTTTATAACGGGCCTTTGTTTAACCCTGTTATTTCTCTGTAATTGTCATCTGTCTTCCTCAATATGCTTATTGAAAACATAATTATCTTGATCTAGGTTCCATGGTACGTTCCATGTGGTGGTTTCTGCTATGGTGATGGAAATCTTGTGTTCATTGCGAATGATTGGCACACGGCACTACTGCCCGTTTATTTGAAGGCTTATTATCGTGACGATGGTTTCATGATATATGCCCGTTCTGTTCTTGTGATACACAATATAGCACATCAGGTAAGTTTGTTTCTCCTTGGTCTTGCCTTTCATGTCCAATATGTATTTCTCCCACTTTTTTACTATGTATTCCATGTGTTTTACTTCAAGCAGTTTATGGAAAATTCGTTAGTTATCCATTTTATAGAATAAATATACTAAGGTAAACAATCACGTACTGCATATTAGTCCTCACCATTCTATAGAATAAATATACTAAGGTAAACAATCACGTACTGCATATTAGTCCTCAATGGTAGATGCCATGAGTGTATAAAGTAACATATTTCTAGCTTCCTCTTAGATGTTTAAATTGTCTACTTATCTACGAGAGGAAAACTGTTTGAGTTGACTATTAGAGCTTTCTGATGCAAGATGCAACATCACAATAGATATCTGAAATGTTAAAACAAAGGTTAACATGCAAGCGATGTCCATGGAGATGGGTATGATTTCAGATAGGAAAAAGTCTATTTTTCAACCCTCAACTATTGCTTGAGTCCGATTTCAACCTTCAACTCCGAAACTGTCTAAAATGCAACCTCCAACTCTCAAAACCCTGTTTTTCACCCTTCGGCCCTTCCCACCCTCGGTTTTTGCTAATGTGGAGGCGGTTTTTGTTGACGTGGCGGTGGTTTTCACTGAGTTGGGTGGGGCCCACATGTCAGTCCCCCCTCTCCCTTCCTCCTTTTTCTGTCTCTCTCTCCCCTCTTTCACAAGCCGACCACCGCTGATTAGGCCACGCTGCTGATCACCGCCGCCTCCTTCCCCCTCCCTCCCTGTCTCCCTCCCTCTCCATACTGACCACCCTCTCCATGCCTCCATTGCGCCGCTGACGAATGTGCCGAACGTCATTCTCCTCAAGTTCCTCCCCACGTGGGACTTCTGTGTTCGCGACGCGCACGCCATACTGCTTTGCTAAGCCGCCTGGCAGGCCGAGTTCCACGCTGACGCCGTGCTCGACGAGGACCTTGGCTTCAAGGGCCTTGAGGGTGTCGTCGCCTACATGCACGACTGGGACTGCAACGGCCACCCCTTCTACTACAGCGCTTGTGGTGTCTTCAAGGACAGGGACATGTATGACCGCGTCTTCGGCGACTATCTTAGCCGCTTCCTCCGCTGGCGCGTCTAGGTAATGGAGCACGGTGTCCGTGTGCTCTAGCTCTGCCCCAGCGGCGTCAATGCCATCATTTAGGTCACCGACCTCAAGGACATGCCCAAGCGTGGAGCTAACCAGATCCTCTCCCTCTTCCAGGACAACTACCCCGAGATGGTCGCCCGCTAGGTAACCTTCACACTAGCCTTTTCTCTTCTCCCTCTTTTCTTGCCCTGTGCGCATTTCGTGTGGAGATCGAAGGCAGAGATGGAGCTCGCGGACGCTATGAGGAGGCGGCGGCGGCAGCGGTCGTTGTTGGTGACGACGGAGGCACCAGAGGACGCGATCGAACATAGAAGAGAGAGGAAGAAGTTGGGGGAAGGGACTAACATGTGGGTCCTCATCTTTTTTATTTTATTTTATGATTTGTTAGATGATGCGGCACACACGTGGTAGACATGTGGCAGATACATCACATAAAACCGGGTGGGAAGGGCCGAAGGGGGCAAAGTGGACGGTTTAGAGAGTTCGAGGGTGCGTTTTAGACGGTTTTGGAGATTGAGGTTGAAAATCGGACTTGGGCGATAGTTGAAGGTTGAAAAATGGACCTTTTCCTAGGAATTGCACTAAGTGCTATAGCCTTGCAAATTCACACACAAAAGTCACGGAGTTATTTCAGAGTGACTAAAGCAAACAATGGCCACGAATACAGCGAAACATGCGCATCCAATCCTCATAAGGATCCAGAGTTTTTTTTACAGGAGACTGCAAAAAGTATCAGTGAGTTTACATTGTCTTCGTAAAAGGTAATTCTTTACAGATGACCACAGAAGTATCAGTTAGCTTATGTTGTCTTCGTAATTGCTTCTGTTTTCCTGCCTTGCGTAGTTATGTAGTTCCCATATATGGATACTAATTCGACATTCTACGCAGTTGTTGTGCTTGTTGCTTCATTGTAGCCATTGTTATTTTATCAATATATTATCCATATTGATAAATTAACTTAATTTCTCCTCCAGGGTCGTTGTCCGTTAGATGACTTTAGTTACCTGGATTTGCCCGGTCATTACATGGACCTTTTCAAACTTTATGACCCATATGGAGGTGATCATCTAAACATTTTTGCAGCTGGCATTAAAGCTGCTGACCGTTTGCTTACTGTTAGCCATGGATATGCATGGGAGCTCAAAACACCTGAAGGTGGTTGGGGCCTTCATGGGATCATTAATGAAAGTGATTGGAAATTCCAAGGCATTGTAAATGGTATTGATACAACTGATTGGAATCCTAGGTGTGATGTCCATCTACAGTCTGATGGATACACCAACTATTCTATAGAAACTGTTCAAACAGGTAAAGCACAATGTAAGGCGGCGTTGCAGAAAGAACTTGGTCTTTCGGTTCGCGGTGATGTTCCAGTCATTGCTTTCATTGGACGGTTAGACCATCAAAAAGGTGTAGACCTGATAGCAGAAGCAATGCCATGGATAGCTGGCCAAGATGTACAGTTAATAATGCTCGGTACTGGAAGGCAAGACCTTGAAGATACATTGAGAAGGCTTGAGAGCCAGCATTTCGACAGAGTTAGGGGGTGGGTTGGTTTTTCTGTCAGGTTGGCTCATCGTATGACTGCAGGGGCTGATATACTATTGATGCCATCAAGGTTTGAGCCATGCGGGTTGAACCAGCTCTATGCCATGATGTATGGGACTGTCCCAGTAGTTCATGCGGTCGGTGGTCTCCGAGACACCGTCCAGCACTATAATCCCTATGAGGAGGTTGGATTTGGTTGGACTTTCGAAAAGGCTGAGGCAAACAGAATGATTGATGCGCTAGGGCACTGCTTGAACACATACAGAAACTACAAGACTAGTTGGGAGGGACTCCAAAGGAGAGGGATGATGCAAGATCTAACTTGGGACAATGCTGCTAAACTCTATGAGGATGCTCTTGTTGCTGCCAAGTATCAGTGGTGACTGTTGAGCGGTCCAAGAATCTGCTGATGGTTGTCGTTCACAGAGACCGGAAGGCATTCTTCTTGTATATCAGTCACTGGGTGCTTTTAACTCAAAGCTCTTGGTGCATCATGCAGCTGTCTGCTTGCCCACTATCCCAAATTGGTCATGTCGGTAGAAATTGGATGACCAAAATTTTCTTGTCAGAGCTTAGATAACTTCCAACAAGGCACATTATGACTGTACTTCCTAGACTAGCACAGTGGAAGAGGTCTATCTTTTTTTTTGAGAGCAAATCACAAGAGCTTTATTAATACAATCACTAGTGACGATGTTCATAATGAATTAGGGGATACAGTTCACCCAAGTACACATCTTTCTTCCCACCAAGGCTTCCTTTGCGCAACAATGAGTTGCTAAATTTGCCTTGCGACGGGTATGAACACAACAAAACGAACTAAAATTCCTGCTAAGCTCTTGGATTTCATGCCAATTACCTGCAATTTCTGATCTTGCGCATCATATTGACAAGAGTCAAGTTATCTGACTCCAGAATCACCTGATTACAACCCTGTCGAATTGCAAGTTGAAGTCCATCTCTTGCTGCCAAAGCTTTAATAGTTAATACATCAGAGAGATTATTATACCATCGTGTCTCTGCCGCTATAAACCGCCCTTCATAATCTTGAATAACAGAGCTCGAGCCTCTTGTACACTGAACACCATTGAAAGCACCGTCAATGTTAACTTTCAAATAGCCACGTCGCGGTGGATGCTAATTTGCTGGACTTGGAACAGTAGCCATTTTGGTGGTATTGTCAAGCAGAAGAGCATCTTCCAGAATAACACTAATATGTTTGACGGCCATCATTGGGTTTCAGCTCCTTTCCAATGCTGCGATTATTCCGACCAATTCACAATGACTATATCCCACAAACAAACAGGGCTGCATCGACCGAAGAACAAATATCCCTGATGTAACATCCCAAACTAGTATTTGTGTTTCAAATGTATAAAAGTATGAGATTGTTAAAACTTTTGATGCATCTCATGAGCATGCATATGTTTTTCTAAAGCTTGTGCACAATTTTGAACTTTTGATGTTTGTAATAACGTTTGCTTTGAAATTTCAAACTTTTAACTTGAATTCAAGTTTCTATTTGATTCCAGAAAAATGTGTGTATAAAAGTTTCTGGAAATAATTTATTAAAATACTAGATTATTTATCATGAATTAATATAATTTTTCACAAATTTTTAGAAGTCAAATTGATCTCACCAAAATACAAACCAAATTGTTAATGCAGATTTGAAAATGATTTAATTTAGACTGTTGGAGCATTAACAATGCCTGAAATAAATTTTCCTAAGTCCTAATTGAGTCTTAGAGAACTCACAAATTTTTTAGAATTTAAATTCTATTTTAAATTGTTAGGTTGTTTTTTCGGTCAAAATTGAATCAAATCCAAAACCCTAACTCGGATTCGCCGTACCTCTTGAGCCGACTTGATTGCACCATCTAACCAAACTCGAGTCGACTCCGGTTCAACCAATTCATCGCACCACTTTTCTTCAACCACTAACTAGTGGGCCCCATTGGTTAGTTTCGTCGTCTACTTCGCGCCGCTTAGCCAAGCACGCTGGCGTTCACGCATGCTCACGATGCCTCGCTCGCCACCTTATGCTCTTGGGACCGACTACGAAGTATCGCCGGGACTTCATGAACCTCCCAAGCCTATCCATTCTGTCCCTCTCACTCTCTTTCATCCTCTGCGCTCTCTTCTTTGTTCCGCCGAGGAAGAAGACGTTGAGCTTAAGCTCGCCTTGGTGCTACTCTCACACCCGCAACCTTGCCACCGGAGTCTACTTCGCGACACCGCGTCCATTTTCTCCGTCCGAGCCCTTGTCGTCCAAGGAATCGCCGAGAGCCACTTCATCGTTTTCGGCTCTGTTGTTCACAGACGCGAAGCTCGCGAACGCCCGGTGAGCTATCCTCCACGCCGCCTTGTTCCTTGGGATCGCATCATCTCGGGGAGTCTTTTGATGAGTTTAATTGGGTTTTGGTGCAACGTCGAGGGCGTGCGACCTCTTCTTCTCCGACTACGGTCAACCGCCGCCGCCTCGATTCCGGTAGCCCTCGACCTTCTTCATTGTCTTCATCGGCTGCTCCATGTTCCTGGTGCCTAAGCGAACCCGAAGCGACCTTTCCCGAGTCTTCTCGACGTCCGTAGCATCTCCTCCACGTGAGCCGCTGTTCGCCTCCACCTCTGACCACTGGGAGCTCGCCGCCGGCAACCGTTGGACTCCGCTTTGCCACCTAATGAGTTCGTGAGGACCATGAGCACCTGTACGTGTCGGTCCCGAGCCCGGAGCCTCACCACTTCGCTAGATCCCTTTCCTCGCCGCCTTGCTCACACACGGTAAAGCTCCGGCGAGCTGCCGGTGGGTTAAGGTGTTAATCAAGTCATTAGCGTTAATCTAATTGTTTTAATGTACCATTGACTTGAGGACCCCACCGGAGATAAGCACATTTAGAAATTTAAATTGCATCTGTTTAACGTTCTGTGCGATTAATATGTGGGCCCCAAATGTTTTTGTGTATAGTAATCCTGGGCCGGTAGACCACACTTGGACTTCGGTCCATGCACTATGCGCATGGACCGAGCCACTGACGTGGGACCTACGAGGTCGTTTGACCAAGGCCATGTTGACTGGGTCAACAATGACCTCGGTTCCACTGGTCAGTGACTATGGGCTAGGGGCATGTGTGTATCAAAAGTATTTATTGCAATTAGAATATCCAAATTGAATTATAATTACACTGAAAAATTCATAATTAATTTAATTTAGCTCCAAATTGAGTGAAACCAATTTTGTTGGTTCTAATTTTTAATGAACTATTAAATGAAATAAATTTTAAGTATGTTTCTATCCCAAAAAATTTTCAAGGCAAATTAATGTCTAAAAGGAATTGTTTTTACACTAGAAAATTGATTAAAATTCAAAATTTCATAAGTATTTCATTTAACTCCAAATTGAGTGAAATTAGTTTTGTTAATTTTCATTTTTACTATAATTTAACTTGGCTTGAGTTTTAATTATGTTCATGTTTCAAAATTTTTGGTAATTGATTTATTTGTGCACTTATGCCTTTAACTTGTTAAATTCTTAGAAAATCCATATAAAATCCTTTTGGATTAAAATTTTCACCTAAATTCTTTTAAAATCACACTCTACCTGCTGTGTAAGTTTTATGCATTTTTGATGAATTTGACTTTATGGTTAATTTTGGTGTTATTCGGTCTTATTCGTTCTTCTCGTTCAATCGATAGATTTCGATGATTTAGGTACTTACGAGAGTGATCTACAACAGCAAGAGGACTATCTCTAGCAAGGCAAGCAATCCCTCCTTTGATGCATGTTGATCCTATTATGTTCGCATGCTAATATTTTAATTTCAAATGTATGTATGCACGCTATGTTGATGAGTAATTTCTCAGTTCACGATAGTTAATCCGAATAGATACATGAACTGTAGGTAAACATCCATCCTTTACCATTGAGCTTAGGTTTATATCTGCTGTGATTTAGAGCTCGACGGATGGGCTCTAGTCACTTTATATTTAGTATGTGTGTTGATATTGCTTAGCAATGCTTAGAACGGTTGTTTAGGGATCATCACTTCGGCGATGTTCATTACAACATCATTTAAATACTTGGGTCAGGATACTCATGTATGTATTATATTTGGAAAAACTAAAACTGAAAGTAAAAAGATTTAGACTTGGGCACATGGTTGATAGGTGTGGTTATCGGGTATGTGGTTGGTGCCCGAGTCAACAAGGACTGAACATCTTGTTACACTGATCCAAGCACTTTTGTGTACATCCACATGAGGTTATTGGGAACCCTCTTGACTTAGTACTTTGGTGTATGTTAGCTCCGAGTCACAAGTGGTGGTTGTGTGTTGTGTTTAAAAAGAAATATGTTGTTGTTGTTGGGTGTGTGGGGGTGGGTTATTGTCTAGGTTCTCCACACCGAGGGGCATTGTAGTTGTCCGAGGCTTTACCCCGAGGGGTAGTTGATTGAGGCTTTACAATGACTCCGACACAAAGTATGAGTTTCTATCCATACAAGCGGCTCGTAGTTAATACATAATATTAGAAACATCTCGTATGACTTAGCTCTGCCGGCATACATTTGGAAGTGTGCTTTATCCCGTGGCAAAAGGAGTGGTCTGACATATGTGTAAAGTTGTACACCCCTACAGGGTCTAATTTATTCGAATAGCCAAGTCCTTGGTTATGGACACGCTTAGTGAGGTCTTTCAAGAGTTAGACTATAACATTTTTCGATAAAACTTAAAATCGGTTGGTATGAATGAGGAATTCGTGCTATATTGTGGTGGCTATTGGGTAGCCACTTCTAGGATGTTAATTATATTTATAAATGTTGTCTCACTATTATTTGAACAATTAAAAACAAATTTGTTAAAGTGTCTTTGAGTCTATTACACTATTGCAAATGAAATGTCACTTTGTGCTGAAAATTAGCTCTATAGCCTTCTCCATTGATTCAAGCTTGCATGTAGCTATGTATTGGTTTGTTATTTGTAAGTCTTGCGAGTACAATTTTGTACTCAATTGCGTTGTCTACTTGCTGCAGAGGAGGTTGACCCACAAGGGGTTAACGATTGTGAGACTGACTTTGCTCTCGACGACTAGTTCGGTGGGTTTCCGGTCGGTTGCCTTGTGGGTAAGGGCAGTCGGTTGGCTTTTGTTTACTACCATCTTATGGCACATGTTCCGCTGCAATATTAGTACTCTATCTTGTTGTTTGGCCGGTCGGTTCTTTTGTATGAAGTCTAAGTGGTATGTTGAATATGTTGTAAATTATGAAGAGTTTGGTAATGTAATAACTTGTGTATGAAATTGATGCTTAATTTTGTGAGGTGTATGTGTACCGCTATTCTAGGAGGTACATAGTACACCGAGAGCGGGAACTTTGATTTGTGATGCTAGGACCAATGGAAAGGTTAAACATTACAAGTTAAATCGCCTAGCGGCTCTCACACCCAACAAGCAAATCTACTGCCAATGTATCTGGGTGTAGAGTAGGAAGCTTTTTACCTATAATCTCTTTAAAAGCCTGCCAGAAAAGAAGTGAAAAACTGCATTCCGTCATAAGATGGACGATCGTTTCCTCTCTATTTCCACAATCCTTGCAGTGGCTTTCCTTCAGGATGTGGCGACGATATAGTTCTGTCTTCACTGGTAAAAGTTATGGATTCCCTGCCACCAGAAATACGCACATTTGGTGGAACTTTCAGTTTCCAAAGATGTTTCCACCAGTGGCCTGAAACCGAAGATGAGGAAATATGGTTTTCAGTAGCAGATTGAGAATACATCTGCTCATCATTCAATATCCTGTAAGCAGAGCGAACCGAATAATTTCCATTCCTTTCAAAAGCCCAAGCATAAATATCCTCCATTTCACTATTCTCCAACTTGATTTTCAAGATGGCCTCCCATTCTTATATAATAGGAGTTAACAAGCACCTCGTTCCAAGATTTGCTGTTCGGATTGAGCAGTTCAGATACCTTGTTAACCAAAACATTCTGAAACCGAACCATAGGTTTCATTGAGATTGAAGAGGGAATCCAATTGTCCTTCTAGATGTCAACCGAATCACCTGTACCAATTCTTTTGATCAAGCCTTTTTTCAGCAAATCCCTTCCAAAAAGAATGGCCTTCCATGTATGAGAGCTCCATTTCTTGCGAGTTGCCAATAAGAAATCACCTTGTGGAAAGTACTTCCCTCTAAGCACTCGACCGAAGAGGGATTTCGGATTTGTCACCAGAGGCCATCCTTGTTTGCCAAGCATAGCTTGATTAAAAAGTTTGATATCACGAAAGCCCATACCACCACTCCCTTTGGGACATGTTAATTTCGACCACTTTAACCAATGAATCTTGTGGTTATCTATTGAGCTCCCCCACCAATAATTGGAAATATATGAAGTCATCTTTTGACAGAGTAGATGGTAGTTTGAAACAGCTCATAGAATAAGTAGAGATAGATTGAACCACCGATTTGAGTAAGACTTCTCATCCGGCACAACTCAGATTCTTCTCCTCCCAACCATTAACAAAAGTTCTTAACTCGATCAACAATAAAATCAAAGGTACCATCTGTGCTCTTACTAATTGAAGTAGGAAGACCCAAGTATTTGTCACCAAGGGCCTCCGAAGAGATTCCCAGACTGGATAGCACTGCTTGCTTGTCATCGTCACCACAATTGTTACTGAAAAAACCGTTGATTTCTGTTTGTTAAGCAGCTGACCAGATCCGCGATAATAACTTCCAGGATCAATGAGATTCTATGAGCATTTCTTTGAGAAACCTCCATCAAAATCAAGCAATCATCGGCAAAGAGCAAGTGCGACACCCATGGTGCATGTCGGCTAATTCTAATCCCCCTCGCAATAAATTGAGGGCCACTATTTTTAAGCATGCACGACAGACCCTCTGCACAAAGTAAGAACAAATACGGCGAAATGGGGTCGCCTTGCCGAATACCCCTAGTAGGTTTGAAGCAAGGGGGAAACATGCCATTAACCCTCAATGAAAAACTTACAGTGGTAACACACTTCAACACCAAGGAAATCCATGAGAAGAGAAACCAAGTGCCTCCATTATTGACTGCAAATATCCCCACTCGACCTGGTCATATGCCTTAGCCATGTCGAGTTTAATAGCACAAACTCCTTTCTTGCCTTTCTTCTCACGAAGATAATGGATGCACTCGTAGGAAATAAGCACATTGTCAGTAATTAGTCTACTAGGAACAAAGGTGCTCTATTCTTCTGACACAATCTCATCCAAAATTCTTTGCAGATGGTTTGCCATAGCCTTCGAGCACATCTTGTACAACACGTTACACAGTGAAATAGGCTGAAACTGAGTTAGTTCTTGGGGATTTGAGACTTTAGGGATCAACACCAGCAAAGTTATATGTAACGTCCCAAAATTTGGCTTTTCAAAAATCTTTTGAGTAGTTTAGGTTTCTAGAAAATTTCACCAATTTTATTTGAATTAATAAAACTTAATTAGGAATCTTCTAAATTCAAAATATTTAATTTGACTAATATAAACATCAATTAAATAAAAACATGTGTTATTTGGCTTCCTTGTATTTTAAGAAATTTTTGGGTATTTCTGAGATTGTTCCAGATTTGTTTACTAATTATCTGGTCTCTTTGATTTTCAGCTTTTCTTTAATTCCAAAAATCCTTTCTTTTTCTCTCTCCTCCAGGCTGCTACAGTACCCCACTGTTACTGTTTATCGTTTTGCTTGAGCCGAACAGATGAGTTCGTTTCCAATAGGTCGCACGGCCCAACCTTCCAAAAATTATATCTTCCTCGGTGCATATAAAAGGAAACCGATCACGTCTAAACGTCCGTCTTAATCTCTTCTCCCAATCCTCCAAATTGGTTTCATGGATTTCGATCTATTTTCGTTGCAATCTGCAAAAGACCGAGCTCCAATCGAAGGTTTTCTCCGGTGAGTTGTGCCTTCATCCGATGTCCCCGACCGAACTGTCTGTGGCGTTGAGTTCACATCCTCGCATTCTACGTCATGCTTCCTTCTCCTTCGCCCGAAGATCACCGAGCACCGTCGGCCATGTCAAGCCATGACACTGAAATGCGTACGTCGAGCACCACGCCTCCTCGGTGAGTTTTTCCAAAATCCGATTACATCATCTCATGCCCTCGTCGATACCTATTTTTTTCATCTTTTAGATTCAAGTTTCATCCACCGTGCGCTGAGAATCGGACGTTCTCTCTCCTCTTGTACGTCTCCCTTCTCCAGCCAATTACTCCTCAATCGTTGATTCCCGCACCGTTGGGTTCGTGTCGCCGCGTTCTACGCTGTGTTCACCTCCTTTTTCGCAGATCATCGCCCGAAGTGGTACGCGCCCGTGAGGCCGCCGCTAATGCCGTGTTTTGCCTCGCCGCCGGCGCTTGGTGCAGTTTCTTGTCGTTTTGACCGCATCATATTGTCCTCCTCATTATCGCCTTTCCGTTTTGCCTCATTGCCGCCGCTGGTTCACCTCCGTTCACCATCACCTTCTTGCGCTATGAACCGGTCGAACCTCAGTGCACTGTTCATGTCTGTGCCTCTGTTGTTTTGTCTTCATTTGGTTGCTCTCTGGTTGCTTCCTCTTTGTTGACTCTTGTCGGGACCCAAAATATCCAATTCTGGACCCTCTGTGTATACTGCACTAGTCCAGGATCACGCTAGTGCACACAGTAGCAACATCAGTGAAATATCATTTCCATATACAAAGATAACTAATAAATAGGCAAATAACAATAAACATCAGAGTAGAGACCTTATGGTCAAAGCTTACAATTAATGCTTCAGAGGGCAGATAGCTCAATGAAGCTGCAGCGGAACGAAACATAATAACTTCAGTGATGCCCATCCATATGCCCACAGGCAATCGGCTAGGGTGTGCGACCTAGTTCTCCACGATCCTTGAAGTAGACCTTATTGACTGGCGATCCCTTCACTTCTGCTTGATTTAATAAAGCAAGCATGAGTACACACCGTACTCGCAAGTCATACCACAGAAATGCAATTATAGATGCGGGCTTATTCCAAAGGAATGGCTTCGTGGTTCTTTTGCGTAAATGCAAGATTTGCAATTTAAATACAAGTAATAGATTGAAAGCATAATTCAAAACAAATAGACAATAATAATTTGACAATTTTAGTTCACAAAGACACATAGCCTAAACAAGTTATTCACATAGCCACCTGACTTAGGTCACACAGCTCCCTTCCTAAGGTTTTATGAAAATCTACCCCTCATGTGAAATCACCGAGTATGTCACCTTTGTCATACAATCCTTATCACAGATCTTCAACAGGTATAGGCATGACTGCGGGGGTGCTAATCTACATAATCCGCGTAGCTTTTCTGCTTGAACTAAGCTACTTACAATCCCTTTAGGATTTAATACACTTGGTCTTCTGCTTCATGATTAATGCAAAAATCCACATACTTCGTGGTCTAATCTGCCTTTAGCTGAGTAATGACTTACGATCAACCACTACGAATTTCAAATGGTGACAACTGCGAACTGGCTGGCAACTGGTACCGTAGGGGAACTCTGCACAGAACACTTACTTGCTCGACCTAGTACTATGAGTTAAGGTACAACTCATCTTTCTTTCAATTTGTCCGCTGGTTCAGGGTGATACACAATACTGAACTGGAATGAGCATCCACGGCTTCATAGGCACTCTGTCACTAACACGAGGTAAATTGGGATCCTTGGTCCGACACTAGCTTTTCTGACACATCGTGCAAATTGATCATCTTTGTCGATCTGGCACTATAGCCATTTTGGTGAATACCATCTCGTCAGATACAACCTCTCGTCAGATACCACTCTGCCGACGGCCTCCAAACTTGATGATATAAATAGGAATGAAGCGGCAGATTTTTCTGACAAAACTGTCTGGTCAGGCCTGATTTTCTAGCATCGGTTTGAACTCTAGGATTCAACAGATATCCTTCTTGCACTGACTCAAGACTCAACTTCTGACATTCACAGGTAACTCTAGCTGACTGATACATAGATTCTTGAGGTAGCTTTTCTGATTCAAAGCATCTGTTACTATACTGATCTGTCCTAAGAGAACGGACTTTGACTTCATGATTCTTGATCCAATAAAATCATTTTTTCCTTAGTATCTGGCAGTACGAACACTGGAGCAGTGATCGATCTCTTCTGAAATTTTCACAAACTCAGCTCACTTCTGGTGATCTGGCGAACTTGCCCTTTTATAATGATGAGGGGTCTTGGTTATCTTGAAACGACTATCTCACTGATCTTCAACTGACACTGTCTTGTTCACAGATGATTCTGGAGAAAACCGAAATTCTTACTCAAAACTCAACAAACTAACTCTGAGGTTCTAAGGATTAGCTCATAAATTGAGATTCTCGCACATCCTTGTGCTACCGTTTCACTTCTCAAACAACACTGACAGTAGCTAAGATGATGAGCTTGAATTAACACTGACTTTATTTGAGAAAACATCTGATCTGTTTCGTCACTTCTGTGAACTCATTGGCAACTTTTGCCATATATCATCTCTGATGTAACTCCTTTCTGATGTTGGCTGATCCAGGGTACCAAGTCAAAGACAACCTGACCTCTAATACAGTTGCATGCTATATAGATCATTTGCAATAATAGTTGCATACTCTCTTGCGGATATAGACATTATCCAGTGGTTAGATTCTTCAACCATTTACGGTTAACTTACTGCTATGCAAAATGAAGAGTTGGAATTCAACATCACATTCCATGGTTACAGCTCTACGGCTTTCAACAACATGACTCAAAACTTGATTACTCGACTTGCAATGGTACAGGCTTAGAGATATCCAATAGTTTAATGTTCAACAATCCTTTTTCTTCGTAACTGGCATACAAAGATGTCCACCTTTTTGCTCTCAAACTGAGGAAAGGTTACAACAATCCTCTGACTTTATTGTTACGAATGATGCTGCATAATTTGGTCGAACTAGGTTTTCTTGGTAACATCATCGTTCAAACGCTTCTTCTTTGATTGCTTTGCTGGGCAAACGGATCCTGGTGCGTTATCTCCTGCTCTGAGAGTTACCATCTTGACTGACACAACTTCTGGTATTCTTGCATCCAAGTGAGGATTGGTTTCTCTGAGGACACCGGGTCGACGAAGGTTCTTTTCCACGCACAACAGAGCATATCGTGTCGAGCCTTGCGACTTTTCTGACGAGACTATGGCAGAATAACTATCCTTCTTGAAGGTTGAAGCTTGTCGCTTTGCAGGCATCTCCAGACATAGTGGCCTTACTTACCACACTTGAAACACACTCTTAATGAGACTGGCTTGCTTCCCTTTTGAGGCGGGTTACCAAGGTCTATATTCTGCTTTTGTGATTCTTTAGCTGACAAATCCTGTACTGATAACGGATTGCCTTCTTTTGCTAATGCTCTGACTGTGGCTCTAAAATTTTCTTGTTGATGTTGTGTTGCAGAAGTCAACACTGAATACATGGGGCATTGACTCGGACAATGATCATCGCCTTCACATAAGAAGCATGTGATCTTGCTCATTGGGCATTCTCCAACGGAATGGTTTCCTTCACAACTGGGACAACTGATATTATGCTCACTGGCACTATGGCCTATTTTTCCACAACGGATACATGCACAATCTTCTGACTTATCTGGCTGGCAGCACTTTAAGTGACAATGTCTAGATTTGCTGTAGGATATTGGAATAGCAAGTTTCTCTTGATCACTCTTGCTTGATGTTGCATGTTGTTGACGAAAAGCAGTGGTGAACTCTGACCAGGTGATGGTCTGCTCGTCCTGATGGGCGGCGCGAAATTTTTCCCACCAATCCAAGGCAACTCCTTCCAATTGATGAGCAGCAAAGAGAACTTTCTCATTATCGTTGCATTGCACAATAGTTAGCTTTTCTTCTATGGTGCAAATCCAAGATTCTTCATTCTTGAGCTTGTCTGATCCTTTAAAGACAGGCAGCTTGGTCAACATGAACTTTGCAAGCTTGAACCAAGGGCGCTTGTGGGGATGGCAATGAACTGTGCATCCTTGCAAACATTACTACTGTCCAATGGTCAAATCGTCAGCCGCATAAGCCGATTCTCGTGGCGAAGGCGGCTCGGTCCCGATGTATCACTACCGCACTTGGAGATAGTTGTTGGTTATCGCCGCGCCTCGCATCGACATCGGTGACGGGCGACGGCTTGCTTGATTATTCTCGATCCATCAAATTGACTAAGGTAACGGTGGTCTGATTCTGCTGGTCGTCATGTTGTTCATGTTCTGCATCATCGCGTTCATGAATTGAGTCCGAGCTACCGTGAATTGTTCCATGACCGGATCTCGCCACTCGATCATCGCAATCGCCCTTTGGGGTTGATAAGATCTCGGTGGCATGCATCGTCTCAAGATTATTGACAAGGTCGGCTTTACTGGGGTTCTCCAACTGCTGGCTGACTAGGGCTAATAGATGAGAGGGAAAAGCACAAGGTAAGGGAAGACATTCTACTTAGGGGAGTAGGTTTAACCCAAGGAACACCAAGGAACACACAAATAGCCGGAGAGCTATTAAGAAGCACAAAACTCACAAACAAACTACACACAAAAGGGAGAAGACGAAAAACTAATCGTCTAATCGATTAAACTCTAACTTAACTGGGTGACATGGCTCAACACACGGGAGGAACCAACGCTGTTTTATCCTATATGGCTGGTCTGAAGAAAACTCGAACTGGTCACAGTCTTCATCAAACTTTGACGGCTTGCGATCCTTGCAGGCGAATCTTGGAGAAAGACAAGGGCGACGTACAACTTCTTCTGGTCTTCAATTCTTGCGACGAACTTGTCTTGAACACTTGGGGAGATGTCAATACGTTATTGGTGGTTGCATGGTCTTCGATGAGTTGCTCAAAACAGCTCTTGGACATCCACCGAGACATTGGGTAACGACAACTATAGAAGTTATGAGGGAAGCGAGTCCGATTTGATACTCAAAACGGTGAGGTAGAGTATAGATGAGAAATGAATAGAATGGATGAGTATAGAAGCTAGACAAGATGAGAATAGCACATCATTAAGATTTTTCATTTGTAAAATAGGTTTTGAAGTTTCCTTAAAAACGGCCATTCTAATTAAGGTCACGACCTACAGTCGATATGGCTCTGATACCACCTCTGTCGGGACCCAAAATATGCAATTCTGGACCCTCTGTGTATACCGCACTAGTTCAGGATCACGCTAGTGCGCACAGTGGCAACATCAGTGAAATATCATTTCCATATACAAAGATAACTAATAAATAGGCAAATAACAATAAACATCAGAGTAGAGACTTTATGGTCAAAGCTTACAATTAATGCTTTAGAGGGCAGATAGCTCAATGAAGCTGCAGCGGAACAAAATAGAATAACTTCAGTGATGCCCATCCATATGCCCACAGGCAATCGGCTGGGATGTGTGACCTAGTTCTCCACGATCCTTGAAGTAGACCTTATTGACTGGCGATCCCTTCACTTCTGCTTGATTTAATAAAGCAAGCATGAGTACACACTTGCACTGCAAGTCATACCACGTAAATGCAATTATAGATACGGGCTTATTCCAAAGGAATGGCTTCGTGGTTCTTTTGCAGAAATACAGCATTTGCAATTTAAATACAAGTAATAGATTGAAAGCATAATTCAAAACAAATAGACAATAATAATTTGACAATTTTAGTTCACAAAGACACATAGCCTAAACAAGTTATTCACATAGCCACCTGACTTAGGTCACACATCTCCCTTCCCAAGGTTTTATGAAAATCTACCCCTCGTGTGAAATCACCGAGTATGTCCATGATCATGACGCGCTATTCGAATAGATTGATTAACACTCTGCAGAGGTTGTACACTTTACCCACAAGATACGATTAACTCATCATGTCTGCCATGAATCGCCATACAGAAGTATGCGATTGAGCAATCATAACAAAACCTTTTAGAAACATCATCTCAACATTGACACTCCCAGTGTGCTTACAAACCGTCAGACAACCCCACATAGGAAGTCAGTCCGACACACACCGTTGGATTGTGGACACGGCGAACCGCCCGTGATGTGACTACTGGTAGCACACTCCACCCATGCACACAAACCTAACCTACTACCCGAGTAATCAATGTCAAGACTCCATAACTTACTAAGTTAGGCCCGTCCCATACCAGGCATGTGGTTGTACGAGAGGCTCAGTTCAATGGCGCACAAAGTTAAGTCCTTAATTGACCAAGGCAAGACTTCCAAGTTGCTACAAATCCCTACGCACACAGGTTATTAAGCCCATACACACAGCTCCACCAAAAGTAGCACACAGTATCCACCACTTGCCCCAGTCTAAATCCTTTCCCACCCTGTTGGTTAAGTGCAACATATGCCATCAACGAGTAATAGCACACAGTGCACACATTTTTTATCACATAGTTCCATAGTCACTTAGTCAAGTTTATATTTGCAACTTACATGAGATGATGACTCGTAGCATGGCTAAGCAAACTAATCGCATCTAACAAACCCACGTTGGTAATACAATAGCACCAACTAAATAAACCAAACTAGGGTGACAAAAGATTATGGCATACAATTAGACAAGGAGGTCATAACAAATTGGATATTAACTAATCCCAAAAGCATTGAAATAAATAATTAAAGTAAATACAATAATTCAAATCAATATAACTTTTGAAAACTGGGTTCAATATGATCAAAGGTATAACTTGCCTTGCTATAGCAATAATGATCTTTATTTATCTTTAATCTTCTACTGTCTTGATCTTCAGCTCCTTCTTGATAAGCACTTCTCGTAGTATCCACGTCTACTTGCAAACAAGCAAATAAACCAAATAAAAAAATAACAGAGAGCAAATAAACTCTAAAAATTAAATAAAAATCTCAGATAGATAGATCTGGAATTGAGATGAATTTAGGAATTTGAATGGACTCAATCGGAGTTCGGATGCAAAAGATATGAGCTTTGGAAGATCACATGAAATGATGAAATTAGAGAGGAAAGAACATTCAAAGAATATTCCTTTGGATCAAATAAAATGAATTGAAGGCTTACAAGTGAGGTCCACTGGTAAGTGAAACAGAGATGAAAATAATGGATGACATGTGGGACCAATGAGATAGAGGACTTTTCAAGAATTAAATAAATTCCCGAAAATAGGATTAGGGCTGGCATGTGGGCCACTGGTCTATGGACCAGATCCACAGAGATATGCTAGTCCATGGTGGACCACGCTCATGAACTAGGGTTTGACCAAAGGTTGACTAACATGCGGGACCCGCATGTAAGTCAGAGAAATAATTAGGGTTTCTAATTGAGTGGATGGCATGTGGGGTCAAGTGCTAGAGAAAGGAAGAGATGGATTGACAAAAGGTCCCACAGGTAAATCACTTGGTGCATGATGGACTGGATTCATGAACCTTTGGCTTTGGTGGGGATTTGGATGTACCACAAGGACAAAGACACTGCTGCCACATGGACTGCCACCTAAGCAGAAGGGTATGAGATGGCTCTGAGATGGACAATGAGTTGGCATCCTCGTCAGCAAGAAGAGAAACGCACAGAGAGATATAAAAGCTCTCAGTACAAAGTCCATGGCCGGCGGTTTGAAGGCGAAGTCAACGGCGAACGATGACGAGGAAGGTGCAGCTGAGGACCAAAACGGAATGCCTAGAACACAGGAAAGCTCCAGACGGCATTGGTTCGGTCCGGGCAGCATTAGCTCAATGGTGGCGGCGACTTGGGCGGCGGAGAGGTGCTCGGGTGCGGCGGCTTCAACAATTCCACGACGCCCAAAAGGATTAAGGATGAGCACTGGCTTGGGGAGGGGATGGGGATCACAGAGAAACGCTCAGGACGACTGGAGATCGATCTCACCGGCGGCAATTCGAAGATGACCGGAGACGGGGAAAACGAGCGGCAGCGGCACCTCACCGAAGGAGGGGCAACGAGAGGAGAGGGGATTAGATTAGAATAGCATTGTGCACGAGATGACGCACTCAAAAGGGCGGAGAGCTCACCGGAGGATTAGATCAGAAAAGGGCGGCGGCGATCGGTTTTGGTGACGGAAACGAAAACGGCGACGTGATGATCCTTCGAGTAGACGCATCGCACGCAGATAGACCACGATGTTGCGGACCCGATGGCGAAGACGGCGAGGGCGAGAGGCAGACGGCGGAGCAATTGCCGTCGGCGAAGGAATTCCGGCGCCTCGAATTTCTTTGGATTGGCGCAATGAGGACGAAATCGGGAGAAGAGTTTAGGGCTTCGGTGGAGGAGCACGAGGCGCAGAGATTGACACAGTTGGATCTTTAAATAGAGCCGCAAGGAGGAGTCCACAGGGAGGCCGGCGCCTTTGCCTTGGCTCGGTTGAAACACTCGCACCTTGGTCTCCTGGAGGAATACGAGTGGAGAAGATGACCACGCACGCGTAGCTTGGTCCCATCGGCAGGGAGACAAAACCGAAAGGAAAAGAAGCGCCGGTGCTCGGGTTGGGCTTTGTGCGGGAGAAAAGAAAAGGCGAGGGTGGCTCGGCCGACTTGGATCGCGATCGCGTACAAGCAAGAGCTAGCTGGCCGGTTTCGGTCGGATTCTCAGCGGCTTGTGAAGGAAAGAAAAACGGCGGGCTTTAGCGCCAAAAAAACAAGCGCCAAGGCTTGACCGTGGCTGCTCACCAGACAAAGAAAAACAGTAATTTGGTTGGACTCGTGCCGCCGACGACAAGTGAAGGAAGGCGGTAAGCCGGCTTGGGCTGCGAAATAAAGGGATGCGCCCAAGGCACGCGAGAAAAACGGAGAGATGGGCCAACCGGACCGGACCAAAGAAATAGAAATGGGCCGAGGCTGAAGAATCGGCCCGAATATTTAATCTGAGATTTAATAGTTTTTCTTTTTAGAAAATAGGTGAAACCCAAAGAAGACTTAGAAAATAGCAAATTCACTCGGAAAAATTCTAGAAAATATATCCAAGCACATAGAATCCAAAGAAAATAGTTTTGACCATTGTTGATGTTGACTTTAATCATATTAAATTGTTTTGATGTACAAAGTCCAATATTAAGCTTTTGAATTAAATTCAAATAAAATCCACTGGTGAATTTTCTCCCTACTAACTAATCAAAAGATTTTTTGAAAAATCCAAATTTTGGGACGTTACAACTCTCTTGCATGTGGGTCCAGGTGTTAATGTCTATATTCCAGCTTCATCTTTTCCACTTCTTTGCCACCAGGCTGCACGCTCCTATGTCTCGGTTCGGCTATCTGTGGCTCTCTGTTTATTCTATCTCTCAATTGTTTGTGGACCCTATATGTCATACAAGAGAATAAATTCCTTCTCTCTCTTTCAAGTAGACCCCACATGTCACCCCCCCAATTATAAACCCTAATTATTTTTTTCACTTACATGTGATCCCCAATTATTTCATTGATAGCATGTGTTGCACTTAACCAACAGGGTGGAAAAGATTTAGACTGAGGCAAGTGGTGGAAACTCTATGATATGGTGGAGCTCCGTGCTTGGGATATTTGAAAAAGAATGATTACTTAGTTAGAATTTGGTAGTCTCGCCTTGGTCAATTAAGGACTTAACTTTGTGCGCCATTGAACTGGGTTTTATCGTACAACCACATGCCTGGTATGGGACGGACCTAACTTAGTAAGTTATGGATTCTCGACATTGAATACTCAGGTAGTAGGTTAGGCTTTGTGCTAGGGTGGAGGCGTGTTTCTGTCTCCGTGGCGATTTACATCACGGGACGGTTCACCGCTTCCCTGTCCAACGGTGTGTGTCGGACTAACTTTCTCCGTGAGGGTTAGTGCTGGCAGTAAAACACATCAAGAGTGTCAATTGTTGAGATGAAGTTTCAAAAAGGTTTTGATGTGATCAGCTCTGATCCAATCGATTGCATCTTGTGGGTAAAGTGTACAACATCTGCAGAGTGTAAAACTATTCGAATAGCTGCGTCGCGGTCATGGACATGCTCGGGGATTTCACACAAGAGATAGATTTTCATGAAATAATTGGGAAGGGACAGCTGTGTGATTTAATTCATGTGGCTGTGTGAAAGAAATTGTTTAGACTTTGTGTCTTTGTGAAAATAATTGATAAATTAATATTGTTTATTTGTTTTGAATTATGCTTTCAATCTATTATTTGTATTCAATTGCAAATATGACATTTCTGCAAAATAACCACAGATGCCATTTCCTTTGGAATAAGCCATCATTTATATTTGCATTATGTGGTGCAACTTGTTGAGTACGGCTGTGTACTCAATGTTGCTATAATAATTCAGATAAAGTGGTGGAAACGTTGGTCAACAAGGTCTACTTCAAGGATCGTGGAGAACTAGGTCGAGCATCCCAGCCGATTGCCTGTGGGCATATGGATGGACTTCATTGAAGTTATTCCGTTACCTTCTGCTGCAGCTTAATTGAGCTATTCGCCTTCTGAGTCATTAATTGTAAGCTTGGACCTTAAGGTTGTTATTATGATAATTATTGTTATTTGCCTATTTGTTAGTCATCTTTGTATATGAAAATGATATTTCATCGATGTTGCCAGTGTGTGCACTAGTGTGATCCTAGACTAGTGCAGTATACACAGAGGGGTCCAGAATTGCATTTTTAGGTCCCGACAGAGGTGGTATCAGAGCCATATCGACTGTAGGTGGTGACCTTAGTTAGAATGGCCGTTTGTAAGGAAAACTTCAAAACTTATTTTACAAATGGAAAATCTTAATGATGTGCTATTCTCATCTTGTCTAGCTTCTATACTCTTCCATTCTATTCATTTCTCATCTATATTCCTCATCACCGTTTGAGTATTAAATTGGACTCTTTCCCCTTAACTCCTATAGTTGTCGTTATCTGTACCAAATATCTTGGTGGATGCCTAAGAGCTGTTTTTTGAGAAACTCTTTGAAAACCACGCAACCAACAACAACGTATCGACATCTCTCCATGTGTTTAAGACAAGTTCGTCGCAAGAATTGAAGACCGAGGAGAAGTTGTACGCCACCCCTGTCTTTCTCCAAGATTCGCTTGCAAGGAATCGCAAGCAAATGACATTTGATGAAGATGGTGACCAGTCCGAGTTTTCTTCAGACCAGCCATATAGGATAAATCAGCGTGGGTTCCTCCCGTGTGTTGAGCCAAGTCACCCAGTTAAGTTAGAGTTTAATCGACTAGACGATTAGATTTTCGTTTTCTTTCTTCTGTGTGTAGTTTGGTTGTGAGTTTTATGCCTCTTAATAGCTTTCCAGCTATTTGCGTGTTCCTTGGTGTTCCTAGGGTTAAACCTACTTCTCTTAGTAGATTGTCTTTCCTTACCTTGTGCTTTTCCCTCTCATATCTTAGCCTTGGTAACTTAGCAGATGGAGCCCCAGCGGAGCCAACCTTGTTAGTGATCTTGAGACAGTTCATGCCCACTCAGATCTTATCAGTTCCAGTGGACAGTTGTCAGTACCAGGAGTAGCAGATCCAATCATGAGACAATTCTTGGTAGCTCAGACTCAATTCATGAACGCGATGATGCAGAACATGAACGACATGATGACACAACAAAATCAGATCGTCGCTACGTTAGTTAATTTGATGAATCAGAATAATCAAGCAAGCTGTTGTACCGTCGCCAGTGTCAGTACCAGAGCAGACGCTAGCTAATAGCTATCTCCGGTGCCAGTAGTGAAACATTAGAGCCTGAATCAGCTCCTTGCCACCCAAAATCAGCTCATGCCAGCAACGATACAACCGTTGGACAGTAGTAACTTTTGTAATTATGCACAACTCGTTGCCATCCCAATGGCACGCCCTTAGACCAAGTTTGTAAAATTCATGATGACCAAGCCACCCGTATTTGAAGGATCAACCACACTCAAGGATGCAGAATCCTAGATTCGCACCATAGAAGAAAAGCTAATTGTTGTGCAATGCAACGATAATGAGAAATTTTTCTATACTGCTCATCAGTTAGAAGGAGTTGCATTAGATTGGTGAAAAAATTTCACGCCGCCCATCACTTGGGCAGAGTTTGCCACATCTTTTTGTCAACAACATACGGCATCAAGCATGAGTGATCAAGAGAAACTTGCTATTCCATATCCTACACCAAATCTAGCCGTTGTCATTTGAAGTGCTGCCAACCGGATAAGTTAGAAGATTGTGCATATATCCGTTGTGGAGAAATAGGCCATAGCGCCGATGAACACAATACCAATTGTTCCAATTGCGAAGGAAACCATTCTATTAGAGAATGTCCCATGAGCAAGATCACATGTTTCTTGTGTGAATGCGATGATCATTGTCCAAGCCAGTGCCCTATGTATTCAGTGTTGACTTCTAAATGCAACGTCAGCAAGAAAATTTTCAAGCCACTGTCAAAGCATTAGCAACAGAAGGCAAACTATTGTTAGTACAGATTTGTCAGATAAAGAATCACAAAGGTAGAATGTTTACCATGGCAACCAGCCTTAATAGAAAAGCAAGTCAATATCGCTATTAGAGTGTTTCGAGTGTGGTAAGCAAAACCACTATGCCAAGAGATGCCCTGCAAAGCGACAAGCTTCAACCCTTAAAAAAGATAGTCGTTCCGCCACAATGTTGCCAAGTAAGGCACAATGTCCGCCACGTGTATGTTACAATTATCACGAAGAAGGTCATTACATCAGCCAGTGTCCTCAGCAGAACCAGTTACTCACTCTAGATGCAAGAATGCCGGAAGTCGTGTCAGTCAAGATTGTAACTCCCAAAGCAGGTGGTAACGCAGTAGGACCCGTGTGTCTAACGAAGCAGTTAAAGAAGAGACATTTGAACGATGATGTTACCAAGAAAGTCTAGATTGGTGATACCAAATCATGTAGTGCCATGCCTCCGTTCGTAGCAATAAAGTCAGAAAATAGTTGTAATCTTTTCTTTTGTTTGAGAGTAGAAAAGTAGACATCTTTGTATGCAAGTTACGAAGAAAAATGAATTATTGGATATTAAATCATTGGATACCTTTCTCAGCATATGCCTGTGCATGTCGAGTAATCAAGCTCTGAGTCATGTTAATCGAAGGCCATAGAGCCGTAATTATAAGAGGTCATGTTGAAGTCTAAGCCACTACTTTGCATAGCAGTGAGGCAACAGTAAATGGTAGAAGAATTTAACCATGTGATAATATCCATATCCGCAAGAAAGTATGCAATTGTCATTGCAAGTGATCTATACAGCATGCAACTGTATTAGAAGTCAAGTTTGTCTTTGACTTGGTACCTCGGATCAGCCAATTTCAGAAGGAATTATGTCAGAGGTCAACTATGACAAAAGTTGTCAAATGAGTTTGCAAAAATGATAGAGCAGAGCAGATGATTTCCTCAGATGTAGGTAGTGTCAAATCAAGTTCTTCCGTTTGTCAAGCACCAATGTGAGCTGTTATGATAAATTGTTAATACAAGATGTGTGAGAATTTAAGTTTATCTAGGAGCTAATCTTCAGAACCCCAGAGTTAGATTGTTTGAGTTTTGAGTAAGAATTTCAGTTTCCACCAGAATCATCTGTGAACAAGACAGTGTCAGTTGAAGATAGACAGTCATTTTAAGATAGCCAAGACCCCTCACCCGTTGTAAAAGGACCAGTTCGCCCAGATTGCTAGAAGTGAACCGAGTCAGTGAGAATTTCAGAAGAGATTATTCACAACTTTAGTGTTCATATTGACAGATACCAGAAAGAACCTTGATAGCTTTTATCACGGAACATCCAAGAATTTATGTGGTAAGAAGTTTCGCCAGCACTTCCTAACAACTAAAGTTTCATGCAGTGAATTATCCTAGTCGTAATTCGAAGTTGCTATCATGGAGCAGCAAAGATGGTTTTATTGGATTGAGAACCACGAAGTCAAAATCCATTCCCTCAGGTCAGATCAGTATAGTGACAAATGCTTTGAATTAGAAGAGCTACCGCATGAATTTGTTGATCAATGAAGGGTGAGCTAAAGTTACTTGTGAAATCCGGAAGTGAGTCTTGAGTCAGTGTAGAAGGATATCCGTTGAACCCTAGAGCTCGAACCGATGCTAGAAAATCAGTATTGACCAGACAGTGAGATGACAGTTTTGTCAAGGAAACCGGTCTTCACGTGAAGCAAGGGAAAGCGTGAGAACCCACTGAAGGCGAACAAAATGATCCACAAATCAATGAGCATATTCGTGTATCTGATCAGAAGAAATTCAAGTAGTTGATGCTCAATCCAATATTTGACTGCAAGCATTCTATTTTCTCTGAAAGTACCAAGGTGTACAAGGATTTTGAAGTTGAATTGTGATGGTCCAATATAAAGCAAAACATCGCAGAAGGTGTTACCATGTGTTTGGTATGTCGAAAGTAGCTAACATGTCAAAGAAATATGTCGCTTCATTCCCATTAATATCACCGAGTTTGGAGACCGTTTAGCAAAGTGGTATACCATAGAGGTTGGATACGATAGAGATGGTATTTGCCAGAATTGGTATAATGTCAGATCGATAGAGATGGTCAATTTGCATGAGGTGTTAGAGAAGTTAGCGTCAGACCGAGGATCCCAGTTTACCTCGTGTTAGCGATAGAGTGTGTATGAAGCCTTGGATGCTCGTTTTAGTTTAGTATTGTGTATCACCCGAACCAATAGACAGATTGAAAAAAATATGACTTGTGCCTTAACTCATGGTACCGGGTTGAGCAAGTAAGTGTTCTGTGCAGAGTTCCTCGATAGCACCAGCTGTCAGCCAGTTCGCGGTTGTCACCATCTAAAGTTCACAGTGGTTGATCGTGTAAGTCATTGCTCAGCTAGGAGCAGATCAGATCACAAAGTATGTGGATTTTGCATTAATCATGAAGTAGAAGACCAAGAGTCTTTAATCCTAAATGGAATATAAGTAGCTTAGTTCAAGAAGAAAAGCTACGCAGATTATACAAATTATCACCCTCGCAGTCATGTCTATCGTCAGATACCTATTGAAGATCTGTGTTAAGGATTGTACGATAGAGGTGACAGAGGTGTGTCAGTCTGTTCAGATTCCAAAGCTCAGAAGAAGAGTTAGCTTGTTAACCTGAGTTGCTAGTCAGCAGCATGATTTTTTCAACTCTAGAAGTGTTTTCGAGCACCAATCAAGCAGCCATTAGAAGCAATCGAGTTTCATGATGCCTTTCCTACCAAGAGCCAGTTTGTTAGAATTCTCGTTGAAGCAAGAAGCTCAACAAGTAGCAATACGTTTGTTCCTTAAGTATACAAAAGAACAGTTCTGTCAAAGTCAAAGCCGTTTGAAAGCAAGAAGTGAACTCGAAGGTTGAGTTCCCTAACCTTTTCTATAGCGAGTCTGAATCTCGGGGTCGAGATTCATTTAGGGGGGGGGAGGAGGTTTGTAACGTCCCAAAATTTGGCTTTTCAAAAATCTTTTGAGTAGTTTGGGCCTCTGGACAATTTCACCAATTTTATTTGAATTAATAAAGCTTAATTGAGAATCTTCTAAATTAAAAATATTTAATTTGACTAATCAAAACATTAATTAAATAAAAACATGTGTTACTTGGCTTCCTTGTGTTTCAAGGAATTTTTGGGTATTTTCTGAGATTTTTTTCGGATTTGTTTGCTATTTATTTGGTCTCTATGATTTTCGGCCTTTTCTTTAATTTCGAAAATCCTTTCTTTCTCTCTCCTCTCATTGCTACAAGACAAGCACACCTTTACATTCTGATTCATCTTTTTTTTGAAGCCGAACAGATGAGTTCGTTTCCTGTACGTCTCACGGCCGAACCTTCCAAGAATCATATCTTCCTCCTCGGTGCATATAAAAGAAAACTGACCGCGTCCAAACGTCCGTCCTGATCTCCTCTCCCAATCCCCCAAATTGGTTTCGTGGATTTTGATCTATTTTCGTCGCAATCTGCAAAAGACCGAGCTCCAACCGAAGGTCTTATCTGGCGAGTTACGCCTTCATCCGACGTCCCCCGGTCGAACTGTCTACAATGTTGAGTTCGCATCATCACGTTCTATGTCATGCTGCCTTCCCCTTCACCCGAAGATCGCCGGAGCATCGTCGGCCATGCCGAGCCATGACACTGAAACGCTTATGTCGAGCGCCACGCCTCCTCGGTGAGTTTTTCCAAAATCCGATCGTGGCATCTCATGCCCCTCCTCGGTACCTATTTTTCCCATCTTTTAGATTCATGTTTCATCCACCGTGCACCGAGAATCGAACGTTCTCTCTCCTCTTGTACGTCTCCCTTCTCCAGCCAATTACTTCACAACCGTTGATCCCTTGCCTTCAACTCCACCACTGTTGGATTCGCGTCGCCGCGTTCTACACTGTGCTCACCTCCCTTTTCACAGATCATCGCCCGAAGTGGTACGCATCCATGAGGCCGCCGCTACTGCCGTGTTTCGCCTTGCCGTCGGCACATAGTGCAGTTTCTCGTCGTTTTGGCCACGTCATCTTGTCCACCTCGTTGTCGCCTTTCCGTTTTGCCCCTTCGCTGCCGCTGGTTTGCCTTTGTTCGCCGTCACCTTCTTGCGCCATGAACTGGCCGAACCTTTGTGCACTGTTCATGTCTGTGCCTCTGTTGTTTTATCTTCATTCGGTTGCTCTTTGGTTGCTTCCTCTTTGTTGACTCTCTTGCATGTGGGTCCAGGTGTTAATGTCTCTATTCCAGCTTCATCTTTTCCACTTCTTTGCCACCAGGCTGCAGGCTCATGTGTCTCGGTTCGGCTATCTGTGGCTCTTTGTTTATTCTATCTCTCAATTGTTTGTGGACCCCATATGTCATAGAAGAGAATAAATTCCTTCTCTCTCTTACAAGTAGACCCCACATGGCACCCTCCCAATTATAAACCCTAATTATTTCTTTCACTTACGTGTGGTCCCCACATATTAGTCAAACCTTTGGTATACCCTATTCATGAGCTTGGTCCACTGTGGACTAGCATATCTCTGTGGACCTCGTCCATAGACTAGTGGCCCACATGTCAACCCCTAATCCTATTTTCGGGAATTAATTTAATTCTTGAAAAATCCTTTTATCTCAGTGGTCCCACATGTCACTCTCTCTACCTTATTTATAGAGTTATTTTAATTCTAGAAATTCATAAATACCAGTAGGTCCCACTTGTCATTCACTCAGCCAATTTCTAATATTTTCGGAATAGAATATTCTGGGAATATTGTGTAGACTCCAATTGTTAGTTTCTCTCTCCCTTTTCCTTTTTTTTCATCATTTCATGTGAATTTCAATCTTCCGAGAGCTCGTTCTTTCTCATACGAACTCCGTTTGAACCCATTCAAGTTTCTAAATTTATTATCTACCTTCCAGTACAATTCAATTTTAAATTTGGAGTTTATTGATTTATTTTTTTGAATTTTGTTTGTTTTGCGCTTTCTTTCTCGTTAGACGTCAAAGTCCCGGAATCGTTTGAAGGAGCTGAAGGTCAAGGAAGTAGAAGATTGAAGATAAAATAAGACCATCATTGCTATAGCAAGGCAAGTTGTACCTTTGGTCATATTGAACCCAGTTTTCAAAATTACTTTGATTCAAATTATTGCATTTACTTTAAGTATTTATTAAAATGCTTTTGGGTTTAGTTATTAATCCAATTTGTTTATATCCACCTTGTCTATTGTTATGTAATGATCTTTTGTCACCCTAGATTGGTTCATTATTTAGTTGGTATTATTGTATCACCAACGTGGGTTGGTTAGATACGAGTATATTGCTTAGCTATGCCACGAGACATCGTTTTATGTGAATTGTAAATATGAATATGACTAAGTGAATATGTAACTCTGTGATAAAACTGTGTGCGTTGTGTGCTATTACTCGTTGATGGCATGTGTTGAACTTAACCAACAGGATGAGAAAAGATTTAGAATGAGACGAGTGGTGGAAACTCTGTGATATGGTGGAGCTCCATGCTTGGGTTATTTGAAAAAGAATAATTACTTAGTTAGAATTTGGCAGTCTTGCCTTGGTCAATTAAGGACTTAACTTTGTGTGCCATTGAACTGAGCCTTATTGTACAACCACATGTCTGGTATGGGACGGGCCTAACTTAGTAAGTTACGGATTCTCGACATTGAATACTCAAGTAGTAAGTTAGGCTCTGTGCCAGGGCGGAGGTGTGTTTCTATCTCTGTGGCAATTCACATCGCGGGACGGTTCGCCGTTTCCCTGTCCGACGGTGTGCGTCGGACTAACTTTCTCCGTGAGGGTTGGTGCCGGTAGTAAAACACATCGGGAGTGTCAATTGATGAGATGAAGTTTCAGAAAGGTTTTGTTGTGATCAGCTCTGATCCAGTCGATTGCATCTTGTAGGTAAAGTTTACAACCTCTGCAGAGTGTAAAACTATTCAAAAAGCCACGTCCGCGGTCTTGGATATGCTCGGAGATTTCACACAAGGGGTAGATTTTCATAAAACAATTGGGAAGGGACAACTGTGTGATTTAATTTATGTGGCTGTGTGAAAGAAATTGTTTAGGCTTTGTGTCTTTGTGAAAACAATTGATAAATTAATATTATTTATTTGTTTTGAATTATGCTTTCAATCTATTATTTGTATTCAATTGCAAATGTTGCATTTCTGCAAAATAACCACGGAAGTCATTTCCTTTGGAATAAGCCATCATCTATATTTGCATTCTGTGGTGCAACTTGTTGAGTACGGCTGTGTACTCAATCTTGCTATAATCATTCAGATAAAATGGAGGAATCGTTGGTCAACAAGGTCTACTTCAAGGATCGTGGAGAACTAGATCGCGTACCCCAGCCGATTGCCTGTGGGCATATGGATGAGCTTCACTGATGTTATTCCGTTACCTTCCGCTGCAGCTCAATTGAGCTATTCGCCTTCTGAGACATTGATTGTAAGCTTGAACTTTAAGGTCGTTACTCTGATAATTATTATTATTTGCCTATTTGTTAGTCATCTTTGTATATGGAAATAATATTTCATTGATGTTGCCACTATATGCACTAGTGTGATCCTAGATTAGTGCAGTATACATATAAGGTCCATAATTACATGTTTGGGTCACGACATTTTATTAACTTCCTTTGGCATATCTCCCCCATTAAGGAAATTCAAAACCGCTATTGACATCGGAGTGTTCTACAATTCCCAGTGTCTTTGAAAAAAAATCCCGCATTGAATCCATCCACCCAGGTGATTTAGACGGACCCATCTGGAACAGAGCTTACTCTATTTCCTCCTGCACAAAAGGCTTGTCCAGAATCTCATTCATGTCCGGGGTGACCTTACACGGCACATGTTGACAAATGAGATCAGGCTGGAGATTAACTTGTGCTATAAAAAGATCTTGATAGAAGCAGCTCACCATTTGCTCCTTCTCTTTCTGGACCGAGGTGAAAAAACCATCGCTTTTCTTTAGGGAACAAATTTTATCCCATCCTTGCTCTTGTTGATGCTTTAGCATGAAAAAAAAGTCGTATTTCGGTCCCCTTTATGAAGCCACTAAACTCGTGATCTTTGCTTCACCATCACTTCTTCCCGAGCTAGCACCTCGCCTAGCTGTCGGATGATTTCCTTCTCACGTTGAGTAGGGCCCCTGTAAATATTACTTCCTCTCTCATTTTCCAGTTCTATCCATAAATATTTAATTCTTTTCCGAACAGAACCGAAGACATCCCTACTTCAAGTTCTGAAGGATGCTTGAAGAGAGGTTAGAGAGGAACAAATATTATGTAGATTTTTGTCATTAATACCTGTATGCCAAGCTTGGTTAACAAACTACTCGTACTACCCATGAAGTTGCCACATATTTTCATATCTGAATGGCGCACAGTTGTTCTTTCCGGTCCTCAACTGACTTTCAAAATGAATCTCCAAGGTCTCCTGGACACAAATCAGCAGGGCACAGTGATCTGAGGTAGCCAATTGCACATGTTGCACTGCTGTTTCTCCCGTAACTTGCAAAAATTTCTCATCGCCAAGCGCTCTGTCCAGACGGGCCTTGACATTTCGACCACCCTCTTGTCGATTGTCCCAGGTGTATGGAAGGCCACTATAGCCTAGGTCGGTAAAGCCACAAAGGTCAACCACTTCCCGAAAACCAGCCATCATCCATTCCTCTCTATCACAATGCCACCAATGTGCTCATTGGCTACCAGCACCTCATTGAAATCTCCCACACAAAGCCAGGGTACATCCAGCTGCGCACGAAGAAATCTTAATTTGTATCAGCTATCCTTCCTGTGTTCCCTACGAGGTTCCCCGTAGAAGCCCGTAAACCGCCACTCCTTGCCTCCCAATTCATCACATGACAGAAGAACATCAATGTAAAGTTTTGGAGGTTCACTGACACTTCCCTCTTCCAGAAAGAGCACGTTTCTCTACCAACTGTCTCCATCAGAAAAACAACCGCGGGACGAACCATTTCCACACCACTGTAGTGTTCTTGAACTGCCTTTGACCTCCCACAGCCACGGCAGTTCACACTTAGGAAAGAGGTAAACAACGCAGAAAAGATTCAGCGGTATAGATCATGCATTTCTGAAGCGTCTTCTGATTTCATTTGTTCTCTTGGGATGGGCTCAAGCTCAGTTCGATGCTTTAGCGCAGAAAAATAGCAGCTAGCTCTAAGAAAGTTGTTTCATTTACTGGAGAGTTTGGTTGTACTTTCATCTAGGATTTTGTTGTTCGGTTCTCCGATTTTTCGAGCATGTCATGTAGTCATGTAGATGATTAGCACTTACCCCGATTTGTCCAGATGAGAGATGAGCCGGTGGACATTTCCGTGTAATTAATTTTATTCAGTTGCTCTGGGCTGAGAAGCTTAATACTCGCTTGTCTCTGCTGCTTGAACCATGCTTGAGTTTGGATGGCAGTAGGAGTAGCTTGTGTCTCGAGACATGCAGGTTTATGTCAAGATCCAGTGGGACATGGGAAGGCGTGCAACAAGACCAAGCATCAACATTATATGCTGGAACTTGCGCGGCCTCAGCTCCCAGGCTAGAAAAACGACCGTCCATGAAACCCTTACCTCGACAACATGCCATCTAGTCTGCCTCCAGGAAACCAAGCTAAGCATTGTAGACCAAAACCTAGCATGCTACCTCGGGGGGATACAATCTGCGAAGCTTCGCTCATAAACTTGCTAAGGATACGAGGGGTGGAATCCTTCTCCTGTGGAACAACGAGTATATCGACGTAGCAGATGTCCAGCAGTCGGTCTTCAACTTGTCGGCGACTGTGTCCTTACGAGAGTGCACCTCGACTTTCCGCCTAATGATAGTGTATGGCCCCTCCCACAACAGAGACAAGAGGGCATTTCTACAAGAAATTGCTTCCTTAAAAACTACCCTCGGCACCAACTAGTTGGTCCTGGGCGATTTCTGTTGGAAATATGCCCTAGAGGCAATCATAGAGATGATTATATTTTATTATGTTCATGACATTGGATAATGTGTTATCTTGTTCCTAGAATAATATTGTTAATATTTATTATCAAGTATGTGACTTGGTTGTGAAACTCTATATTTCTGCGATAATTATTCTTACACGATCCCTGGTCGTAAACATATGAGGACACATATGAATAGACTAGCATATGTATTGGTTGATGACTATGTTTCACGAGTCATAGATATGGAGATATCAAACCGATAATATGGACACATGTTAGAGAACATGATGTTGGATAAGACCTACCTTGAGACACTATTGAGATTGTTATGAATCTATGTGTCGTTAGTTGGTCTCAAGCAATGATGATGTATAATCCTTAGACCTGAGATCAAGATGGTTTCCTACATGTGTAAGAGCACTCTTAGGGGTTGCCAAACGCTACACCGTGAATCGGGTAGTTATAAAGGTAGCTTTCGGGTATGCTCTGAAACATGGAGAGGAATGTGACCGGTGGGATATGGATTTGCCCTCCTAACATAACAGAGAGATGTCTCTGGGCCTCTCGTTGTGATCGGATAAAGAAAGTGCATGGCCATGCCACTAGTAGTCGAAGTGTTCACCACGTGAAGTTATCGACACTCGATCGAGAAAGCATTGAGCAGTCCATGGATGACACAACATCTCACCCGAGTTCAACCAGATATCGTGAGGCAAAGGGAGAATACAGTAGGTCGCTTGGATTCGACTACCACGGACTGGTCGTATGGAGATACAAGCAAGTCGTAGACTAGTCGAGCGTAATCACAGAGTGGTCGAAACCAAGTCGTAAGGAGTTACAAGTTGGTCGTGATCAAATACGAATCGGTCGTATAAAGATATGACCTAGTCGTAAGTGATAAGGACCTAGTCGTAGATCATATTGCATTAAGGTTCGTCCGATGTAATTTGTGTGTATTCGAATCGATATGCTCTCGCTAGGAGCAGCTGCGACTTGTGGTCGAAAGCGGTTTCCGACTCACAACCGAACTACACATGAACCTCAGGTCACACACTTAACGGGTTGGAACAAACCAAGACGAATACGATTAAATGGCGTGTTGGATAGGATCCGTCACGAGCACTATATAAGGAGGTGCATGAGGCGTTGGGAGGATCGTGAAACACCACCGAAACCCTAGCCGCCATCTTCCCGAGAGCTCCACCGTGCGACTTGGTGGCCGCACACCAAAGATTCGGTTGTTCCTTCCACGGGCGTGTGGATACCGTAGAGGCGCTACTACGATTGTTGCGCTTGAGGACGATCCGCGATCTTGACAAGGAACTGCAGACGTTGCTGGAGGAGACGATCGACTACGACCACTACATCGACTTGCTGGACGTTGGACGATCGACTACGACCACTACATCGACGCGCTCTTCGTTGGACCAGGCTGCTCCAACCCTTCTTCCGCTGATTTGCGCGTCTGGTGGTAACGATCTATGATCATCTACTTGCATGGCTTCCTGGTTTGCGTGGTAGAAAATTTTTGTTTGTACCTTTCGTAGCCTACCCGTGACCCAACAATTTCAACATCATCTATCGGGCCGACGTCAAAAACAACTCCAACATCAACCCGTGACGTATGGCACAATTTCGTAACACTCTTAACACCTGCGAACTAAAAGAAATTCATCTTCAGAATAGAAAATTCACGTGGAGTAATGAACGCCAGAGACCAACCCTGGTAAGGTTGGACAGAGTCTTCTGTAATGAAGGCTAGGACACCTTTTTCGAAAACCACGTTCTTCATACGCTGTCTTCTTCGATCTCCAACCATTGCCCCTTGCTGTTATCTAACAACTCAGGTCCTGCCGCCCAAAAACTTCCCGCTTTGAAAACTTTTGGATCAAGATGCCAGGTTTCTTCGAGGCGGTCCAAAAAGCCTGGCTTGCACACTGCCCACACATAGAACCAATGCACCGGATGTATCACAAGTTAGCATGCACGACATCCACACTGAAATCATAGAGTAGAGACCTCTTCCCCGACCAAAGCTCCTAGTCCACATGGCCTTAGAGCTAATCCTCCGGCTTGACGTGGCTCAAGAGTATAGGAGCTAACACCACATGAATCGGCCCTGAGGGAAATCCTAAAGAAGAGAGTTTTGAGGCTGGCAGTGATCGAGTGAGACAGGAAATGCTAGTGTTCCCGGATCACCAACCTCAGATAAAGCAACACAAACACAAAGTTCTTTCATAGTAAAGTAAATGGTCGTAGACGCAAAAATTGCATCCAAAGGCTGTAGAATGGGCTTGGATGGGCGATCTCGCACACAAAGAAACAAGACATAATACAAAAGCACTTCTAAGAGACGCTTGCCCCGCCCGCACCACGTAACACTGACCTTAATTGGGAGGCAATGAACCCACCTGCGCTGGACTTGCACAACCTCCAAGATGCTTTCACAGAAACAGAAGTCCTCAACGCACTAGAACAATTATTGGGGGACAAAGCCCCAGCCGGAAGGTTTCTCTCCAATTTTCTACAAATCATGCTGGTCAACCATCAAAGCTAACATCATGGTAGTTTTTCACAGCTTTCACTCCCCCCGCATGTCGTACCTTCATCTTCTGAACACAACAAATATCGTGCTGATTCCTAAAAAGGAGGGAGCTGAAAAAGTGCAAGACTTTAGACCTATCAGCCTCATTCACGACATTGGGAAGTGGATTGCAAAAACGCTAGCGTGGCAGATGGCACAGTTTCTGCATAGCCTGGTATCGCAGGCTCAAGGCGCCTTCATCAAGACAAGAAGCATTCACGACAACTTCCTATATGTTTGCAACCCGATAAGAAGACTACACTGCTCGAAAACCCCCTCGTTCTTCCTAAAACTCGACATTGCAAAGGCCTTCGATACGGTTCGCGGGGATTACCTTTTTGACCTTCTTCGTAAAAGGGGTTTCCCCCAAAGATGGACAAACTGGGTGGTGGCCCTCTTAAGATCCGCCTCGTCTAGAGTCCTCCTCAACGGCATTCCTAGAAATGCAATCATCCATGGGAGAGGGCTGCGGCAAGGAGACCTTCTCTCACTCTTCCTCTTTATACTGGCCATCGACCCCATCCAACGTCTCCTAGAGGTAGCAACGGACATGGGTTACCTTGGCCAGATGTGAGACCACTTTGTAGACTCAGAACCTCTAGCTATGCGGACGATGTGACCATTTTGGTCAAACCAAGCATAAGCAAAATCTACACAACCACCCAGATCATCCTCAATTTCGGGAATGCAACTCGCCTACACACCAACTTCCAAAAAAGCACGGTGCTCCCAATAAGTTGCGACCACATAGACCTAAGCACGTTCCTCCAAGACTACCCTGTAATCCTTTTGACATTCCCGATCGGATTATCGCTCACCTACAGAAGGATACACAGTGGATTACCAATCGCTTCTAGACAAAGTGGTGGGGAGGTTGGCGGATTGGCAGGGGCGCCTCCTATCCCTAGCAGGGCGGGCCACGTTGGTAAAATCAGTTCTCACCTCGATTCCAATTTACTACCTTACGGTTTTCAAGACTCCCAAGGCGATCCTCCGCGCCCTAGACAAAATTAGGCGTTGTTTCCTTTAGGCCGACCATGATAATATCACGGGTGGTAAGTGTGAAATTAACTGGGACAGAGTGTGTCGCCCAACCCAGCTAGGTGGCCTAGGCATCCTCAGCCTTCTATAATTCTCCTCGGCAATCAGACTGCATTGGCTTTGGCAGGAGTGGAAGAATCAGTCCAAACCTTGGGTCGATATTGAAATCCCTTACGACGACTCGGACCGAAATCTCTTTGTGGCGGCAACTAGGATATCCCTCGGGGATGGTAAGGCGGTAAAATTTTGGTACACGGCCTGGTTGGATGGAGAGGCACCCAAAGATCTAGCCCCCAAGATCTTCGAAATCTCAAAACAGAAAAACCAGACCGTGGCCTCGGCGTTACAAAACGGACGGTGGGTGTAGGACATAAACTTGATGAGGGGATTGACAATCCATCACATCCAACAATTCGTAGGACTTTGGACCACAACCAACAAAAGCCATTTGACACAAGGTACCTCGGATGGGATATCATGGAAACAAACCCCGAATGGAACCTACTTGTCAAGATCCGCCTACACCTTACACTTCCTGGGGTTCATCGAGACAAACTTCAAAACAATAATTAGGAAAACCAAAGCACCCCCAAAGTGCAAAACCTTCGCTTGGCTGGCAATACAAAACAAAATTTGGACTTCAGACAGACTGGAAGCTAGGGGGTGGCCAAACCAAAGCTATTGCCCCCTATGCAGACACACATCGGAATCGGCCATACATCTTTTTGCCCAGTGTTGCTTCTTCAGAAGAATATGGAGGCATATGGCGGACTGACTGGGAACTAATAGCCTACAGCCATCCTTTGGCCTCCTAGCACAAATATCTTGGACTGGTGGTCTAACGTAGTGGAGATGAAAGGCTCTCCCAGGAAAGCCAGGACAACGACCCTGATCCTTATTATATAGGAAATTTGGAAGGAGCGAAACACAAGAATCTTCAACAATAGAGCCACCACACCTTTAGAACTTCTAGCGAAGATCAAGGAGGAGGGTAGAACTTGATACCTAGCGGGGGGCCAAGTGCCGAGAGCATTTCAATACTTTATAATTAAAGCATTTTCTTAATTATTTACTTGTACTTCGCGGTCTCGTTCCGCCCTTTTCTCTATTAACATAGCGGGTGCCGGTTTCCTTTTTAAAAAAAGTCGTGCATGTTGGCAGCCCGTAGGAGGGAAATGCCGGTTGCGTGGACTACGAGGAAGAAGGTGGTCCAGCACCAGAGAAGGAATCACCATCCTCCAATGCAAACTTCACCTGTCAAGTTCCTTCTGCGAAAGGGATTCTTCCTCCTCCAGCTTCAGGACACGACAACCCCAACCCCAAGCATTGCATATGTACAGGTATCGATGATATATATAGCCCTTCAGGTCAACTGCGTGCTCATCAACTAGATTCCTCAGCTAGCCAAGCAACTGCCTTGCCGATTTGTTCATTCATTTTGAGTTCTGAATTGAGCAGCAGATCGATGGATCCCAACGGCGGCCGTGCGTACGAGGACTTCGTGCCTCCGCACAACATGGTTCGCGAGCCGCCGACGTACACCCTCTCCGTCGACCTCTCCGCCGCAGGCAAGCGTTTCAACGAGCAGTCTTAACCGCGTGAGCTATCACAGGGATTATCGTTGATTAGTTAGTAATCCGTGCTCCCGTTTGTGCGCGGGTGATGCAGGTTACAAGAAGGAGCACATCAAGGTGAAGATGGTCCACAGCCACCGGCGGCTGATCGTGCGCGGGGAGCGCCCCGTCGCCGGCAACCGCTGGAGCCGCTTCCGCCTCGAGTTCCGGGTGCCCGACGACTGCGACGTGAAGGGCATCGTCGCGAGGTTCGAGAACGGCGTCGCCCGCGTCATCATGCCCGGGCTGAAGGCCGAACCAGTTGACGCCGGAGTGCAGGAGCCTGCGGCAAAGACGGATGCTGCCGGAGTTCAAGACCGGAAAGACGGCGCTGCACGGCGAGATAGTGATCGTGCACAGGGAGGAGAAGAGAAGAAAGATGAGCAGCGTGCGGCCGCGGCGAAAGATGTTGGCCTCCCTGAAGGCCCCGGCGGCGTCGGAGGGGAGGAGGCGGATGCTTCGCCGTCGCGCCGCGGCTGCGGCTTCCTCCCGGACCGGAGAAAGCTGGTGACCACCGTGCTCGGCGTGGTGCTTGTCCTGGTTAGCCTTGGCATCTATGTCAAGTATAGCCTCTGGCCATGAGGTGAGGCAGTGCATGGTGTTGGCTTCTCGTTCTTGTCGGAGTAGTGATGAACACAATTAATAACCTGCCAACCAAATGCATGGCTAATTGATGTGTGAAGTATGACATGATGAAAAAAAAATGTTTTAAAGGATTGATGCCTCCTTAACCAATAACCAAGCATTTCAACATGAGCTTGGCAAAGCTTGATTGTCTTTCTCTGACTCTGAGAGGCAGTAACTCTGAATGTCCGAGGAATCAACGGCATGGTCAGTTTCACTCGGTGTTGTATTTGTATATGTGTTCAATTACAGTTTCATGATGGTTTAATTCGGTATCAAGATGCACACCTCTGATCCGATATTTTTACCATCAATCAATGATTCAATGTGGATTATAACTCTCTATGGGCAATAATGAAAATTAGTTTTCCGCATCTTATACCACTGAACATTGAACAAGAGGAAGTGAGCTTGCTCATTTGGCTAGCTGTGGTGTTGTCCAAGCAGTCCACCCAGGTTCAAGTCCTAGATTTGGCAGGGTGTCTCACATAAAGGTAGAGAAACCTCTACCTTTCTATGTAAAAAAAAAACATTAAACAATGAGTACAGCTGAGCATTCATACACGGTAGCCTGAACTCCGCAGGCCTGCTCATCTCGAAGAGAAATGTGCTTACGTAATTCAACTCTTAAATCCAAATGTGCTAATGATGGTGCACGGCAAACAGATATGAGTTTTCTTAAAAACAAATTCATTTACAAACTAACAGATACAAAATCCTCTTTTACTATTTCACCATTTACATATTTGCCCTTACATTAACCTCTGCCTATCATTTTGCTTTTAGATTCACTAACTTTTCGAAAGGTAGCGCATGGAAACAAAACCCTGAATTATTTGTGCAGTGTCAGGACTCACACTAGACCTAAGGGGATAGTGAGCGACCCATTTCTTTGAATGTTTCTGGCACTCGCAATTACAAAAGCTCGGATTTCTTCCACTGACGCGATGCCGCTCCCGCCATACCTCTCGCCAATGGGGTGGACTGTCCTTCTGACCGGCGGCGACTCATCGGCGGCGTCCAGCCTCAGCTGCCTGGAAATCTTGCGCAGGTAGCTCCCCACCACGCCGCCCGTTGCCTCCTCCTGCTTCTCTGGCTAGCGTGCGCGGGCGCTGTTGGGAACCCGCGGCAGCTTGCTGCTGCCGTGCGTGCCGGTACCGAAGCACGGCGATGAGGCAGAGCGGCTGCGCTGCCGCTGGGACGTTCTGAACCCGAGGCGGTGGCCAAGCGAGGAGGACGTTGAGGACAATGAAGTGGGGGTGGAGCCCGACTCGGCTGCTATAGGCTATGATGCACAGACACAGATACGTCGACACGACACGACATTGATATGAGAATTAGTCATTTTTTCAAAAATACCGATACGACGACACGGCTATATATATTTAAATAATAAGAATAAATTACACATATGTATCATTTTTTATGTTTCTTTATGCTAGTCGAACTGAAATATTGTAAAGTGTAAAATAAACTCGGAATATGTACCTCTCAAAGATAACCCTTGCCTCTTCATTCTTCCTGCAGTCAATTCATAAATCATGACATGTTCAATTGTTCATATGAATACCATTTTCAGAAATCATAATTCCATATACCTGGGAAAAGAATTAACATGATCAGCAAGAGTTGCAAGAATATAAAGATAACATATGTACTTGATTTTTGAACAATATAAGTCAAAGGCTCAAAGCAATAAAGCAACTACAATTGATAAGCGATAAAAATTAACAAGCAGCCAAGTTCAAACATAAAAACTTAAATACATAGTTCAACCAAAAGCAAGGTGCCACTAGGCAATAGCCCAACATAGAAATGGTTCAACTTAAATTACATAACAAAATCAAATTCCAGTGGCAAGACTAAATAAAAGACAGCATGGGATGGGTCTTTTAGTCTTCCACTTCATCCTCATTTTCTTCCTCCTTGACCACCCTTGTCTACAACGTCAACATGATTCCACAATGGAGGCTTGAACCTATTGTTGGTTTGCTTCTCTCTAGCACTAGAATTACCGGTTTCCATTTTTCTAAAATGATGAAAACAAGCAATCAGTAACATACTAACATATTAACATGAGAGCAAGCATCAATGCATCATTTTTCTAAAATGCTTGTGTACTGATGCTATGCTTGTGATACATAAATGAATTGATGCATTGATGCATTACACAAGCATCAATGCATCAATTCATTTATGTATCACAAGCATAGCATCAGTACATACTAAGTCTCACTGTCTCAGTGTATCACAATTCACAAGTCACAAGCAATTAAGCAAAGCATCAGTACACATGCAGCCTCCAATCCTCCATTCTGGACCAACATCAACATACATACTAATACATATTCATTAGTAATTACTAACTACTAAGTCTGTCACTCACTCAGTCTATCACAATTCACAAGCAAAGCCAAAGCATCAGTGCATCACCATCACTCCATCAGTATAGCCATCGGTCCATCAGTACACAACAAGCAAAGCCAAACGGCCAAAGCATCACTGCATCACCAATTCACCATCGTCCATCAGTACTCACCTCACCTGAGGTTGGAGCTGTGGCGCGAGGGACTGAGGGAGTACCGGAGGTCCGGAGCAGGCGGCGCGAGGCGAGGGAGGACCGAAGCCAGCGGCGCGACCGCGCGAGGGAGGTCCCGAGCTGGAGGTCGAGCGAGGGAGGAGGAGCTGCCGCCGAGCTGGAGGCGGCGCGACCTCGACTGGAGCTGGATCCGCGGCGGACGGCGAGGCAGCGCTTAGCCGGCGGCGCGACTCGACCGAGCTGGATCCGGCGGCAGCGATGAAGGAGGCAGCGCCGGCCAGCCAGGCGCGACCTTGACGGGCGCGGGCTTCATGCGTCGGGATCGAGGCAGCTGCGCAGCAGTTAGCCGCTTTGTGCGGGTGCGGATCGAGGCAGCCAAGAAAAGGAGACCTAGCATGTGTTGGGCCAGGCCGTGTCCTCATACGTGTCAGACACGCGGCCATGGCGTGTCCGACACCTATCGGGAATTTTAAAAATTAAAATTTATTATTAAAGTCACTGATACTCCGTTGACACGTGTCGGAGACGTGTCCGACACGTGTCCGTGTCCGACACGCCGTTTGACATGGATACGGTAGTTTTCCCAAGTTTTCGTGCTTCAGAGGCTGTAGGCACAGCTCCAGGAGAAAACTCACATATTACATAAATAAACAAAGAATAAAGAAGAATTTGCGCTGGTCGTAACTGCGTAGCTGAGTTTTCTGAATCTATCTTTTTTTTAGAAAGGAAGTAACAACTCCAAACCTCTGCACCAACTAAGGATGCACACAGCCAAATAGACATCTAAATTCGTCTAGAAGAGGACTAAAACCTAGGTGGTGGGAGTGTACACCCACACTTTCCCACCAACTGAGCTAAAACTCCGCAGGCCTGCTCATCTCGAAGAGAAATGTGCTTACGTAATTGAACTGTTAAATCCAAATGTGCTAATGATGGTGCACGGCAAACAGATATGAGTTTTCTTAAAAACAAATTCATTTACAAACTATCTGAATGTATCTATTTTCTTACTTGCTTACTTCTCCTCTTCTTACAAAATCTGATCACATAGTCTGTTTTACCGGCACAACCGATTGCTATAGTAACTAATGCCAAACAAAGATTACTTCCAGCATTCCCCTTGATCTTTATGCGGCCGTCAGTTGGACTCAACTTCAACTTACTTACACTTACTTGTCTGGAAACGGTGGCACAAGTTGAACACGTCTTAGACTCTTACCCATTGAGGCAGTCGGTCTCATCTACGATTTGCTCAACTCATACTCAACTCAGGCTGACGAACACATCTCCTCAACATCCCGGACTCAACTCAGGACAGCGAACACATCTTCTCAACGTCCCAAACTCAACTTCATAGACTTGACTCAGGACGGTGAACATATCTCCTCAACGTCTTGGGCTCAACTCCACGGACACACACACACACACGCATATAGCATTACAACCGCCTAGTACCAACACAACACTTTCACCTTGGAAACGTGCAACTCATCTTGCATTCCACCGACGTGCAGAATCCTCGTCATAGAGCCACATGCACCATGCAGTGCGTCGGTCTCGCCGCATCGAGCCGTCGCGCTCGGCCACTACCCTGCGCTCGTGTTGTAGCCACCCATTCTACGCCATGACTCTTGGGCATACACGAATTAAAAACTTAGGCTCTGATACCAATTATTGGAATAGCTCTAGGAGAAAACTTATTAGACAAATAAACAAAGAACAAAGGAGAATTTGCCCCGGCCGCAACTGCGTAGCTGAGTTTTGTGAATCTCTCTATTTTCTTACTTTCTTACTTCTCTTCCTCTTACAAAATCTGATTACATAGGTTTCTTTTATAGGCAGAACCGGTTGCTATAGTGATCGACTCGGGTTGCTACAGTGACCAACTCAGCGATCGCGTGCGTCGACTCAGCGATCTTATACGCACGCGATCTTAGCGAGACACGGCAGCGACTACGCGCGGCTGCATGCGCGCGCGTCCTCCCCGAAATGCCACTCGATCTTGCCAAAACGCGCGCACGCACGACGTTCCTTCCGAATCTACGGTTAATTTCTTGTAATTTCTAGACTACTTCAATGTTTAATTACTTGCGACCGGTTGATTGATTGGATGAATTCATCCCAGTTTATGCCATAATGCGGACGCTGCATTACCCATTTGACATTTAGCATCACCGTGGGGTTTGGTCAATTTCAGGTCAATAATAATTTGTGATTCGGTAAACGTATTTGTATATATCTGTCGAATATTAACTTATTTAGTGGAATCAATCGAATTTCTCAACTTTTAATATGTATCACGATTCGTGCCTGTCCACCTCTTACCCATCTTCGGTGAGCCTCGAGCTAGCTTCTTTAGGGTTAACAAGATTTTGGGTTCAGATTCACCAGACCTCGGCCTTAGAATTAGGGGGGCAGCGATGGCCCCATGGTGGGGGTGGAGGTAGCGGTACAGCAAGGTGGAGGGCGCACTGTCGGCCGCGTGTGTGTTGGTCAGTGGTGTGCACGGGAAGGCGATGGACACAAGTGGTGAGTTAGGGTTCATGCAGGGTGGTGGGAGCCGGTTGGGACCGTAGATCCAATGTCGATGAGCTGCTACAAACGGGGAAGTAGAGGTGGTCAAATGGGTGGCACAACCCGGCATGAGTCCGTTTAGGCATGACCTGACTGGCCCGGCTAGCTAAATGGGTCGTGTCATGTTGGCTTGTCGGCTCGAACGCCGACATAAGCAAGACACGCCGAGCTCACAGGCCGTGCCATGTCGGCCCGTGCATGATTAGCCCGACGGGCTGGGTAGGCCCATGTAGGCCATCTAGATAAAGAACCTGCCGCCGTTGCTGTGCGCAACCGCCTCTGTCACGCGCCACCGCCATGTAACATCCCAAATTTTGCCCCTTTTCAAAAATTTATTTCAAATTAATTAATTCAAAGTGCTGGTTTTCTTTTGGAGTTTTTGTATTTATTTAAATTCTAAATCCGTAATTTAAATCCAAATTTCATCGTCTCAATTCAAAACTCATCGCCAAATTCTAAATTCAAAATTTGTAATTTGAATTTTTTTTTGGCAAAACTTCTTCGGACGGAGCCCAATTCTTTTTCTCGAGCCCACTTAATCTTTTTCCCTTTGTCTTTCTTTTTTCCTTCCTTCCTTTCTTTTTCTTTCTTCCCTTTCTTCTTTTCCCTGCCCTACTCCTTGTTCTGTCCTGAGCCATTGCCAGCACCACGCTGCCCCTCTGTCCCGACAACACTATGTTGCCCGCACCTGGCCGCACCACCGGCGCCCGTTGCTCCCACGTTCCTATGCCTATCGCGTCTTTACTCCACCATCATCGTGCCATGAAGTTTCCATTGCCATGGCATTCAATAGTTGTTATTTCATGCAAATTTCGAAATCGAGCTTTGACAGCGCCGGCATTGACACTTGCATTCCCGTCACTTCAAGTCTTGCCCGAGCCTTTAAATGGAAGCATCATCACCACTCTCACTCTTTCCCTCTCCCTACAAAATTTCTCTGTCAACCAAGCTCCGTCGATAACGAATTTGTCTTCTTCCCAAACGCTGGCGACCATACCCAATTCATGTTCCCATCATTCCGGTGAGTTTCTTGATGTACTAACCATGTCATATCGTGTTCCCGAGCCTAGTGATCATTTCTCCTCAATCAATTTCATGTTTGCCGCAGCACATCGCCGGATTTTGCCGTTTCCTTCTTCTAGGCCTAAATCACCTCTAATGCTCGATCTCCTTCTTCGGGGAGTTTTTCGTCGATTGAACCACGTCATCACGTGTTCCCAGTGATTCTCCACCTATTCCTTACCTTCTCGTGGCCTTATTTTCTCCAGACAAAACTGCCACCGCCGCCGACCGCCATCGCACCACCTCCTCAGAGCCTCTCCCGCCTCCTTGTTCGCCCTCGCACCATCCCGTGACTGCAAGACGCTTCTACCTCCTCAAGACCACCAAGATTGCCACCGCCGCTGCCATCTTGGTGTGCCTTTGAGCCGTCGCCGCCAGCCGTGGGACCCCAACCCCCATGGGGTTCCATTTTGCCGGTCGGCCGGCCACCCCACGCCCCCGCTCGCCGGCATCACCGTCGCTCCTGAGCAGCCATGACCTCCTCTATTTCTGCTCTGTGTTGGTTGCTCTTTGTTGTTTGCTCTTTGAATCTATGACACCATGGAGCCACATGGCATTGGCTTTATTCTTTTCTTTCTCTCTTTCTTTGTCTAGCAAGTGGACCCAAGATGTCATATTATGTCTTTGCAATATCAAAATTAGAATGGAATATTCCCTCTTCTCTCAATTTTCAGCAATTTAATTTCCGGCAAACCTTTCAGATGCTCGTTCTCCTTCATACGAGCTCTGATTTCATCGATTCTTATTCCTAAATTCATATAAATTCAATATCTATCTATTTATACTAATTTTATAATTTTTGGATTTTATTTGTTTTTCTGTTATTTATTTGTCGCGTTTCGCGCGTGTAGAGTCTGACGCCGCTGAAGTCAATTTGGACCAACCGGACGCAGTGACCTCAAGCTTCAGTGAAGGCAAGTCTCCTTTGACCATATTGTACCTATGTTTATGTTTTATATATCAAAATTTATATGCATTGCTATTTACATAAAATGATAAGTTCAAATCCTAGGATGTTAGTTAATCCTAACTTTGTTACTGTCTTCATTTGATGTTGATATCCTCGAACCTTTGTCACCCTAGTATAGAAAATTCATGATATTAATTACATTATTGTTGGATTAATTAATACGGTAGAATTGCTTAGACATGAATTGTCGGTCATGATCACCCATTATGTGGAAATTATTATTACCTTTTGTGCAAATCATTTTGAGAAATATATGGCAATAGGTATTGACGTTTATTTATAAAATAAAATAAAATAAAATTGTGAAAATTTATTTAGACTTGGGCGGATGGTAAGTTGAGGCGGGAGCAACTAGAGCACGATAACTTGTAATGTGTTAAGTTCCGCCAAGGTCATATTAAGGACCGACGCTTAAGTCTATTCAAACCGAGCAATACCTGTACAACCACATGTCCTAAATGGGAAGGACCTGATTGAATAATTTACTGAGTCCAAGCATTAAGTTCGCAGGCTGTAGTTGATAGGTGTTCTCTTAATTATGGTAAATATACTTCCATATCTTGAGATGTGCAGAATATGGTAAATGTACTTCCATATTTTGGGTCGTGCAGATGATGGTAAAAGACTTCCATGTCTGTCGGGACTTGTGTCGGGCGGTGGTAATTGACGTCCATGTCCGGGCATGTTATCCCCCACAACGGTGAGATCCAGGTCGGTGGTAAATGACGTCTATGACTTGGGGTTAAGCTTATCGGGTGGGCTAATGTGAGGATATAGTATTGTAAAAGCCTTGTGATAATCACTTAGTCGGACACCTTTGGAAGTATGTGAAGCGCACATTATAAGCTGATTATCTCATGTGGGTCAAGTTGTACAACCTTTACAGAGTGTAAAACTGTTCGAATAGCCGTGCCAACGGTCAAGGGCGGGCAATATGCGTTTTCACATGGTAGATTTTAGTTTTATTTTCAAAGAATTATTTTGAGAATCCGGGAGTAGTTGGAACTCTTGGATTGTTGTTCTGGCAGCTAGAGCCCTACTCTTTAAACCTTGGCGGCTAGAGTCTCGATACTAGTGACTGGTAGCTAGAACCTTTACTAGTGATTCATTTAATTTATTTATTGAAACTACGTTTGTCAAATGTGCTTTATGTAAAATGTTTAAACACAAAAAATTGCTTTGTGCAAAAGAACCATATAAGCCCCATTTGTTAAAGCTATGCATATGCATTTTTCCCAAGACTTGCGGAGTACTTTATGTACTCATGTGCTACACTCAAAATTAAATCTCAGAAGCCTTCAACGACATGGAGAAGGATTACGACTACTTCGCATGCGGTTTTGATGAAGGACACCTAGAGTACTAGGCTACGCTCCCCAGTTGAATGCCGGTGGGCAATTTGATGGGTCACCACTCGGAGTTTATCATTTACTGTTTCCGCTGCTGTAAGACTTGAGGTCATGTGATCTTTATTGTAATAAGTGGCCTTAAGGCTGATACTTTGTTATTACTTTTATATTGAATCGTGATTCGATCTCAATCTTGTTATCAACGTTGTATCCACTATGTGCACTAGCTACTAATCTGGGACTGGTGTAGAAATACACAGAGGGTTCGGATTCAGAAATGTGGTCCCGACAGAGTTGGTATTAGAGCCGAGTCGACTATAGGACGTGACCTAGTTAAGATGGCCGCTAGTAGGAAAACTTCAAAATTATTTTATATAAAGGAAAAAAAATATGGTGCTATCCTTATATTTTCTTATCTTTCTCTCCTTACCTTCTTCGCGAAATTCCTCCTTACCAAGTCATTCATTCACCATTTTATAGTGTTAAATAAACCCTCTTACCCTTGAAAACTTCTATAGATGGTCAACATGATTCTTACCATTACGTTCTAGACCACAAGAAATAGAGCCATGAAGAGAGCATCGTAAAGTCATCAGTCATCTCTACCCTCCAAGAACAATAGGCAAGAATCATCGAAGACTGTGAGTAGAAGATGCCATGTCAGACAAGCCATATAGTCTAAGTTGCCAATGCTCATTCTGTGTACTAAGTCATTTCACCGGTTTAAGAGTATCGACCGAATAGATGATTTTTCTTTGAGTTGTTTTCGATTGCAAAAAGTAATTTGTTTTTTATTCTTCTGTAAAGTGTTTGGATCTTGTGGGTTGTTACAAGCTTCCTTGTTTTTCTCATCTCTGCTTTTCCCTCTTTTCCCCTACTACCCTAGTCATTGCTCAGATGGAAAGTCGTGGAGGAGGCCGTGTAGCCGGTTGAGGCCGTGGTTGTGAAAGAGGTTGTGGCCAACCATTTCCTTAGGAGCCAGTTTTGCCTCAAGCACCGCAAGAACCTCAAGTGCAACTAGAACAACTTGTCGAAGAAGAAGAACCCCTACCGCTACCACCTCCTGGTCAACCCCAAATGAACATGGAATAGATGAGAGTTTTTTTTTAAATAATCTATTTTTTATTCGGAAATACAGAAATAATACCCCTTAATTTTTTTTTACAGAAATAATCCCGTGTCGCCGTACGGTTGGGCGAGTCGTAAAAGTCGCCCAACTGCAGTGCGACCAATCTTCAAGTTGCCCAATGGAACGGCGACTAGAGCGTGACTGGACCTAGTCGCCAAACGGATGTGCGACATATGTTAGACTCTCCCATTTGTAGAGCGAGTTTAGTAAGTTGCGCAGTGGTTGGGCGACTTAGTTCAAGTCACCCAACCAGTGGGCGATTTTAGCTATTAAACCTGGAATTATGCAAATCCAATTGGAACAATTGTGTTAAAATAGATATTACATTTTTTAGGTATTGTATTTAGCAAATCGTATTATATGATGTTATTTTTTTAAAAGATAAAAGTGTGGTGACAATGTTGGTTGGTCTGTTTGTTAATTTCGTAGAATATGAAGGGTACGAAATTTGTCAGACTCGCAATAACATTTTGTGATCGTCGTGTATTGTTGTAGTGCGCTAAATTTCTGTAGAATTTTGTGAGGACGATTGAGATAGTAATGAGTGGTAAGTAGAAAGGTAAGTGATATTATGATGTGTTAGGGAGTCTCTCCTCGATGAAGTCGTCTGAACGTATACGCGTATATATGCAGGTAGTCAATGAAGTACTTTATGAAGCTTATACAGAATATGGTTGAAGAGGCTGAGAACGCTCATTGTGGTTATGAAGATGCCATAAAACATGGAGGATTCGATGGCGGTGCGAATGGTTCTTTCTGGGATTCCACTAGAAGAGGCATACTTACAATATAGGCTTACTTTGATGGCTTAGCGGAGACACGCAATGAGAAGTACATTAAAGTCCGCGAATAGAAGCACATTACACATAGTCACATGGCATGATGGTTCGGCTAATTGCTTTAGTCATCCTCGCTACTGCTACGGTACACTGCGACACAAGCATCCGGACCATATAAGTATACATGCCTTTAGGGGATAGTAAAAAACATGGGGGGTAGGACGGGGGGACTACTACGTAATGACCTGACCTACTGCGTGGACCGGGGCCATTTTCCCTTCCTTGCTCGCTCGGCGTTGAACTCCTCGCCAGCCTTCCCCTTCCCCTTGTTGCGGGACTGTCCACGTCGGGCTGGTATGTGAAGTCGTCCATATCCCGCGATTCCATGATGTAAGTGCACCGTATAGTGAGAATCGTAAGAAGGATGTAAATTCTTCATAACTCACGTCGTGGATACGGATTACGCCCGGGCGACGGATACGCTGTGGCGGCCGGGCTCAGCCACATGAGCCTTTCCCTTGCTCTTGTCGCGGGATGTCCACGTCGGACTGATATGTCGAAGTCGTCCATATCCTGCGATTCCATGATGTAAGTGCACCGTATAGTGAAAATCGTAAGAAGGAGCGACCGGTCGAATGGGAATCGTCGTGACTGCTCCGAACCGGCCTGGACCTCCCCATCATCGTCGACTAGACCACCGTCCTCTTCGGTGGCCTCTACCATCCGCGCGAGAGGTAGAAGGCCGGAACGGCTCAACCTACAAAGCACGAAGAAGTAAGTACATAGTGCGCATAAGATACAAAAAAGTGGCACAACTTGCGGACAAACCTCTCTACCTAGCGTGGGTCCAGTCTCCAAGCCCGTTGGGGTGTCCACGTACGAACCACCCCCAACTCAGCCGCATCGTCCCCGCCAACCGGATGCGGCACACGACGGCTCGCGCGGTGCTACACATCGACCAACCGGTCTAGCAGACCGAAATGCCAATCCAAACCACCAGGGTCTTGAGTCATACCTGCAAATTAAGAAATTAAAAGCATTCATATTACTTAAGCATTTAAATTATATTCCAATGGGAAATAAATCATATTTGATATGTTCTTAGTGGCACCTAAACACTTTGCTCCAACACAATGGTAATACATATACAATTTCATGAAACCCACGTGGTAAAGACAAAATTTTTCGTACGAAAGGTTATATTATGTTAACGCATGTACCGGCTGCTATGGATTGCGAAATATTTGATACATCATCGTTACTATACATATTTATAATGGGTGAGGCTTTCAGGAAAAAAATAAAATTTCATATGTTTGATAATCCTACGTGTTTGGAACCATGTATCTGTGATTCCTTAATCCAACCAAAACTATGAAGTAAATGTTTTCAATTCTTTATTGTACAAAAAAATACATGTATTTAACATTCTATAAACTAGCATTTGCGAATGCACGGGTTATCGACATGTTTATATAATAGAAAATTAACATGTTATCATTCATCTAGCCCGTACACAATTAGTGCAGCACGTGGAATAGTACAACTAAATTTATTTTCACTAACCCATTTTTCCTTCATACGAACTTTTAAACTAATTGTATTAATCATGCTATCTCTAAACATTTGCTAACAATATGTCACTACACACGATATTGCTCGCTAACGTACCATGGTTACTAATTAATCATGCCATCTCTAAATATTTGCTAACAATATGTCACTACACATGAAGTTGCTTGCTAACCTACCATGGTTTCAAAAATAAACCTGTACAAAATAATACTACAAACTCACCGTCCTAGTTGTCGATGCGAAACGAAGAACCTCTTTTTCCTCCTCTTCTTCTTCCCCTCCTCTTTTTTCCCTCTCCTTCTCCTCTTTTTCTTTCCTCTCGATTCGGATTTCGTCGATTCGCTCCGTGGAATGGTGATGGTTCGGCCGCGCGCGGGTTTTATAGCCGCCCTAAGTCGCCATACGGTTGGGCTACTTGGGTTGAGCTGCGACCTATTCGCTCGACCGTATGGCGACTCTCTCCAAGTCACCATGCCATAAAGCGACGACGCCTCGAACCTTTAAATCGCCGTTCCATTGGGCGACTTGAAGATTGGTCGCACTGTGGTTGGGCGACTTGCACGACTCGTCCAACCGTACGGCGACATGGGATTATTTCTGTAAAAAAAAATTAAGTGGTATTATTTCTGTATTTCTGAATAAAAATAGATTATTTTAAAAAAATTCGAGCAGATGATGGCCATGCAACTACAACTTCTTCAGGCGTTTGCTCAGAATCAAGTCAATCAGCCTACACCAACTCCTACCCTAGCTTTTTCGCCTCCATCCAGACTGGGAAAGCTCATGAGAACTAGGCCGCCAACCTTCACTGGTTCAGTTGATCCACTAGAACCTGATGATTGGCTAAAGGATGTCATGGAGAAACTTATCTTGGCTCAGTGCAATGACCAAGAGAATGTCCTCTATGCTGCTCACTAACTCAAAGGAACTACAGGAACTTGGTGGAAAAATTACCACGCAGCTCACCAGAACGTCTAAGCCATTACTTGGCAAGAGTTTTCTGTTGCTTTCCGCACGGCACACATTCCTATGGGAGTGATGGAGATAAAAAAGTGAGAGTTCCATAAGCTGCAACAAGGCAACCCCAGCATGCCAGAGTATCTCAACCAATTCACCCAGCAATCAAGGTATGCACTGGAAGACGTTTCGACTAAAGAAGCTAAGATCTGGCGCTTCATGGAAGGACTATACCCCAACCTCAAAGTGCAATTAGTGTCAATTGACTTTCCCAATTTCCAGCAGATGGTCAACAAAGCTCTTGTGCAAGAGGTTGCTCAGCGTCAGTTGTTTGAGTCCAGAAAAAAAAATGGCTTTTCAAACGTAGCATGAAGCAAGCGGTTGCAGGCTTCGCATGAACCAGCCATACTACAACATGCTGCCAGCAGACAATGCATCTGGGACTCCCATGTCAGGACCTCATCTAGTCATGCAGGGATTCCACAATAATACTAGTGTTCAACCGCAGCAGAACAAGATGTCAGCGGTATGAATTCAGTGCTTTCATTGCCATGAGATGGGGCATTTTGTCAGCAATTGCCCTTAGAAATGCTGAGCTGTGACTCCAGTTCCTTTCAACATAGGGGCTACACAAGCTCGTGCACCACCTCTAGGAGCGCCTCAGACTCTAAGTCAAGCCATCTGGAATTCAGCGCCATCTGCAAGAGGACGACTGAATCATGTCACGACCGAAACGGGGCGGTGACAAGTCCACCGGATTCGGAGGGGACGAAGTTGTCGGAATCGCATCCGATGAACTTCGCTTCAACGCAAGTTCAGGAAGCTAAGTGGCACAACCTCGCAAGTTCAGAGGGCTGAGAAAGTAAAATGCAAGTTTATGGAGCTAAGTGGCTCAACCTCACAAGTTCGAAATGAGAATGTAAAATGTAAGTTCGAGAGAGCTAAGTAGCACACCTCGAAAGTTTAGGGACCTACAGTGCAATTTTCTAAAAAAAAGTTTGCTACATATGCATAGTGTATCCGTTAGTTTATTGTCCAGTGAGAACAAGCAGGATGAACCAGTTTTTTTTGAAAGATCTGGCGCTTCATGGAAGGACTATACCCCAACCTCAAAGTGCAATTAGTGTCAATTGACTTTCCCAATTTCCAGCAGATGGTCAACAAAGCTCTTGTGCAAGAGGTTGCTCGGCGTCATTATTTGAGTCGAGAAAAAAATGGCTTTTCAAGCGTAGCATGAAGCAAGCGGTTGCAGCTTCGCATGAACCAAACCATACTACAACATCTTGCCAGCAGACAATGCATCCGGGACTCCCATGTCGGGACCTCATCTAGTCATGCAGGATTCCACAATAATACTAGTGTTCAACCGCAGTGAGAACAAGATGTCGGCAGATGAATTGATGCTTTCATTGCCATGAGATGGGGCATTTTGTCGACAATTGCCCTTAGAAATCTTTGTTGTGACTCAGTTCCTTTCAACATAGGGGCTACACAAGCTCGTGCACCACCTCCAGGAGCGCCTCAGACTCTAAGTCAAGCCATCTGGAATTCAGCGCCATCTGCAAGAGGACGACTGAATCATGTCACGACCGAAACGGGGCGGTGACAAGTCCACCGGATTCGGAGGGGACGAAGTTGTCGGAATCGCATCCGATGAACTTCGCTTCAACGCAAGTTCAGGAAGCTAAGTGGCACAACCTCGCAAGTTCAGAGGGCTGAGAAAGTAAAATGCAAGTTTATGGAGCTAAGTGGCTCAACCTCACAAGTTCAGGGGGCTGAGAATGTAAAATGTAAGTTCAGAGAGCTAAGTAGCACACCTCGAAAGTTTAGGGACCTACAGTGCAATTTTCTAAAAAAAAGTTTGCTACATATGCATAGTGTATCCGTTAGTTTATTGTCCAGTGAGAACAAGCAGGATGAACCAGTTTTTTTTGAATAATTTGACCCTTTTTAATAATATTTTAAAAACAACTCTCCATCTAACTTATTTTAAAAAACGATCCTTTTTGACAAAAATAACAATGTGACGCACTAGCCTTCTCTGCTACACTATTGGTGGTGGTGTGACAGCGTTGTTTTGCATGGCTAAAAGGGCCATTTTCTGAAAATAAGTTTGGACTTATCCATGACGTGGCACACGCACAAGGATGGCGTGGTAAGGAGGAGTCATTTTCGAAAATGAGTTAGGGCGGATATTATTTTTGATAAATGAGTTATTTAATAAAAATTATTCGATGAACCACGGGCTACATTGTCAGGTTTAATTGTGCAACTTCACGGTTTACGGCCAGTTCAACCAGTCGGCATGGATAGTAATGGATCCAATAGTTGGATTGATATTTGGGCCAATTTCAAAGTACTGCTACGAACACTACCAGTCGCCAGCTTCTTTGTACCCGGAGATTTCTTACTTTTTGGATGATGAATGAGTTCACGGTTCTTGGAATTTCTCGAATTTTAATTCTAGAGTTTAGATTCAAATTCAAATTCAAATACCGGTCTTCTAGAAACTACTTGTAACCGGTGGGATTCGGTCCCAATCCCACCTGTTGTCACGTTCCTTCTCTTTTCCTTTGTTTTCTCGTACCTGCTCACTAGCTCAGCGCCCGTTACCAACGCTTAAGGCTACATGGACGCAGCCAAAAACCCACCGATCAAAATCTCTATATAATGCAAAACAAACAACAAAAAACAAAGAATTGCGTTACGTGGGGAAGGCAAGATGGCCTTACGAAAGGTTGGGGATCATATACAAGCTTAAAGGATAAAAGGCTTTCCAGAAAATTTGGTTACTGAGGAGCGAGCTGGGGCTCGCTACCTAGTGGCGGCGTTGTCCACCCAGCCGATCAGTGCTCGAGCCTGAGGCTCGGCATTGGTATCTCACCGGGATTATTGTGAGATTGAGTTGTGGCTTAAGGTGGAGGACTATGTAGGGGCACAGTGGTATAGGAAAGATTTAAACTCCTAGTCCGTTACGGTTCGAAATTTGTTCCGTGGGCGCCTCATGAGTAGAGTATTTCTTTTTCTTTAATGTGAACCGGATGGAGAAAAATCCTGAACATAAAAAAAAGGTTACTAGTCAACGAATTTATGCCCTGCCCTTACTTTTCCATTGAGTAATACCGTGATAAAATAAAATGTTATAACAAGGAGGACATGCATCAGGGTCACGAAAAAGACTTGCACACAAGCAATGTAAACCCCTAGCTAAGAGTATAGGCCCCATCGATCAGCAATTCAGCATGCTGGCCGGCAAGGAGAGGTATCATCTCCTTTCCTTATCTCCACCGCAGATAGTATAAGACATCTCAAACAGCCCGGAATTTTGAAAATTCAAAAGTTTTTAAACCTTTTTGCTTGATTTTGGTTTTCTTTCCATTTTCGGAAGTTTTTCACCCAATTCTGCTTTCCCCTCTCGGCCACCCCATTTTCTCCATCCGAAAACGGATTTTCCACGGGCGCTTTCCCCTTCTTCTTCCCGGTCGTCATCTCCCCACGCGTCACCGCCCCTATGTCATCCTCACCGGCGCCGCCTCCGTCAGCCTACCACCTTAGCCACCTGTCATCGGCTTCTACCACCTTCGCCGCGCCACCTCATCCCGCCACCTTGCCCCACCTAGCGCCGCCCAACCACGCCCAACCAACCACGTCGCTGCCCACTGCCGCACCGCCTCCCTGCTCCCACCGCTTCTCAAGGCTATAAAAGTCTGTCCTCCCGCTTGCCCTCTTCCTCACCTTCCCCTCTAGCACCTCCCCTTCGCTCCTTCCCCCCCGGGCCGACGAATTTCAAGAAGTCGCCACCGCCTCTCCTTCTTCCCCGATGAGGACGTGAGGTAATTCGCTACCCCCATTCCTCCCCTCTCCTTCCCCTTCCGACTCTAGCTCCGCCTCGCCACCCCACTCCTCTTCCTCACCTTCCCCACCCCAATCCCTCGCCGGAACCTCGCCGGCACCATGTCCCGCGTCTGTACCATCCATGACCGCCGTGGCTAGCTCGCCTCAGACCTCTCCGAGCACCAACTCCACCACCTTTGTGCTCCCCCCATTCACTTAAGCTCACACGCCACTCCAATTGGCCGGAGCGCCACCCTAGTGCTGCCGCCTTCGTCCTAAGCTCCGGCCGTGCGCCATTGCCGTCGCCACCCCAACTCCACACCTCCTCTGCTCCCCCAAAACCCCAAAATGGGATCCCCATGCCTCCTTGGTGCTCCCCGCACCACCCAGCCTCGCCGCAGGCCATTGGAGCCGCTGCCATCTTCATCGGTGCCACCACCACTTCGGCAAGCTAGCTACTGGACTTTCATTGCATGGCTCAAGCCCCGTGAACTGGGCCTTAAAAGCCTGGCCGGTTTGGGCACAACTCGTGAACAATATAATTCAATTATACAACTGAAAAATGGATTACTGTTCCTAAATCCGAAAAATGTGATGTTCATCAACTGAAAACAGTAACCCCAATTACTGTTCACATCCAGTTTTCATCGATGAGTAGTAAACTCAATTTTGTTCACCCATTTTTGGCCCAAACACTATTTATTTTCAGCCAATAAACAATATAACTTTATTACTGTTTATTAATCGAAAATGGTAAACCCTAATTACTGTTCTCTATCCAAAAATAGTAATTCTTGTTACTGATCACCAACCTATTTTCATGTATGAATAGTAAAATAGTAATATTCACTATTCGACACTTTTTCGTCCGAAACCCTAATTTGACATATTATATCCATTCCGACCGTTTCGAGTCCGTAAATCTATTTCTCTACTCTGTTCAGTCCATTTAAGCTCCAAATAAATTGCTACCCTCCCACCCCACCTTCGTTTATGTTTCTTTTCCAATTTTATTTACTTGCATGTTGTTCCCAGCTCATTATTTGTCGAGCCGGATTTTATTTGGTTTATTTTATTTTGTTTCGCGTTAGGTCACAACTTTGATGAACAGATTCCAGAAGAAGCCGGACAAGACTAGTTAATAGAAGTCTTTGTGCAAGGAGGCAAGTCGCATTCCTTGATCATTTTGAGCCCATTTTTATATATTTATAATATTACTTTCATTTACTGTATATATGCCAATTACTTTATTACTGAAATAATACTTTTGAATGCCATGATAATTAGATAAGTCCTATTACTCTACAGAACAACCCACCTAGAACTTGTAGGCCATATTCACCTTGACAAGTATAAATCCTTCATAAGCCATTTTCACCTTGACAAGTTCACATAAAATATTAGCTATATAAGTAGCTTTGTCACACAAATATTTTTATAATCCTGAAGAGCAGTATTGACGGTTCGCTAATGGTTTTGGAGGAGAGTTGAGGGTTGAGTCCAGGAAGTCGGACTACCCAAAAGACTTGCGATCAAAGTGAGTCGAAGGTGGGGCTAAGAAGGTGGAAAGCCACGAGTTGGTTGTCAGTCCACTCCCCCACTAGAGACAAGTAAGGACGAGAACCTTGTGCCAAAGTAACTAACACAGAAAACCGCTCAACCACATGTGTGGTCATTACTCCCTAGCTTAGTACACTTCTCTCCCGATTGAATATCTACAGGAATTGGGGTGGGACAGGAGTGGGCCTGAAGGGACATTCACTGGTCTTCACAACGGTAGGAGCCATCAGCATCGGGTCAATATTTCCGCCATTGGCCGGTGGTCCCCCGAGGCTGTATGGTCCAATAACCTACCGGGTAGAGACTAGAAATGTTGAGCAGTGAAAATGCTTTGTTATCTCAACTCAGTCGCACGCTAACGTGTTGCGTATATATTGCATGACAGTATGAGTTTGAAATATCTTGTGGGTAAAGTTGGGCAACTCTGCAGAGTATATAATAAAAGGTATTCGAATACGCCGTGCTTTCGGTTAATGAAGCTGTGTTAATGGGTGATTCCAGTACATGAGGCATAAGTAGAGATTTTGAGATGTTAAGTTGGTATGTGAAATTGTTGAGAAACCCCTGATGTTATTATTTATTATTCTTTTATTTAAAAAAAAAAGATAAACCGCTTCAATTACAAAATGCATCCACATATACCTGTTATGGTAAAACCCTAACCCATTCCTTTGATAATCCTAGCATGTAATTAATTAGGATTTCCATGTAGCTTGTTGAGTATGATTGTTGTACTCATTCTTGCAATATCTGCAAATCATATCTGAGAGAAACACAGGAAAATCACGAGAGGATCATATTGAGCAGAATTTTGGTGGACCCACGGATGGCAGCGACTACTGTTATTAGGTCTCGACTGAGTTCAAGCGTGCATGTAATTTGAAGTTTTTTAACTTTAGGCTTGGATACCCGTATGAGTGTAAAAACTGGCTGTTAAGCCGTAACCTTGTGTAATGAAAGTTTGATTTTTGTTGTAATCGAAAACTTGCTTGAAACGCTACTTACTTCGCAACTACACATTCTAAACGGTTGTGAAGAATTTAACGGTTCAGATTTTGGGGGAATTACAACATCTTCCATCTCACGCCTTTTTTTTTTTTTTTGAAATTGGACCAGAGCACTGACATTCTCGAAGAAGTGAGCGTCCGGATGAATCCTAGGATTCAATCCCATGCGAGGGAGGGGACAACGCCCACTCTTTCTCAACCGAGCGTACTCGGTTCTCTTCACACCCCCGGACTTTTTACTGCCCAAAGCACGTCTATATCCGCGCTGCTGTGCACGGCTCATTTCTCGTTCAAGCAGCGACAGCAGGAAGAGCAAAAGCAAGAAATGGAAGCGGCTGAAAACTCACCACTCAAATTGTAGTTATGGTTATCTAAACCCGTTCAAGTTGGTAAGTTGGAAATCGGCCGGTTTTTATCTAGTTTGTAATAGCAGAAAATCGCTCCGCGGCAACACCGTTGCCAAACTGAGCAAGCACCGGCAGGTCGTCCTGAACGTCGTGCTCGCCGTCGTCCCCCTTTGGCTTATCGCTTTAGAACGAACCGAGCGGTGGGCAAGTCAAGAACGAATGAGGCATGCGACACCTGTTCATATACAGCAGTACAGAACACCAGACGTACCTCTAGTCAGGATTTGGATGGCTCAAGCTTCAAGATGTCAATCGATTCTCTTACCTCTTCGATAATGGAGTCACAAACCACTGTGATGTCACACAGGAATCCACAGCAATAAGGCTTACTGATATATAGATTCAGAAATACAAGTAACCAGCTCATGTATTGTACACATATTATCAACGAATGCAATTCGCTATTTCTCCCAACAAGCATTGCACAGATCTCATCGAAGAAGATGGATCTTTTCTTGTTGCGCTATCTGATGGCTCCAAGCAGATTTGCACCTCCCAGCTTAGCACCAGTTAATTGCTGTTTACGAAAGGAATTCATTGATTAGATTTTAGAAAACAGCCTTATGGTCCCACATTATTAGATCTGTATCGTGTTCTAGCATGATCAAAAGCGAGGGGAAGTGAAAACACACAACACTGTTGAGGCTGCGCACTTTTATCCCCGTGATAACTTTCTTATGTTTGCAGGATATGAAACGAAAATAGATAACTAGCTGCCATAAGACTCAATGCAGGACCTAAACGTACAGTTTCGCGTAAATCAACTTCCCGCAGGTAAGCTCGCTGAAGATTTGCACCTTGCAAGTTTGAGCCAGCCAACTTAGCCCCCTGCAAAGGAGAGTGGTTTATAAGATCTGTGCATCTAAATGATAGGAAGCAAGGATAAACAGCCTGATGTTTTTTTTTGTTTCTGTACGTGTGTTTGAGAAAAGAGGCAATGTTAGAAGAAATAAAATATCGATAGCCGCATGTTGTCAGGTGCATCAGAGGTTGTCATCCAACTTGATGGGAAAAACCGAGGACCCTCAGGGTCACCTCAGAAGGTATGCTTCGCAATGTAAAATTTACCTTTAGATTGGCCCCTTCAAGGTTAGCTCCTCTCAAATTGGCACCTGTAAGGTTTGCGCTCTGAAAATACATGTGAATAGGGTATCAGTATCAAGACTGATCCATGAGAATTGAATAGCAGCTTTCAACTGTCAATAATATACGGATTGCTACTAAAAACTAGTTCATATGTAGTTTCTCTGTTGAATGGCACTAGGAGAAAATGACATATGGTGCTATGGATACAAATTGAATGACATGGATATAGTATGCACGGATGAACAATATATGTTTAGATAAAACTAGCGAAGAAAACGAAGAGAAAGACTATACTGTATAGCAAACAGCAGTGGCAGTCCCACAGACTTATTACACGGGATTTGAATTTGAGTGGGAATAATACACAGTAACATACTGAACACAGGATTTTCAAACCTGTAGATGTGCCGAACGAAGATCTGTTTCAATGAAGCTACACCTTATCAAGCATGCATCTGCAGAATAGGTTCAACAAGTTATCTCAAGTACTACACCACATCTAATCATTAGTTTATAGAAAACAATATAAATAAAATATCAACTTGAGAAAGTTACTTTCGAATTTAAACCCAACTTGACCCTTAAAAACATATAAGCAGGGATTGACACTTGACACAGTAAAATTGCAGTTGAAAAAGAAATATCCTAGTGATATAATTTTTGGAAGCAGGAAAAATGAGGGAAACAGTCACCATCCAGGTTAAGAATAAACTGCAATCAAGCAAAATGCGAGTGAAAAAAAAGGTTGGGTACCTTGTAGGTTTGCACTCTGAAGGTTTGCTCTATCTAAAGTGGATTCTTCAAGATTTGCTCCTACAAATTCACACCTGCAATTTCAAATTGTGCAATTATGAACAGCATCTCCAAAACACAAATTAACAAAATAAGTAAGAAAATAGTAAGTCAATCACCTAAGGACTTATACCAAACCCCAACCACCACCACCAAAAGAAAGAAAGAAAAACTGCAGGAAAAAAGGAGAAAAAAACATGGGAGCTTCTTACTCACGCAAATTTGCATAATGGAATGAAGAATGAGAAGCTTCAACCTCCTACAAAGAAGACATAGGTGTTTCACTATCGATGTAGCATTCCACTCAAGAGCTTAACATAATAAATGGTAAAGAAAATACAAGAGGTAATTCTATTGTTAGCAAATCCTAATCAAAGCATTATCAGAAGATCACGGAACTGATTTGTAAAACCCACAACAAAGTTACTAAATTTGATAAGAGCTACTGAGATATGCTACAAGCAGAATTACAATGCAAGTGCCATACCCCAAATTTAGCTTTGTGAAGGTTAGCAAGCGAAAAATCTGTCTTCTTAATACACCCGCAACTGAAATCAACCTCCGACAAGTCCTGCAACACATGGGGAGAAAGGACGCATCTATACAAGCTCAACCCATGTCGTCAAATAAAAACTCGACTAAACAAGAGATACCAATCTAGTCAGTGAGCCTTCCCGAGAGCTTACAAGCTTAGACAGGTCAAGTCCAGAAAGATTCACGCCGCGGAACCGGACTTTGTCAGCCTGGATGCACTTGATCACGTCCTTACGCGTCAGCTCGGCCTCCGACGAGCTGTTCACCTTCTCATCCCCAATCCTCTCGTTTATGCAATCGATCAAACCCTAAAATATTAAATCGAATCAAACCAAATAAATGTCAGCTTCCCGGACAGCTGATAAACCCTCCACAACCGGAAAGTGTGGCATGATCCATTTACTGATTTACATGCATCCGGTAGTACTCCGCCTCCCGCAGCAGCTGCTCGTACTCGGCCTCGGGGAGCGCGGGGACGTCGCCGTCCCTGAGCCAGTTGAGCACGTGCCGGAACTGCTCCCCGTCGCGGTCCACGAACACCGCCCCCTCCTCCTGCAACCCCCCACCAACCAAGCCCAATTCATGCGACGAATTCACTCAAGCAGCAGCAGCAGCAGCAGCGAGTGTTGAGTGTGCAGGGAGTTAATTAGGGACCGTACGGTGATGGGGAGGCGGTGCACCCCTCGGGCGAACATGTCGGCGAGGAGCGAGCCGGGCTCCCGCAGCGTGAGTGTTTCCACCGTCGTCTCGTACTGGCTGCCCCCTGCACCGCGCAGCACACAAATCGGCAGCCGCCGCCATCGCGGCCGTGAGTCCGTGACCACCCGCCAGTACAATAACGAGGAATCCAAGGAAGTTTTTAATCGAATCGAATCGAATGGATGCTATAATTAGCAGACGGTGAGGAGGGAGAGAGAGAAGAGGCGGACCGACCGATGTTGAGGAGGACCGGCGGCTGCATCGCGGCGGGTGGGCTCCGGATCTCGGCTTCCCGCTCTCGTTTTCTCGGCGCGTCGCACGGCGTGGGGAGGGAGGGGGGGAACACGAGGCCGTGTCGTGTGGCGTGCTGTGGTGTCTGGTGCCTCCTCGAGCTGGCGAAACGGGCTGTGTCTGTCGGACCAACCCGAGGTCCGACACGGTAAGCATGACACGGCTTACAATATTTATGGATCATGCTCGTTCGACACGAAAGTTTGTATCATGTTTGGGCCGCTACTCTGATACGGTAGGTCGGTTCGACACAGCACGAACAGTGTTAGGCCATACCAGGTACGACACGATCCCACTAGCCTGGCACGGCCCATCTGGCCTGCTATGCATGAAATGATGAACATCAGCTCGGAACTTCAGAAGTCAAAGAAACAATTACAGAATCATTTCATCAAAAATCAAACTATCATAGCAAACAAACCAAAAATTGGTATCTAAGATAAAAAAAAAATGCAATCATCATAATCAATCACAGATTCACAATTCACACCTCACAGTATCACATTCACCAGCACAAAATATGCAATCATCACAATCAATCAAGAACCAGGAGAGGAAGAGGGAAGGGAGGCGGAGGGAGAGGGAGGCCGAGTCCGAGAGAGGAGAGGGGAGGCGCAACGCGGCCGACGCCGAGGGAGGAGGAGGCAGAGCCGAGAGGAGCCGGCTGACGCGAGAGGCGAGAGCTGGCAGAGGAGGGCGCCGTCGGCATGGGTTGTCTTGCGCCAGCCGCCAACGACAATCGTCTTCTGCACGCCTGGCAATGCAGAGGGAGAGGGAGTGGGAGGAGACGAGGGTAGGGCGTGAGGAGGGAAAAGAGGCGGCAGGCGAGGGCAAGTCGGGCAGCAGCCTTGGGCCAAATGGGTTGGCCTTGGCCCAGTGGGCCAAACAGGTTCGTGCCGGCCCAACACGGCACGAATGGTCGACGGGCTGTGCCTAGGCCACGTCCTCAGCACGTGGGTTGGCACGGCACGACCCATCTAATAGTTAGGTCAGGATGGGGTAGGCCTAGATGGGCCGGGTCGGCTCGTGCTTACGTTGTCTTGGCCGGTCGTCGCCTATTTGGCGACTCGTGGCCTAGGCCCCCAAAGACCAAGGCGAGCAGAGACGCACTGCGAGAAAGCTAAATGGGCGGCCTGGTCCATTCAGGGATGGCCCATCCTGGCCCTAATATTTGATGGGTGTCTTGGGGAGGCGGTTCGCACGCGGCCGTTGGCCGTTCATCTTGCGTCTTGCAGCCAAGACGAGCTGGTTTGGTTTATTAATGGGCTAAGGCCGCCCATTTAGCTTAGATTAGGTCCGAAAAAATAAAATAAAAATCAGAAAAAATCTTTAAAAAATCAGAAAAATGTGTAGAATGCAGAAATATATATATAAATTTTTTTTAAAAAATGAGACAATCATATTAAAAATGCAATAAAGAGCTTTATTAATGTTCAACTAGCTGCCTCATTAAAACTTTCGATAAGTAAAAACTCAAAATGAGAAAACCTTGGCAAAAGAAAAAGAGTACAGCCTATAGCTCTACATACATTCTTGTTCTACGTGTCATTGTTTACGTACAGATTTTTGAACACCTCTGATAACTGCGGATTTTCCATAGAGTGTTGTGTTTGTGAATCAGTTTGTTCCCAGTCCTTCACAGTTAGAAGTATCTCTACCATCTTACTTGTGAGACTTGTTCTTCTCTCCTCCAATATTTTTTCAGAAAGACTGAAAGCAGTCTCTGAGAAAACCGTCGAGATAGGAACGGTTAACACATCACGTGCAAGTATGGATAGCACAGGATATGTTAACTTATGGGCTTGCCACCATTGCAAAATTTCGAAGTCTTATGAGTTGAAATCCACCGTATCGTTGTCCAGATAGGTGGATAGTTCCCCACTCCTTGTGGGCCTTGGCTGAGTAGGTGGAGGTGTAGAAGAAGAAGACCTGGACCTGAGGAATAGCCACCGAAGATCTTGCCCCACATATTTTTCTTGCTACTTGAGGCGGGGGCTACTAGAGGTCATTGCGAGCGGACTCCCCGAAACTTATTTTCATACCTTTGGTAAATCTCGTATAACCGAGGGCGAACTTCTACAAAACAGTTAGTATAGTCTAGCCCTGTAGTATCACTAAGAAGATCAAGTATACTACCAAATGCATCAATTTTACGTCTAGGATCTAAAAGAAATGGAAATACATATAGGTAAGTGATTTCTCTCCAATATTTAAGGTATTTAGTTTTCACGGCAACAATAGCATCACGTAAAACTAAGTCATTTTCATACATTTTCAATTGAGTAGCAATCTGTAAAATACTATGCACAATGATAGGAGATGTTGGACAGTACACAGCGGACAAAGCAACAATTGCCTCGTAAATTTTTTCTAAAAGCGGTAGTATCTTCTCAACAACGAACTAATGTTGCTCAGTCAATAGTATACTACTGTCAGTGCTCTAGTAGTGCGTTTGAACAAAAACAGAAAAAGTTCCCTTGTATGGTAAAAGACTCTTAAACATCAGGTAAGTAGAGTTCCACCTTACCGGCATGTCCAAACCGAACTTTCTTGGACATACACCCATCGCCCTACAGAAGTTCTTATATTGTGCTATTCTTACGTTAGAATTATTCAATAAAAAAATCACATCGCGAAAAGTTTTAATATATGGACTCAACCTCTTCAAACCACATTTGACTATAAGGTTGATAATATGACAAGCGCATCATTGATGTAGCAAGAAGGAATCGGCGTATGTACTCAATACTGGAGTAAGAATATCCATGGCCCTAGAGTTCGAAGCGGCATTGTCTAAAGTAATTGAGAATATTTTATCTGTAAGACCAAAGTTTTCCACGACTTTGATAATACAGTCCGCAATATTCTCACCTGTGTATGCTATATTAATTAATTTCAAACCTATAATCCTTTTCTCTATTATCTAGTCATCATTAACATAATGAGCAACTACACTAAGATAATCCTCCCTAGCCCAACCACCCTATATGTTCGAGGTCATGGCCACCGAAAATGTGCACGTACTAAATAGTTCCTTTATTTTATTACGGCTTTCATTGTAGTATTTTACTAGATCTCTAGTTGTTGTCTATGTAGAAACAGAAGAAAATATAGGATTATGCACAGTCCTAATGTAATTTTGAAAGCAAAGCCAGACTCCCCAAAGCCTAACAATAAATCCTCAGAAGCAATTAAACGACAAAGAGATTGATGGGCTACCTCAGGATCATAGTCCCGGCCACGTCTTGTCACGGTTGGAGTTATCTTTGCACTGCGTCGCCTCATCACCAATCCTTGCTTGGCCATACATCTTGTAGAATGTCTAAGCAAGTGCCCTGTTCCACCTGTAGACCTTGCAGGCATTCATTGTGATAAATTTTTGCAAATAGCATATGGTACCTTATTTCCCTATGTGTCTTGCTTGGTTGTCCTGTCGAAATTCTCCCACACTCCCGATGTAGACGGCCTCGACCTCTTTGCTCCGGTTGGAGTGGAGCTTGATGCTGTCGTCAAGCCTAATGACGAAACTCCGCCTTGCCCTTCTGATTGGCTTGAGGCAGCCGCAGCCACCTCCATGGACGCAATTTCCCCTAGTGAAAGTCCGTAATCACCAAGAGCAAAGCTGTCGTAACTGTCCATAACCAAAACTGTAAAATCGAAACTAACACTATTATTACTTTCATCTTAGCATAACAAGCACTAACAATAAAAGTATGCAAAAAATAGAATTGTACCTCTTTTGCTCACTTGTTTTTGAAAATTGAATTTTCCAAAATTTGGCACAATTTTTAAATTTTACCAAGTTAGCTCAACACAAATTTCAATTTGCACAACATAATTTCAAAGAGAGAATGGGGAATGGAATGGTGCTGAATGAGGGGGCGTATGGTGGCTATTTATAGATTTTTGGGGATTTTTTCAATTGTTTTGCTATTTTAAAAGGCCAAACAATAAAAATGGTAAAAAAAAAACGCATAACGGACATATTTTAGTCAAGCCATGCCGTGCCAGGCACAGCCCACGAGCCCACCTCCCGCTTGCCCAGCTGTGCTCCCCGGCCGCCTATTCGTTCGCCTATCCCGTTTGTTCTTTTCTTCATCCCTGCCTCTACCACCTCGCTGCTCGTCTTGGTGCGGCTGCCTTTCGCTACCAGTGCTCTCCTCTCCCTCTCCTCCCTTGGCATTGGCCTCCTCCCTCAGCCTTATCCTCTCCCTCTCCTCCCTCAACGCCAGCCCGCGTAGGAGGTTTTCGTTTTTTTTTTGTTTCTTGACATTTTTGGATGTTGGTTGATGTGTTCGACTATTGGGCATGCGAGTGGTGGCGTCCATTGTTGTAGATTCCTTTTGATCCTTATGACCCTACTGGCATCGATTCCATGCCCCTATTGGTCGCAATGTGCGGACATTTTTTGGGTGAAATCTTTGTTGGGTCTCCTCCCCTATCTTTATTCTTCATGTTCGTGATTCCTTCTGCATATTTTTTGGGTTGCCATATGTGGTCAAGACTCAAGACTTCTTCATTAAACTGCATGGCGGCAGGGCCTCCCCTCCTCGGTGATATTCTTTTACGAGAGGGAAAAAGGGGGTGTCGGTGTTACGTAAAGATTGTTTGATTTGGGGGTTTCCCTAGGCTCAAAATCACGCAGAGAGGGAGACATAGAGATTTTATCTGAGTTCGAGCCTTCTCCTGAGAGAATAATAACTCTACTCCTGTGTGTATATATTGAGTATGTTGGATTACAATATCAAGAGAAAGACTAGAATGATGCGCCTTGTGCACTTGATTTTCCCTCCTTTTCGATCCTTCTGATGATTCTGCCTTTTATAGTACTCGGAGTGTCCTGCTGTTCTTCCAGTCCAAAGGGCGCCTTAATGTTGCAGATTATGGAGCCGTTACTGGAGATTATTGTGAGAGTAGTAACGTTCCCACGTCACGAGGCAGTTATCACTATGATAGGGAGTTAAATCATGCCATTATTCCAGAGAATAATAGCGTAGTTTACTACCCATATCCTTAAATATAGTGTGGAAGATTCCTTGATCGATTAGACCCACATGTCTGTAAGCCACATCAAATAGAGACTAGTTGTAGAAGAACTTATGACCAGGTGGTGGTCGTAGAAAAGCTTACGACCATAAACTGATCGTAGAAGAGCTTACAATCAAGACATAGTCGTAGAAGGGCTTACGACTATAGGGTAGTCATAGAAGGACTTATGATTATGGGGTAGTCGTAGAAGGATTTACGACCTCTAGCTTCCCCCTTATGAATATTAAGGGGTGTACTTAAGAACCATATGACATCATTATTATCCATAATATGAATTACAGATAAATAATTAAATGAGGATTATTATATCCTCGTCATCTAGCCCCCCAGGTTTAAGTGAAAATAACTTACTTGGGAAAGGAGCAATAGATGATCTTACGACCATTCGCTGGTCGTAGAGAGATGGTCGAAGGAAAAACTCTTCGACTGGTGTTTCATTTGATCAGAAATTGACTTGGTCAAGAAGGTTGTAGGGAGACTTACGACTTACAAGGTGGTCATAGGAGATCTTATGATCACATAGTAGTCGCAGTACTGTAATCGAAAGAGAAATTCTTTCCGATTGCTGTTGCTTTTGACTAGAAAATGACTTGGTCAAGAAGGTAATTTCGCTTGAGGTGTGAAGATAGGCTCGGTTTTCTCGAGCAGACAAATTTAAGAATCTGAATCGATTCTCACAGACATGTCTGTTGGAGCAGTTCCCGAAGTGGTGGCAACCGTTGGGTCGCCACGTCTTTAACTTAGGTGTGCGGTTATAAATACTTACTAGGGGTAAGACTTAGGTTTTTTACTTTTTCCCCAAATCACTCCTACTGTTCTTTGAGTTCTCACCCTCTCTGCCGCCGGCCAAATCAAGCATCCTCTTGAAATCTTTCCAAATCCGAATCCCTGACCCCTGAGAGAGAGATGACCGGAGCCGCTTCCCAATGGACTGAATCGGAGATGGATGCGACCAAGATCAAAGCTTTGGTTGCCGATGAGAAGATTCCAATGAGCCAGTTTGTGAAGTGGATCGAGGCTGCTGGGTAGCATTGGCCGTCGGGGGAGATTGGGCAAATCCCTGTCTTCCAAGCATTCTGTGAGTGTGGCCTTCGATTGCCTGCTCACCCTTTCCTCACCCTTGTACTCGAGCACTTCGGTGTGGAGTTAGTGAACCTTGTTCTCAATTCCATCACGATGTTGGGCGTGTTTGTGTACTTGTGTGAGGCGTACCTGGGGATTCCGGCTAACCTGGAGTTGTTCCAATATTTCTATGGAATGACCAAGCTGACTGGAGTTGCTGGTAGCTGCAGTCTGAAGCTCCACGACGGGAAGTCGAAGGAGTACATTCAGATGTTTACCCGGTCGTCGTGGCTGGGGTGGAAGAAGAGGTGGTTCTATTGGGAGATAACCAATGAGGACAGCCTCTCCTTCATCGGAAAGTCGGCCGAGAAGATCTCTGCTTGGGATTCGACTCCCAAGGATCTTAGTCGGATTGCCCCCTTCATTCAAGCCATCAAAGACTTGAAGGAAGAGGGGCTTACTGGATGGCACATGGCGAAAGATTTCATAACGTGCCGCATTAGCCTTCTGAAGAAGAGGGTTCATCTCATGTGGAGGTACTCGGGGCCATAGGACCCGACCAGAGACTACGAGGAAGGTAAGTAATCTTCTGGCCTTAGCCTTCTTTCTGTTAATTTTAGACTTATATTATTGAGAGTTTACTTATTCCTATAGGCCTCTCGCAAGAAGAGATTGACGCTCGGGTCAAGCTCATTTGTGAGAAGCCCCCCGCCATCGAACGCGGCGGTTCCTTAAATCCTGGCGGTCCTGTCTCCAGAGGACAAGGTGAAGTGCCTAAAGGTAATTAGGAGCTGATTTTATCTTTAGGACTTTGTAGTCGTATAAAAACTTACGACTGGGAACTGGTCGTAGAAAGGCTTACGATCAGGTACTGGTCGTAGAAAGGTTTACGACTAGGGGGTTGTCGTAGAAAAGCTTACGACATAGTGATGGTCGTAGAAAAACTTACGACCGTTTTGTAGTATCTCTTTTTCTGATTCTTGCAGAAAGTTGGCATGGAAAACCATTGGGACGATGAAGTGGTCGTTCTGATGGTTGTTGGCGCGGCAGTAGAGCAATTTGATTCTCCCCCGGCCAAGAGGCGTCGGCTCGTGCAAGTTGCCGACAAGGGAGGCGCAAGCTCGAGCACTTTTGACCCGACTAGGCCTTTTGCAAAATTTGCTGCAAATTTGGCTGCTGCAGCAGAGGTTGTGGAGGTCGAAGTGCTCGAGCCTTTCAAGCGCAAAGCCCCCAGGATCAAGGTACCCTTTTATTACGATAATAATACTTTCGCAGTTTCTACCTCTCGTGGCTTTGTCAAGTGACTAGAAAAGGAGAACATGAAGAGTTTTATGTCTTTTGTAAAGAAAACTGTTGCGCCAGCAATACCTGTGGTCGAGGGCAGTGCAGCCCCTAAGGTGGTCGAGACAGGTCTCGATCACTCGGAGAGCCAGGAGGCTCAAGGAGCAGTCGTGCTCGTTCAAGACCCACGACCAGACGTGGTCGTGGCCATTCCTCAACTCGATTCTCGACTAGACGTGGTTGAGAAAAAGTCGAAGGAATCTTCTTTGGGGAAAGTTTCTTCCAAATTCAAGATCAAGTCCGGCACACAAAGGTATGTAGAAAGACAAAAGTGTAAGAACATCATTTACCTTTTGCTTTTTACCATCTAACGTGTTTCCCTTTGTTATGATCTTAGCCCGGCTCCTTTAGTCATCAAGGATGTTCCTGCCAAGGAACCCACTGCCACCTCTCCGGTAGTTGGAGAAATGACTGTGGCGGTGGTCGAAGGATCGTCCGCCATCCGAGTGGTGGAGGGTGTCGTTTTTTGCTGAAGCGGCTACGACCACTGAGGTGGTCGTGGAGCCAGAAACAACTAAAACCACGGAAGTGGTCGTAGAGGCCGATGTGAGGACGACGCCTGATGCTGCGGAGGCATCAATCCAAGGTGGTGGATCATCAGGCCATCGCGTCGGGAACGAAGTCATCGTGGATGATCCTCCCAACCCCCAAGGTCAAGCTTCTGATGCCGCTATCACCGAAAAAGAAGAAGGGTCTGAATTCCTCGACCACTCCTTCGGATTCTTCGTTCCTGCTACCGTCGTAGGATCTCGTGCGTTTAGATCTCGCACTCGTGTTCCTCACCCTAAGGACATTCCCAACAGGGGGGATGTTTTCGACGACGAGCGTCTCGAAAAGGTGTGGTGCGGACCGAAGTTAGGAGATCGATGGTCAAGAACCCTACGATGGTAGCATCTTCGTTTGCTCGAACGACTATGAATGTAAGTATCTGATGTTCGGTTTTCACATATATGCCTTTTCTCGCTTCTTATTGTCTTTCTTTATGTAGAAAGCCTTGGAACACATTGTTACTATTGTTGAGTACAACAGACAACTTGTCCAACTCAGACAAGAGAAGGCGATGCTCTGCGAGCAAGCAGAGAGATGGTAAGTAACTGGTATTCGTAGTCGTTTTATGTTTCGACCACTTATACAGTACTCATGGAGGTTGTCGTAGAAGAACTTACGACTAGGTATCGGTCATAGGAAAACTTACGACCAGGTAATGTCATTGTAAAAGTTACAACTTGGTTCTGATCGTAGGAGGACTTATGACCAGGGTGTTGTCATAGAAAAACTTACGACAAGGATTCGGTCGTAGAATAACTTACGACCGCTTTTTTTATGCTGATATCTACTCTTTTCCTCTGTAGGTTTAAGAGCGACGAGAAGTCCTTAGCTGATTCGCTCAACTTTGAGAAAGCCTTGACGAAAAAACTAAGTGAGAAGAATAAAGACATCCTGAATAAGCTTCAGGAGGCAAACTCTGCAATCCAAATGTTGCAGGGACAAATAAACGATAAGTGTTGAACTTAAAACTGGTTACAACCTTCCTTTCTTTTTCTAACTCTTATTCTTTTTCAGAAAAAGAGGTCGAAGTGGGGAAGCTTGAAGCCGAGGTCAAAGAAAAAACCTTGGCTCTTAATAAGATTACCCGCATCGCCAAAGAAAAAGACCAAGAGGTTCAATCGTGGGAGGAGCACTATATAAAGAACACTGCCTCTCACTAGGAGGAAGTCAAGAGGTTGGATTCTCGACTAGTTGGTAAGCAAATATTTACCTGTGATCAGTTTTTTTTTTCCTTTCGAGGTCATTTTATTTGACTGGTCTTATTCTTTTCAGAGCAAGCAGTCGAAATAAAACGACTTCGTGAGGCTTCGACTCGTGGTCAGGAGGAGATGAAGTCTTTGTAGGTCATCCTCCAAGACAACATTTCTCTTCTAAATAATGTACTCGGTGGGCTTCATGTTGAGGGAATCACTCCTCGTGAAGACACGATGATTGCCCACTCGAGTGCCATTGGCGACCAAGTTAGAACTTTTCAGGAGTTGGTGACTACTCTGAAGACGAACCAAGTTGATTCGATTAAGGAAGTGGTCAAAGAGGGAATAAGTTTTGTTTTGGCAAAACTTAAAGCTCATGACCCAACCTTAGTCTGCAACCCGTCATAGACGACTTCGTCTGCTCTAAAGTAGAAGCGGAGCAATTAATGAAGGACATGCAGCCGATTGTCGAGGAAGTCACGGAGGATATGCAAATAAGATCCCCCTTGTCAGAATAGTTCTGCACCCAAATCAGTAAAAACATGTTTTTCTTTGTTGATATATATAATCCTTTCTTCTTCACGCAAATCATATGTCGAGTAGTTAGTAACTCATAAGATAATGAATGGAAAAAGAGATTAAGATTAAGAATTGAAGTCATATTAATAACTTTATCCTAGCCTCCGAGCTATTTGCTTGGTTTATTTAGATAAACCAAGTAAATAGTGTGAAATGGGTTTTCTTTAAAAAAAGAGGTTTAGCTAACTTGTAGTTTTTCGATCATGATAATCATGCCTTTGGTCAAAAGAGTAGAACGAGTTGACATTAGGAAGTTCCTTCTAGTGGGCAAGACCACGCGAGAGAGGAAATGTTTCGACTAGGTGATGTTACTATCTCAGGCGGATTAATCAAATCAAGAATGGTCAACTTGAGTTAGATAAGCGTCTCGAGTGCCTTTTAAAAATTCATTCAACTTTTTCCGAGGCACTTTCGGTAGGTTCGCTCTGGTAGCAAGAGTTTAGAAAGCAGATGACGGTAGGAAGTTCCTTCCGATTAGCAAGGGACCACGTGCAAAGAGAAAAGTCTTCGACTAGGTGTTGCAACTTCCTCCGACCAGTTAAAATGAAGCGAGTTTACCAAAAGTAGTTGAGCAAATTTGAAAAGCGTACTCGGCTTAATTTATTTTTCAGAAATTAATGAAGAAATAAACTAAGGTACTAAGAGTCGGCCCGACATTATTTCGACCATGTTTTAAACCCAACCTCTTTGTGTTGGTAGCAAAAAGGGAGGAACGAGTCGACACTAGGAAGTTCCTTCTAGTGGGCGGGACCACGTGCAGAGAGGAAAGGCTTCGACTAGGTGATGTTACCATCCTTTTGACCAGTGTAAAGATGAACTGGGTACTGGTCTAGAATGTCTTACAGCCAGTGTATTATTGTAGAAAATCTTACGACTAGGAACTGGTCGTAGGCGGACCTTCGACCAGGGTATGGTTGAAAAAATTGTGAAAGCTCTACTTAAAGTACGGCAATAAAGATTTATTGTAGGGTTGGTCGGTTTACACATAAAATTTGCATAACTGGTCGATATTCCAAGAATTAGAGAGAACTCTGCCATCTTCCATTGCTAGTCGTCTGCGAACACAGTCGCATAACCCGACCACAGTGTAAGGACCTTCCCACTTGGGGGAAAGCTTGTTCCGATTAGATTGGGAATGAATTTTCCTCAATACCAAGTCACCTACAGCAAGGCTGCGAGGTTGAACCTTACGATCGTAGTATTTTTGCGCAGGCTTCTTGGTAGGCTGGCTGAGCGGAGTAAAGCTTGATTTCTCTTCTCTTGGCGGTGTTAATGTCATCGCTCGAAGTTGTTCTGGATTGAGTCGTTGAAACTCTCGACCTTTGTTGACTGATCTTTAGTTACGGAGGAAGCGTGGCTTTAGAACCGAAAACTAGGAAAAAGGTGTTTCACAGAGCTCGACTAGCGATCGTCTAACCGCCCATAATCGAGGGTAATTCTTGTTCCAAAGCCCCTGAGCGCTTAACAAGCTGGTTGAAGACTCGAGTCTTAATTCTCTGCATTATTTGGCCATTTACTCGTTCAACTGCCCCATTGCTTTGGGGATGGGCAACAGAGGCGTAACACAGCTTGGTACCCAACTCGTCGCAAAATTCTTGGAATTTTGCGCCGAAAATTGTTTACCATTTTCGTGATTATTCGACTTGGGACCCAAAACCGAAAGTGATCACGCTTCTCATCATGAACCGCTTTCTTCGCTTTCGTTGTTATCCAGTTGAGGTTAAACCGATCCATTTTGTGAGCGTATCAATAGCCACAAAAGGAACTCGAAACCTCATGGAGCCTTTGGGAGCGGTCCTAGGATGTCAAGACCCCGGTCACAAAAGGCCAAGATAGAGGATTGTTTCTTTGCTCGAAATTTGGTTGGTGTATTTGCCGCTATGAGGCGGCATTGTACATATTTCTTAACCAACTCTTTGGCATCGTAGAGAGCTCTTGGCCAGTAAAATCCTTGTTGAAAGGCTTTTCAAGCGAATATTACGTAAGAAGCATGAGTTCCATAGATGCCCCCGTGTATGTCGTGAAGGAGGTTTAGTCCTTCTTTCCGCGACATGCATCGCATGAGTACCCCTTGACTGCCTCATTTGTAGAGGGCTCATTCGACCAAAGTATACATTTTGGCCTCTCGGGATAAACGATCCGCCATGAGATCATCGTCGGGTACGGAACCCTTCTGAAGATACTCATAGATGGGATGCATCCAGGTATCTTCGTATTCTAGAGAGGCTGTCTCAATAGGAGGTGTCTCTGGTATTTCAACCAGAGATGGCTTCTGGAGTTGTTCCATGAATACTCCTTTTGGTACTTGCGATCGGGAAGAAGCTATTCGAGCAAGTTGGTCCGCAAAGAAATGATCCTTTTGAGGGATGAATTGTACCTCGAAACCGAAAAAATACTTTTCAAGCTTTCGAACCTTCGATAAGTACCGTGACATAGTCGGATTAGAGCACTAGTACTCTTTTCTGACTTGATTCATGGCTAGTTGAGAGTCTCCTCTCACGAGTAGTCATCGAATCGCGAGCGCTTTCGCGGCTCGTATGCTAGCCAACAAACCTTTATACTGTGCCACGTTGTTAGTGGCCTGAATGTTTAATTGAATGGCATACTTTAAGGTCTCTTCGTTAGGAGATTCCAAGACCACCCCAACCCCCGAGCCACTTAAAGTAAGTGACCCGTCAAAGTACAGCAATGGGTGAATCTGACTTATGATAAGTCTCGATCGTACGAGGGTAATACTCCTCGTATTTTGTCTGCTATTGCAGACCTCTGGGTCGGAGTGGCAAATGATCGCCTCTCCTAGGAGCTTTTTGATCATCAGGTGTTCGTGGAACCTTTTTTCGGTTTGGGGAACGATGCAACTTGCGGCGATCTCCATGCGGTGAGTTATTCGAACGACTGGAGGCTGTCAGAGCCGTACTGCTACGACTTCCAGAATGATGTCGGTGAGGACACTCGAGTTTGCTCATCGTACTTCGTAGCCTTCGTGCGATCTCTTCGGCGAAGAGGTCATAGCCAGGCGCTCGGGCGAGTTCTCGAGATGGTTTCTCGAGCAAATCATTGATATGTTGGAGTTCTTGAACTTCCCCCGACCAGTATTAAACGCGCCTAGGCAAATTTCTCTGAGCTGTAATTCGTTTCCGTCGGGTTGTTTTAGAATCGTCTATACCTGATCCTTGAGCTTGCCTTAGTGAAGTGCGATGATCTCGAGGATTTCCCGCACGCTCATCAGAGTATTGACTCTGCTCATCGCCAGAGTTGTCCTTGCCATTGCCACGAGCGGTCGTAGGGTATGATCGTCGGGTAGCGTCTTGAGTCCTGCCTCTAGGAGAGTTATTGCTACCTGAGGGAAGGACGAAGACCTCCCGTTGACGAACTCCACTTGTGCTTGAGGCCTCCTTGCTTGAGGAGTAGTCGAATGACACCATCTGGTGACTTGGAGTAAACCCTTCAGAAGGGGTGCGGATTATAGCGAATCTCCGCGTGCGTAGGTGAGCCCTGCGTTGGGATGGTCAAACTCGCATCCTTGGCTGGGTTAACCGAAGAGAGAGGACCACCAGATGCTGATGAAGGTCCGGAATTATGACTTCCAAGACTTGTCGTGCCAGGTCGGACTGCCTCAGATGGACTTGAACATTTGGAGGGAGAACCCTCGTCGTGCTTTGAGCCTGCCTTAGGACAATCTTTGTTGTGGTTGGATGGACCCTTGCCCTTTGAGGAAGCTGGTTCCTCATTTGGACGTATCGTTGTGGGGGATAAGGATCCCTCCTTAGCTCCATCGATGGTATGGTCTCCTGGAGAATGATCTCCAGGGGCAACGTCACCATCGGATGATGCAGTACTCGGCTCGTAGTCAAAACGGGCATCCATGTCGATATCTGCATAATCGACCAAGTCAAACTAGTTCTCCTCGTTCCATTCTCCTGCCATGAGAGCATGAGAGTTGGAAAAACGAAGAAAAGCTGATGACTCGAAGATCCCCACGGTCGGCACCAATTGTCGGTGTTTTTGAACCAAACTTACGTAAAGATTGTTTGATTCGGATTTCCCCTAGGCTCAAAATCACGCAGAGAGGGAGACACGAGGATTTTTATACAGGTTTGGGCCTTCTCCTGAGAGAATAACAACCCTACTCCTATGTGTATGTATCGAGTATGCTGGATTACAATATCAAGAGAAAGACTAGAATGATGCGCCTTGTGCTCTTGATTTTCCCTCCTTTTCGATCCTTCTGATGATTCTGCCTTTTATAGTACTTAGAGTGTGCTGCTATTCTTCTAGTCCAAAGGGCACCTTAATGTTGCAGATTATGGAGCCGTTACTGGAGATTATTGTTGGAGTAGTAACGTTCCCACGTCGTGAGGCAGTTATCACCATGATAGGGAGTTAAATCATGCCATTATTCCAGGGAATAACAGCGTAGTTTACTGCCCATATTCTTAAATATAGTGCGAAAGATTCTCTAGTTGATTAGACCCACATGTCTGTAAGCCACATCAACTAGAGACTGGTCGTAGAAGAACTTACGACTAGGTGGTGGTCGTAGAAAAGCTTACCACCATCAACTGGTCGTAGAAGAGCTTACGATCAAGACATGGTCGTAGAAGGGCTTACGACTATGGGGTAGTCGTAGAAGGACTTACGACTATGGTGTGGTCGTAGAAGAACTTACGACCTCCAGCTTCCCCCTTATGAATATTAAGGGGCGTACTTAAGAACCGTATAAAATCATTATTATCCATAATATGAATTACCGATAAATAATTAAATGAGGATTATTATATCCTTGTTAGGGGGATAGAGAGGAACATTGAACACCACGTCTTTCTTCATTATCTTCATGTAGATTTTCTTTGATTTTTTTTTGTAATGGTTATTATTTATTAAACATGATTTCCTTTGTTTTTCAGGTGCAGAGGAAACCGGTCTGTGATGCAACCAACTCACTACAAAGTCTTTAGCCAAAGAAAAGATTGTGTCATTGTGGAGGGGGAGCTGGGAGCCCTACAAAGTTTGAGCACCAAAAGTAGAAATGGACTTGGATTTGGACATTGAACTGTGGGTTTGGAACTAGAGAACGTTTAGTAACGTCTGTGTCTCTGTAATGTTTGAGTTTGTTCCTTGAATTAAACTAGTCTCTGCAATTACAGCTGTTGTCATGTGTTGTTACGCATTCGATCAATGCTCCATTAGAATCCATGTTGCTTTGTTCGAATTGTTGTGTTTATTAGATGAAAATGTTTCGGATTCATAGTTCGCTCATCTAGAGGTACTAGAAGTTTGGAATCATGGATTCATGGGCCGTGTCGAGCTCGTGCCGTGCCTGGCATAGCCCAACACTGTTCATGTTGTGCCGGACTGGCCCACCGTGCTAGGGTAGCGGCCCAAGCAAGACACGGGCCGTTGTGCCAGGCCAGCACGAACCATGAATAGTGCGAGACATGCCGTGCCTTGGGCCAGCCCGACCGACATGGCCCCTCTGGCTAGCTCTAGAGCAGAGCAGGGCACGAAACGTCTGTCACGAACCGCATAGCCTAGGGCGGCGTACTCGTGTGGTGGTGTCGGGACCGAATCTGCAAATCCGAACCCTCTGTGCATTCTGAACTAGTCCCAAGATCAATAGCTAGTTCACACAGTATCAACACCGATGAAATCATATCCATACAATGAAATAACTAAGAATAAGCCAAATATTATTAAAAAAATAACAACGGGCCTTATGGTCAAGATTTTACAATTATTGTCACACAGGGCTTAACGATAGAATAAATAACTTGCAGTGGAAGAAACTCTTGTGGTAGCCATCCGACATCCCCACAGCAATCGAGTGGGGGCGCCGACGTTCTCATAGTCCTCGAGTACTCCTCCTCGTAGAACTCGGTGTTCCCTTGGTCTTCTTTGATGAGTGATCAACAAATGGAGTAAAGCCGTGAGTACATAAAGTGCCCAGCAAGTCGTAGGGAAATGTATGCAAAAGTATTCATGTAAGGCTTGAACAAGAGTAGCTTTATGTCTATTTTGTAGAAAGCAGTATTGACAGTAATTACAGTAAATAGATTGAAAAGCACAATTTAAAAGATTAGATACATAACATCTAGTGAACTACCCGTTCACTTTCCAACCATTCCACCAACCACAATTTAAAGATAAAATCTATCTCTCATGTGAAATTTCCAAGCATTGTCCATAACCGGGGACACATCTATCTGAATAGTTTTTAACACACTACAGAGGTTGTATAGCTTGATCCACAAGAGATAATCCATTTATAATGTCGTCCAAGGCACACTTCCGAAGGTATGTGACTAAATGATTTTGACAAGGCTTTTATAAAGATCTGTTTTGACCCAGTTCTACTCGCTAAGGTTTCGCCTACATCTGGCCCCCTCTTGCGCCTAGTGTGAATGTCCAACCCAAAGTTCACACTTCAACCCAAACAGAACTAAATCAAAACATTACTAATTAATTAGCAAGGTCCATCCCATACTGGACATGTGGTTGTACGATAGGGCCCAGATCAATGGCGCACAAGATTAAGTCCTTAGTGATTACTCAGGAGAAACAACCTCATCCAAAATATGCTAACCTGTCACACCCCGAGATTAATAACGAGGATTACTATGCATCTCATGAGCATGCATCATTGTTTTCAAGCATTTGCATTATATATTGCACTTAAAAAATCTGAAATAAAGATAAAACCTACAATTCAAAGATTAACTCCAAAAGAAAAGAAGAACAAAACCTTATTCACAGCTACTGGAAATAATTTATTCAAATACTAGAACTAGTATAATGAATTAACATAATTTTTCACAAATTTTTGGGACCGGTTTAAACCCTAAGAAAATTCAAACATAATTCAATGACATACATTAAGTTTGAATTTACACATTATACCATGAACAGTAGTGTCAATAATTTTTATGGACACTAGACCTTCCCAGGAACTCTTGTGATTTATTTCACATTTTTAGGAAATTTATTTCTATTTTTAGCACCTTGGTCAAAGTGGAGAAATAATTTTAATTCTCAGTCAAACCCTTAGACCTAACCGGCTACACTATTCCTTGGGCTCGAGTCCGACCCGGCAAACCGACTCGACCGAACCACCTAAGTGCTCAGTGTGTGAGCCGTTCGATTAGAAATCAACGACCCAGATTGCGTAACCCTCCGGCCCAGTCCGAACGTTCACGCTTAATGTTGACCGTTCGATCAAGATCCAACGGTCGGCGTGAACTTACTTAACGCGAGCTCTCGCGCGTGCGTTGAGACGCTGATGAAGAGGGCCCACTTGTCAGGTCCATCTCCACCTCTCGCTGATGCTCGCGCAGGAGTCCCTCGCCACACGGCCGACGATTCCTTTCGCGCTCCGTCAATGCTGTCAATCCACCACGTCCGTTGGCCACTCCTGGAGCTTCCTCATCTAACGCCGCCTCCACTCCGTCTATTACCCGGGGATAATACCCCCTCTGCGCCTTCAACTAAGCTCACTTCTCCTTTGTTGACCGAGGAGAGGGAGGCTGGCTTGAGTTCATCTCTCCGGTAAGCTTCCACCGGGTGGTAGCCCTATACTCCATGTTCAACGCCCTCTCCATTTTTGCTAAGCTCAACTCTTGCCTTTGCTTGTTGCATCTGTTTCATCTTCGTGCTCCGGTTCATGTCCAGAGCACGCAACCGAGGACCTCACCTTGTCATCCTTGACTCCGGTGAGTATTATCCTCCCGTTTTCGCGTCACATTGTGCCTCTTTACTTAGTAATCAAAACCCCTCAACTTATTTCACCAATGCACGACAGGGTTTCGTTGATTTGAAGAAATCGTGCTTTCGGCCTTAGGACCAACCCTTCGTCTCCTACTTTGCTCCGGTAAGGTATTTGTCAATTCCTTGGTTCCTCAGCATCCTCTTATGGTCCTTAATCCTTTCTGCCCATTCACTCCCTATTATTCTGCTCAGGGACTCCTCTCCTTGTTGAAGCTCGTCGCCGCCATCTTCTTCTCCGGCGCCGACAGTGCTCTAGCTGCTCCAGGCTTCCCTGAGCGCTCACCTCCGCTAAGGTAACCCCCTAGTAGCCCCTAGATGCCTTGGCACCCGCTTACCTGGATGCTGTGGAGCTCTTATAGTTGTTTGCATGTTAACCTTTGTTGTGCCGCCGCTTAGCTCCGGCTAGCCGCTAGTACGGCCACCTCTGGTGTCGCCACCACCACCAATAGGTGTGTAGCACTAATGCGAAGCTATCGCATGCCTTGGTCAGCTCCGTCGTGGCGCGTAGCACCGGCGAGCCGCTGGGCAACCGCGTGGGGACGTTGTCGAACGCCGACCGCACTGTAGCAAAATCATTAAGCGTTAATGGTAATGATTAGCATTAACTGATGTCTTAACCATCTTAATGGGTCACCTACATGTGGGCCATTGCCCAGAAAACGGTGGAGTTAAACCAAAAACGAAGTCCGGCTGACAAGTGGGCCCAGCCCTTAAACCCCGTGCACCATGCGTGTGTGTCGGTGGACCTGGTCCACTGAACTGTGTCACTGACGGCGGGACCCACATGTCAGTTCAGTTTTTAAAATCCGAGTTAATTTGGAAAACACACTATTTACAGGCCCGCTGGTGGGTGACCATGCTAGAATAGCTCCTGGTAAGAAAAGTAATAAACGGCTTAGAAAAATCCAAAAATGAATTATTTGCACACTGTAAAATATGTATAACTTCAAAAATACATAACTAATTCATCTCAACTCCAAAATGGATGAACCCACTTCTAATAATTTTCATTTTTAATGAACTTTATATTAAAATTGGTTTCAAACATGTCTCTATAGCAGAGAGTATTATTTTGGAGATTGATCCTTTAACAATATTATTTTTACAAAAGGAAATGTTGATAACTTTAGAAATTCATAACTAAATCATAAAAACTACAAATGAGGTAAACTCAACTGTTTTAGTCTTGTATTAATATTCTCTATTTATCCATATAATTCTTTGTCCCACTACTGTTCTACAAATTTTGCCCAAATAATTAAATTACATAAACGAGAATCGAGTTGATTTAATCTCGATTTTCCTGAAAGCTGATTTTCAAACCTTAATAACTCTCACATACTAACTCCAAATGGAACAATTCTTTCACCAAAATTCATATAAAATCATGACTTAGATACTGTATAAAAATCATGCATTTTTGAGTATTTTGAATTTTGAGGTATTTCTCGATGTTTATTCGATATTGTATTTATATAGATTCCGAGCCTATTGATATTGATCTATACGCTACTAAGGGAGAGAAACTAAGCTTCCAGCAAGTCAAGCATCATTTGAACTTTCTTTTTGCATCATATTTGATCCCAGTTTTGTTAAGATAGTGCAATGATAATTGCTTGCATGCTATTTTGATAATGTCGCTATTTTTGTGATGAGTAGATTAGTTATCTCCGATTCATTGAGGTTCATCTTGAATAAATAATTACCCTGTACCACATGCTTAAGATAGGTTTGTGTGAATCATGTATTGTTCGTTTGCTTAGTCATGCAAGTCTAGAAGCGATAGTTTGATTGTCGGAATAACTTGACAATTATGGGAGACACTCAAACTCTTATATTATTTTTACTCTAGATCTTCGTATCTGTTTTGTGAACTAAATTTTGTCATCTTAAATAAGCTTTGGGGTCTGGACGGTTGTTGGTTAAGGAGGGTGCCTTCATGCACAATTTGGGTTGTGGTTTGTCTTGTCCGGACCATTAAGGACCGAACTTTGGTAACATCTTTGATTCAAGTAAAACTTCGTGCTACCACGTGGGATATGGGTCTTTGTCTGAGTTAAGTAGGGGAGGGTTTTATTGTGTTAAGTCTCATGGTGGTGTACGGGCAATTTGTGGTTAGCGATTGTTCAGTAGGAGTCGATGTAATTTTCTATAGTGTGCGGTGAGCACCAATTTTATCAATTTCTTTACATCGGTATTTCCAATACAACTTGTGAGCCCACTCGGCAAGTGCTAAATGTCGCTTGAACGGGTATGGGAACCACTCATAAGGGGACTTAGCTCAATGGGACCTTCTTGCTAAAATGACCGTATCTCGATTCTCCTGGCCGCATACCAAAGGAAGTGTGCTATTTTTGGAGGCATCTGGAGGCTTACGGGCTAATCGAGTCGTGTGGGTAAAGTAGTACACCCCTGTAGGGTATAAATCTATTCGAATAGCCGTGTCCGCCGGTTATGGACGACCACTTGAGTTACATGGTTGCTATTGTTAGACTTGGAATTAAAATTTGTGGTTATAAATTGGTATTCGTCATGAATGGGATGTTCATGCATGTCGTTGTATCAAAGTGGACAGCCACTTTGTTATTTGTATGATTCATTTGTTATTCAATTTACTACTTATTCACATGCTTTACTTCTACTTCAAATCTGATTTCGAAAAGGGCACTTGAAAAACTAGTATGTGTAGGTTGTAAATTGTTGCGTCTCTTTTGCAAAACTAAGCCAATATGAGCCATCCTTTGGAACAACCTTTAGCATAACTAATTTTTACTCGTGTAAGACTTGCGAGAACCTTTGTACTCAACCCGGTTGCTGCAATTTCAGGTGAGGAAGGATATGAGCCCGTTGAGCTCGTTAACGCCGATTTAGGCGACGCTGACGAGTAGTGCTATCTTTTAACTCCCAGTCGGTTGCCGATGGGATGTGGGCATACCACTGTTGGTCTTTTGGTTTATTTACTTACTTCCGCTGCTACTTAATACTCTTATTTGAATTTGGCCGGTCGGCCGTTTGTAATAGTTGTAGACTTTAACTATTATGTTGCATGTCTTTTGAATTATTAATGTTTGACTGTTGTATGGATGTGATCAACGTTGTAAGAGAGTATGAGCATATTGGTCGCTGATCTTGGGAGCCAATATGAGTTCACGCTCGCTGTTCGTGGTTTCCCATTTAACTCACTAAGTGTAGAGCTTGACTTGTTGGAGAACAGAGCAATCATGTAGTGCTTTCAGAGAGGAAGCGTAGCGTATGATTGTTGGGGCTCTAGTTTTCAGTTAAGCCTCTCGCTTAGATGGAGTTAAGTTGGAATCCATTTACTTGAGGCCCAAGAGTTATGTCCTTAAGACCATGCTTAGTCTTGGTCTTACGGAGATAATCCGGGGGTCCTCACATAACCGCACCCCCTTTACTTCACGAGCATTCGCCTGAGTATAAAACTGATTTTGTTTAACCTGGCTCAATGGCATCCCCTGCCACGGCACAACAAATTTTAATAACAGTGGTTACCTGCTATAATTCTATATATCTTTAAGTCAAATTTTTATGATTAATATGGTGAAGGAACCCATCGTACAACTAAAGCATGACTAAGCATAACCCGATACCCATGTTGGTATTAAAATATTTCCAACTAAAATCACCCATCCTATGGTGTCCAAGAATATATGTCATTCACAATTATTCAAGGTGGCATCTTGTCAAGTAGGTATTTAACTATTCCTTGAAAACATTTAATATATAAATTAGCAATGCATGTTAATTTAAAACAATATAATTTTATAAAATAGGTACAATATGGTCAAAGTTCTGCGACTTTCCTTCGCTGAAGTTCTGAGTTGCTTCAAAGAGGTGGTCCACAAAAGCTTAGGAAGCATAGGAATCTATCTGGCGCACAAATAAACAAATAAATACAATAAATCCAAATAAAATACAAAAAATATCAAATTAGTACAAAAAGAAAGGCTATGAATTTAGGAACAAGAATCAACGAAATCAGAGTTCGTATGAAGGAGAACAAACATCTGGAAGATTGACATCACATGAAATAATGAAAATAAGAAAATGCACTATTCGGAAAACCTTGTTTTGGTTTTGGTGAATTGAAGCAATGACAAAAAGACTTGTGTGTATGAATTGAGGTCCACTTGTTAGAGATAGCGAAAGAGAAGAAGGATTGGAAGAGGTCAATGACAAGTGTGGCCTCATGTACAAAGACTCAATGAACAACACACACATTCATTCACAGAGACAAAGCACAGCACGAACTGAGAAGCTCTAGAGCTCTATGGCCATGGCTGCGGCGTCAGTGAGGGAAGGGATGGCGGTGGCCGGGAACCACCAAAATGGAACCCCACGGGGTCGACGACCCCACAGGTGGCAGCGGCGGCGTCGACGATGACCCGTGGCAGCTGCGGCTGCAGCGCATGGCCGAACGGTGGCGATGGCGGTCCAGTGGCACAGGGAAGAAAAAGGGGGTGTGCATGGGTGGTGTGCCGACATGGGGAACCCTCAGGGCCAAGCGGAAAAGTCAGAGATGGGCCGAGATGACGGCTCCACGGTGGCCAAACGGACGAAATGGACGGCGACGGCGGCGACACTCCATAGTGCAAAATTGAACAAATGGTGGTAAGGGATGAGTAGGAAATCTCCAGAACACGAGTGATGCGATCGATTTGGTGAAAACTCACGGTGAAGGAGATCGACGGACGGAGTGAAAGCGACCTAGAAGGTTCGACGGCGAAATTCGGGCAAAACACCGCAAGAAAAGTGAAATTGGTTGAGGGTATTGATCACCGTGCTCGGGAACCCGATGTGACATGATTAAAAGTTTGAAAACTCACGAGCGATGAGCGCACAAATCGGGTGTGGTGGTCGGCGTTCGGAAAAAGCGAAATTCGACATCGCTCGAGCTCGGAGGTTACGAGATTTTGAGGAGTGCAAAGGGGTAGAAGAGGTGTCGGTGTACCAATTTATAGCCTCTCCCATGATTTGAATCATCGGGAACACAATTGAATGTTGACACCATTCATGGGCTCGATTTGGAAACGAAAAATGCACTAATGAAATTTGAGGTAACTAAGCATGGACTCTGGTGATAAATGTGCGGTGATGACGAGCTCGTAATGCTTCAGACGGAATTGAGTTTGGTTGCTCGAGTGGGAAGAATGAAATTTGGAGGTGAAGTTCAGTGGTTTTGGACGGAGAATAGCAACCGCACTGGCCCGGAGAGGAAGAAGATGAAGTAGGAGAGAGAGAAAAAGAAAAAAGAAAAAAAGAAAAGAAAATCCATAAAAATCCAATAAAACAAAATAAAATAAAATTGAAAAATTCAAGAAAATTCCACAAAAATCCTTGGAACCTGAAAAGATTAAATAAAATAATTTTGAATTTGATTGAATTTTGTTTTAATCATTTAAAATATTTTTTATTTTCTCGAAATTTCAAATTAAGCTTTAAATTAATCCATTAAATCACAAATGATCCCTTTTATTTTTAAAACTTAAAAGGCTATGAAAATTGGGATGTTACAAACCTACCCCCTTAATGGGAATCTCGACCCCGAGATTGGGTTGGCTAGAGAATAGGTGTGGAAACTCGGCCTTCAGGTCTTCTTCACGCTCCAAGGTGGCTTCCTCTTCAGTTTGATTGCTCCACTGGACTTTACAGAAAAGAAATGGATGATCTTGCTCCTTATCACATGCTCTGCTACTTCCAGAATGTTGATAGGCTGCTCCTTGTAGGTGAGATCTTCCTGCAAATCAATGGCTTCCAACGGCATCTGCTCCTTTGGCACTCGCAGGCACTTTTTCAATTGCGATACATAGAAGACGTCATGAACATCTGACAATTGAGGTGGAAGCTCCAACTGGTAGGCAACTTCTCCTCTTCTGGCTAGAACTAGAAAAGGTTCAATGTATCTTGGTGCAAGCATCCCGCTTACTCTGAAACGATGCATTCCCTTGAGAGGTAAAACCTTGAGATACACATGATCTCCGGGTGCAAAAGCTAAGTCTCGGCGATGATTATCAGCATAACTTTTCTGCTTGGTCTGTGCTGTCCTCAGCTTTTCCCGAATTGACCTAACTTGATCTTCGGCTTCCTTCAAAACATCTGGCCCAAACACTTGTCCTTCTCCTGTTTTGGTTCAATACAAGGGTGTTCTGCATTTTCTTCCGTAAAGAGCTTCAAACAGGGACATCTGTAGATTTGATTGGTAACTATTGTTGTATGAAAACTCTACATAGGGCAAACTTTGATCCCAACTGTTCTTGTTTGCTAGAGCGCATGCCCTCAACATATCCTCTAGGATTTGATTTACTCTTTTTGTTTGTCCATCTGTCTGCGGATGATAAGCTGTATTAAAATTCAGATTATTGCCCAAAATACTATGTAGTTTTTGCCAGAATCTTGAGGTGAACTAGTATTATCGATCCGACACTATCTTCTTTGGTACACCATGCAAACATACTATCTTTGCCATATACAATTCTGGAAGTCTGTCTCCTGAGTAGGTTGTCTTGAGTGGGATGAAGTGTGCAACTTTTGTTAGACGATCTACAACAACCTAGATAGAATCATATCCTGATCTAGTTCTCGGTAGACCGGTGATGAAATACATTCCAATTTCTTCCCATTCGCACTCAAGTACTAGTAAAGGTTGAAGAAATCCAGCAGGTCTTTGATGTTCAGCTTTAACTCGCTGGCAGACATCACAATTAGCGATGTATTCAGCAATTTCGTACTTCATACTAGGCCACCAATACAAATCCTTTATATCTTGATACATCTTCGTATTTCTAGGGTGAATGAAATATTAGGTTTCATGAGCTTCTTTGAGTATCAACTACTTAAGCTCCTTTTGGTCTAGTACACAAATACGCTTTTTGAACCAAATAGTTCTTTGCTCATCTTTTGAAAATCTTAGGAATTTACCCTTCTTCATGTTACTCTTGATCTCCTTGAAATTAGCATCTTCAACCTGAGCTTTCCTAATCTGATTTTGCAGAGTAGGTTGCACTTCCAAAGTGGCTAAGAAACCTTCTTCAACCAATTCAAACTTGAGCTTCTGAAACTCTTCATGCAGTGCTGGCTAACTCTCCTTGATCATCATAGTATTGTAGTAGACCTTTCTACTCAAAGCATCACTACTACATTAGCTTTGCGGGATGGTAATGAATTCCAATATCGTAATCCTTTATCAATTCTAACCATTTTCTTTGCCTCATGTTAAGATCGACTTGAGTAAAAATATACTTGAGACTCTTATGGTCAGTATAAACTTCACAGCGATTACCAATGAGGAAATGTCGTCATATCTTCAAAGCATGCACTACGACAACTAATTCTAAGTCATGAGTGGGGTAATTCACTTCATGAGGTCTCAATTGTCGCTAGCACATGCTACTACCTTCCTTTCTTGCATCAAAACACATCCGAGACCTTGTCGTGATGCATTCTGTAAAATCTCAAAATCCTTAGAACATCCCGGCAAAATCAACTTTGGAGCGGTGGTCAAACGCTTCTTCAATTCTTGAAAACTCTGCTCACATTCTAGCGTCCAAGCAAATTTGTTCTCTTTCTTCAGCAAGTGAGTGAGAGGTCTTGCTATCCTGGAGAATCCTTTTATGAATCGACTATAATATCTTGCCATACCAAGGAAACTTCTGATTTAAGGCACTGTCTTGGGTGACTCCCAATTGAGCACATCATTGACTTTGCTAGGGTTGACGGCAACTCCTTCTGTATCCCAAAAAGGTAACTTCCTTCATCCAAAACTCACACTTACTGAATTTGACATAGAGTTGATTATCTCTAAGCTTCTCAAAAACTAAACAAAGATGCTCCTCGTGTTCTTCCTCACTCTTGGAATACACTAGGATATCATCATTAATGACAATGACAAACATATCCAAGTAATCCATGAACACTTTATTCATCAAGTTCATAAAGTAAGCAGGAGCGTTGGAATTCAAAATACATGACCGTGTACTCATACAGTCCATACCGTGTTGAGAAAGCTATCTTAGGAATATCCTCCTGATGAATCTTCAGCTGGTGATATCCTGATCTCAAATCTATTTTTGAGAACACTCCACCTCCTTTCAATTGATCAAATAGATCATCAATCCTGAGCAGAGGGTACTTGTTCTTGATGGTGACTTCATTGAGCGAGCGACAGTCCACGCACATTCGCTAAGTACCGTCCTTATTTTCAACAAATATCACTGGGGCACCCCAAGGGGAAGAAATTGATCTGACAAAACCTTTATCTTGCAACTCCTTGATCTGTTTTTTTTTATCTTAACTAGCTCATCAACAGGTAAACGGTAAGGTCTTTTAGAGATAGGTTCGCCCAAGAACTAGATTGATGACGAACTCTATGTCTCTGTCCGGTGGCATTCCAGGTAAATCATTAGGAAAGACATTCGAAAAATCTATAACCACTGGCACATCTTCCAAAGCTGCAGCCTTAATACTGCAAACTAGTGCTCCATCATGTTTTTTTGTGGAGGCTTCAAATTTGACTTTGGTTCCATCCGGACTAACAAGTGATGCTTTTACCACCACAATCCAAAATTGCTCGGTGATTAGCAAGCTAATCCATTCTCAAAATCACATCTAAGGACTTGGTATCTATGATTATGAGGTTGGCTAGAAATTCTATCCCTTCTATAATCACTTTAACTTTTGGGCAACCTTGGTTCGTACTCAACTCCGAACTGGGTGATTGAACCAACAAAGCAGTTTTAAGAGTCAAAGCCTTGAGCTGATGCTTTGGAGCAAAACTCCGAGAAACAAATGAATATGAGGCTCCAGAATCAAACAAAACAGTATCATGGGCTGAATTAGCTAGGAACTTACCCAGCACAACGCCCGAGGCTGTCTGGGCTTCCTCCACTGTGATATGGTTCACACGGGCTCTCCCAAAAGGTTGTGGAGTCCTAACAGCTGTATTTGGAGTCTGAGGTACTCCACGTCCTGCTCCTGGCATGGTGGTTCTGGTCGGAGTAACTCCCGAGTTGAATCTGACATGCGTTGAAGCTTGCTTCCATTGGAAATTGTTAGCGTAGTGGCCCATCTCATGATAGTTGAAACAGGTAACTCCTGCGGTAGGATAGTTATTTCTTGGCGGCTGGTTGTTGTTGATGCAGAGTCCTGAAGTAGCTGGGCGAGGAATTGGTGCAGGGGTCCTGAATGTGGCTGGAGGAGTGAAGCGGACATAAATAGCCACCTTGCCCATGTAATCAGGGAGGACTTTTTTCAAGACAATTAATACACATTTACTTCTCTTGGCATCGGTCCCCCATTTCGAGGATCCCCTGGTTTCCATCGTAGTAACCAGGGGTCCCTTTTGTATACTGTTTAGTCCTTTTGCTACGACAGTTGGCATCAATTGTGGGGATCGGCAAGAGAGTCACGAAGCATAGTCCCGGAGCATCGGTATGGCCCCTCGGAGGAAGAGCACACCGAAGGTTTCTGCGACCGAGGCGGTAGTGGTGGCTGCTGCCCCTAGCATCCCGAGGGCCAAGCGTAATAGGACCTCCGTAGCAGCAATAGCCGCTGCCGAAGCTGTGGAGGAGGAGGCCAATAAATCCACGCATGGAGACATTGTCGAGAGTGACACATGGTCCACCAAGGCGCCCCTTCCCTTACATCACCAGGCGGGCTTAGCTCTGTTCGTGGCCATGAGCGTGACCCAGAAAGCATACGGGGCCCTTCAAAAGGAGTTGGCGGGCCTCTGGCAGCGGTGGCCCTCACGGCCCCACCCCAGCTTGTGATCATCGCACAAGGACAGGCCACCAGAGGCGGGACCCTCCTCTGCGGCGCCAGCGGCGCCAGCGGCGCCACTGGGACCAATGTTTCGGGGGGGGACCCGAATTCCCCATTAAGTGCAGGACTGGAGGCGGCTCATTGGTCGGTGGGCTTCAAAATGCCAGACATCAAGCCATATGAGGGAAACATAGACACCTTAGAACTCCTCTGAGTATACGAGACCGCCGTCGAGGCGGCCAGGGGAGATGACAACACGAAGGCAAAAAGCATCACCCTTGCACTCGGAGGGGTGGCGTTAACCTGGTTCTTCACCATCCCTCCGGTCTATATATGTGTGGGAACAGCTGCGGGACCTTGTGTGCAACAACTTCCAAGGAAACTACGTCGTACCTAAGGACACGGGACACCTATTCGAAATAAAACAAGCCCTGGATGAGTCCTTGCACATCTTCTTTAAAAAGTTTGTGGAGGTCAAGTGTTAGGTAAAAGGGGTCAGTGAAACCACCATTATAAATGCCCCCCCCCTGCATGAGAGGTTGGCCTGCAAACCTGTCCACACTGTGGCAAAGCTCTTCAATAAGATGGAGGAATACGCCCGGGTGGAGATAGATAACACTCGAAGGCCCGAAGTCCAAGCGTCGGCTGCCCTAGTGCCACCACCAAATGGTACGCCCGGGAAGGAGGATCCTGCAGCCACCGCCACAGGGAAGGCTACCAAAACTAGGGCCAATGGCTACCGCCGAAAGGGGCGGGGTGTGTACCAAGTGGATGGCGGACCCCCCCCCGAAGGGGTAAGGTGAGGAGGCCGAGGGAACCGCGGTCGGGGCCGAGGTCATGGGCGTAACAGGGGCCACCAATCGGACACCAGGACTGACGCCGGAGGCCCCCCACTATTTTGTGATCTCCACAACGAGGGATCACACGTAACCAAAGACTGCCGCACCATCACGACCATGCAAGACTACATGAACCACGACTAGCAGCCAGCCGAACACAATGAAGGGTGGAGGCTAGGCAACCAGTTGCCTGCTCCACCATAAAGACCCCGCAGAGAGGGGGCCCATGGGTAGCACCACCAAAGGATCATAAACATTATCACCCGAGGATCCTCGCTCGACATGACAACGAAGAGACATCGGCGCACGTACACCCGAAAAATACACCATGTGGTGATGTACCTCGCCACAAGCCCACCTCGCTACGTCAAGATATCGATCACCTTTGGACCGGAAGATGCCAGAGGTTCAGACTTCCCCATCAGACACCTCGTCATCTTCGCTAGCATCGTAGATTTCGAGGTTAAACGTGTCCTCATGGATGGGGGAAGCTTCGCAAACCTACTCTTCGTGGATGCCCTCGACAAAATGATGATCCCCCGGAATCGCCTATCTTCCCTGGGCATACCCGTGGTAGGCTTCGGGGGAAGGCCAGTGACGACCTTGGACCAAATCGACTTAACCATCACATTCAGCGACGACTTCGCGTCGTGGACCGAGGTTGTCACTTTCGACATCGTCCGAATGTCTTACCAGTACAACGCCATCCTCAGTCGCGCCACGCTAAATGCTTTCGGCGCAATTTCGCACCACAACTACTTGTGAATGAATATCCCTGAACCCGAGGGCATAATTACGGTGCACGGGGACTAGGACCTGGCAAGGCAAATAGAGCTTGAGGCAATTGCACCAGCCCGCTATGTCCACACAGTCGAAGCAAATACAAGCACCCACACGGAAACCCCTTCAGCAAAATGGGCATCGAAGGCCAAATCGAAGGGGCAGCTCCGTAGGGTTCCCCTGAGAGAAGCCTCCCCAAAGAAGACAGTGGCCCTAGGAGCAGACCTCCACATAGAGGCACATGAAGCCATCCTCGAGGTACTCCGTAGCAATGTGGACATCTTCGCATGGGCCCCGAAGACATTCTGGGGGTAGCCCGAGAAACCATCGAACACCGCATGTTGGCAAAGCGGCTGGAGATGACCAAGAAGGAAATAGCCAAGTTACTAAAGGTAGAGGTCATTCGGAAGATCAAGCACTTCGAATGGATGGCCAACCCCGTTCTAATATAGAAGAACATTGGCAAGTGGCGCATGTGCGTCGACTTCACCGACCTCAATAAAGCATCCCTGAAGGATGATTTCCCCTACCCCGCATAGACCAACAGGTGGACGCCACCTCGGGCTGTGTACTAATGAGCTTCCTCGACGCCTACTCTAGCTACCATCAGATATTCATGGCCAAGGAGGACGAATTGAAGAACGCCTTCATCACCCCAAGCGGCACCTATTGCTTCACTAGAATGCCCTTCGGCCTCAAGAATGTTGGGGCGACCTTCACCCGGCTCATTACGAAGGTGCTACCCAAGAAACTCAGCCGCAACATCGAGGCGTACGTCGATGACATCATGGTCAAGAGTATGCACGGAAGCTCCCACACAATAGACCTGTAGGAAACCTTCACCAGCCTCCGGGCGGAGGGAGTCAAGCTGAATCCAGAAAAGTGCGCCTTCGGTGTAAAGGCGGGTAAGCTCCTGGGATTCCTCGTATCCAAAAGAGGCATCGAGGCCAACCCCGAGAAAATAAAAGCCATCCAAGAAATGGAGCCCCCCATAGCGTCCGAGAGGTGCAAAGGCTAATGGGACACCTTGCAGCACTTAGTCGATTTTTATCCTACTCCGCGGAGCGGGCCTGTAACATCCCCAAATATGGGTTTGTGTTTCAAATGTATAAATATGTAAAATTTTAAAAATTTTGGTGCATGCATTGTCATTCTATTTTCTGGTTTTAATTTAAGGTTTTGTTGGGTTTTAAAAACCTAAATCATCAATATTGGAAACATACACCTAATGGTAAATAAAACCAAGTGAAATGAAATTGATAACTAAAATCCAAAGTTGTCATAAATATACTGGATATAAAATGGGAAATTATTTCAAGCATGTTTTGGAAATTCTCCTCAAATCAAATATTAAAAACAAGTACAAATAGAAACTGAAAAGATTTTTATAAAAAATGTAAACATGAAAAACCCTATAAAAATTAAACAATGGTCTACACAATGTCGAACATTCCATAAATTTTTCATAATTTTTGGAGTTAAATTTCTATGTCTAAAAATTCCTAGAACACTCGGCCTAATTACAAAATCGAAAACCTAATCTAACTTACCTCTCTCTCGACCGATCGACACTTTGGTCGAGCTTCTTCTCCACGTGACTAGCGCTCCAGTGCTAGCTCGCCCGAGCGCCAGTTTTTCCCAAAAAAGATGTAAAAGGACAATATGATAAATGTGAATTTGGGAGATTTATGAAAATGTCCAGAGGGGTGTGCCTCTATTATTTTGAATAAAAACATAATGCAAAACCAAGTTTTGGACACGGGCGAGTTATATTATATTATGAAAAAGTGGAAAATGAGTTACTAGTAGATAGGGGGAGATTCTCACCTGGGTTAGTTAAGGACCGGATGCCAGCAAATCCAGATCTAAGACTTACGTACAAGCACATATGCTATTATGATGGTGGCCTTAGCTAATTAAGTCATCGAAAAACTAGCCTTGCACGTAGGTAGGCCAAAGAGTTCAGACAAGTCCAAGGGACCGGCATGTCCGAAGGGACTCCCTCAGCGAGGTGTTGGGAACAAAGTTTGCCGACACAACTGTGAATGCCTTACTTAATGGTTGCAATCCGGGTAAGTGAAGGATAAGATCCATTCGCTGGGCTAGTGCAAGGTTAGGACTAGATGATGTAAAGGCTTTACACGCGTTTCAGACCGCTACCTAAGGTAGTGAGCGATGGCACCGACGGGTGCCGAACAAACTAGAGAATTCGTGTTATGTGGGTAATGCTGTACACCTTTATAAAGTGTAAATCTATTATAATAGCCATGCTCACGGTCATGAGCGTTTTTAGTGAAGACGGTATGGGTTTAGTGTTGATTCTCACAAAAACCGTCTTATCGGGAAAACTTGGGAAATGGTTTATGATTTGTTTGAGTTAACTGTCGAGTTAGGGCTGAACATGAAATTCTACTCGCAGCCAAGGAGGGTTGCGTGTTGTAGTTATTATTATGGGTGATTCGTTCACATACTTACTTACTGTCCTGTTATCTATTTAAATGCTCTTTCAAATGCGATTGCAAATTACTACTTATGAATATTGCAAATAAATCTGGTTTTGAGCAAAAGAACTTGTAGGGTAGAGCCCTTCATTTGATAGCCTTGCATCTAATATAACTTTTGCGATACACTACAAGTCTTGCTGAGTACACAAGTACTTAATGTTGCTATTGTTGTTGGTTTAGAGTTTGCAGATGAGCCGAAGCCTGACGACGCATTCTTTGCTTTCGGCACCGGAGGGTTCGGTGACGGGTCTACCTAGGCCTTGTTACTTATCGGTTGCCTGCGGGATCGGATGGGCACACCGCTGGACTTTTGCTACTATTACTATGTCTTCCGCTGCTATTTATTTTGTTTACTTTGACGACTGCTTTTATTTGGCCGGTCGACCGTGATTGAACTAAACTTGTATTAGCTTGAGTAGAGTAACCCCTTTTTACTTACTTTAGCATGTGTATGTATGGTTGTGAATACCAAATGTTGTGAATGTGTGTTCTAGTTACTGATCCAGGGACTAGCACAGAATACACATAGGGTCTTCGGGTATTCCACGCCTGGGGGTCCGACAACGCTTGGTATTAGAGCTATACTGACTGTAGGACAAGCCCTAGGTAGAATGGTTAATAGATTAGGACTGAGAAATAAAATTTGCAACCTAATTTAACCATAGGAATGGTTCTGAAATTTTAGAAATAATTGCTAATATTTTCTTTCTTAGCATCTCATCTAAAGACTCTTTTTGATCATCTCCACTCATCTGGTTCAAAATAGTTTTAGTTTTGAGAGATGGGATGCTCTCTGAAAATAACAGTGCATAATCAACTTTTAGGACCTTAAAACTTGAGCTAAAAATATTTTGAAAAAGTCCCCAAAACATCCTACCCAAAGTTCTTTTGAAGATTCTACATCAAGCTACTTAAGATGCTGCTTCGGATGAATCTTTCTTCAAAATTTCAGAACATATACTTGCTGAAATTTTTATAATGTAATATTCCTTGATAACCTCTTCCACTTTCATTTGGAGTTAAATTGATTGCTATTACAAAGGACTAATAGTATGTGAAGACCAAGGGGTAGAATACCCTGAAATTGGGCCTTAGGGATTACCTAAATAAACTAGAGAATGGGTAAAACTTGTGCTGAAATTCTTTTCTTGTCTAGTGTCACTTCTTATCCATGTCTCTCATTACATGTTCACTAGACTTTCCTTATTCTCAAATTGTAGAAAGAACTTAGGTATAATATTGCTATAACCTGGATGTAAGTTGCTATTTATGTTGGTTCAATTGCCTCTTTTGTAAGGTAAAGGTATCGGGCATGTATACCATGTAAAATTTGACCTTTAGGTTAAAATCCATGTGTGCTGCCCCTAGAGTTTTTTTAATATACACACACACACACACACACACACACACACATATTTTCAGTTTAGATTAGTTAAACTAGTGGGATGATAATTCTTGCCGACCCACTTGACTCATGCTCATTCCCTCTTATCTTGCACACTTTTGCTTATCCTACACTCTATAAAGATCAGGATACCGGTAACACGCTCGATTCGTCAGCTTATGACAACAATAGCTGCTTCTAGATTATAGCAACCAGGAAGCGAAGTCCGTACACCTTCGCAACCTAACCCGCAACATTCTTCTATTTCAACGACGCGAGCGAGCAACCTCAACCCGCGTCTGCCGAAGAACATGGAAGTGTCGCCAACGCCCACCATGGCACAAGTCTCGGCCATGATTGAGAAAGAACGACAAGCGAACACCCTCTTGATCCAACAGTTGGTGTAAAACCCGCTACCCTCGGCACTGCTGCTGAAGGAAAACAGAGCTGCTACCAACCAACCATTGTCTAGGATGGGCGAGTCCATGCGAACTCGGCCGCTAACCTTTGCATCAACACTCGACCCACTTGACGCTAATGACATCTGCTCGCCAAGAGCTAAACTTTGAAGTGAACAATTTTGTTTAACTTAAAGTCTCACCATTCGAGGTATTCTCCATGTCCAAACCCATGAGAAACTAACACTTGGTACATCGGTCCATACCGAGTCCTCAAGGAGAAAGGCGAGGTAGCATGCCAAATTAGAGTTGCCACCTCAACTTTTGGATGTGCATAACATCTTCCACGTATCACATCTCAAGAAATGTCTTCGGACTCTAACCGAACTCACTCCGTTGGAGAGCATTGGCCTCCAACCGAACCCTTCTTATCGAACACATTTAATCCGAGATCTAGACGAAGCTATGCGCCACACCCGTAGCTAAATGATCAAGATGTTAAAGGTCCAGTGGAGCAATCACATCGAAGACGAAGCTACATGGGAACGAGAAGACAACCGTAGAACCGAATTTCCCTACTTCTCTACCCTATCAATCCTTTCGTAACCTACCTTCGTAGGGATCTTCTTCCTTTCATCTATTTCAAGAGAAGGCTGCCGTCACCACGACAAGAAAAGGGCAATGAGTCTTTCAACTCTAAACGGAATGCACCATCTGCTGTCTTGATTTCCCCCAAAGATAGAGCTGAGAGATCCTGACAAAGTAACATGGTGTTGTGATTACATTTTCCTTTCCATTGCTTTGTTTAACCTTTCCTTTCTTGATTTAAAGACACTTCCGACACATCAAGCCACAGCTCCATCCAGTCAACTGAAAGATGCACTTGGAAAGGCCCCAACTGCAACGACCAAGCTCTCAAGACGTTTGGGATCTCACAACCACCAGAGCCGATGAAGTGTAACATCCCAAACAATGGTGTGTGTTTCAAATGTATGAAAATGAGGATAAATTAAAACTTTTGATGCCTCATGATGTCATTTGAAATTTTCTGGAAACTTTCCCCGTGAATTTCCTATTTTCAAAGAATCAATGCTTCAACAGATGAAAGCATAATCCTTGAAAACTTTCAAATCTAGTCTTGTGATCATCCTCTGGAAATATTTTTCCTAGCTTCTAAATCATCCTAGTAACCTCTCTGAAAAATCTCATAATTTTTAGATTTTAGTTGCTATTTCTAAAGAGCTAGTCAAACCAGTTAGAATTCGGTCAAACCCCTAGGGCATCCTCTTGTGAATTTTCTAGAAAGAAATTCTTTGCATGAAAATTTCTAGAAAAATTACACAAGGTTTTCCCCAGATCCAGCAAGATTCCATAAAATTTTAGAATTTTTGGAGCCTCAGAGCTCTCTAAAAATTCGCAAACCTTCTCAGCCTTTTTTGATCCAAAATCGAAACCACTATTCCTCCGATCGACCATACTTGAGTCCGAACCACACCACTTGGCTTGGTCGACCCCACTTGAAAACGGCCGAACCACACTTGAGCGCTTGGCCGTGTTTGTGTCATTGTCAACTCGCCCACGCGGTCATTGTCGTTTTCAACCTCTGCACCTTCGCAGTGAGGCGGCGCCACACGCCCTTCGCTCGCCAGCGCCTCCGTCTTCGCCAGGTCACGCCGTGAGCCACCGCCCTCTTCCACCTTTCCCCGAGCATCACCGGCTAACGCCGCCTCTTCCTCCGTCCTCTTCCCCGCTCAAAATCGACCCTACCCCTCTCGCTCAGCTCACTTCTCTTCTCGGTGGCAGAGGAGAGGGAAGCTCGTGTGGGCGTTCCTCTCAGGTAAAATACCCCCACCGACTTGTTCCCTAGCACCTACTTCCCTCGCCGTTTCCATTTTAGCTAACCCCAGCTTTTGTATTGCCATGTAGCTCTCGGTTCTTCTTAGGTTCTCGGCAAGACTAGAGCGCCCAAGACCCTCCTTGCGCTAACCTCATCTTTGGTGAGTTTTAACCTAAACCTTGCGCGTCATGTCAAGTCTTTTGGTATGATGTTGGAAACCCCTCAACCAATTTTGCTAATGTGTCACAGGAGCAGTGGCATTTTGAGGTTTTCCATTTTCCGACCGAGAACGTCTTTTTCGTCTCCATCTCCCAAGACGGTGAGTCCTCACAAATTCCACTCTCGTACACCATCTCGAGACACCTCTGATGCATCCTCCACCACCCATTCACTCCCTCTGTCCTCAGGTGGTTCCCTCCTCGTGGAAGCGCCGCTGCCGCTTCGGTTCAACGGCGACAAGCCAACTCCGACTAGCCGGACCTCCCCTTGGCACCCAGGTAGTTTCCCTGGACCTTGTAGTTGCTTATGCGCGCGCTAGAAGTAGCTCTTTTAGCCACCGGGTTGCGCTGTGCGCGGTTGCCATAGTAGCGTCGCCGTCCCTCTCCGACACGCTACCGCTTCCGGCCGCCATTGAAGTCGACGCGACCACCCGGTGTCGCAAAGACTATTCAAGACCGCCTTTCCTTTGATCGCGCTAGTGGCGGGAACGCCGTGAGGGTCAAGCAAAGCTTCGCGGTTGAGCATTTCCCGCGTTGTCGGATTTCCGACCGTAGCAGTAGGTCATTAATGAGCCAAATCTCGAGTCATTAAGGCTAATGATTGTTTAGATTATTAATGGCTGTCCTAAGGGAGATAGTGAGTCTATTACATGTGGGACCAGGCATAGTAAACAAGGTATAAATAGCAGTTTGTATGAGTGATTGACATGTGGACCCGGGAACTTATGTGCACAGTGTAGAACCGATGGACGCTCAGTAGACCCTCATCCATGCACTATGTCAGGATCGAGTATGACATGTGGACCCCACATGTCAGGCCGCATTTAATTCTGAAATTAAAATGGAAATAGGGCACTATTCAGAGGGCCCACTAGTCAGTGACTGTGGCTAGGTTAGTCTGGGTATAAATAGTATTTTATGTTTATATGAAATCCGAAATGCTTTATTTATGAACTGAAAATTGGTTAAATTTCAAAATTTCATAAGTAATTCATTTTAGCTCCAAAATTGATGATTCAAATTTTGTTAGTTTCCTTTTTAAATGTACTTTAATATAAAAATGGTATGAATCATGTTACTATTACAGAAAACACTTTTGGCAAAATTACTTTAGGTTTAGTATTATTGTTGCACTAAAAATTGTTTTAACTTCAAAAATACATAAGTATTCCTCTGTAACTCCAAATTGGGTAAAATCAATTTTGTTGGATTCCTCTGTTACTGTACTTTAAAGTAAAATAGGTTTTGATCATGTTGCTATCCCTAAAAATCTGATTTTACTTATGTCATGTGCACTACTTTCATAACTTTGAAAATTCGTAGAAAATTCATCCTAGCTCCAAATGAGGTGAATCAAATTCCATTGTTCATCTCATGTGGAGCTCTGCCTACCATAAAAATTTCAAGTACACTACCTCTTTGGAAATTTTTACCAAAACAATTAATTCGGATGAACAGTAACCGGTAGCAATTTATTTGGATTTTCTGGAAAACTGACTTTCAAACTGTCATAACTTTTACATAGAACATCCAAATCAATTGATTCTTGTTGCGAAATTCACCTAAAATAATGATATACCTTATGTGAATTTTTCATGATTTTTGGATGAAGTTGAATTTTTGGGTCTTTTCGGTATTATTCGTTCTTATTGTGCTTTCGATTCTTTCGGTAAGTTCTGACAATCCTATTGTATTCGAGAGTGATCCTCTGCAGCAAGAAAGTCATCCCCAGCAAGGCAAGCAGTTTGATCATAAATATCCCATTACTTTCAAAGTCTAATACTTTGTTTACAAATTGTATGTATGCATGCTTTTGTGTCAAAGTTTATTTTCTCGATTAGAGGTAGTTATTCCTATTGCATGGTTGCCCTTAAATTATTATCCCCTACCACTAAATATAAGGTATTAATCTCGCCGGTGAATTAGAGCCCGGTGGTTGAATTATGCTCTTTTATTGTCTTTTCGGTGTCATGCTTAGAAATGATTAGCTACCAGTAGAATTGGGCGGTTATCGACTTAGTCGATAACCTTGATCACACAAAATTATTATTATCTTTATGCTCAGCACCTTGTGCTTTGTTACTTTGAAAACTGAAAATGAAAATGAAATGTTTGAGACTTAGGCACAATGGTTGATGGTGTGATCTTATGGTGTGACTGGAATGGTGCTCGGGTCAACAAGGACCGAGTTACTTGTTTCACTAAGCCAAGCGATTTTAGCATGCTAACCACATGAGAGGGATATGGGACCTCTCTTGACTTAGTACTTTGGTGTGTATTAGCTCCGAGTCGCAGGAGGTTGTGTGTGTTGTGTGGAAAAAGAAATGGGTTGTGTTGTGTTTTTGGGTGTGCGGTGGTGGAGTTCCCGGTAGGTTCTCCACCTCGAGGGGCATCCGTAGTTGCTACGGCTGGGCCGATGTCCCGACACAACATGTGGGTCCTCCGTGGGAGCCCCGTCTGCACACACAAGGGCGGTTCAAGGAGGGTTTCACCCATGTGGGCGACTCGTAGTTAATGCATTATATTGGAAACATCTCGTAGGACTTAGCCGTGCTGGCATACCAAAGGTAGTGTGCTTAATCTTGTGGCAAAAAGACGGTCTGATATGTGGGTACATTGGTACACCCCTGCAGGGTTTAAACTATTCGAATAGCCTTGTCCTAGGTTATGGACATGCTTGGTAAGGTCGTGCAAGAACTAGACTATAATATTTAATTAAAACTTGATGTGGGTGGTATGAATGGGGAATTCATGCTATTGTTGTGGTGGCTATTGGGTTAGCCACTTCCAAGATGTCTTGTTATTATTGTTACTTGTATCTTACTGTTTTTGTCAAATAAAAACAGATTGTAAAACTGCTTTAAATCTATTACATTATTGCAAATGAAAACTTGTTTTATGCTGAAAATGAGTCTAGAGCCTCCTCCACTTAAATAAGCTTGCATGTAGCTATGTATAGGCCTGTTACCCTACACATAAGTCTTGCGAGTACACTTTTGTACTCATTTGCTTTGCTTAATTAATTGTTGCAGAGGAGGAAGCTGATCCCCAAGGGATCCACTTTTGTGAGATGTGCGGTGGGTTTGACGACTAGGTTGGTGGCCCGGTTGGTTGCCTTGTGGGTTAAAGGCACACTAATTGGCTCTTGATTATTGTCATCTTATGGCTATTTGCTTCCGCTGTTTATCTAACTCTTTAGTTGTTATTTGGCCGGTCGGCCCCTTTTGTAATAACTCTATTATGTATGTCTTTTGAATTGCTTAGTTGTACTTCGGTTCTATGTGTTGAATGGAATTGATGCATAATTTTTGTATGGGGTATGTGTACTGCAACTCTGGGAAGTGTATATACGCCGAGAGTCGAGATATTTGATTTGTAATGCTAGAACCATCTTGGTGATTAAGTATTACAAGTTAAATACCCCGGGTTCTCACATGAAGCAACAATAAACACGTCAGCATCTCATGCTACTTCACCATTCTTCCCCATCCAATCTCCTTACATTCCGTTCTACCTAATCTCGGGACTAGATTCTTTGTAAGGCTGTAGGTCTGTGACATCCCAAAATTTAGGATTATTTTCAAAAAATATGAAAATGTGATCATTTTAAAAATTTTGGTGGATTTTATTGGCATTTGCTTTTTCGGATTTAATTGCAAGACTTTTGTCTAATAAAGAAATTAAGAATCTAATACTAGAAATACAAAACTAATTAAGAATCAAAACAACTTGAAACGAAATGTAATAAATGAAAATCCAAACTTGGTGAATTGATGCTGGTAATAAAATAAGAAAATTAATTAAAGCATGTATTACAAATCTCTTCAAATCAAATAATAAAAATACATACAAAGAAAAGCTTAAGAGAACTTTTGAGAAAAAAACAGAGAACATAAAATTCAGAAATAATTACACAATAATCTAAAATATGTCAGTAACCTCTCCTAAACATTTCATAAATTCTAGAACTATAATTCTATGTCAAATAATTTCCTAAAGCCATGAGCCATTTTATAAATCCCATTTCCCTTTTTCTTCTCACTGACCAGTGGGCCCCAACCCCAGGCTTTCTTCTCCACCGCATCAAACCAGCTCCGGCCATGCAAGGACACGCCCCGCACGCGCTCACGCCAGCGCATACCACTCGTTGCTGGTTTTGCCTACCGCCGCGGATTCCTTCCCCTAACCCATGCCACCATCCATCCCTGTCAAGCCCATCCCTGCCGCATTGACGATGACACGACTGAGGCCATCTTGCGCACTCCACCGGCCCTTATGAAAACTCCGTCACCCATCCCTCTTCTACCTACAAATAGGAGCTCCTTAGCTCACTATCTCCCCTACTGCCACCTCTCTACCATTTCCCTCTTCTTCAAGCCCAAACTCAGCTCCAAACCTAAGCTCTGAATGTTGGACCGCCGCGCCGTCCACATCGCTCTGGCCGCCGCGGTGGACTCCGATCATGCCCAACCGCGTCACGACGTGCCTAGAACCATGAGGAGCAAAAGCCCTCACTCTAATTGAGGAATCCCTCACCGAAGCATTGTGCCGCCGGCTTCTTCCCTATGGCCGGCCAAATCCGTTGCCTTCATCGCCACCTCTTCTCCACGACCCTCTCCAATTCCTCACTGTGTAACCATCTCCTAGACTTCCTCTACCATCCCCTATCACTCACTTGCTCTCTCGTTCTCTCCAGGCCGCTGCCACCGACAACACGTCGCTGACCCAACTCCGGCCACCTCGTCTCCTGCGCCACCGTCGGCACACGTCACCGACCCAACTCTAGCCACCTCGTCTCCCTCTGACCACTCCCTTGTGCTCCTGGAACCCCAGGTATGCCCATGCCCCCTCTATTTTTGCTCCAACTCCGCCCTATGCCATCGCCCTCCTTTCACGACCCTCTCCAACTCCACGACCGGCCGCCGCTCATCACCTCCCAGCCGCCGCCGACTAGCTCCGGTCAAGCCTACACCTCCCTTCAGTTCACCCCACCTCCACGGTTCCATTTCAGCCATCATCGCCGCCTCGCCAACGCTCCACCGCCGGCGATGACCACCACCCCATTTTAGCCCGAGCCATTCCGTTATCTTGCTCTTTCTCTGTTGTCTATGTGCATAAACTTCTCTGTAAGTGACAATGGGAACTTCCTGAAGAGGGTTAGTACTTTTAGCTTAGTATTGTGATCAACTAACTAATCACTCAATAGAATCGTTTAATTGGATATTTGATTTAGTATGAAGTTTAGTTAACAGACACTCCAAATCAGAAAAGCTCCTCTAGTTGAATGAATGTTCAGAGAAGTGTTTGGTCAGTATAGCTCACTGGTAAGACCAACCATCTAATACTAACCAATATGGTGGCTATCATATAAGTCACTCAAATGAATTAATAGGTTTAATGTTTGAGTTTGTAGGAAGTTTAGTTAGTAGCAAACCTTTACAGAAAGTTTTTCAGTGTGAGATGTTGAACAAAGAAGAAAAGGGATTAGAAGAAAACTTGAAATGTCAGTGTAACTTTCTTGTATAACCACTGCCTTTTGCTAGCAAATATTGAAAATGTCAATTGAGTCACTCAATTGAGCTCGCAATTGGAAGATGAGTCAAGGAGTCAAAATTAGCACTTTAGTTCACCAACTTTTGTTTGGTTGTATGAACAAGAACATAAAGATAATTAGTTTTGTCCATAGACTAATGTCCTTGTTAATGCAAGACCTAGAATTGTTCTTGAGCCATTTAGTCAATTGAACTCCTGTTGATGAAGTGCTAAACAATAAAGGAAGGATTTAGTGCTTTGTGCTGTGTGTGGCTTTTAGGACACTCAAGTGAATTAACCTATTTGAAATTTGATATTTGAAGAAAGTAGACAGTAGCACCTTAGTTCAGTTTTGGGTCTGTTGTAACTTACATAAATAGGGAAGTGCTAGATGAAAAATCTGAAAAGACAATAGGAGGATTAGACTTAACAATGGGATTGTACCATTCTGAAACAAGTAGATAAAAATTTCCTTGACTCAATAAGCCAAGTTGAAATTTTAGTTAGTAAGAAGTTTTGGTTAAGACAATACTTCAAATAAGCAAATCTTTCAGAATGTCTGAACAGTATGGAAGACTTAAGATAATTGGGATGATTAGACTTGACAGTAGGCAAATGACCTTGGTTAACACAAGTAGTTAGAAATCTTCTTAACTCAATTAGCCATTAAACACTTACTTAACAGAAGCAAATAAATCTAAAAATTGGTATTGTCATGAATGTTCAAAACCAACAAAGAAGCAACCAAGTAATTAAAGAGAAGATGCGGCAATGAGCTAACTAATCGAGGAATGAGTTGATTAGGCAAAGAATTAATAGGATGAGAAAAAATTAAGAATAACAATAAGTAAAGCACTAATGGAAGGTTCGGACTTGTAAAACACAGATGATAGCTAAAGCCCAATAGTTAAATAGGTTTGACAAGTGCTTAGTAGCCGCTAACAACCAATTGAACAAAGGACCATGATGTGGGTAAAAGAATTAATTAGTAAACTAAAATAATCTAGAGACTACCTTAACTAGGCAAAGGCTTAATAGGTTGAAGGTGCAGTAGGAAAGACTTGTTTAGGTCAGTGAGACATTGTCATGGCAATTGCCAAAATAATTGTTTAGAAGACATAAAGATGACAATTAACTTAAAGGAGTAAAGCTAATTAGGAATTAAGTCTTGACATGTGGTCAGCTAAACAATAGTAGGCCTTATGCCTTGGCTGTTGATATTAGAAATAGTAGCACTAGGTCTTTGAGTTGATTAATAAAAATTGGTAAAGCAACCAGAGACTAAAAATCATTAGTATGTATCCTAGTTGGAAGTTAAGCTAGTGTAATAGTTGTACCCTAGTATAAGCTTAATCATGATAATGACTATAAGAAGGACACACTTAACACATGGAATTTCCTCGATAAATAGGAAATAATAACAAAAGGAACTATTAGAATGAGCTAGACCTTCTATGCAATTCATAGTAAGATAATCTCAATGAAACAATAACAATTCGACAACAAATCGATGCAAATCAAAACGCTAATAACTTTTACATACGAACTCGGAATCAAATGAATCTTTTTGCTAAATTCATATAAAATAATTCTCTGTAATAACATACAAAAATATTTGGATTATCTTTTTGTTGGATTTATGTCACGCCCCGGGTAGCAACCCCCGGGACCCACTGTGCATTCTAGACTAGTCCCATGATCAGTAGCTAGTCCACACAGTTTTAACAATGATGTGATCACAACCATACAACAAACTATAGATGAAGCAAACAAATTATCACTAATATAAGCAAAAAACCTTATGGTTAAGGTTGTTACAAAGTTGCCACACAGGGCTACAACATAGTGGAAAACCAAAGCACACGTGGAAACCGCCCGATATGCCCACAGGCAATCGAGTGGAGGACGTCCCCTAGCTCGCCTGGTCTTCGAAGACCTCCTCTTCGAAGAGGTCAGAGGTCCCTAGGTGGTCTTCAGCTGCTGATTAACCAGAGGGCACAAGCTGTGAGTACTTTTGAATGTACTCAGCAAGCCGTAGGGAAATGTATGCAAATATTATTAATGCAAGGCTCAACAAGGATAGCTTTATGGTTACTTTGTAGAAAGCAATATTGACTTGAAAATACAGTAAGTAGATTGCAAAGCACAAGTTGAAAGATTAATACATAAGTAAACAAGTTCTTTTAAAACAGCTTGTGACCCTCGTCACTTCCTGACCTCCCGTGACCACCCTGGTTACGGCCCAGACCACTCACGACCACCCTGGTCATGATCCAGACCACTCTACAAGTTTTGAGAAAGTCTACCCCTTGCGTGAAATCACCAGGCATGTCCATAACCGGGGACACGGCTATTGGAATAGATTTACACTCTGCAGAGGTTGTACAACTTTACCCACAAGACATGACCTCTCTAGTTTGTTTGGCACTCGTCGATGCCCCTACTCACTTCCTTGGGTAAGCAAGCTAGAGCACGTGACAAGACCTTTACAAAGCTCTGTTTTTGGCTCGGTTCTGCCCGCTAAGGTTTCGCCATTCTGGGCCCCCTCTTGTGCCATGTGATTCATCCGGAACTCAGAGATCACGCCATCCGGAACCAAAATATTACTAATTAATCAACCAGGTCCACCCCAGTATGGACTTGTGGTCGCACGGTATGGCTCGGATCAATGGCTTACAAGGTTAAGTCCTTAGTGGTTGCTCAGGCGGGACCTCCTCATCCCAATGTGTTTAAAGCACCCCCTTTACTGCACGATCACTCGCCCGAGCAAAAATATTTTAGGCTCACCCGGCCAAATGACCACCCTGGTCATGGCACAACAAATTTTATTAGCGGTCACAAAGGCCAGGGCAACGCATGCCAAGACAACACAATGCCACAATTCCATATTCACTTAGTCAAGTTTATCATTATGAATTAGGTGATCGAGACAACGCATAACTAAACAGGTCTAAGCAACAAACGCACCCATGTTGGTTATCACAATAAAGAGGTCCAACTAAGATTACCCAACCTATGGTGGTCCAAAGGTACATGTCAACATGTCGAATACAAGTATTCAAGGAGTCATACTGTCAAGTAGGTGCTTAGCTAATTCCCAAACCAGTTTTATACAAATAGCCATGCATGTTGATATAAAACAATATACTTTTGGCAAACTAGGTTCAACATGATCACAAGTCTACGACTTGCCTTCGATGAAGAGCTGGGGTTCTTCGGTAGAGGTCGCCGGGTCCTAGAACTCCTCTAAGAAGCCGAAATCTACACGTGCGAAAAGAGCTAAATAAATACAACAACTCCAAATGAAAACCAAAAGCTAAAACTAAAAGAAAAGCACAGAAAATAGAAACGGGCTCTCGGGAGGAGGTCCAAAGGAGGAGGTCCAAAGGAGGAGGTCCACAGGGGGAGGTCCTAAGGAGGTCCAAAGGAGGATACGAGTACGTAACATGGTTGTGAAAGAGATACAACCACGCAACATGGTCGTGGGAGCAAAAAGGAGAACAAGGCACGAAGAAACTCACTTGGACAGAAAGAGATAGAAAGAGAAAAGATAGGAGGAGGATGGCGAATGGCGCGGGTGCTCCGGCAAATACTTTGACAGCGAGGTTGTTGAAGATGGCGTAAGCTCCGGTGGGCTTCTTGGCAACGAGGAGGGCTCCAGCGAACTCCTTGGTGAAAACTCCAAGCATGGAAACTGGGTGAGAGCAAGAGAGAGTTGAGAGCTGGGTGAGGAAAAAGGGGATGAAGGAGGGCTGCTCAGGCTTTTATAGCCAGGGGAGGCGAAAAGAGCTACTGAGAAAATCAGAAACACACGAGTTCAAGGGTAGGTGAAGGAGGAGATGGAAGTAGGTCTAGGAGGAGACAAGAGGGGGAAACGGGTACTGCAAAAAGCAGCAGCATTTAATACGACACAACAACATTTAATGCGCCAAAACCTTTGCTTCAGAAGTGATGCGACGAGAGGAAGAAGAAGGTGATCAGGACTGGTAGGTGGGGACAGTCAAAGCTAGAGAGGGGTGGTCAAACCAAAGAGGAAGTCGTGACCAAAGAAGAGATCGTGACCAAAGGGGTGATCTTTGCAAAAAGACCAAGAGGGTGATCTTGACCCATGGGGTGGTCGTGACCCAATGGGAGGTCGTGACCCAAGGGGTGGTCTTTGCAAAAAGACCAAGGGGGTGGTCGCGGCACAAGGAGTGGTCACGGCCCAAAGGGTGGTCGCGGCCCAAAGGGGTGGTCTTTGCAAAAATACTAAGAGGGTGGTCTTTGCAAAAGACCCAGAGGGTGGTCTTGACACAAGAGGAGGTCTAGACCGAGAAGGAGGTCCAAACAAGAGGGAGGTCTAAACCAGAGGGAGGTCTAGACTGAGAGGGAGGTCCAAACGAGAGGGAGGTCTAAACCAAAGGGAGGTCTAGACTGAGAGGGAGGTCCAAACGAGAGGTACGGGGCGAAGAGAAGCGCGGCGAAGTGAGGCCGTCCAATTTTGATCAGGCGGTTCAAAAGGATTGGACGTTCAGATCAAGTTGAACGCGCTAACAAGATCGACCGCCCAACATGATCGATAGTTCAAAGCGAGTGGACGTTCGGACTAGCCGAACGTGCCAACAGGATCGGGCTTTCCAACACCGATTGGACAGCCCGCGACGAAAGAGGTGTGGAGCTGAGCCGCGTGGGGAGAATGGAACAAACAGATGAGGGGAAAACAACTCTAGAGAATTCCAACAAACTCAAAGCAAACAAACTCGAATTAATTGAAGTTTGATTTAGTCATTTTAAACACCCTAAATTCCAAAATCTCAAGTTAAGCTTTAGAACTTCAACAAAGCCAAATGTTTATTTTTATTTTGAAAATTTTCAAAAAGGCTCAGAAAATTGGGATGTTACAGTTTATTTCTCCATTTGTGTTTTATTTTTTTGTTCTTCCGAGTAGACGTTGGAACACGCAAGCAAGATTATCGACGATCGTTTATTTAACCTCACTCTCTAAACAATATAAGCAAGAGCAAGGCAAGCACCCCCTTTGATCATATTGATCTCAGTATTTTACTTATTGTACTTTGTTTTGCAAATTCTACTATTGCATGCGCGTATGTTCAATATTAAATTGCTATGTTTGGGATGTTGGTAGTTGTAAGTCCTATTTGTTGCATAAACTCATTTAACATGTTGATATCCCTACTTTGTTAACATTAGGATATGGGTTAGACAATATATAATGTCATTTGGGAATTTTGATTACGAGCTATCACACAAATGCTTACTAGAACAATAGTTTTTCTGGAAAAAGATGTAAAAGGACAATATGATAAATGTGAATTTGGGAGATTTATGAAAATGTTTAGAGGGGTGTGCCTCTATTATTTTGAATAAAAACAAAAATGCAAAACCTAGTTTTGGACGCAGGCGAGTTATATTATATTCTGAAAAAGTGGGAAAGGCGTCTCACTAGTAGATAGGGGGAGAATCTCGCCCGAGTCAGTTAAGGACCGGACGCCAACAAATCCAGATCTAAGACTTACGTACAACCACATATGCTTTTATGAGGGTGGCCTTAGCTAATTAATTCATCGAAAAACTAGCATTGCATATAGGTAGGCTGAAGAGTGTGGACAGGGCCAAGGGACCGGCATGTCCAAAGGGACTCCCTCAGCGAGGTGTTGGGAACAAAGTTTGCCGACACAACTGCGAATGCCTCACTCAATGGGTGCAATCCGGGTAAGTGAAGGATAAGATCCATTTGCTGGGCTAGTGTAGAGTTAGGACTAGATGATGTAAAGGCTTCGACATGTGCTCTAGGCTGCTTACCTAAGGTAGTGAGCGGTGGCACCGACGGGTGCCGAACAAACTAGAGAATTCGTGTTATGTGGGTAAAGCTGTACACCTTTGCAGAGTGTAAATCTATTATAATAGCCGTGCTCACGGTCATGAGCATTCTTAGTGCAGACGGTATGGGTTTTGTGTTGATTTTCACAAAAACTGTCTTATCGGGAAAACTTGGGAAATGGTTTATGATTTGTTTGAGTTAACTGCCGAGTTATGACTGAACATGAAATGTTGCTCGCAGCCAAGGAGGGTTGCATGTTGTTGTTATTATTATTGGTGATTCATTCAAATACTTATTGTCCTGTTATCTATTTAAATGCTCTTTCAAATGTGGTTGCAAATTACTACTAATGAATATTGCAAATAAATATGGCTTTGAGCAAAAGAACTTGTAGGGTAGAGCCCTTCATTTGATAGCCTTGCATCTAATATAACTTTTGCGATACACTACAAGTCTTGCTGAATACACAAGTACTCAATCTTGCTATTGTTGTTGGTTTAGAGTTTGTAGATGAGCCACGTGTTCTTTGCTTCCGGCACCGAAGGGTTCGGTGACGGGTCTACCTAGGCCTTGTTCCTTGTCAGTTGCCTGCAGGATCGGATGGGGACGCCGCTGGACTTTGGCTACTATTACTATGTCTTCCGCTGCTTTTTATTTTGTTTACTCTGACGACTGCTTTTATTTGGCCGGTCAGCCGTGATTGAATTAAACTTGTATTTGCTTGAGTAGAGTAACCCTTTTACTTACTTTAGCATGTGTATGTATGGTTGTGAATACCAAATGTTGTGAATGTGTGTGCTAGTTATCGATCCAGGACTAGCATGTATCACACTAGGGTCTTCGGTATTCCACGCCCGAGGGTCCCACATTTCATTGCTTTATATTTGGCCTTATGCCCATTTTGTAGCACACAAGCTCTGAGAAGATCTTCCATTATTTAGTTCACCCTTTTAGTTTAACCTCCGGTTTGTCGGTGATAAGTAGTGCTAAAAGAGAGTTCGGTCCCCATTGCTTGGTGTAGGCAATTCCAGAAGTATGATGTGAACTGAAGGCCACGATTAGAGACAATGACCTTTAGTACACCGTGGAGACTAACAATTCGGGAAATATATAGCTCTGCTAACTTACTACTAGTGAAAGTGGTCTTGACATGAATAAAATGAGCAACCTTTGTCAATCGATCCACGATCACCCATCTGGAATTTGATCCATTTTGAGTCTGTGGAAGACCGGTAACAAAATCCATACCAAGTTCTTCCCATTTCCATTTAGGAATAGGCAGTGGTTGGAGTGTTCCTGCTGGCTTCAAATGTTCGGCTTTGACTGTCTGGCAAATATCACACTTAGCAACATACTGTACGATTTGCCAGTTCATTCAGCTCTACCAGAGTCTTTTCTTTAGATCTTAATACATCTTGGTACTCCCAGGATGTATAGAGAATGGAGAATTGTGAGCTTCTTTGAGAATTAATTCCTTCAACGTGTGATTAAATGGCCTTAGTAAACGGTCTCCGAACCATAAGACAACTTGCGCATCTTCAACGAAACCTTTGGGCTTGCCTTGTTTCATATCCTCTCGGATTCGGGCCACATCGAAATTATTTTTCTAGCCCTCCTTGATCTGGTCTTTAAGTGTGGATTTCACCTCTAGGGCAGTGAGAAATCCCTCTTCCACCATCTCAAGATTCAGACAACAAACTCAAAGACACAAGCCTTTCACGTATGGTGTTACCGACAAGCGATTGCATTGCGATTTTCGCACAATGCGTCGGCCACTACATTGGCTTTGCCTGGGTGATAATGAAGTCCCATATCATAGTCCTTGATCAATTCAAGCCACCTTCTTTGCCTCAAGTTTAGATCAGCTTGAGTAAAAATGTATTTTAGGCTCTTATGATCAAGATAGATCTCGTGAACGACATCGATGAGGTAATATCGCCAAATCTTCGTGAGCGTGGACTACGGCTGCCAATTCCAAGTCATGTGTAGGAAGCCCATGGCGAGATGCATCGCAATAAATGTCAAGCTCTTGTGAATATCTAGCGAGTGAGCATTGAAGCTTTGGTCGAGTTCTTTCAATACTTGAAAACTTTCTTCACACTCGGTGACCATTTGAACTTCTTCTCCTTCTTCAAAAGCTCGGTCATAGGTTTTGCTATTTTGGAGAAGTTTTCAATGAACCGACGGTAATACCCTGCAAGTCCAAGAAAACTTTGGATGTCAGTGACATTCTTGGGCTGACTCCAGTTTAGTATATCTTGTACCTTACTTGGATCAACAAAGGATACCACCTTCGGATAACACATGTCCCAAAAAGTTGACTTTCTTGAGCCGTAACTCACACTTGCTGAATTTTGCATACAGCCGATGCTTACAAAGTGTTTCCAACACAAGTCTCAAATACTGCTCATGCTCTTCATTAGACTTGGAATAGATGAGGATATCGTCAATAAACATGACAACAAACTTGTTCAAATATTCCATGAACACTGAATTCATGAGGTTCATGAAATATGCCGGTGCATTTGTCAAGCCAAAGGACATGACAATGTACTCGTACAAACCATAGCGAGTAGAGAATGATGTCTTTGGAATGTCCTCAGCCCTGACCTTGATATGATGACAGCCTGATCGCAAATCAATCTTGGAGAATACTTGGGCTCCAGTCAGTTGGTCAAAAAAATCATCAATGCGAGGAAGAGGATATTTGTTCTTGACAGTGACTTCATTTAGCAGACTATCAGTCCACACACATCCGCAAAGTCTTATCTTTCTTCTTGACAAAGATGGCCGGGCATCCCCAAGGCGAGGAGCTTGGTCGGATAAATCCCTTGTCAAGCAACTCTCCAAGTTGTTTCTTCATTTCTATCAACTCATTGGGAGGCATCCGATATGGTCTCCTTGATATTGGAGCAATACCGGGTACTAGTTTGATCGCGAACTCCATCTCGCGATCTGGGGGCATGCCTGGAAGGTCTTTAGGAAATACATCTGGATACTCACAAACTATTGGTACCATCTCCAATGTAGGGGTGGTATCAACTTTCAAAGCATAAAGATGAGAACTGACTGTCTTGGAGTTGAAAATAACTTGTTTCCCATTTTCATTTGTAACAGAAATGGACTGCTAAGCACAATTAAGTTGCCCCTGATTCTTGGACAGCCAATCCATTCCCAAGTAACATCCAACCCTTCTGAGTCTATTACTATCAGATTTGCCAAAATTTTACCTCTGAATCTCTACTTTTATGTCCCGGCATATTTGATTAGTTCAAAAAACCAATCCCGGTGATTGAATAATATATGGTGGCTAAAGTGTATACATAGCTAACTGATGAAGATCAACAAAATGCCTCTTGACAAAAGATGAGATGCTCCAGAATCAAATAAAACAGTAGATGGGCTAAAATTAACAAGAAGCATACCGAGGACGACATCAGGTGCATCAATCGCCTCTTCTGCAGTGATTTGGTTCACTCGACCTCAGGCCTGAGCTGGATCAGACTTGACATGCTACTTCTGAGGTGGTGCTGGATGTAAAAGTGCGGGAGATGGCCGAACAGGAGGCAAACCATGTGCCTTTGCCAAGCACTGGTTAGCGAAATGTCCGGGACATCCGCAGTGATAGCAAATCACACCTGCCTTAACATTGCTGACAATAGGGGGCTGATTCCCACTGACTCTAGGCTGCCCATTAGGTGGTGGAGGACGAGGTGCAAACACTGGCGGCCTCGGTGGAGTTGGAGTTTGAACTCGAGGAGGTTGAGACTGCCACATGTGTGATCTTGGCAAACCGCCACTAGCTAAAATCTGCATGGCCCTCTTCTGCTTGCGCGCCTCCTCCAATGCTTTGCTCTTGCCTTCAACTATGATAGCCTTGTTGATAAGATTCTGAAACTTGCGAACATCATGAACTGCCAATGCCAGCTGCAGTTCCTCCGTCAGACCATTCATGAATCGACTCCGACGATGAAGGTCAGTAGCAACATCATCAAGAGCGTGACGAGCCAGGAAGTTGAATTCATAAAGGTACTGTCACGCCTCTTTTGCTTACGAGCTTAAAAAACCGCTGTCGCTGATTATTATGAGTCCTCCTAATGTGTGCTTCACGGAAGGCTTCCTTGAACTCGTCCCAAGTCGGGACGTGTCCGGCAAGCTGGATGGCATAGAAATTGCCCCACTAGGCATTGGCTACACCATCCAATTGATAAACTGGCAAAGAGAACATTCTCTCTCTCAGAACATTGAGCAATAAACATCTTCTTCTCTATAGCCCTAAGCTAGTCTTCTGTTTCCATAGGATCTTCGGAGCTGGAGAACACCGGTGGGTTGGTCCGCTGAAAATCAGCGAGCCCTCCCTATGCGCGATGACTCCCTGCCCCTCCAGATGACCCGGGAGCTGAAGAAGTGTTATGCGTGATTTGCTCCAAAATGCACGTTTGGTCCATACAATTGCGCTCTATCTACACAAGCACCTCAGCCATTGTGGGCAGCAGAGGAAGCTCTTCCTCATGCTGACCACCCTGATGCTCATGGCGATTAGAAGGCTCCGCCTGCTCTCCTCAAGCATAAAGATCATTGATAGAAGTGAAGGGATCTTGAGGGTGGGGATCCTCTTCTTCTTTGCTTGCAAGAACGAGTAGTAGCTTCATTACATCATGCCATACAACTGCTAGCAATTCAACAAGGATACAACTTAACGAGCACAAATTAAAGTTTTCGAGCACAAATTAAAGTTTTGGACGGCAAAGGTAGTGTACTAAAGTTAGCATGCATAAAGATATGAAATGCGCAAAAATTATCACCAAAAGAGGACAAATCCATTAAACAGCAAAGTCTCGGCACAGTTATATCCATATACGTCTATAGACGAAATGCAACTAACCGAAACAACAGTCTTACAACATATCATACATAATTATACAAATGCTATCCTATTACATTTATTTAGGGACAGCTACTAGTTGATTTCAACTCTATGCTACGAGTCCTCAACATCCATACCCTAGACATAGTGATCTCGATTGAAGTTCACCGGGAACTCATCTAAAAGATGAGCTCCAGGCGATCCCGTGTCCGTTGGGTCCAATGGACTAATGAAGCGCCTCGGAGAGCTTAGCAAAGGAACGTGACCTCTAGGGGGTGCCGTCCGCTGTGCGCGAGGAAAACCTGCAGACATCTGGGCTTGGCGACGTTGTCCATAAATAGGTACAAGCGATGCCACTTCCAGAAGTCGATAATCTGGTGGTGTAGCAGCAGCTAGGGGGTCTCGTTGTCACCATAAAGCACGTTACGAGGAACGCGATTCATGCTAACTCCGATCCTGAGGTACTCCTCGGCTTCCCTAAGACGGCGTCGGGTTTCCCACAACTCGTACATGTTGCAGCGATGGATTTGGTCCATGATATGAACCAACCTCGCCAACCGGGCGATTTGTGGGTCCTCTCCAACCGGATCTCATCAAACGGTTCACCGCTTCCAGACATCGCTTCGTGAAGTGGTCATAGGGTGGCCGAGACAACTCGCCGATCATGACGGTTGGCTTATAGCCTCACCGCCACTTCCTGAATAGCCATGGCTTTGAGGTGGCATGTACTTGGATACAAGATGGAATGCTCCTCAAAGACTGCCTTGCAATAATATTGACTACAAATGATATTCCTCCATCCCGTCCTCGGTCCTAACGGTAGATAGCGATTCGTTGGTAGGTGAAATTAGCCCACCACATCATTTCTCGCAAAGAACGCCGGTATCCATCCACTTCCTTAGCATGGGTCTCTTAACCAAATACCACCGCTCATGTAGAGACAAAAGACAAGGTAAGTAAGCAATTTAGTTTGTAAATCCAACTGAAAGTTGGGGTAAGGAATGACACTAAGATGGACAAGAAATAAAAGACATCATAACTTAAATTTTCTGAAATTATTTTGTTATCTAGAAAATAATTTCACAGAAGATTTACTAATGCTAACGACTATACTATTTCTAACCTACAGTCAGTATGGCTCTGATACCAACGCTGTGAGGACCCTTGAAATTGAATTCATTTCAAGTTAAAAGATTATACCAGAGGCGTAATTGTTAACAAGGAATGAGCCCAATTTCAAGTTCCCGGATATGTATCTCACATTAGTTCCCAAGATCAATGACTAATGTGCACATATTCTAAACAACATTGTACAAAGTCATACAAAGGCCATATATTTATAACAGTAATTTACAAGACCAGTGTTTTAGTACATAAGTTACATATGAGACCAACGATCAACTAAAAACAAAAGTCTGCAGCGAAAACAAATGTAAACACCAAAAGATACCACCAAGTGTGCCCAACACCCGCAAGCAACTGAGTGGAGGAAGAAACAACCTCATTCGTTAGCATCACCATAATCAACACTAATGGATGGATCGTAAGCATAATCGTCCTCACCTGCAACAGGTGGTTAATTCAACTGAGTACAAAAGGTACTCGCAAGACTTACACAAACTAATAAAAGAAAGTGTTTAATAGAACCTATCCAAAGGATTAGAAAACATATATGTTAAAGGTTGTCCAAAGGAAGGTTGTAATGGTATTAGTTTTGCATTAAGCAACATGTTTTATTCCTATACTTTCTAATTTTTGCAAAAGACCATTTTGTCAACAAGTTTGGACCCCAAAAGACAACAAGTAATAATATTATAAACATAATGCCAAACATATCAAAGTGGTTGTCCACTTTGATAATTTAAGCCACATGGGCACCCATCCATGTCGACAACCAGTATTGCCCAATTCAATTTTTATTTCAGAGTCTAACGACGATGTCTATCCAAACCAAGTATTGTCTGTAACCGGGGACATGGCTATTTGAATAGTTTTAACCCTGTAGAGGTGTACATCTTTACCCACACGACTTGACCAGCCCGTAAGCCTCCGGATAATGACACACTTCCTTGGTATGTCGGTCGGGTAGATCGAGATTTGATACTTTTTAGCAAGAACATCTTATTGAGTTGGAACACCCTTACGTGATGAATCCCGCTTAGTACAAACTACTAATAGAGCCTGCTAACTGGGACATGCAAGTTGTGTTGAGAATGCCGACCCAATGAACTAAAATTTAAAACTGTGCTCACTCGCATATATTAAATTGCAATTGGATCCCTATGAACATATGATCAAACACATATGTCCTCACACCACCTGTGTTCCACTCCAATAAAATCCCCCCTACTTGACCAAACCAGCCCCAATCCAGCGTGTGGAAGTACGAGTAGTTCTTGGTATGACAGCCCAAAGTTCGGTTCTTAGTGATTCAGACAAGACTACCACATTACCCAAATCTTGTGCATGAAGGCACCATCACTATCAAGCACCTGTCTAGATCTAAACCATATTTTTAATAAGCAATTTTAGACTTAAACTTCAGTTTCAAGAATCTAAACAAAGAAACAAAATCTAAAATTTATTTAGTGTCCCCATAATTGACAAGATAATCTTGTCAATCAAACTACCTACCATCGACCGGCATGGCTAAGCAATTACCTAAAGACCATATATTACATCACAAGATTTCTATCTTAAGCATAAGTGTATGAAATGATTAAGGATAATGTAACATCCCAAATGTGTAATCAGGGTTTGTTTCGAATGTAATTAAATGTGTAGAAACTAAAACTTTTTCTCACATGTAATTATTGTCCAAGATTTGTGTAATCCAAAAACACAAAGTCCTTGTTGACCAAAAGTCAAGTCCTTTTTCCATTTGTCACCACTCTTGTGCCAAACATTTGGAAAATAATTTTCCTTGGTCCTAAAGTTGATGTGGGACCCCTCTAAAAATATCATGGGTTACAAAACTTGTTTGATAATTTTGGAGGTAAAACAATTTCTTGAACAGCCTTCATGAATTTCCTGAGAAAATGCATAGCATAATAACCTCTGGAAATTTTATGTAAGGTTAATCATGATGTCAGCAAGCTCCAGTTAAAATTTCATAAATTTTGGAGTTCAATTGCTATCTCAAATAATTCTGCAAAGTCTCAGCTGTTAAAAACTAAATTGAAAATGGTGCACTGTTCCTTGGCTAGCCGCTTTGCAAAGTTGGTCCACCCAACCCACTCCCGGCTCATCGACCTCCTTCCCGCCTTGATGAGGTCGCAGCTGCTGGATTTACATCCAACCGCCACGATCTCCTCCACGGCCAACACCGCAAGGTCCTCTTCCACTGCTGAGGTCATTGCCCTTGGATCAAAACTGGCGGCCATGACCTCCCCTGTTTTTAAACCTCAAAGACCTCCCTTTGCACCTTGTTGAGGTCGAGTCGCTGGATTCAATCCAAAGGCCACGACCTCCTCCTCAAACATTCACAAGGAGGTCCTCCTCATTCCACTTGAGGTCATAGCCGCTGGATCAAATCCAACACCATGACCTCCCTTCGATATCAATCGCCCATGTCCTTCCCATTTGATGAGGTCATAGCCCTGGATCAAAGATCCATGGCCATGACCTCCCTCACCGTTAAACTAAGCAAACCTCCACTACTACAGAAGCCTCATCACGCACGGTTCGGAATCGTCATCACGCATTTGCCAACCGCCTATATTTGTTGGTCTGTGATAACAGTAAGTATCACGCACGGTTCAAAACCGCTCAGGATACGCACTATCACGAGCGGTTTTTGTTGAAACCATCTCGTGAAGGTTATTACGCAGCGGCTTTCATCAAAACCGCTCGGATCTCGAGAATATCACCGACGGTTTAATTTACAAACCGTGCGATGATGCCATTGCACGGTTCTTGTTCGTAACCGCTCGTGATGAGTTCGCTCTGTGATAGCCTTTTCGTGGCAAAAAACCTAAAAACAAATGCTAAAACTTTGAGGTCATTTAGAGGCTCTAAACGACCTTTTTGGGGTTTTCACTTTTTCGAGACCTCAAGAGAATCTAACCTTGACTTGTAGATTTTTGGATTGAGCTGTTAGCTTTCCAACGAGCCAAAGAACGCTGTAATCGGAGTTCAGATGCAAAAGTTATGATGATTTTACCGAACGGTGCGCGATCTACCATCCATATTTTTGCCCAAACCAAATAACTCAACATGAACTACACACATCATAGTAGCATCACCCACATCACAAGAGCATCAACTCAAGAATCCACATCACAAAGCAAAGGGGGAGTAGAGAGAGAGGAGGTCGGGAGGCCGGGCGACGAAGTGGAGGAGGCCAAAGGCACGAGGTCGTGGGAGGCCAGTGACGACAAGGTCGGGGCGAGGTGGAGGAGGCCGGGGGTGATGGTTCAGATGAGGCCGGTGACGATGAGGCTGGGACGAGTTGGAGGAGGCCGGCAAGGCTAAGCTCGGCGGAGGTCAGGGCGACAAGCTCGGAGGCCGGGCGCAAGGTGAGGAGGAGAAATGGCAGAGGAGGAGAAATGGCAGAGGAGGAGATGGAGGAGGAGAGACCGCAGAGGAGGAGATGGAGGTTATATTAGCGAAGTTTCGCATTTCGCCCATTATGTTCAAATTTTCATTTCCGCCTAACAATCAAAGACGGTTCTTGTTAAGAACCGCTCAGGATAGCACCTATCACAGACGGTTTTTAATAGAATCGCTCAGGATCATTCATGCACGGTTCTATTAAAGAACCGCTCGTGACACAGGCCTCCAGAGCGCAGAAGGCGCAGGGATAGCAGATATCACAAACGGTTCTTAATTAGAACCGCTCGTGATAACTAATTATCACGCACGGTTCTTATTCGTAACCGTTTATGTACTATCACGAGCACGGTTCTTATTGAGAACCATCTGTGATTGGTCGATTATCACTGCACGGTTTGTGAATAGAACCGCTCAGTGATAATTCACGACGGTTCTATTAATGAACCGCTCAGGATAATGACTATCACGAGACGGTTCTAAATATGAACCGTCTGTGATAGACCTCCAGAAGCGGGCAGAGTGGGCACAGCCACCACAGTCCGGACAGACTCAACACGATGGTTCTAAAGGAACCGTCGTGATGGGGCGCCTACTATAGCCTGTTTTGTAGTAGTGCTCCCACCCAACCGAGGTCGAGCCGCTGGATCAAATCCAACACCCAAAACCTCCCGGCGATATCCAAATAAGACAAAACCTCCCCATCTCATGTTGTGCACCGCTGATTAAGATCCACGGTCACGACCTCCTCCTCGCGAAGCAAGATCGATCTCCCAACACAAGATGAGGTCGTGAGTCTTAGATCTAAATCTAAAGGCCATAACCTCTTGTGCGTGCTATGCAAAGATCTAAGTCCTCCCCATCTGTTATGTGCCCTGGATTTAAATCCAAAGGCCATGACCTCCACATCTTGGGTCAGAAGGCGCCCAAACGTTAAGTCCCTCAGAGGTCCGCAAGACCGCTGATTTAGATCCAACGCCTTGGACCTCCTGCTCCTTTTCCTTGCGATCCGCGTTAATGAAATCGGAGGGCCACGACCTCCCGTCTAAGATCGTGTGGTGGGACCTCCTCCCACCACTTAAAACATAACGGTTCAAAAATCACATCCGATGGTTAGGACCTCCTCAAGTCTTATCCAACGGTCAAAATGATCTCCTGTTCTTCTCCTTCCTCACACGCATGCGTTCTCGGGCAGAGAAGAAAAGGGCGTACTCACACTTGTGTCCTTTCATCGACTCTTTGTCGACCGCATTAAATGTCGGGTCACCTTCCGCCTCCACCAAGCATGCACTGTCCCCATGTTAGCTCCATGTCGTGTCCAAGCCTTGGATCGAGCCATGGCTAAGCTCACCATGAGCTTAACCCAGCTCATGTGCCCCGCTTATCCAAATTATAAAGCCCCCATTGGGTTCCTCCTTAGCTTCTTTGGCACACTTCCAAGCTCTAGCTTGCACCTGTCTCCTAAGCTTTCTCCTCCACCGACCTCCCTTGGTCGCCATTATTGGAGCTTGGAGCTCCTATGGCATAAGGGTTCCCGGAGATTTCTTTCTCCTCTCATTGCTTCCATTTGTGCCATTCCTCCTGGGACCAAGTCCCCGACTTGATTAGTTTGGGCATTTTCAGAGGCGACAAAGTGGAACCTCGAGTCGAGCTTTGGCCGTGGAGAACCCTTCTTCCCCAAATACGGTCCTTCCTCCTCCACGACCTCCTCAAGATCCTCTCGACCCCTGTAATCCCCGGTAGTCCCTAGGCTTGGCACCCTGTATGTTGTTATGAGTTTTCTTGGGCACCCGCTGAATGGCAACATGAGCTAAAATTTTGCTTCTTGCCTTTTTGGTCGTGGTTGGTCATTTTGTCCTCCGCCGCCGGGCGCTCAAGGCCGCCGCTGTTGAGAGGAGGTCCATGGTGTGCGCCACGCTATTGCGCACTGCTGGTACCATTGGTGGTCGCCATGAGGTCGTGATCACGGCATTGCCCCTATCTTTTGCGTAGAGTTTTTTGTCGAAGCAGACGCCCAAATAAGGCCGCTAAGACAAAGATCCTCCTCTTAAATGCGCTTATCATTGGCCAACCTCATTAATCATTGGGTTCGCCATTATCGCCCTAATCCTATCTTTGCTCAGATTTAAGACCTCACGCGCTGACCTCCTCGTTGTCCCGCACAGATTCGCTCAAGCATGCAAGGCGTGAGGTGCGAGGTCGTGGGCGCCCATCTCGCAAGATCAACGGTCACGACCTCCTCTCTCGATCGCACAAGATAAGGTCCAAGAATAAGAAGCGCGAAAGGCTGAGATCTTGAGGTCATAGCCGTTGATCCAAGATCAACGGCCACGACTTATCTCAAGACGGACGCTGGCGCTGCTTCACTGGAGGACAAGGACCGTGGGATCCAAGATCCACGCCCATGTCCTCTAGATCTCATGAAGCTGGTGAGCAAGATATCGCCTGGGAGGTCTTGAGCCGTTAGATTCAAAATCTATGGCTCATGTCCTCCTAGTTCATTCTAGTCCTTAGGACCTCCCGTGAGGTCTTAATTACAAACTGAAAATGTATGAACTTTAAAATTGCATAACTAATTCAATTCAAATCCAAATAGGGTGATTCAAATTGTGTTAGCTCTAGCTTGACCTGGGCTCCAATCTAAAAATGGTTATGAGCCCAGTTCAGCTCCAGAACATGGTTTTGCAAATAGGTTTTAAAACTAACTTTAAATGTAGTGTTTAACTTGTAAAATACATAACTAATGCTCAGAGATCATTTTTGAGTGAATCCAACTTTGTTGGGTTCCTCTATTGATGAACTTACTGTGAAAATTAGTTTTGAGCATGTTGCTATTGTCAAAAGAGTTCTTGTGCATTATAATTTTGTTCAAGTTCTTGTTTTTGAAAAATTATAGATAGTGCAATATAGCTCTAAATGAGGTGAACTTAATTGTGTTATTCACCTCATGAGGTGCTGGTTTTACAGTAAAAATCTCAGTATCACCACCTTTCTAGAAAATGTTGCCTCATAATTAAATTAGTGAATAGTGGCAGTTTGGTATTTTCAGGGCTGAGCAGATTTGTTTTGCTCATAACTTTTGCATTGAGAATCCAAATCAATTGGTTCTTATTGCTAAATTCCCTAAAAATCATCCTCTTGCTTCTGTAGAAATTTCAGAGTATTTGGAGTTCGTTTGCTGTGCTGTCTTTGTCGTTTTCGTCGTTCTTATCGTTTCTTTTCGCCTTTTCGATTAGGTGCCGACGAGTGGGTTGAACCCGTGAGTGACCCTCAGCAATATATTGAGCAAAATCAGCAAGGCAAGCAGTTTGATCATATCCATTTATGTCCCATTAATTTAAAGCTTAATACTTTGTTTCACTTATATGTATGCATGCTACTTTGTGTTAAAATGTCGCTAGTAATCCTATAGATGCATATTCTCAGAGGTAAATGTTCATTCTCTACTACTAAGCCTAGATTACCTTGTTGCGATTTAGAGTTCGCTGGATGGACTCTTATCGCTAGTAGTTTACGCTGATAATGCTTAGCAATGCTTAGATAACGGTAGAAATGGGCGGTTGTCGACATTATGTCGATGACCTTGATCACACTAAAATATTTATTCCATTTTGTCCTTCTTGTGGCTTGTTACTTTGTAAACAAATAAAACCAAAATGAAAACAAAACTGTTTTGACTTGGGCACAATGGATGTTGGTGTGATGTTTTGGGTGAGATCTAATGGTGCCTAAGTCCCCAAGGACCGAAGTTACTTGTGTCACTAAGCCAGCGCTTCTTGCGTGCTAACCACACGAGGGGATATGGGACCTCTTGACTAAGTACTTTGGGAGGTGTTAATTATGAGCTGGGGTGGGTGGTTTTAAATGTGTGCGTGTGGTGTGGGAGAGGAGCATTAATAGACCGTTAGGTCTGCCTAGTATGTCCTTATCCCCGTGGGTTATGTTTTAATTAGCATCATCCATTGGAAATGTCTCGAGGACTTAGCCGTGCAAGATACCAAAGGAAGTGTGCTAAATCATGTGGCTTAAAAGGCGGTCCGACGTGTGGGTACATTGGTACACCCTCGCAGGTTAAAACTATTCAATAGCCTCGCCCCTAGGTTATGGACATGCTTGGTAAGGTCGTGCAAGAACTAGACTACAACATTTAAATTAAAACTTGATGGGTTGGTATGAATGGATGTTCATGCTATTGTGGTGGCTAACGGGTTAGCCACTTCCGTGATTGTTATCTATCAATTGTTACCGTCTCGCTGGTTTCTTGCAAATGAAAATGAATTGCAACTTTGCTTTGGAATCTATTTAAATATTGCAAATGAAAACTTGCTTTATGCTAAAATAAGTCCAAAGCCTCATCCACTTAAATAAAGCTTGCATGTAGCTAAACTATAGTTCTGTTATATTACATCGCCGCCTTAAGTAGTACATTTTGTACTCATTTGCTTTGCTTAATAACTTTGTTGCAGAGGAGGTAGGGTCCAAAGGGCTTTACTTTTGTGAGTCAGTAAGGTGGTTGGGAAAGCGACTAGCTTGGCGGTCCTGGCTTGCCTTGTGGGTGAAGGCACATTGGTTGGTTTCTTGTTTTGGGCCATCTCTATGGCACTTTTTGCTTCCGCCGTTATCTTAGTAGTCTTGTTGTTATTAGCCTCGGCCTCTCTTTTGTAATAACTATCCTTTATGTATATTAACTTCTAGTTTGTTGCTTGTTCTGTTCTATGTGTTTGAATGGAATTGATGCAATCTTTTGTAATGAGTTGTGTGTACTGCATTCTTGGGAAGTACATATATCTCGAGGCACGGTTTATTTAGTTGATAATACTAGGGTTAATTGGATGACTAAGTATTATGAGCCTAATAAATCGAGGTCTCACAGATAAGCCACAATGACTAGGATATAACTAACTAGACTCACAAATTATTGATACACCAAAATAACATACCCGCAATTATTATTGCATTTCAAAAATACTAATTACCAAAACTTGGATCAAAATGATGCAAGAGGATGCTTCCCTTGATTATATTTCACTTGCTCAATCTCAGGGTGCTCAGAAGTATATTCACTCACGTCGGGCAAATCAAAATCTAAAAATAACAATAGCAAGTAAATATTGAGAAAAGTAGCAAAATACAAAAAATACTAAAAAAAAGCATGATAAAATTACAGTAGGATGCTTATGATTTTAAGCAAATTTTAGTGAAAATTTTAGTTTATTTGGAGTTTATTTGGATTTGTTATGAATTTTACAAGGTTAAAGTCTTTAATGCATAATTAAATTAATTAATGTAAATTTCGTAATAAGGGCATGTGTAAAAGTTATTCCAGATTAAATCTCAGTAAAAATTAGAATTAACATTTCACTTGATTTGGAGTTATAATGAATTACTTATGAATTTTTGAAGTTTAAACTATTTTCAAAGTAAAAGTAAATCAATTCGGGAATTAAAAATGTATTCAAAACATTTTATACATGGCTAGAGCTAGTCACAAACCACTTACAAAGTGGGCCCGTGATCAAAATTTAGGAAATACGTTTTCTACTTTAAAAGGCGTACTTTTGACTTTCAACTTATAAGAATTACATTTCCCTTAACAAAAAGCGTATTGTCTAAACTTACGCAACCATTTAACCGGTCAAATGGGCCACGGTCAAGACTCCTATATGAAACTAGGGTTTAAACACCCGAATTCCTATGCTTGGTCCCACGTGCCATAGAGACAAATAATGACATCAATTAAATCCTAATCATTTCCTTAACCAAAACGGCAACGGTTAGTGTTAATTGCCCACCACTGTTGTTGTCACCGGTCCGAAAATAGAGACAAGTGCCACGCTGTTTGGTCGGCGACTAGTCAAGTTGCCGTCTCTCTACCAACAAAACCAAAGGCCAAAATGGAATCGTAATGGTGTGGCGGTCCTGATGGTGGCCGGAATTTGATCGGCGGTGAGCCCTAGCGGCGACTCGACGAGAAGAAGTGGCGGCGCATGCACAACACAAGTGACTACATCGATTTGATGGCGCATTAAGCAAATAAAGGTATTCTTATGCTACTAGGGGGCATGAGGAAGCTACCTAAGCCGAGAGGATGACTGAAGATGCACTGAAGCTCGTCGATGGCGTGTGACCGAAAAGTGGTAAAGAGGGCTCCACGTTGACACGATAACCTGAGCAAGGAAACAAACAATGGGTGGTCGGGATAGGTTTCTTAGACACATAAGATGATAACACTGGAAGGAATCGAGAGATAACCCACCAAGACGGAGATGGAGACGAAAGGGTTGATTTCGGCTAGAAAAAAAGAGAAATTTCAAAATTCGACAATCCTGTTTGACAAATGGTGATATTAAGTAAGGGGTTTTACTCCTTAGAGCCTAGCACATGATGTGACACGAAGGGAACTAGAAAGAACTCACCGAACTCAAAGTTGGCGCTGAATGACATTCGCTATGCGTGCTCGAAAGCGATCAAAAGACAACTCCGCGGTCCTGAAGCTACAAACCAAATCAAGACCTCCAATTAACACGATGAATACGGCATGAGAATAGAAGAGTAAGGGCACAAAAATGAGAAGAAATGCCTTAGTGTGGATGAAGAAACGAGTGCTGCATCAATTCGGCCGAGAGAGTGGTGGAGCGGTTTTGATGGCCTTTCACCGCCTGTGATAGCTCGGTGTTGATACATGGCGGCAATAGAGTAAGTGACAAGCTTGGTGACAAGCTGCATGGGCTTGCATGCACGGGAGCAGCCTGCGCGGCTCCACGTCGCTCTCGGCCGCGCGAGAGCTGCCACGGCGCTAGAACGACATGGAGAAGACGAGGGAGGAGAGACCAACTGGTGGGCCTACGGCGTCAGCGAGAGGAGTGAAGCGGCAAGGTCGGAAGCAGGCGCGGGCGAACGGGCTTGATCCAGCCAAGTCAATTGGCACGGGTCGCTACAGTCGAAACGGTTCGGACTAAGTCCGATTGGTTGACTTGATTAAATTCAAAAACCTCTAGTTTGACCAAGGTGTTATAAATAGCAAATAACTTCATGAAAATATGAAATTTACAGAGATGCTGCTGGGATGATATAGATCCCATAAAATTTTTGAAAATTCACTGTTCATAATTTAATTACTTAATTAGATAGCCTTAACCGAATAGGTATAATTAGTGAATATAGGTTTTTCTTAAGGTCAAAAAGATCTCTAAAATTTTGACAAAAATTATATTAATTCGTGAAAATATTGTAGTATTTGATTAAATTAATTTACAGGGTTCATTATTAACATTGATTTACATTTTCTTTTGGAGTTTCATTTCAAGTTTTATATTTGGTTTGAATTTGAGGTTTTCAATTTTTACAATTTATGCACATGCTTCAAAATAACAAATATGCTATGAAATGAATAATATTACTGTTTATTTAAAATGAGACTGTTACAGAAATCATGGATCCGTCGCTGCAGACCCGTTCGATCTCGTGATCAAACCAGAACCACACGCGCAGCGCGCAGGCGCACAGCCGAGTGCGGGTACGTCCGTGCCCTAGTTCCAAACCCTCTCCCGGTTCTAGTTCCTTATAAAACGCGACGAAACCGCAATACCCACTCCCAAATCCCACGAAAAGCCCCATCCCAATCCCATCCATGGCTTCCACCGCCGACGACGAGAAGCGCAAGGGCAAGCGCCCGATGTCCCCGGAGGAGGAGGTGGCTTACGCTACCGCCGCCGCTGCTGCTGCTGCTGCTGCGGCGGCGGCGGAGGCAGAGGTGAAGCCCTCGTCTTCTTCGGTGGAGGGGAAGGGAGATAAGCCGTCGCTGCTGCTGGTGGCGGGGGACGGCGTGGAGGTGCGGGTCTCGGAGCCCGCGGCGCGGCTGTCGCTGATGCTCCGCCACATGATCGAGGACGACTGCGCGAAGGGCCCCATCCGCATCCCCGGCGTCTACGGCGACGTGCTCGAGATGCTCGTCGAGTACTGCGAGAAGCACGCACCGCACTACGACCCCGAGGCCTTCGAGCGCGAGCGGTACCCCTTCCCGCCCTTCCCCGTCGAGCTGCCCCCCACCGCCTCCTCCATCAAGCCCGTCACCTACGTCGACCCCGACGCCGATCCACACGGCCTCAAGGCCTGGGACAAGGAGTTCCTCAGCGTCAACAACTCCACCCTCTTCGAGATCATCCTCGTAAGCAGCCAAACCGATTCTTTCCCTTCTTGCTCTCTCTTCCCTTCCAAGAAACAACACAGTTTGGTATGTATAGTTTGTGAATTTGAGCAACGGTATATGTGCAATTTGGGGTCATTTTGTGTGTGTGTGTTGTTTTGTGCAGGCGGCGAACTACATGAACGTCGAGGACCTGCTGGACCTGGGCTGCAGGACGGTGGCGGACAAGATGAAGGGGAGGACGCCGGAGGAGATTCGTGACATCTTCGAGATCGAGAACGACTACACACCTGATCAGGAGGACGAGGTCAGGAAGGAGAACGCCTGGGCCTTTGAGGACTAGGGTTTTTATTTTCGGCCGATTTTCGGCCAAAAATCGGTTTTATTGTTTGTACCGGACCCCCCGGTAAGAAAACAAACCGGCGCCGAAATTTTTGGGCCAAATCGCGGCCAAGGCGTGTGCCGGCCCAAGGAAGCCCATTCGCCCTCCTCAGTCCTCATTCGTTCCTAGGTCAGAGCACGCAGCAGCAGCACAACTCATTCGGCGGCGGCGGCTCCTCAGTTCCTCTGGCGGCGGCTCGAAGCCTCGAACCAAATCTCCTCTCCGTTCTTCTTCGGCGGCGCATGGAGTCGCAGCGGAGGCGCAGCGGCGACGCCGGCGAGTCGGCGACCCATCTCAGGGTTCTTCTTCGGCTCCTCCCCGAGGCCCAAACTCCCGAGCTCCTCCTCCGCACCCGCGGCGCATGGAGTGCGGCGGAGGCGTAGCGGAGGGGAGCGTAGCAGCGCTGGGCGGGCTCAAGCTGGCGCTGGGGCTGGTGCTCGGCGACTCCATGCTGCGGGTGCTCGCCGCGTTCCCCGTGGAGCTGCTCGGCGTGCTGCTGCTCTTCGCCGGCGTGGAGCTGGCCATCGCGGCCAGGGACATGTCGGCTCCGCTGGGGTTCCTCTGTGGTATGGTCGGGCACGGCCTGCTGTGCTCAGGCGGCGAGTGTTTGAATGAATTTCGGTCGATTTTCAGTCGAAATTTAGTTGAATTTTAAATTTTTGTTTGAAATTTTCGGCCGAAATCTGCCGAAATTTTCCGAAAATCGCTAAAATCGGTTCTATCGGTGACCCCCAGTAAAATTTCAAAACCGATTTTCAAAACCCTGTTGAGGACTGACTTAAATGTTGTCTTGGTTCATGGTGATGTTCTTGTTTCCGAGTAGAAAGCATTACCTTCAGTTCAGTTTGGTGTCGAGTAGGCCGATGGACAGATGAGTTGGTGAAAACCAAAGAATGTCGTGAATTTAGCATCGTATACTTCCAAGATTTGGTGTGAATTGTGGATGCCTGGATGGATGTTTCTATAGTGGTTCGTATCGGTAGAAGCTGGTATGTTGATTGCACATTGTGTTCAGTCAAGTTGATACTAGTTCGTACCTGGGAGAATTTGGCATGCTAATTGCAAATCTTGTTCAGTTACATTGTGTAGTTTTGTGTTTGCATGCCCGTCCTTGCCTGCCTCTTTTCTGTGAATTGTGAATCGGTGATGTTGGGTTGCTTGATCAGTGTTTGCACACTGGCGAAAAAGTATGGATGTTTGTTCCTGCTGCTGTTCTTGGGTCTGATCGAGTAGAAATTGTCACCTCCAGTTTGATGATGTCTAGTAGGCAGGCTGATAGATAGATGAGTTAGTGAAAACTAAAGACTGCAGTATGAATTAGCTGGTATGCTGTAAGGTTTGGTGTGCTAGTAGAAATTGGTATGCTAGTTGCACATTTGCGTTCAGTTAATTATTTGTAGCTCGCATCCGAGAGAACTTGGATTCCTAATCGCACATCTTGTTCGGTTAATTATTTGCACGCTTGATGTCTTTGCTGTGAATGGCGATGTTGGGTTGCTTGATCAGTGTTTGATAGTTGATACACTGGCGACAAGCGGTGATAAAATAGTTCGAGCAAAACCTTGGCACTGTTCTATCTACTTCATATCATCTTGTGGGCACGTATATGATTTACATATACAATATGCTTGTTGCTTGGGCACGAGCTGCCTACGACAACTTGCAAGTTGCAACAGATGCATAGAAAATTCAGCAGATACTGAGATACATGTGATGTCTTTCTATTGTGAATACTTGCAGAGGCATATGGCATTAAGAATTCTAATTCTTTTGTGCCATGTAGAGCAAGTGAAAATCAAGCTTGTAGTTGCAGCAAAATGCCGCAAAAGAAAAGCAATTACATGAAGCAATCCCACACTTCAGTGTGAATTTCCAAGACTATAAATCAAGCATGTTTATTAGCTGTGAGCCATATCAGGGCAGAGCTGTCAAAGAAGCGACCAAACAAGAACGGTTGTAGTTGCAAGGGAAGAAGAAAACAAAAGCTCTAGGCAATCTCCAATGCTGCAAGGAGGGGAGATCGTACATCACATGAACCACGACGACCGCAGCACCAGCGCCGGAGTCGGCTTCGCCCCCTCCATGACATACACGAGGCCCGGCTGCAGCTTCGCACCCTTGCCGAGGTTGAAGCTGAGGAACCCTTCCAGGTGTAGGTGGTGCTTCTCCCCCGTCGGCGTGCCGCCCATCCTCACGCCCCACCCGAGCTCATGCTCCGGGGTGTCGGACAAGCAGAAGCCCCAGTGCACCGCCCCATGGTTGGGCCTCTCCATCTGAACCCACCCTTCTGCTTTCATGGTCTCGTACATTTCACAGTCCAGCATCACCGCCATCGATTTCGATGACCAGGATTCGAGTCCCGTGGCTGCGGCTGGCGCAGGGGGAGGAGGCCCGTGCACCGTCAGGTCCATCACCGTCGGTCCTATTGGCGCCATGGGAGTAAGGGGAGCAGGAGGGGCAGGGAGTTGTACCATTACGCTCGATTCCTGATGCGGTGCCGGAGGAGGAGGAGAAGGAAGAGGAGTAGGAGGAGGAGGAGGAGGAGTGTATTTTCGCGGTTTCAGGATGCCAAATGGAACGGCAAGCGTTCCAAGATTGTTGAACCGGGATGACGATGGGCAGATCTGCCAGAGGCCTGACAAGCTGAGCTTGACATCGTCGGCCGGTTCATAGGACACCTGCCCAAATGTGGTCATGCGGTTGGCTACCCCATGATCACTGTCTTGTGCTCCTGAACCATATATTAGCTCGGCTATGGATGCGGTGAATTTGGATCTCTTGATGCTCAAACCGGCAGCACAGTTGTGATGTTCAGAAAACGAAGGTGGCCCGTCGAAAGAGGCTTGGCTCCGGAGATTCTGCCGACAATTTCATCAGATAAGCTCGCCGTTATACGGTTATAGTCCGACAACTATAACATTTTTCGCGTCAACTTAAATGATTCCAGCAGAAGTCAGGGACACATTACCTGAATCAAGCTTGAATCATGCAAGAAGTTGTTGCACTGAGCTCCAAATGGAATCAGGGTCATCGACAACCAGTCGTTGATGTGGGTGCAGTACTGCATTCTAGTCAGCTCCAGGAGCCTCCCGGTCGCCTCCCCGAGATGAGCACCTGCCTCAAACCTGGTCGAGAGCTCTGCTGCAATGGTGTCTTCGCCCCTGGTCTTTGACTCGAAGACGAACCTCGAGCTGAGGCCCGTCCTGATCCCCGCCTTGTCGAGGATTTGTCTCGCTTGTTCGAACTCGTTATCGTCGACGAGAAACAATGCCCCGACCGCATCGAGCGCGACCTTCACCCGGATAGGAAGATCCGGGAAATGGAACCCCTTGCCGCTTTTGTACATGGAAAGGATGTGCTCTATTTGTTCATGTTTATCCAGGAGCTTCATGACATCAGGAAATGTTTCATGCTGCAAGTGCTTCATGATGTCAGCCTGCAGCCAAACGTGTCATTGAGACCAGCAGGACTGGTTGATGATGTTGGTGAATGATAGTGCGAAACTATGGAGTAATGAATCATTATCCATGGATCCACACAAGACGCAACAAAATTCATTCAAACCGTTGAGGGATTTTACCCATTCTTGGTTGGATTCAGAGTCCAACAAATGTGCACGAACCATGTAGAAAACTGTCACGCGATCCGGGAAAAAAGAGGTGAAATATATTTATGGTAGTACATGTACAGGTTGCTTTTCCGTTTAGTTTGTAATCAGCAATTCACTGGGTAGGAGCAGAATTGGTTAGTCGGTATTCCAAAAATTATAAAGTTACAACTTCTAGTGAGAGCTAGTGTCTTATGTTGGTCTATGTGGTTATGCCGGAATGAGGTTGTTTCTGACAAAACAAATATAACTAACCCCTTGCAGGTTATCTTTTCGAGTAGGCACTAGCTAAGGATTTGGGCAAATCTACAGCCATCGACCTAGAAGGAGGCTATGTGAGCTGGAAGCGTCAGATTGGAGTTTGTGGCGAAGCAAATATTAAACTTTCATGGGTGACGGCCTACTCACAGGATTAGTAATGATTGAGTTTTAATTTCAGTCGTCTTTTGGATGTAAGGCTTCCAGCTACTGTTAACTATCTTTGGTAATTTTGGTACCTTAAACGTTTAAATAAATTAAGCTATGTGCATCGTTGATACAGAGACAGGAGAGTTTTCGTTCTTCCATTATCTAAAAAAAAAAGGAGCAGAATATGGATGCTAAAGCTTCAGACATAACAATGAAACAAAATTCTACTGAAAGCATGTGAAGAAATTAAACGGGGTGAACAGCAGAGTGCAAATTTAACGAGAAGACGACGCGGTGCTGTCTGCTTCGCCTGAGGCGCTACGTCGATCGATCACGTCACCGGCGCCGGCGGCGACTACTACATGCATGTTACAAGAAAAAGGGGGCCGAGAACAAATCGTACAGGCCGGTTGTGGTGCTGTTGCTGCTGCTGCGGCCGAGGAGGAGTCGGGAGGCCGGACTTGCCCCGGAAGGCGCCGCGGATGAACGCCTCGCCGGACCTGAGCAGACCGCGGACATTGTCAGCGACGGTGGGACTCGGCTTGGGCCTGACCTCCGTCATCGGCGGAGGCGCGACGGGCGAGGGCGCCGGCTCCGGCGGCGGCAGCGCAGGGTCGGAGGGTGAGGAGGAGGAAGCCATGGCGCGGCGACAAGTGGATAGCCGCTCGAAGAAACCAAGTGGCGCGTCAGGCAGCCTGCTTCTTCTTGGTTCGAAGAAGGCGAGCTCGGGACAGCGTTGCCGCCTTTTTTCTTTCCTTCACGGCGCTTTATTATCGTTTACCTTTCCCTTTTTCGGATTTTGCTTTCGCTTTTCCTTTGCATTTTTTGAGTATTCTCTACCTTGTCCTGTCTGTGTGTGTTTGTGCCGTACGGACCATGGAAAAACCTTGTCCTGTCTGTGTGTGTTTGTGCCTGAGACTGACCATGGAAAAACGAAGTTCTTTTTCTTCAGGAGGAACGGAAGGGACTGTGGAGCGAGCGAGGAATACTGTGTGTTCCAAGGAAATTTTGTTCAGGCTTGGTTTCGGTACCAGATAACCTTCTTTACTCTTAGCCTATTTGCACTGGCTTCGCATCATATTGGAGAAGATGTGATCGTGAGAGTTTGAGCTGTGAGCACCCATCTGTCTGTCTTTGCATCAAACTTATCAACATGATTTCGGGTACCGACCAGTATGTTCGTTATGTACAATTCCGTCACATAAAATGGTACAGTGTAGTTTCGCATTCTGTACCATTCTCGATACCAGACAATACCGCCTAAAACAGCTCGATATCGGTTAATACCGGTCGTACTAGCCCGATACCGGCATTACCGCCGATACCGCACAATACCGATTATCTTGACGGAATTAATAATACCGCCTATTGAACTTACACTACTACAAAAGCAGCTATAGTAGCGCCCATCACGCAGCGGTTCCTTTGGAACCGCTCGTATTAATCTGTCGAACTGCATTTGGCGGCGCCGCCAAGATCGCCGCTACGAGGCCTATCGAGCGGTTCTTATTTAGAACTGCTGCGTGATAGTCATTATCCTGACGGTTCATTAATAGAACTGCTCGTGAATTATCACGACGGTTCTATTCACAAACCGTCTATGATAATTCGGCCAATCACGAGCGGTTCTCAATAAGAACCGTCTGTGATAGTATACAGACGGTTCTCAATAAGAACCATCTGTGATAATTAGTTATCACAGACGGTTCTAATTAAGAACCGTTTGTGATATCCTGCTTTCCCTCTGCCGCCAGACCGCTGCCTTCGCTTGCTTGCGCTCTGGAGGCCTGTGTCCTGAGCGGTTCTTTAATAGAACCGTCAGGAATTATCCTGACGGTTCTATTAAAACACCGTCTGTGATAGGGGCTATCACAGACGGTTCTTAACAAGAACCGTCTCTGATTGTTGGGCGGGAAACGAAAATTTGAACATAATGGGCGGGCTGCCGAAACTCGCTTTATATAACCTCCATCTCCTCCTCTGCGGTCTCTCCTCCTCCATCTCCTCCTCTGCCATTTCTCCTCCTTTGCCATTTCTCCTCCTCACACCTTGCGCCCGGCCTCCGCTGAGCTTGTCGCATCCATGCCTCCTCCAACTCGTCCGGCCTCATCGTCACGGCCTCATCCAGAACCATCACCCGGCCTCCTCCACCTCGCCCGACCTCGTCGTCACTTTGGCCTCCCACGACCTCGTGCGCCTTGGCCTCCTCCACTTGTCGCCCGGCCTCCCACGACCTCACTCTCTCTACTCCCCTTTGCTTTGTGATGTGGATTCTTGAGTTGATGCTCTTTGTGATGTGGGTGATGCTCTTGTGATGTGTGTAGTTCATGTTGAGTTGTTTGGTTTGGGCAAAAATATGGATGGTTGATCGCGCACCGTTCGGTAAAATCATCATAACTTTTGCATACGAACTCCGATTGCGACATTCTTTGGCTTGTTGGAAAGCTAATGAAAAGCTCAATCCGAAAATCCATAAGTCAAGGTCGATTCTTTTCGCGAGGTCTCGAAAAAGTGAAAACCCCAAAAAGGTCGTTTAGGGCCTCTAAACGGCCTCAAAGTTTTAGCAGCCGTTTTCGGTTTTTTGCCGCAAAAGGCTATCACGACGGTTCTAAACAAGAACATGCAGCGAAAACTCATCATAGGCGGTTACGAACAAGAACCGCTGCGTGATAATAGCCTTCACAAAGATGATGAAAACCGCTGCGTGATAATAGCCTTCCGAGCGGTTTCAACAAAAAACCGTCTGTGATAGTGCGTATCACAGGCGGTTTTGAACTGCTCTGTGATAGTGCGTATCACGACGGTTTTGAACCGTCTGTGATAACTACTGTTATCACGAGACCAACAAATATAGGCGGTTGGAAACCGTGCGTGATGATGGTTCCAACAAATGCTGTGATGAGGCTTCTGTAGTAGTGTTAGTGAAGTATATGCTATATTTAATCCTACTATTATGTATTTTGAGTAATATTACAAGTGAAATTTAGTTTATATACAATACAAGTAAATGTATATATGCTTATTGACAAGGATTAAAATCTCTATGTATTACTTTAATACATAATTAAAGACTATGTGTCTGAAGGGATATGGGTAGGCTACGCTAATTGATAATCCAAAAATTCTATCACGTAAACCAGGATGTCATGCAAGCAAGAGATCATAGATCGTTACCAGCAGACACGTAGTGCAGCAGAAGAAGATTTGGAGCAGTTTGGTCCAACGAAGAGCACGTTGATGTAGTGGTTGTAGTCGATCGTCTTACGTCAAGTATGTCGATGCAGTGGTCGTAGTCGATCGTCTCCTCCAACAACCTCTGCAGTTCTTTGTGAAGATCGCAGATCGTCCTCAAGCGTAACAGCAACCGCAGTAGTGCCTCTACGGCATCCACACGTCCAGGGAAGAAACTCCGTACACCGGTGTGCTAGGACCAAGTCGCACGGGAAGGCTCTCTCAGAAAGATGGCGGCTAGAGTTTCGGTGGAACAACTCACGTCTATCGCCCCTGTCTCGTCACCTCCCAACAGCCTCAAGCATCTCCTTATATAGTGTTCGTGACGGATTCTATTCGAACATGTTTGATGAATCGTATCCGCCCTGGTTTGTTTCAACACATTAAGTGCGTGACCCGTTAGGTTCATGTGTAATCGGTTATGACTCGAAAACTCCTTTTGATCACGAGTCGTCAGTGGCTCCTAACAGAACATAACGATTCCCGAATATACATGAATTATATCAGACGAACCTTAATGCAATATGATCTGCGACCAGGTCCATATCACTAACGACCAGCTCGTATCTCTATACAACTAGTTCATATTTGGTCTCGACTAGTTCGTAACTCCTTACGACTAGGTTTCGACCACTTAGTGATCATGTTCGACCAGCCTACGATCGGCTCGTATCTCCATACGACTAGTCCGAATCTGATCGAACTGAAAGACCTTCTCGTATATTCTCCCTTTGCCTCACGATATCTGGTTGAACTCCAAGTGAGATGTTATGTCATCCATGGACTGTTCAATACTTTCTCGATTAAGTGTTGAATAACTTAACCTGGTCAAACACTTCGACCACTAGTGGCATGGCCATGCACTTTCTTCATCCGACCACATCGAGGGGCCTAGAGATATTTCTCCTTTTATGTTAGGAGGGGCAAATCCCATATCCGACCAGTCACATTCCTCCGCATGTTTCATAGCATACCCGAAAACTACCTTTATAACTACCCAATTACGGAGTAGCGTTTGGCAGCCCCAAAGTGTACTCTTACATATGTAGGAAACCATGTTGATCTTAAGTTTAAGGATTATACATCATCATTGCTTGAGACCAACCGACGACACATAAAATCATAACAATCTCAACAGTGTCTCAAGGTGGGTCAATCCAACCCCATGTTCTCTAACATGTGCTCACATTATTGATTCGATATCCCTATATCCATGACTGGTGAAACATGGTTATCAATCAATACATGTGCTAGTCGATAGGATCACTGGTGTTCCGACCAGTGACATCTGACCAGGGATACTTTTAGAATGACATCATATAAGTTAAAAGAGCTTCACCAACAAGTCACATACTTGTCAATCTTATAACCAATGATTCATCCAAGGAACAGAATAACATTTGTTCAGTAACTCATAAACATAGATGTGATACAATCATCTCTATGATTGCCTCTAGGGCATATCATCAATCGTGTCTTCGTGGTCATAACCCCTAAGGCTGACAACCCTTTTGGTCGTAAGGATTCCAGAGGTTACATCGTGGGTACCCTGGTCGGACAAGGTCTTGTACCTTATCCCCGACCAGATGACTGCTCGTAGAAACTTTAAACTAGCACTTGGACCCGATTCAAGTATATTCCTACCGTGTGATGAATAGAACACATGTTATATTTGTTTCATACCACGTGACGTTACACAGTCCTAAGTCACTAACAATAACCATCATATGGTTATGTCTTCACGACAAAGAAGCGCTTTCGGCGTTAGTATTTCACCAATCGCCACCGTTTCTCCGACCCGAACGCGACACTTCCAAGGGCGCTTCTTCAAGGAATGTTATCCTTCTTTGTCGATTATTTAAGGGAGGATCAAGAGGCAATTAAGGCATTGGAGATTCGACATCAGCAACACAACCCAGATCAAATTCAATTCGGGAGATCAACAAACGATTAGATTTCATCTGAAGCAATAGCATAGCAAGTAATACACTCTGTGTACTTAGAGATAGTCCATTGCATTGTCAAGGGCACCCTGTAATAGCCATTTTATTGCAATAAAGAGCAATCATCATTCTCTTCCAAGAAGTCTTTGTTATTTTCCTCTATTTCATTTCGTAAGATCGGCGACTCGATCGTCGACACTTATAAATATATTATTATATTAAACTCTGAAACGATACACTGCTATACCCTGGTACCAAAATGTACTATTCTAAAAGCCAAACCGGTATGATCTCCAGGATAGTATGGACAAGTATGCTTTGCATCCCTAGAGGACAAAACAAAGCAATCCCAGCAGCACAGGACGAAAGTAAATTATGCTGTTTGCAATTTTTTTCACTTTCCAGAACAAAGCATTCCCTCGTGCCAACGAAGACTGTGATAGATTAAAACGTCCAAGCAAGTTCCAATTGGCCACGATTAGCAACCTAATTTGTGCTGACAAACGACAGCACCGGACGGGGAAGAGAAAGTCGGCGAGTGACAGGCATATATTCTAAAGCAGCTTCAGACTGCATCAGCCATCGTCAGGACGACACCAGGCCGACACCGACACGGAGATAGCAGATAGTACGTGTTGCGGCCGTACGTGCCGGAGAGAGAGGGTTGATCGCGCGCCGTCGCAGCTCGTGATTCGTGCCGGAGGGTGCTGGTTTTCCCCGGCCCGTCTTGGTGCGGCCCAATATGGCCAGGTTTTGTCCGATTAAACCCTAAAGCCTGACCCGTTGCCGCTGGTGAAGACGTCGTCACCGGGGAAGAGCTCGCGCAGCGCCCGGTAGAACGTTGTTTTCTCCGTAAATCAAGGTGTTTTTCTTATCGTTTATGTGCATAGAATGCTGTTGCTAAGTGATAGTCATGTGATCCAGCACACTTCCTTTTTCAGTTTTTTTTGCTTACACCGGCTAAACGATCGTGAATGCGTTGTCCAGTACTCCCTCCCGTTATCAAATGGACGTTGTTCTAAAAGTCATGCAACCAGACTCTTAATATTTTGACCAACAATAAACACAAAGCTGTCTAGATTTGTCACATCTCACGTGGAAAAGTGGTATAAGTATATTTGCAGTTAAAAACAACAGTAAATTGCATCGTTTGTCACTAAACTTTTGTAAGTGATTTATTTAGGTCACCAATCTCCTAATTTGTATGTCTAAGTCACTAATCTGGATTAAGTGGGTCATCAACACCACTGCCGATACCAACTCGGAACAAATGGTGACCTGGCCACTCTCCCACACCATTCGTTCTAAGGTGGCATCGACCAGTGGTGTTGATGACCCACTTAATTCGAATTAGTGATATAGACGTGCAAATTAGAAAATTGGTGACCTAAATGAACCGCCTAAACAAGTTTAGTGACCCATAGTGTAATTTACTCTAAAAACAATGGCGTCTTCATTATATTGGTAACAAATCTTAGTAACATGCATTTTCAAGAAAATACTAAGGGGTGTACAATAATGTAGGCAATGGTGTCTATAAAGTCCTAATCATCGAGGTAGACCGAGGACAAAAAGCGAGTGGATGCACTATGTATCTGAGTTAAGTTACATAGTAGAAAATCTAAAAAACATCATATGCTGATGTACTAGTTTTGGGCCAATAAGGACACCAACGGTGGGAATTAGTTTAATACCATTGCGAGTCAAAATTGAATAGGGCCTAAGCCCCTACTCATCCCTACATGGGTTTGCCCCTGTAATCATCTACACTAAAGACAATCCAAACAATACTTTGTTTCTAAGTTGCCTACATATCCATCTATTAAGTGCATCCATACAACAACAACAAAAACATGTGGAGTATAGATGACATCCATACAACAAATTTAAAAAAAAAATAATATTTTTTAAAGATAAGTACAAAAATAAATAGTTGTCCCAAAAAATTATAAAAATATGTCCATCGTCGCTGAACCTATCACTAGTTGAGCTGGCGGCAGGGACGCCTATCGCCGGTTCAGTACATGCCGATTCAGCTGGTGGCGGTACCTATCGCTATTTGAACGGCAGCAGAGATACCTATCGCCGGCTCAATGGCGATAGGTACCAAACCCTAATCTGATTTGTCTACTTGTGATTTTCATAGATTTTGAACGATACGAATTCTGTTAGACTCGCAATAACATTTTGTGATCGTCGTATGTTGTTCTAGTATGGTGAATTTCTGAAGAATTTTGCGAGAACGATTGTGGTATCAATGATTTGTAAGTAGGAAGGTAAGTGATATTGCAATGGGCTCTGGAATTCATACACTTACTCATGTACATGCACGGCATATTATTTCTACCTGTTGCCATTTCAACTGGCGATAGGGAGATGTCGTCAGTTGAACTGGCGATAGGACCTTATGCTGGTTGGTGTGTTTGTTATTTTCGTAGATTCGAAACAGTATGAAATATGTTAGCAATGCGTCAGCTGGACGATAAGTTATATTGTGATACACTAGAGAATTTTACGAGGACGATTAAGGTATTAATGATTCATAAGTAGGAAGGTAAGTTATATTGCGATGCGCTAGAGAATTCACACACGGTGCACAATATTGGAGAAATGGCACAACGATAACAACACGATAGTTGATTCGACAAGAGGGGTTATATGGCATGCAGGCTAACGAACCAAGAACGGTACATGCATGCCTTTAGGGAATTAGAAATACATGGGACATATGGACGAAGAGGGTCAGACTACTGCGTGGACCGGAGCCATTTGCCCTTCCTTACGAGGTCGGCGTTGTACTCCTCGTCTGTTGCCTTGGCCTCGACCGCCATTTCCCTCTTTTTCTTATGCTCCCTCTCGCGAGCATCGCACTCCCGACGCCTGCATGCCTCGAGATGGGCCTGCTCTCCCACCGAATACGCTGGTTGTGCTCTTCGGTGCGGTGCTCCTCCTCCCTCCTCTCGCGGTCCCTATTGGCATCCCACTCCTCGCAATCGAGAGTCCACTGGCCGTGTGGGTGAATCTCTAGGTCGATCCACTTGCGGTAGCCACATAGCGGATCCGGGGATTACGAGTAGACGGGAGAGGTTGTTAGTGTGGACTTTCAAAGAGAATTGGTTGGGGAACATACTGCTATTTGTCCTTATCGGTTGCCGATAGTGGCTCGTCTCCCAACGGCGGTCGGGATAGTCGCAGGAGTAGTTCACGCAACCCTAGTAACGTATGCCCAGGCTGAGCGGGTGCTTGGACTTGAATAACTTGCATATATCCCTGCACCAACAAAGGGGCGGCGTCTCCCCCTCGGGCGGGTGTTGCGGCGAACGCTCTGTTGGGATGTTCTGGTAGGGGTTGCTGCTATGGGGGGCGGCGTCATTGCGGGGAGGTGGCCTCTTGACATGCTCCCTTTGTTCCTCCTGGGCCGCACACTCCCTTTGTATTTCACGGATCTCCTCCCAGTGCTTGTCCATCTGAGCGAGTTTATGTTGAAGTCTAGATGCAAAAGAACCCGGCGTGGAAGGGGTAGTACTTATTGAAGGGATACGGGTAGGCTACGATAGTAACAATTCAAAATTTCTACCACGTAAACCAGGAAGCCAAGCAAGAAGATGATCACAGATCGTTACCACTAGACGCGCAGAGCAGCGGAAGAAGTGTCGGGCGACCTAGTCCGACGAAGAGCGTCGATGTCGATCGTGAGTCGATCGTCCGGCGTCAAAGACGTTGATCACGATGGTCGTGGTCGATCGTCCAGCGTCCTCGTGAGTTGATCGTCTCCTCCAGCACCTCTGCAGTTCCTTGCGAAGATCGCGGATCGTCCTTAAGCGCAACAACGTAGAAGCGCCTCTATAGTATCCACGTCCGGGGAAGGAACAACCGTCTGCGCGGTGTGCTAGCACCAAATCGCACGGCAAGGCTCTCAAGAGGATGGCGGCTAGGGTTTCGATAGGGCAACTCGCGTCAACTCCTCCTCCCATGACCTCATGCATCTCCTTATATAGTGCCCCATGACGGATCCTATCCAAACACGTTTACGAATCGTATTCGTATTGGTTTGTTCCAACCCGTTAAGTGTGTGACCCGTTAGGTTCATGTGTAGTTCGGTTGTGACTCGAAAACCCTTTCCGGCCACGAGTCGTAGCGGTTCCTAGCAGGACATAACGATTCCCGAATACACACAAATTATATGGGGCGAACCTTAATGCAATATGATCTCGATTAGGTCCTCATCACTTACGACCAGGTCCTATCTCTATCTGACCGGTTAAGTATTCGATCACGACCAACTCGTAACTCCTTACGACTTGGTTTCGACCACTTTGTGATTACGTTCGACCGATCTCGACTTTCTTGTATCTCCATACGACGGTCCGTGGTGGTCGAACTAACTTTACCTCTCATGTATTCTCCCTTTGCCTCACGATATCTGGTTGAACTCGGGTGAGATGTTGTGTCATCCATGGGTATTCAATGCTTTCTCGTCGAGTATCGGATAACCTCATGTGGTGAACTCTTGACCACTAGTGGCATAGCCATGCACTTTCTTTATCCGACCACTTGAGGGCCGAGATATCTCTCTGTTATGTTAGGAGGGCAAATCCATATCCGACCGATCACATCCCTCTGCATGTTTCATAGCATACCCAAAGCTACCTTTATAACCACCCGATTCTGAGCGGCGTTTGGCAACCCCTAAGAATGCTATTACACATGTAGGAAACCATCTTGATCTCGGGTCTAAGGATTATACATCATCATTGCTTGAGACCAACTAACGACATATAGAATCATAACAATCTCAATAGTGTCTCAAGGTGGGTCTTATCCAACACCATGTTCTCTAACACGTGTCCACATTATTGATTCGATATCCCTATATCCATGACCGGTGAAACGTGGTCATCAATCATTACATGTCTTTGGTCGTAGAGTCACTAGTGTTCAGACCGGTGACTTTCGACCGGGGATATTTTTAGAACGACATCATCATAAGTTAAAAGAGCTTCACCAACAAGTCACATACTCGTTAATCTTTATGGTGATGATTCATTCAAGGAACAAGATAACATATTATCAAATATTGTGAACATAATGAAATATAATCATCTCTATGATTGCCTCTAGGGCATATTTCCATGATCTCCCACTTGCACTAGAGTCAATCATTTAAGTATCTATCTGATAGCTCTTGTGTGCGCCTCATGCTTTGGGCGTGTGAGAGGCTTTGTCAGCGGATCGGCAACATTTAAATCCGTATGAATTTTGCATATCTTAACATCTCCTCTATCCACCAATTCATGAATGAGATGATAACGCTTGAGTATGTGCTTGGACTTGATGGGATCTAGGCTCCTTAGCTGCAAGAATGGCTCCATTATTGTCACAATAGAGATCCATTGGGCTAGAGGCACTCGAACCACACCCAACTCAAAGCAATAAAATTCCTTATCCAAACACCTTCCTTTGCGACTTCGAAGCGCAATGTACTCGACCTCTGTTGTAGAATCACTACCGTCTCTTGCTTGGAACTTTTCGACTCACGCACCTCCATTCAAAATGAATACAAAACCAGATTGCGACGATAATCATCTTTGTCGGTTTGAAAGCTTGCATCGGTGTAACCATTTACAACCAGCTCTTCATCACCGCCATAAATTAGGAGCGCATCCTTAGTCCTTCTCAAGTATTTAAGAATGTTTTTCACGGTTGTCGATGACATTCACGGGATCGACTTGGTATCTACTCGTAACACTTAGAGCATATGATACATCTGGTGAGTACATATCATGGCGTACATGATAGATCCAATAGTGAAGCATATGGAATACCATTCATGCGGTCTCGCTCATCGATGAGTCGAAGGACAACGACTCTTGCTAAGACTTATGCCATGTGACATAGGCAAGAACCCTTTCTTGGCATTTTGCATGTTGAACCGAATCAACACCTTGTCAATATAAGTACTTTGGCTTAATCCAATTAGTCTTCTCGATCTATCTCTATAGATCTTTATTCCCAAGATATATCTTGCCTCTCCTAGGTCCTTCATAGAAAAACTATTTTTCAATGATGCCTTAATGATTCGACATAGGAATGTCATTCCCAATCAATAATATGTCATCCACATATAAGATTAGAATTACAAGTGCGCTCCCACTAACCTTCATATAAACACAAGGTTCTTCTTTGTTTTTAATGAAACCAAATCTTTTGATCTCCTCATCAAAGCGTATATTCCAACTCCGAGATGCTTGCTTAAATCCATAAATGGACTTCGAAGTTTGCACACTTTACTAGCATTATTTGGATCAACAAAACCTTGAGGTTGTGTCATGTACACATCCTCACTTAGGTTTCCATTAAGGAAAGCCGTTTTGATGTCCATTTGCCATATCTCATAGTCGAAATATGCGACAATAGCTAGAATGATCCGTATAGATTTAAGCATCGCTACGGTGAGAATGTCTCATCGTAGTCAACTCCTTGAACTTGTCGAAAACCTTTTGCGACTAGTCGAGCTTTATGAATGTGAACATTTCCATCCATATCAATCTTTTCTTATAGATCCATTTGCACTCAATGGTTTTAACGCCATCAAGTGGATCGACCGGGTTCAAACTTGGTTGTCTCTCATGGAGTCTATCTCGGTTCATGGCTCCAAGCCATTTCTCGAGTCTGGGTCCATCATCGCTTCCTTATAAGTGTTAGGCTCATCATTATTCAATAATAATCGTCATGCCTATACCTTATAGGCATTTGGCGTAGCCTTTTAGATCTCGTGGGGTGATGCCTCATCTCTGAGTTCAACAATATTTTGTTCATCTGTAGAGGTTCAATAGGAGTTGAAACACTTTCGGATGTTTCTGAATTTCTTCGAGTTGCACCTTTCTCCCATTTGTTGTTTTGGAAAGAAACTCTTTTTCCAAAAGACACCATTTCGAACAACAAACACTTTGCTCTCCTCTTGGTTGTAGAAATAATATCCTTTGGTTTCCTAGGATATCCTATAAAAAGCATTTTTCCGACTTAGGTGTGAGTTTATCGGGGCGTCAAGCGTTTAACATAGACATCACATCCCCAAACCTTTAGAAAAGACAAGCTAGGACTCTTCCGGTCCATATCTCATATGGTGTCTTATCTCTTGATTTAGATGGTACCCTATTTAAAGTGAAAGCGGTTGTTTCTAGGCGTAACCCCAAAAATACAATGGCGGATCAGATTGGCTCATCATCGATCGAACCATGTCTAACAAGGTCCTATTCACGCTCGGACACCCCATTCCATTGTGGAGTACTGGTGGTGTAAGGCGTGGAACAATTCCACATTGTTTCAAATGATTGCCAAATTCTGGCTCAAAATTCACCTCCACGATCGGATCGTAAAGATTTGATTGTCTTGCCAAGTTGATTATGTACCTCATTCGGAACTCTTTGAACTTTTCAAAGGATTCCGACTTGTGCCTCATTAAATAGATATATCCATATCTACTATAGTCATCGGTGAAAGTAATGAAGTACTGAAAACCACCTCTAGCTGTCGTGCTCATTGGTCCACACACATCGGTATGTATGAGTGCCAACAAGTCGGACGCCCTCTCATTCCGACCAGTGAAAGGTGTCTTGGTCATCTTCCGAGTAGACAAGATTACATGCGTTTCAAATGATTCCAAATCAAATGAGTTTAGAATTCCATCATCATGGAGCTTCTTCATGCGTTTCTCACTTATGTGACCCAAGCGACAATGCCGGATAAAAGTGGAATTCATATTATTAGGCGAAGCCTCTTTGCATTAATATTAAAGATGGGTGCATCATCAAGATTTAAAATAAACAACCCGTTCAAAAGCAGGAGCATAGCCATAAAACATATCATTCAAAATATAGAACAACCATTGTCCTCAATAATGAATTTATAACCCTCGCCATCAAACATGAAATTTGAGATAATGTTTCTACTCATGGTGGAGCGTAATAACAATTATTCAATTCCATAATAAATCCAAGGCAAAACCAATGGTAAAGTCCGACGGATAATGCAAGCAACCTTTGCTTTATTCGACGCGAAGATCCATCTCCTCTTGCAACTCTCCTATTCTTTGTTAGACTCTGCATCGAATTGTAAATATGAGCAACCGACCGTTATCAAATACCCATGAGTTAACGAAGAATGCGCAAGAAGAACATCTATAACATTAATACGAAGTGGAAGGTTTAGTCCCACCATTCTTTTTCGGATCGGCTAGGTATTTCTTGCGGTTCCTTTTCAATGTCTGGTTCCTTGCGGTAAAAGCATTCATTCTCTTGAGTCGGGCGGACTTAGTCTTGGGCTTAGGCTTGTTAGTTTGGATCCCATCAAAACTTTCTTGCCCTTTCCTTTGACCCAATTTCTAGCCTTCTTCTTGAAGCTTGTACTCTTTTGCACCATCATCACATGTTTGTTGCTTTTCTTAATCTTGTCCTCTGCGGTCTTAAGCATCATATGTAGTTCGGTGAGATTCTTGTCTAAGCCATTCATATGGAAGTTGAGAATGGCTGACCATAGCTTCTTGAAGCGAAGCAAGAATCAAATCTGTAGCCAACTCTTGACTCGGTGGAAAACCAAGTTTTTCCAAGCTACGTGTGTAACCAACCATTTTGATCACATGTGGGCTCAGGACTACCCTCGGCTAGCTTACACGAAAACAAGTTCTTTGAGATCTCAAATCTCTCGGTTCTTGTTTGTGTCTCAAACATGCCTTTGGCGCCACGATCATATCGTGAGGGCCTCAATGTTCTCAAACTGTTTCTAAAGGTGCGAGTTCATCACGGCAAGCATGAGATAGCTAACATCAAGGATTCATCACATGCCTTTTATAGGCGGGTTTAAAATGCAATGACATTATCGTGAGCACATCTGGAATTGGTTCCTCTAGAACATGTTCCTTTTATCTTGCCTAAGAACAATTCTTAGGTTCTGGGACCAATCCATAAAATTTGTTCCATTCAGTTTTTCCTTTTCAAGTATCGAGCGTAAAGCAAAACTAGATGTTGAGTACAAACGATTGGTGCCATGATCTACAACATAAAATCATAAAACTAAGACATATGTTCAAGAAAAGTAACTTCTATTAAACAATTTGATAAAGATATTCCCACTAAATACCATATCCCTCTTATGACATTTAGTGATTCAAGATCCACAATCGGGTAATCTACTAGTGAGCTTTGGCATCCTTTGCTAGAAGATTAGTGAATTGGTAAGCAACCCTTTGCTAATCATATCTCTATATGACTCTTGTTGTTGGGCAGCATCTATGCTTGGCACCCAACCCTATGCCCCAAGGTCCATAACCGTTATGATGACCTTGTCAAGTTAAACCAATGCAATGCGTGTAAGTGTCAGACACAAACCCATCTAGTCAAGGAAAGTTAATGGCATTACCTTTAGCAAGACCTACCATTAAAATACAAGACTTTTGATGGTGCGACTTATTGGAGAGGCATCAATTTTAACTTAACATTATGTGAGGAATTTTAATTTTATCATGTTAAAAGCATCTAATGAAAAACATGACTTAATATCATGAGCGAGGAATAAACACAAACATTCACAGATAATCATATCACTGTGAAATAGTATGGCCCTTAACATGGCGATCTCCATCGGCATGCTTCCTGTCCTCAGACCACCATGCTTGAAGTCTCCAACGCATTCATCTACTAAGCAATTACTCCTAAGAGCTAGTAATGAATTACATAGGATAATATCAAGCATCACATGTCGACGCTGATCAGTTATACAATAATATGTAGCTCGATGGCTATCTCACAACATGACACGCAGTCATGAAAATCCATACATGCATCACATACACAATGGGCCATACTATTCACATCAATCCTGCAAAAACAAGTTATGCATAGAATCCAATTCTATCGGACGACATGAACACATATTACCTATAAGCAGTGCGAATAGCGACCGACGGTCTCGCTTCTTGTTAGCGGGGTTGAAGGTAGCGCCCTCATTTGGTTGAGCGGCGCTCTCGAAAATTTTTAGAGACATGAATCTTATTCACGTTTCGAGCTTTGGAAATCATCAGTTAATCATATTAACCCTATTAGAGCGATCGATTCTTGCCTTGATCGACCACATAATGCGACATACTCGATGGCGAATTCGGCCGTAGGAGTATTATGCAAGGTAGTCGAAAAACAAGTCGAGTGAATCATCGGTGCTCTTAACTTGTACCTCCTCGTATACCCATCTACTACCACGGCGGTCGATCTAATCGACCGGGGCCTAGGTTTCAGATCGACGATAATAGATCAATCTACTACTACCACATATCAAGTATATCACGACCGATCCGGATCAAAAACTTCATAAGATGGCTCGATACCCTTGAAGGATACGGGTAGGCTACGATAGCAACAATTCAAAATTTCTACCACGTAAACCAGAAGCCAAGCAAGAAGATGATCACGGATCGTTACCACTAGACGCGAGCGGCGGAAGAAGTGTCGGGCAGCCTAGTCCGACGAAGAAGCGTCGATGTCTTGATTGTAGTCGATCGTCCGGCGTCCAAAGACGTTGATCACGATGGTCGTGGTCGATCGTCCGGCGTCCTCGTGAGTTGATCGTCTCCTCCGGCACCTCTGCGGTTCCTTGCGAAGATCGCGGATCGTCCTAAAGCGCAACAACGAGAAGCGCCTCTATAGTATCCACACGTCCAGGAAGGAACAAACGTGCGCGGTGTGCTAGCACCATCGCCGGCAAGGCTCTCAAGAGGATGGCGGCTAGGGTTTGATAGGGCAACTCGCGTCAACTCCCTCCTCCCATGACCTCATGCATCTCCTTATATAGTGCCCGTGGCGGATCCTATCCAAACACGCCATTGAATCGTATTCGTATTGGTTTGTTCAACCCGTTAAGTGTGTGACCCGTTAGGTTCATGTGTAGTTGGTTGTGACTCGGAAACCCTTTTGACCCACGAGTCGTAGCGGTTCCTAGCGAGACATAACGATTCCGAATACACACAAATTATATGGGACGAACCTTAATGCAATATGATCTCGATCAGGTCCTCATCACTTACGACCGGGTCCTATCTCTATCTGACCGGTTCGTATTCGATCCACGACCAACTCGTAACTCCTTACGACTTGGTTTCGACCACTCTGTGATTACGTTAGACCCGATCTCGACTCGCTTGTATCTCCATACGACGGTCCGTGGTCGGTCGAACTAAACGACCTACTCATGTATTCTCCCTTTGCCTCACGATATCGGGTTGAACTCGGGTGAGATGTTGTGTCATCCATGGGTATTCAATGCTTTCTCGATCGAGTATCGGATAACCTCATGTGGTGAACTCTTGACCACTAGTGGCATAGCCATGCACTTTCTTTATCCGACCACTTGAGGGCCGGAGATATCTCTCTGTTATGTTAGGAGGGCAAATCCATATCCGACCGATCACATCCCTGCATGTTTCATAGCATGCGAAAACTACCTTTATAACCACCCGATTAAGAGCGGCGTTTGGCAACCCCTAAGAATGCTATTACACATGTAGGAAACCATCTTGATCTCGAGTCTAAGGATTATACATCATCATTGCTTGAGACCAACTAACGACACATAGAATCATAACAATCTCAATAGTGTCTCAAGGTGGGTCTTATCAACACCATGTTCTCTAACACGTGTCCACATTATTGATTCGATATCCCTATATCCATGACCGTGAAACGTGGTCATCAATCAATACATGTCTTTGGTCGTAGAGTCACTAGTGTTCAGGCCGGTGACTTTCGACCGAGGATATTTTTAGAACGACATCATCATAAGTTAAAAAGAGCTTCACCAACAAGTCACATACTCGTTAATCTTCATGGTGATGATTCATTCAAGGAACAAGATAACATATTATCAAATATTGTAAACATAATGAAATATAATCATCTCTATGATTGCCTCTAGGGCATATTTCCAACACTTATATGCTAAGCTAGCGCTGCGTGCACGACTGAATTGTAATTCAGTTGAAGGAAATTCGTGTCCATGAGGCAGTGGCCCTGAAAAGCTGGCTCATCGGGTCACGTCGTCCTGAAAAGCTGGCTTGTTGGGTCACATCGTCCTGAAAAACTAACTATTCGGGTCACGTCGTCCTGAAAAGTTGACTCATCGGGTCACGTCGCTCTACAAAAGTGACTCGCAGGTCACGTCGCCATAAAGTGACTCCTCGAGTCACGTCGCTTCATAAAAGTGACTCATCGGGTCATCGATCGCAGCAAAGTAAGGGGGACTAAAGGCATAGAAAGAGGGTGGTGTGGGGGTGCCCCGATGTAGAATCGTACACGTGGTCATGGTTTTCAAGTAAAAAAGAGATGTCGAAACACAAGACTAGCATAATAATGGTTGTACAGAAATTAATATTTACATGGCATGGTGATATTTGGAGGAACAAATATCTACTGGTGGCCCCTCTTGGGGCGTACCGCGTGGCGCCCTAGCCTCATGGCGACGATGGTCGAAATCGTCGGAGGATCGGTGTCGACTACCCAACCGGCACGAGTAGCCTGAGGTGGTGTCGTGAGGGGGGGGGTCCTACGTCGATTGGGTCGATCGGTGCACCGTGCAACCGAGAAGCCTCCAAAGAGAAGCGGGTGTCACGCGGGTCCATGAAGAAGTCCGCGAGGGGTACCGATAGCTGTGCCTCATTGTGCGACAATGAAGAGTCCTCCCAAGTCGTTCCTGTGATGTATTACGTTACAAACGTTATCATGGCAAAACCACGAAAAAGGATGTTACGAAAGCAAGCAAGGTGGTCGTACCTAGTGGCCCGAAGACGTGCCCCGACGACTCCGTGTACTCCTGCCCCGTGTACGGATGAAGCTTAGGACCTGCAAGAGAAGATTGCCATTAGTAACTAGTGGGGTTCGAAATAAAGAAGCATTACGTTACGAATGTAATCATGGCGGAAACCACGAAAAAGGATGTTACGCAAGCAAGCAGGGTGCTCATACCTGGTGGCACAAAGTCGTGCCCTGATGACTCTGCATACTCCTGCCTCGTGTGCCGGTGGAGCACCGGACCTACAAGAGAAGGTTGCCGTTAGTAACTTGTGCGGTTTGAAATAAAGAAGCGAAAGTGAATGCCTCATGCTCACCTCTAAAATGTCCCGTGGTGCTCCCACCACGGTGCCATGACGACACGCTAGCCACGTCCGGGGCAGGAGCCTGTGCCTGTGAACCACCTCGGCTGACCCCTCGTCCTCGCACTGGTCGGTCCACTAGGTCCCTCGACGTGCGACAAATCGTGATCTGGATGCCTCATCTCGTGGCCTCCATGATCCGCTGCAGGACCCCTCTGGTGTCCCCCGGTGTCATGTGCTGCGCGGAGGCTGCCAACTCGAGAATCTCCCAGTGTAGATCAGTCTGCACAAGTAATGAACAACTTGGAAACATAAATCTGGCAAATTAAATATGAATTAAGGACCGTTCAATATGTACGGATCTATGGAAACTGGAGTCCGGCTGGGTGGGGTACGATTCGGACATCGCAGCCTCGTGTCGTGGTGGGTCAACCATGACTCGGACGCTGCGAAGCCTCGTCTGACTAGCGTACCACTCCATGTACTCCCGTACATCTCGAGTCGTGGGGATCATCCCCACACTTTGGATGGGGTCCTCGTCGTGCCACTCCAAGTCTCAAGCAAGGGACATCTGTCCAACCGGGGACATCGTGCCACGTACTCCTTCCTAGTGTACTGTGGGCGACAAGACAATTATTTGGTCAAGACGCGCGCACATTGTACAAAAAGAAGTAAAGAGTGAACTGCGCATGAGCGTGCGCGGCACTTTGCGTCCCCCTAGGGAAATTGGGACCTCTGTCAGTAAACCGAACTGGCGCATGACCCATTGCACCTGGTACTCCTCCACGAAGACATCATGCACCAAGGCCCTCCGCATGTACTAGTACACGTAGTCTCGCGTGCACAGGATTGACAGTCCTTCGGGCGCACGCACGTTCACCCTCTCCTGAGTCTATGGTGTCCAGATGATGCGATCATCGGTCAGCTGATTGAACATCGCAACGTACTCCTGGTAGGACCCCTGCGAAGTGATCGTCATGTACGTGACCTGTGCAATAGAACACCGCAAACTTAGCACATGAAATTGTGATTACAATATGAAAAATAATAAATGATCATAAAACTAACCCGTTGGCGCACCACACCGTGCCCATGCTCGGCGGTCCACGTCGTCATACAGGCGTACAAAGTCGATCACGTCGCTCCCAAGTCCAGCTGTGGTCGTCCCATCTAGAAGCGCTCGAAGGACCACAGCTGTAGAAGTAGCGGGCATCTAGAGAGGATGGAGCTGTCCTGGGCACGGTGGCACACGTTGCGCAGTGCGCGGTTGTCGGGACCTAAAAATGCAATTCTGGATCCTCTGTGTATACTGCACTAGTCCAGGATCACGCTAGTGCACACAGTGGCAACATCGATGAAATATCACTTCCATATACAATGATGACTAATAAATCGGCAAATAACAATAAATATCAGAGTAAAGACCTTAAGGTCAAAGCTTACAATTAATGCCTCAGAAGGCGAATAGCTCAATGAAGCTGCAGCGGAACGAAATGGAATAACTTCAGTAAAGCCCATCCATATGCACATAGGCAATCGGCTGGGGTAGCGTGACCTAGTTCTCCACGATCCTTGAAGTAGACCTTGGCGGTAGCGATTCCTCCATACATTGATTTATTATAGCAAGCATGAGTACACAACCGTACTCGCGAGTCATACCACAGAATGCAATTTATAGATGATGGCTTATTCCAAAGGAATGGCTTCTGTGGTTCTTTTGCAGAAATGCAACATTTGCAATTGAATATGAATAATATATTGAAAGCATAATTCAAAACAAATAAACAATATTAATTTATCAGTTGTTTTCGCAAAGACACACAGCCTAATCAAGTTATTCACATAGCCATATGACTTAGATCACACAGCTCCCTTCCCAAATGTTTTATGAAAATCTACCCCTCGTGTGAAATCCCCGAGCATGTCCATGACCGCGGATGCGGCTATTCGAATGATTGATTAACACTCTGCATAGGTTGTACATTTTACCCACAAGATGCAATCAACTTGTACTAAACTGATCACAACAAAATATTTCAGAAACTTCATCTCAAGCATTGATACTCCCGGTGTGCTTTACCGCCAGACTACCCCACACAGGAAGCCAGTCCGACACACATCGTTCAACCTAAAGACGGCGAACCATTCATAAATATATACTACCTGGTAGTCCACACCTCCACCTATACACACAGCCTAACCTACTGCCAGAGTAATCAATGTCAAGAATCCATAACTTACTAAGTTAGACTCGTTCCATCAGGCATGTGGTTGTACGAAAGGCTCAGTTCAATGGCGCACAAAGTTAAGTCCTTAATTAATTGACCAAGGCAAGACTTCCAATTTCTAACTATTATTCCTATGCACACAGCTTATTATTCCCATGCACACAGCTCCACCATATCACTTATTGTCCACCACTTACCCCAGTCTAAATCTTTTACCACCCGGTTGGTTAAGTGCAACATAAGCCATCAACGAGTAATAGCACACAGTACACACAGTTTTATCACAAAGTTCCATAATCACTTAGTCAAGTTTATATTTGCAACTCACATGAGATGATGACTCGTAGCATGGCTAAGCAGACTAATCGTATCTAACCAACCCACGTTGGTGCTACAATAATACCAACTAAATAATGAACCAATCTAGGGTGACAAAAGATTATGACATAACAATAGACAAGGTGGATGTAACAAATTGGATTAATAACTACACCCAAAAGCATTTAAATAAATACTTAAAGTAAATACAATAATTTAAATCAAAGTAATTTTAGAAAACTGGGTTCAATATGATCAAATGTATAACTTGTCTTGCTATAGCAATGATGATCTTATTTTATCTCCAATCTTCTACTTCCTTGATCTTCAGCTCCTTCGGATGATTCCAGGACTTCAACGTCTAATGAGAAAGAAAGCGCAAAAACAAACTAAATTCAAAAAGACAAATCAACTAAACTCCAAATTAAAATTGAATGGTACTAGAAGGTTGATAATGAATTTAGATGAATTTAGAAACTTGAACGGGTTCAATCGGAGCTCGGACGAAGGAGAACGGGCTCTCAAAAGATTGAAATTCATATGAAATGATGGAAAAGGAAAAGAAAGAGAGAAACTGACAAGTAGGGGTCAACAAAATATTATCAGAATACTCTATTCCGAAAATATTGGAATTTGGCTAAGTGTATGACGAATTGGGACCATTGGTATTTACGGATTTCTAGAATTAAAAATAATTCGAATAAGGTAGAGAGTGGCGGTGGGACCAATAAGATAAAAAGATTTTTCAAGAATTAAATTAATTACCGAAAATAGAATTAGGGGTTAACATGTGTGCCACTGGTTTATGGATCAGGTCCATAGAGAGATGCTAGTCCATAACGGACCAAGCTTATGAACTAGGGTTTGACTAAGGTTGACTGATATGCGGGCCCACACGTAGGAGAGAAAAATAAATATGTGGTTTGGATTAATTGAATGGCAAGTGGGGTTAATATGAAAGTGAGAGAGAAAGATTATATTGTTGTATGACACATGGGGTCATTTAACAGATAGAGGCAAAAGAAAGAAAGAAATCCCAAAGAACAGATAATAGAACGAATAGAGAAGATCTGTTCTCGGCGCATGGAGCTGCAAGCACAGAATAGAGAGAGAAGATTAAGAGAAAGATTAACAGAGTAAGTGCATTGCTGGATTGGTTAGAGTAAGTGCATTGCTGGATTGATTGGATGACAAAAGAATCATACGAACCATACAACAGAGAAGGGAACGAACCAGTCACAGAGAAGAAAACTATGAGCTATGTTCTGGACACAGCCGGGAATAGTGCACAGAGGCATGGCCAGTTATGGCACGTAGAGCCGACGGTGATTGGAGGCGAACCAACGGTGGCGAAAGGGTAAAATAGTTATGACGTGGTCCGAACATCAAGATTCGGCACCATGCGCTTGCAACGAAGCGAAGAACGGCGGCGGCGGCCTCGCGAATCGCGTACCACTTGGGCGATGCTGCGAAAAGGAGATGGCGCGTAGAACGGCGTCTGAACCCAGCGGTGGTGGAGTTGAAGGCGTGGGATCAGCGGTTCGGAGTAATTGGCGGAGAAGAGGCGTACAAGAGGCGAGAGAAGCGCTCGATTATCGGCGCCGATGGATGAAACATGAATCTAAAGATCACGAAAAATAGGTATCAGCGAGGGCACAAGATGACGCGATCGGATTTTGGAAAAACTCACCGAGGCGTGGCGTTGCTCGTCACGCGTTTGGTGTCTGGCTCGACATGGCCGCGATTGCTCGATGATCTTTGGGTGAAGGGAAGGATGTATGGCGTAGAAACAGCGACGACACGAACCCAACGCCATGACAGTTCGACCGGGGCGTCGGATGAAGGCGTAACTCGCCGGAGAAGGCCTTTGGTTGGAGCTCGATATTTTGCCAATGGCGACAAAAATAGATTGATTCGGAGGAAACCAAATCAGGGGATTAGAAGAGTAGATCAACACCGACGTTTGAACGTGAACGGTTTGCTTTTATATGCACTGTAGAGGGAGATATAATTTTGGAAGTATTCGGTTGTGATACGAACCGGAGAAGAGCTCAGGTTCGGTTCGGGACTCTCGATGTTCAGCTAGCGATGGCGAGATGAGCGATTACCCATGATATCTTTAGTGGGGGAGAGAGAAAGGAAAGATTTTTGGAATAAAGAAAAGAGCCTAAAATCAAGGAGATCAAATAAATAGCAAACAAATCTAGAAAATACCGGAAAATTTCTTGGAACACAAGGAAGCCAAATAACACAAGTTTTTATTTAATTGATGTTTATATTAGTCAAATTAAATATTTTTAATTTAGAAAAATTCTCAATTAAGCTTTATTAATTAAATAAAATTGGTGAAATTTTCCAATGACCTAAACTACTCAAAAGATTTTTGAAAAGCCAAATTTTGGAACATTGCAAACTTCCCCCCTTAAAGGAATCTCGTCCCCGAGATTCAGGCTAGCTATAGAAAAGATTGGGGAACTCAGTCTCTGGGTTCTCTTTTGGCTTTCAAACTGCTTTGACTTTGACAGAACTGCTCTTCTAAACACTTACGGAACAAACGTCTTGCTTTCTGCTGAACTTCATGCTTCACCGAGAATTTGACAAACTGGCTCTGGTAGGAAAGGCATCTTGAAACTCGATTGCTTCTGACGGGGCTGCTTGGCTATTAACTCAAGTTGACAACTAACTCTTCTTCTGAGCTTCAGAATCTGAACAGACTGACACACCTCTGTCACCTCTGTCGTACAATCCTTAACATCGACCTTCAACAAGTATCCTGACGATAGACATGACTGCGAGGGGAATTATTTGCGTAATCTGCGTAGCTTTCTGTTTGAACTAAGCTACTTACAATCCATTTAGGATTAAAGACTCTTGGTCTTATGCTTTATGATTAATGCAAAAAAAAATCCACATACTTTGTGATCTAATCTGCCCCTAGCTGACCAACGACTTACGATCAACCACTGTGAATTTCAGATGGTGACAACTACGAACTAGCTGGCAACTGATGTTGTAGGGGAACTATACACAGAACACTTACTTGCTTGACCTAGTACCATGAGTTAAGGCACAACTCATTAATGTTTATCAATCTGTCTACCAATTAAGGGTGATACACAGTGCTGAACTGAAAAGAGCATCCAAGGCTTCATACACACTCTATTGCTAACACGAGGTAAACTGAGATCCTCGGTCTGGCACTAACTTCTCTAACATACCAACCACGTGGTAACACATTCTATGACCTTTCACTTTACTTTGCATCATCATAATTCAATTTCGAGATCTTTGTACACATTGGTACTTTCAGAGAAAATGGAATGCTTGTAGTCAAATGTTGGTTTGAGCATCAACTACTTGAGTTTCTTCTGATCAGTTACACAAATATGCCCATTGATTCGTGGATCATTCTGTTTACCTTCAGTGGATTTTCAAGCTTTACCTTGCTCTAAGGGGAACTGGTTTCCTTGACAATACTGTCTGGTCAAGCCTGATTTTTCAGCATCGGTTTGAACTCTAGGGTTCAACAGATATCCTTCTGCACTAACTCAAGGCTCACTTCTGGATTTCACAAGTAACTGTAGCTGACTGAACAATAGATTCTTGTGGTAGCTCTTCTAATTCAAAACATCTGCCACTATACTGATCTATCCTGAGGGAATGGACTTCAACTTCATGATCCTCAATCCAATAACCATCTTTGTTTCTTCACGAAATCAAACTTCGAAGTACAACTAGGATAATTCATTGCTTGAAACTTTAGTTGTTAGGGAGTGCTGGCGAAACTTCTTAACACACAAATTCTTGGATATTTCGTGATAAAAGTTATCAATGTTCTTCTTGGTATCTGGCAGTACGAACACTGGAGTTGTAATCAATCTCTTCTGTAATTCTCACAAACTTGGTTCACTTCTAGCGATCTGGCGAACTAGTCCTTTTACAATGGGTGAGGGGTCTTGGCTATGTTGAAACGACTATCTCACTGATCTTCAACTGACACTGTCCAATTCACGGACGATCCTAGGAAAAACTGAAATTCTCACTCAAAACTCAAACAAGATGATTCCGAGGTCCTGAAGATTAGCTCCTAGATAAACTTAAATTCTCGCACCTCTTGTGCTACCATTTTACCATATCAACTCGCATTGGTGCTTGCTAAACTGACAAACTTGATTTGACATTGCCTTTATCTTAGAGAATTTCTTGGATCCGCCCTATCATGTCTGCCAACTAATTGGCAACTTTTGCCATAGTTCATCTCTGACGTAATTTCTTCTGAAATTGGCTAATCCTAGGTACCAAGTTAAAGACAAACTTGACTTCTAATACAGTTGCATGCTGTATAGATCATTTGCAATGACAATTGCATATTCTCTTGCGGATATAGACATTATCCAATGGTTAGATTCTTCAGCCATTTACTGTTGCCTCACTACTATGCAACATGATGAGTTAGAATTCAACATCACATTCCATGGTTACGGCTCTACGGCCTTCAATCAACATGACTCAAAACTTGATTACTCGACATGCATAGGCATATGCTGAGAGATATCTAATACTTTAATGTTCAACAATCCTTTTGCTTCATAACTTGCATACTAAGATGTCTACATTTCTGCTCTCCAACAAAAAAAAAAGATTACAACTATTTTCTGACTTTATTGCCATGAACGGAGGAATGACGTTGCATAGTCTGGTCAAACTAGGCTTTCTTGGTAATATCATGGCACAAATGTCTCTTCTTTGACTGCTTCATTGGACACACGGATCCTGCTGTGTTACCACCTGCTCTGGGTGTTTTAATCTTGACTGAAATGACCTCTAGCATTCTTGCGTCTAGAGTGAGTGACTGGTTCCTCTGAGGACACTAGCTGACGTAGTGACCTTCTTCGTGACAATTGTAACAGACACGTGGCAGATCTTGTGACTTGCCTGGCAACACTGTGGTAGATGACTATCCCTTTTAAGGGTTGAAGCTTGTCGCTTTGCAAGGCATCTCTTGACATAGTGGCATTGCTTACCACACTCGAAACACTCTACTAGTGATATTGACTTGCTTTTCTTTTGAGGCTGGTTGCCAAGGTTAATATTCTGCTTTTGTGATTCTTTATCTGACAAATCATGTACTAACAACGGTTTGTCTTCTTTTGCTAAAGCTTTGACATCGGCTCGGAAGTTTTCTCACTGACGTTGTGTTGAAGAAGTCAACACTGAATACATAGGGCACTCACTCGGACAATGATCACTGCCTTCACATAAGAAACATGTGATCTTGCTCATTGGACATTCTCCAACGGAATGGTTTCGCCATAATCGAACAATTGATATTGTGCTCATCGGCACTATGGCCTATTTCTCCTAGCAGATACATGCACAATCTTCTGACTTATCTGGTTGGTAGCACTTCAAATGACAACGGCTAGATTTAGTGTAGGATATCAGAATATCAGGTTTTTCTTGATCACTATTGCTTGATGTCGCATGCTATTGATGAAAAGCATCGATGAACTCGACCGGTGATGATGCCTTGTCTGATGGGCGGTGTAAAATTTTTCCCACCAATCTAACGCAACTCCTTCTAATTGATGAGTAGCATAGAAGACTTTCTCATTATTGTTGCATTACTGTGATTAGCTTTTCTTCTATGGTATGAATCCAAGATTCTGCATCCTTGAGTACGGTTGATCCTTCAAAGATGGGCGGCTTGGTCATCATGAACTTTGCAAACTTGGTTTGAGGGTGTGCCGTTGGGATGGCAACGAACTGTACATCATTGCAAACATTACTATTGTTCGATGGTTGCATCGTCGCTGACATGAGCTGATTCGAGGTGGTAGGAAGCTGGTTCAGCTTGACCCTTCTAAAGAGTTAGATGTCGTAGGGGCAGCTCACCGGCCTCCACGACCTGGCGTACACAATAGAGCCCCCCTCCCCAAAGGGGCAGAAGGCAGCAGGAGGGGCCCCAAAGGGGCCGAATGTTCTTGGAGGTGCCAAGGGGCCCAAAGGCTATAGGAGGGGCCCGAAGGCTGCAAGGGGTGGCCACTCAGCACCCTGGAAGGCTACCTCGTGGACACCAAGGACGTTCGGGGCCTCCTCGGCCCTGAAGCCGCCCTGCATGAGGCGAAGGGAGAAGACACATGGACCAGGCGCACCGACTGGGTGAGCCAGGTCCAAGAAAGCCCACCGTGGACTAGAGGCTATGCGTAGGGGTAGAAAAAGACCCTACAGTACCTTCTTAGGGGTAGAATAGTAATCTCACGTACCTCGCCGGCAGGCTATAAATAGCTCTCTTCCCCCCATGTAAGAAAAACAGGCTTTTTAAGGCATTTAATACATATACACTTCTCTTGGCGCCGGTCCCTTTTCCAAGGACCCTTTGGTCACTCTCAAATACCAGGGGTCCCCTTTTCTCTACTGTCTAGTCCTTTTTGCTACGACATTAGATTATCAGGACTTTGAGTAAGGTAAGTTATACTCTTTTATTATATTTTGAGCCTATTATTTAAAGTTATTTAAATTCTGTTTCAAAGTATTGCATGCTTATTTATAGTTCAATATTTTAAATTCCTATTTACTCTATTTCCTTTGTATGGCCAAAATTGATGTTTGGATTGTCATTTCTTTGTCACCTTAGTAAAATAAATTAAAAAATTAGGCTTAGTCAGTGCTTAGACCAAAATATTGATTTTGGGGAATTTAGCCAAAATGCAAAGTTGATTTTAAATTTAGACTATGGTATTGTCTTTACTATAGAATGTTTGAAAAATGTTTTGACATAATAAATAAATAAAAGCTGGTTTAGACTTGGGCAAATTAGACCATTGGTGGATGCAAGTTTATGCGGGCTCAAATCAGTGAATGTTTGAGGCCCAGGGATTGTTTTGGAAGTCACCCAGTCATGTAAGGATCGATCTGCGAGCTGTGGATTATTAAGCCAAACTCGTACCACTATAAGTCTGGAGTGGGACGGACTTGGCCAATTAAACTATATTATTTCACCATGATTATGTCATAGAAAGATGTGGGTGTCGTGAAGACTTATTGTTAATACTCACATGGCGCAAGAGGGGATCATCGTTTGGTGTGAAGCCTACGATAACGAAACCTTAGAAGGCATAATTATGTTAAAATAATGTAGAGTAAAGGCCTCATGATAGTTGCTTAGTTGCACGCCTTCGGAAGCGTGTTTTGGCCGACATGTTAAGCAAACTGTCTCTTACGGGTAAATATGTACCAACTTTGCAGAGTAATAATCTATTTTAATAACCGTATCCGCAGTCATAGACATGCTGAGCAAAGCCTTTTGTGGATTAGATTTGGTTTTGATTTCAAAATAATTTCAAACTTAGATGTTTTTGGATATTCAATCCAATGGGAAAAATTAGGTAGGAAGCCTGGTGTAAGGGGGTTATTTCTTCACTATTTGTGTACGGAGGTTTATCCTACACTTGAGATGGACGGATCAAAATAAAAGTTTGATTTTAATTATAGATTAAAATTGCCTTGAAACTTAGTAATGGTATTTAAAACTTGAAAGTGCCGCTTTATGCAAAATAACCATATGAACATTCCTTGACATTATCTTGCATGCATTATATCTGTTATTGGGTGTAACTTGCGGAGCACGATTGTTTGTGCTCACCCTTTCTTAATAACTCTTCTTCAGGAGAAGACTTCTATCAAGACGGTAAGGACTTGGAGGACTAGGCCACGCCCCAAGATGATTGCTTGTAGCAAATCGTGTGGCCTACCTTTTATTTACGCTTTTTCGTTGTATCTCTTATTTGGCCTTAAGCCCACTTGTAATAAACTTAGTTGATTATTCAATAAATGTGTGATATGAATTTGCTATCATTTATGTTTGTTGTGTTCAAGTGGGACCCACTTGTCAGTGGATGTGGCTCGGGAGAATCCATGTAGCAAACAGCGCCGGAGAAGCTGACTGGTGGGGCTAGATGTGGGCACGAGCAGGAGGGAGAGAAGGTGGTCTGCAGGTTGGAAATTAGAATAGGGTTGGGCCGGGTTAGGAAATTTAGCCCGTTGGATTTTCTTGAGATTTAAATAGGTTTTGTATTTTAGAAATAACAGTGAATCCAAATGGCAAATTTAAAATAGCAAATGAACTCAAAAAAATTCCAGAAAAATCTGAAAAATATTTCCAAGCACAAAGAGCTCAAATAAAAAAGTTTTGGAATTAGTGGATGTTCATATTAGTCACATTAAATTGGTTTGACATTTGAAAGTCCATTTAAGCTTTATTAATTCCAAATAAAATTTGATGAATTTTCCAATGGGCTAAACTACTCAAAAGGATTTTTAAACTCAGAAAATTGAGATGTCACAAAAATTGAAGTGACCACAGAATCAGCTCAGAAGGCCTAGTCCAATACTGCTCTTTCGGTAAGTGAAATTTTTCTAGACTAGTATGTTAGACTATGATAAAATGTATGAAGTTATGAACTCGTGTTGTATTATTTAACTGCGTACGATCTTTGTATTTATGAAGTCATTGAACTATGTGTCATTTTTATTTTATGGCTATGTATTTGAAGTGAGATTCCAAGTGAAATTATGTAGGTATATAATTACATATATTTTGAAAAATAAATATATATATATATATATATATATATATTATTGTATTAAAATCCAGAACGGTACGTGGAAATAGACCGATACCAGCGTATTCCATAACAAGAGGGAAACCAAAATGACATCCGTATTGGAATTGACAACTATGCTCTCACGTATAGGTGTCTAGGTTTCTTCGGACCCACGACGTTGGCTCAAGTGAGTTGTAATTACGTGTTTTTAGAGCATGTACAATGGACTTATGTTAACTGTCTATAGTCATTGTTATGTAGGATTTTTGCTGATGTGGCTGAAAGAGAATGAAGAGAGAGAAAGATGTTGTCTACAATCCTGTGGCCGACTATAGCACAAGAAACAAAAAAAACATTAAAAGATTGTGTGTTCTATAAAGACAACTAAAAAGGCGATGAGTAAATGCATCTTAATTATATAAGCTATCTTTAATCTTTGTCTACGGTGATATAGAGAGTTCTATAGGAACTATCTATACCATTGTATATGCCCTTACAGTTACACCAGCCAGGTCTCGAATTCAGCATCTATTAGGAATTGCAATTATGCATGCACTTAATTACGAAAAACGGCGGCATCATCGAGAAAACTATTAGATTTGTAAGCCTCACCACAAGACCACAATGGATGATGGGTTGGATCATTGATATTATTTGGGCTAAATGCTGAGGATGTGCTGGGCTGAGGGATATTTCGGCCGATCACTGAAGATGGGCTGGCGCTTGGCAGCCTGTCGTCCTTCGAGGAATTCGCTTTGGGCGACGGCCACCGGGCCGATCCACCCTCTGCGGAGCGATGATGAGGCGGACAGCGGCGTCGTTGCTGCGTCACGGCGGAGGTGGCCGCGGCGGCGGCGTGCGGCAGGCGCTCTCCGACGTTCTTGTCTGCCCCCTGTCCAAGAACCCTCTCGAGTAGGCGAGGCAAAACCAAGCCAAGAAAGTGTGGTGCCTCTTCACCTCTCTCACCGCCGCGCGTGGTGTCCTCGATTCCGTCCTACCCTACTTACCCGCCTGTATGATTTCACTTGCCGAGCAGGCACTGCTGACAGGGTCGGCAATTTCAGAGAACTACACAGCGAATTTCAGAAAAACAGATCGGGTTTTGGAGGAGAGGAAAGTATGCTAGGGTTCTACAAGCTACAACTAAAGTAGAGGAATATGCTGTTCGATATCTTTTCCTTCCATCTCCACGGAACAAGTAGCCCGGGATTAACCGATTACAGCTTTGAGGTAAAGTATGAAAGTAAACTTCAGAGTTAGAGAGTCTATAGCAACGACACAAGGATGACACAATAGTAATTATTAGCAGCATTTCAGATCGTCGGATCTTCCCTCCTTGATCTAACGCACATCCTGGCCGCTCATACTGACCAAGTGGAATCAACGAAACGGTGAGTTTGGTGCCAACTTCAGTTTCTGCTCTCCTCAGTTCAGAATTTCAGCTAACTTCAGTTCTTCAGTCACTCGGGTCCTAACAACTGCGAAGCTAGCGGGTCTCTGGTCAACGACGCCGTCGGCGTGTCCTTCCCGGTGAGTCCCGGCGGTTCCTCCCACTCTGCTGACCCAGGGTGCAATGCATTGGTTGAGATGGTCCTCCCTTTTCCAATCGCATGTCCATGTGTGCCAGCCACCTGTTAGTTGTATTGCCTTGACCAAAAAACGTCCAAGAAAGAAAAACAAAGCGAATTCTTAGTGATTAGTAAGCAACCACGATGTGGAAGGGCGTGCCTTTTGGTTATTGAGGACTGTTCGACCTGAAGTATTTCGATTGGAATCGTGAGGGATGGGGCAGTAACATGTGGCCTGACTTGTGCATACACTTTTTTTTTGAATGAAACCGGCAGGAGGATTGCCCGTTATATTAATATAGAAGGAATGTGACCGCAAGGGGTCAGGGTTAAAAGAAACAAGGCCTAAGGCCTAATTACAGAGAAATGAAACACTCCAAAGATTTAGCCCCCCCAAGGAACCACACTCTTCCCTCCTCCTTAATCTTGGCTAGGAGATCGAGGGACACTGAAGCTCTGTTGTTGAAGATTCTTGCATTTCGTTCCTTCCAGAGCTCCCAAGAGATTAAAATCGTGATCGTTGTCTGGTCTTCGAAAGGGCACGATGCCTTTGCCACATTGCCCACCAATCTTGGATGTTCGTGTATAGGAGGCAGTGGAGGTTGGAGGCTTCGAGACTGTCGATCCGCCATAAGCTTCCATATGCGGCTGAGTAACGACCTGATCTGCGATGAGGTGCGATATTGATTCGTGGTGTGTCTGCAGAGAGGCGAAGCGATGGTTTGGCCACCCCTAACTTCAAGCTGTCGAGAGGTCCAAAACTTGTTTTGAATTGCTAACCAAGCAAAAGTTTCCCTTTGGAGGGCTTGAGATTGCCAGATTAAGGCTTTGTAGTTGGTCGCTATGGAACCCAAGAAATGTAAGGCGTGGCGGATCTCAAGGAGTAGGTTCCACTCTGTTTGAGTTTCAAGAGATCTCATCGGGGTGCCTTGCTGATTGAATTTGGTTGATTTTGGTCCAAAGACTTACAAATTGATCAATGTGTAGTCTTGAAGAACCCCCCACGAGATTGATGTCCCGCACCCATCGCCCATTCCGTTAAGCGAGAACACCGTCTGATTTTTGTGAGCAGACGAAGCAAAAATGGTAGGAGCTAAGTCTTTGAGGGCCTCTCCGAATAACCACGCCGAAAACCGAATTTGGCCGTTTTCCGTCCCGAGGTAATCCTTATTCTTTGCCATAAAAGATTCTCGTTCGAGTCATGTCGAGGATTTCCATCTGAGCCGGGGTTTAGAAGGGTTCTTCCATTCTTGCGAGAGCCAGTGCAATCTGATTGCCGCAGAGAATTGCGAAAGGCTGATGATGCCTAGGCCGCCGAGATGGGTTGGGCGACACACTCTGACCCAATTGACTTTGCACTTGGCACCCGAGAGGTTATCATGTCCGGCCCAAAGGAAACGCCGCCGAAATTTGTCGAGGGTGATGAGGATTGCTTTGAGAATTTTGAATACTGTGAGGTAGTAGATTGGGATCGAGGTGAGAACCGATTTTACAAGGGTGGCCCGTCTGCCGGGGAAAGGAGGCGCCCTTGCCAACTACTAGCTTACGCCGCCACCTTGTCAGGAGGGTTGGAAGTCCACTCTGAAGCCTTCTAAAGGTCGTGGCGATCCCGGATACTGATCGGGAAGGTTGAGCGGATAGCCGGGCGATCTGGAGGACCGAGGTAAGGTCTAAGTGGTCACTGGTGATTGGAAGCACCGTGCTTTTACGGAAATTGGTATGAAGGCGGTGGCTTTGCCGAGATTGAGGATGATCTGCGTGGTTATGGAGATTTCCCTTGGGTTAGGATTGATGAAAATGGCTGCATCGTCCGCATAGATGGAGGTTCTGATATTGGCAAGATGATCGCACGTGGGAGAGAGGTAGCCCAAGTCCGTAGCTACCTCTAGGAGGCTTTGAATGGGGTCAATGGCCAGGATGAAGAGGAAAGGAGAAAGGGGATCTCCTTGCCGAAGTCCCCTCCCATGGATAATCGCATTGCCAGGGATGCCGTTGAGAAGGACTTTCGATGAGGCAGACCTTAAGAGGGCTGCCACCCAATTGGTCCATTTGAGGGGGAAACCTCTTTTGCTAAGCAGGTCCAGGAGGTAGTCCCAGCGAACCGAGTCGAAGGCCTTGGCAATGTCCATCTTGAAGAAGAGCGAAGGGGTTTTGGAACGGTGAAGTCTTGTGATCAGGTTACGGACGTAGAGGAAGTTGTCATGGATGCTTCTTGTTTTGATGAATGCGCTCTGAGCTCTCGAGACCAAACTGTTGAGGTACGGGGCCAACCATCGCGCAAGCGTTTTGGCAATCCACTTGCCAATCCCATGAATAAGACTGATAGGTCTGAAGTCTTGTACTTTGTTAGCACCCTCCTTTTTCGGAATCAACACAATATTAGCTGTATTAAGGAGGTGGAGATGCGACGTGCGCAGGGAATGAAAGCTGTGGAAGACTGTCATGACATCTGCTTTAATGATAAACCAGCACGATTTGTAGAAATTAGTGGAGAAACCGTCCGGCCCCGGTGCTTTGTCTCCCGGTAGTTGGTCTAGGGCTAGGCGCACTTCAGAGTCCGTGAAGGCGTCCTGTAGGGAGTGTAAATCTTGTGGCAGGGGGTGTAAGGTCTCCCAGTTGAGGTCCGTGACACGCGTGGCCGGCCTGGCCAACGTTTCCTGGAAGTGCTTTTGAATTAAGTCTTCTTTCTCGGAATGCGAGATCGCCCAACCTAGGCCGCTCTGATGTTTTGAAATGAAGTTTTTCCTTTTTCGGCCGTTAGCTTTAATATGGAAGAATTTTGTGTTTCGTCGTTCTCTGAGATTGGTGACCGAGAACTTGGTGTCTCTGGTTAAGCTCAATACCATAAGCCCCAAGGCTCTCTTCTTTAGGTTGGCCCTCAGGGTCGATTCAGAGGTCGACAGGACCCTACACTCTTGGGCCACGTCGAGCTGGAGAATGAGCTCTAGAGCCATGTGAAGAAAGAGCTTAGGTAGGGAAGAGGGAAGAGCTCCACGAGAGAGGCGAGCGGGGCGAGGAGCTTGTGGTGAAGCCTATGCATAGGTTCTGTGTGCCTACAAGGTGCTAACCAAGCCTTTTGAACCGTCTCGAAGAACCCTGGCATCTTGATCCAGAAGTTTTTGAAGCGAAAGGTTTTGGGGCGGCGGGTCGGAGAAGTTGGAGAGGAGGAGGGGCAATGGTGGGAAGCGAGGAGGCGCTGAAGAAAGTGGTTATCGAAGAGGTGTCGGCCTTCATTAGAAGACTCTGTCGGCCTTACGGTGGGTCTTGACGTTCATTACTCGGTGAACTTTACATTTTGGAGAATTTCTTTTAGCTTCATGCGTTAAGAGTGTTCTTGGCCATGCGACGAGGGTTAATGTTGGAGTTGTTTTTATCCTGAGCACGGTAGATGAGATTGAAATCACCTAAAACCAGCCAATTGGTACCAGTGGGAGGTTTTAAAGAAGCAATTTCTTGAAGGAAAAAGCCGCCTTGTTTCGCTTTGGGATGGCCGTAGACTATGGTGGCGAAGGACGAGTTGCACTCTTTTAGGGTCCTTTGTCATTGACAGTGTAGACCGAGTGTAGAATGTGTTCGACCTCAATGAAAACGTTGTTCCAAGAAGGAGGATTCCCAGCTGTACCCTCCGTGGGTTATGGGTGAGTTCAAGGTTGTAACCCCAAGGAGCAAGCAAGATTGTGGTCCACTGTGGTGAGCTTGGTTTCCTGAAGGCAAACAAGATGACAAGTTGTGGATTGGAGGGTCTCCTGTATGAGCGATTTCCTCGCCTGGTTGTTTAGGTCCCTCACGTTCCAGCAAAGAATATTGATGGTTAGTGCGGTCATGAGAGGGGTAGCTTGTGCATGAGGAGGAGCGACTGGTGATTAGGGTAGCCTGGGTAGTGGGAAGGATGGGGTCTCGGTCTTTGTGGTTGGTGGAGACGTGCCATTGAGGTGCGGTGATAAGTGAAATTTTGTTGGCGAGGCTATTTGGAGAAAAAATTGCGTCTTGCGTCGTGGAGTCACCGTGAAGTCTTTGGAGTCGTCGAAGGGGGGCAAACTGCATGAATGGTCAAGGAGGCAGCTGCCTGCCATTGCCGCCACAGACCACTGGCCGACTTTGTCTTGGGGCAAGCGGGAGGGTCTGCAGACTTGAGTGATTTGTAGCAGACAAACATGACATGAATGAGGTTCAGGTCAATAGTGTCACGGTGCATAGGTCCAAAGAGACCACAAGCGTCAAGAGAGTGAAGTGTGTCTTGGCATTTGTGGCTCGAGGCAGCGAATGAGCTGGAGTAGCGGCAGGGTCAAAAATGTGTGCTCAGCCCGAGGTCCATGAGCCAAAGCAGCGGTGTGCAAGTCGTCGAGAAAATCGCTGGAGGAGAGACCAGACCAGTGGCCATCCTTGGCGGGAGAAGCGAGAGACGCCGTGGTTTTAGGCGGCCGGTGACAAGCCGGCCACATCTGGGGGCTTCGTCGGGAGGCATGTTTTCGTGGTAGCAAGCGAGATGTGAAAAAAAAAATCTGACAATCTAGACTTCACCAAGTGGCGTGGCGAGGCGATGAAGCGGCGAGGATCGAGAAAAAACGGCGATCGAAAAACCATTCCTTAGGCGGGGAGATCGAAGCAACGACCGGGCTTCGTCGAGAAGACAAGCGAGAGACAAAGTAAAGTCAACAGAGTCCTAACATCAGCAAATAGACGGTCCTTGAACAGTTGACAAGCATAAAACAAACGACTCGGCATAGACTTCATCAGGTGGCAGAGACAGGACTTCCACAATTGACAAACAGGTAGCAGCATGCGGTTCAGCAACAGAAGACAAGCAAAATACAGCATGGTCTTAGACAGATAACTAATCCTCCACGATGCGCATCCGAAAGACAAACAAAGAAGAGGCAAAAGGGTCTAAAACAGCAAGAAAAGTAATCTGCATGGTCCAGAAGTGAGACTTCAACACGGGTGCTCGGGCTTCTAGGCCGCCACACAAGCCGCCAATGACTGGAGAGAGGCTTAGGAAGGCGAGGCCGCAACCTCTGTTGTCCGGGAAGAAATGGCCTCCAATCTCGGCGAGTGTCGTCCTTTCATTGAGTGGTGTGATCCTTGAAGAGTCGCCCAGAGGAAATAGTGTCTTCGGTGGGGGCTTCAAAAGTTGCGAGATAATCTTTGAGTGCTGTCTCCGTGAGAGGCCGATCCTTAGGGAGGGTGCCGAGCTTGTGGGCGAGGGCTTCCGGGGCACGGGCCAGCATAGAGCCCGACCTTTTCTTGGCGGCTAGTCGGACGCTGCGACGAAGGTTGACACGGCCGGTGGTGCGCTTGGTTTGAGAGGGGGCCGGTGTTGCAAGGATCGAAGGAGGCGGACTGGTGAACAGCGCCGCCTTGAGAGCTTGCCACTACTCTATCCCCTACTCCTCATCCTGTGCAGCAGGGGCCGGTAGGTGAAGAGGGCGGAGGCCGGCAGCTCTCTGGTCGACATCTTGAGGACACTCAGGCTGAGCCGACCAGACCGCTTCCCGGGCGCTGGCCTGGGGCAATGAGTGGTCTCGAGGAGATCCCAGTGGCTCACCGTGGGGCCAAAAAGCCGGGTCGAGGAGACCCGATGGCTCACCTGGGACCGGCGTCACAATGGGAGCCGGGCTGGGGGCCCTACAGGCATCGAAGGAGGGCTGGGGTGCCAGGCTCGGGAGTGGCGATGGAGCTTGTGCCTGGAATTGAAGGGATGTAGAGGGAAGACCGAGGTGAATTTGGAGGAAGGGGTGAAAGGCGAACACAGCTAACTGCTGGCTCTGTGTGGAGACCCCCTTCACTCTGGATGGGCGCAGAAAGCGTCGAGGCAGCCTCCCAAGGAAGCAGCGAGGGGGGCCGGCTTCAAGTGAGGAACCACACAGATCTGAGTTGACCCTTGAAGATCAAGAGTGGCGGCGAGACCACAGGAGGCTGGATCTGAAGTCCAAGCTGCTGTTGGAGGAAGGAGGGCAACTAGGTGTTGTGCACTTTGGAGAAAGGAAGACCCCACTTAGGGCCGCACCAGCCGCTTTCGGGATAAGGCTGTTGTGCGCCATGCCGACGCCGCTTTAGCGTAGTCTTCCGCTTCTGGCCAGATCTCCTCGCAGCTCCTCCTGGGCGGGAGAAAGAGACTGGTTGTTGGCTTGGAAGTCCTGGAGAGCTTCGCGAATGGACTTGGCATAGGATGCAAAGAGGTCCTGCAGTTTGAGGTCTACTGGAGCATTGGCTCGCTCCTGAGAGACAGGGAGTGCCCCAACCTCCCCAGCCCTACGACGTCCCTCCTTGTTGCTGCCATGATGACGGCCTCGGGGGGATCTGTCGCGGACCCGGCCGGAGTCAAGACGGCGGTTGGCTGAGTGACTCGGAGGCCTGAGGCTTCGCTGGCTGGTGTGACGGCCGTTGCCACCATCACTGTCGTCGTGGTCCTTGCGCCTCCAGATAGAGGAGGGGTGGTCGTCGCAGGTCGAGCGGCGTGAGGAACGACGCTGGTCATGAGGGTTGCAGCGGTCGACCGCAGGTTCGGCCTCCGTCTTGTCGTCCTTCCTCGGATTAGGGGGGATAAGGTTCGGCCCCCCCTTGGATTCTGGTGTTCCATCAACAGCCCCCAAGTTCTAGGGGAGCCGAGTTGTGATGGGCTCGTATGGGGCGATGTCGATGGCCGAGAGGAAATCGTCGAGGGGGGCAGCTGTGTGATCCTCGACATAATCAAGGTGAATGATCACCCGGTGGGTGAGCCCACGCCTCCACTTGTCGTGGAGCCGGGAGTTCGCGTCTGAACGGTTTGGATCCTCCCCTCCCTGCATGAAGGAGATCCAGGACACCTTTGGGATGGAGCTAGGGTTGGCAGTCCAAGCCCAAAGGTTGAGGGTCCTCGTATCCTCCCGACTCACCGAGACTCCTTCGATAGAATGCATGAGCACTTCTCGCCAATGAGGCGCTCTGCGACCTCCGACGCGTCAAGTTAAGGCCGGAAGGCCTTCGCATGAGCGACTCGAAAGAACATGGCGGCTCAAAGGCGTGACTCACTGCGCCTCCATGGTCGAACGTGGATCTCCAAGTCTTCGTGCTGGAACTTCTTAGCTTCTCGCACTCTCTCCCGAGAGTACTTGGTGTTAAACCTGAGCAGGAAGGTCTCAGGGTAATGGAGGGAGACTGAGACTTCATCTCGGCGGAGACCGAAGCAACGGCGGACCGCTTCCGCCACCGCTCTGTTGTCCGAGTTCGGGTCGCCCTGAAGCACCCAGGCAACCAGGGCAGTGTCTTCCCACTCTTGACGGTCACGAACTAGCTGAGGAAAGTTGTTGACAATATAATAGTCCTCGTCCGGGCGGGTGTCTGGGGCACCTAGGAACGCCATGCCCGAAGCACCCAGAGGAGGGGGGCCCGGGCACCGAGGAGCTGGGCATTGAAGGGCCTGCAGAGAGGGTTGATGCCGCTGGGAAGAAGGGTGGTGAAGGGTTGGCCTTCTCAGAGCCTCGGCGCGGTGTCTGTTGGAAGCAACGGATGCACCGGAAGGGGTCTCGGCAACTGGCGATGTGGTGGTCCTTTGGAGAGGCGTGAAGCACCTTCGATGGTTTTAATGGAAGGAAATTTGTCTTTGGAGCGGGTGGAGGAAAAGCGTTGTGCCGAGCGCCACCACCGAGTCCGTTGAACCACCTGCCATCCGCCTTCTGCGCCGGGCCGGGCGGCATTGGGAGGGGTTGAGGGAGAGCCTTCACTGACCAAAGGATACGCCGTATCCTCGAGGTTGCTTTGACGGGATGGGGAGCGCTGAGCTAGGGCCATAGCTCTGGAGAGGCGCTGGGGCACTTGAATGTGCTTCTCTTGAATGCTCAGAGGGCAGTGGTTGCTCCGAGTGCCAAGCGCAATGAATGAGGAGAGGAAATTGAAGGAACTTTACTCTGCAGAACTTGAGCAAAAGACGAGCTTTGCCCTGCGCCGATCATGGGGAGCGAGGCTGTGCTGTCTCTGAGGGCGTGGCGGGACGAGGAGGAGCGCAGACGAGGGGCCCTGAAGATCCAGATCTGGCCGCGGAGAGGTTTGGGGTGGGGGAGGCGGCCGGGGCTAGGGAGGGGAGGAGGAGGTGGGGTCATGGCGGAGGCGGGAAGGGAAGGGTGGAGGCAGGGAACCAGGGAGAGGCCGAGGGTCATGGCGCGGACCCCGGAGGGGGGGGAGGGGGGGGAAGGGGAGGAGGGTGGTGAAGGATACGGGTAGGCTACGATGGCGACAAATCAAAATTTCTACCACGTAAACCAGAAGCCAAGCAAGAAGATGATCATAGGTCGTTACCACTAGACGCCAGCAGAGCGCGGAAGAAGTGTCGGGCGCTTTGGTCCGGACGAAGAGCGCTGTCGATGTCTTCGCCGTAGTCGATCGTCCAGCGTCTTCGTTGGTTGATCGTCTCCTCCAGCACCTCTGCAGTTCCTTGCGAAGATCGCGGATCGTCCTTAAGCGCAACAACGTAGAAGCGCCTCTATGATATCCACACGTCCAAGGAAGGAACAACCGTACGCCGATGTGCTAGCACCAAATCGCACGGGGAGGCTCTCAAGAAGATGGCGGCTAGGGTTTCGGTAGGGCAACTCACATCAACTCATCTTTTCCAATAGCCTCATGCATCTCCTTATATAGAGCCCGTGACGGATCCTATCCAAACACGTTCTGAATAGTATTCATCTTGGTTTGTTCCAACCCGTTAAGTGTGTGACCCGTTAGGTTCATGTGTAGTTCGGTTGTGATTCTGAAACCCTTTCCGCCACGAGTCGTAGCGGTTCCTAGCGAGACATAACGATTCCCGAATACACACAAATTATATCGGACGAACCTTATTGCAATATGATCTTGACAGAGTCCTCATCACTTACGACCAGGTCCTATCTCTATCTGACGATTCGTATTGATCACGCACCAACTCGTAACTCCTTACGACTTGGTTTCACCACTCTGTGATTACTTTTCGACCGATCACGACTTGCTTATATCTCCATACGACGGATCCGTAGTGGTCGAACTAAGCGACCTACTCATGTATTCTCCCTTTGCCTCATGATATCTGGTTGAACTCGGGTGAGATGTTGTGTCATCCATGGACTTTTCAATGCTTTCTCGATCGAGTATCGGATAACCTTATGTGGTCGAACTCTTCGACCACCAAATGCTATGGCCATGCACTTTCTTTATCCGACCACTTGAGGGCCGGAGATATCTCTCTGTTATGTTAGGAGGGCAAATCCATATCCGACCAATACATCCCTCTCGCATGTATCATAGCATACAAAGCTACCTTTATAACTACCTAGTTACGAGTAGCGTTTGGCAACCCCTAAGAGTGCTATTACACATGTAGGAAACCATCTTGATCTCGGTCTAAGGATTATACATCATCATTGCTTGAGACCAACTAACGACACATAGAATCATAACAATCTCAATAGTGTCTCAAGGTGGGTCTTATCCAACACCACGTTCTCTAACACGTGTCCACATTATTGATTCGATATCCTTATATCCATGACCGTGAAACATGGTCATCAATCAATGCATGTGCTAGTCGAGAGTCACTAGTGTTCCGACCGGTGACTTTCGACCGAGGATACTTTTAGAACGACATCATCATAAGTTAAAAAGAGCTTCACCAACAAGTCACATACTCGTTAATCTTCATGAGTGATGATTCATTTAAGGAACATATTATCAAATATTGTGAACATAATGAAATATAATCATCTCTATGATTGCCTCTAGGGTATATTTCCAAGATGGCCGGTGCGGAGTGGCACCATGGGAGGAGGAGGAGAGCTCAGTCGCCTAAGGCGCCGCCACAGGAAGGGAACAGCAGGCCTTTTTCTAATGTGTGACAATGAAAGATTGAAAATCCTCGTGCATAAACTAAGGGTCTGTTTGGTTACCCGCACAAACATGGCTCGCATGAGATCATCCGGAAAATTGATGTTTGGTTGCCTGTTCATTCGTTCCGGCCTGGCCCGTCTGATGCAAACGTCCTCGCTCGGGCCTGGCTCGGCGCAACGCGACATCGGACCATCTCTCGACAGCCAGGCCCATTGCGTGCACGCAGCTCCGCACTTGGCCCTCCGCCTGCAAAGCTCCAGCGTCCAGCGTCGTCCTCGCGTCCGCCCGCTAGGGTTCCTCCAGCGCCTCCAGCTATGGTTCCTCCAGCGCCTCCAGCTCGCGTCCGATTCCCCTCCAGCGGCGGGTGCCATCGGGCTCCTCCCTAGCTGCTCTCCTCATCCAGGCGCAAGGCCGCAATCCTCCTCGCTACTTTCATCGCTCTCGTGGCGGAGGTAAGCATGGCGGATGGTGCTCGGCGAGGTACCGCCGTTGCCCGTGGTGCCACTCTCCTCCTATCCCCCTCTCCCGTCTTGTGCCTATATCTACTTGTTGCATCTTTGGAATGACTTGATCTGTAATTATTTTTAGTTGATTCGATCCTGTTAGTTCTTGATCTGGTGGTCTTCTTGTATGCTAGTTATTCTTGATTGATGTAATCTGGATGTATTAGTTCTTGATCTGCATACTTGGTTAATATGAAACATACATGTTAGTCATTGTTGGTACTACTATGAATCAACATTCTTGGACTACTATGAATCAACATGTCTCAGATGGTGGTCTTCTTGTATGCTAGTTATTCTTGATTGATGTAATCTGGATGTATTAGTTCTTGATCTGCATACTTGGTTAATATGAAGCATACATGTTAGTCATTGTTGTGGTGGTCTTCTGTACTGGTGGTCTTCTGTTTGTTTGTTTTTCTCCATTTCAGATGTGGTTCTTGATATATGTTACCATCAAAAGCAAAAGTTCTTCTGGTGCCATGTCTATGTGCATTCTTGATTTGTCCCTTTCCTGGTGAGCTGTTGGACTGGTGTGTTGCCTTTCCTAACAGAAAGATTTGTTGCAAATGCCTTGCTTCCTAGTTGGTTCTAGTGACCTTTTCCTAGAAAATTTGTGATTAGATTTGCATTTGAACATTTTCTCCCTTAGTTGCTTTTGTTTTTGGGAATTCTAGCCATGGATGTCTTTTCTATTGCATCTATTATCTACATTTTGAAGTTTTAAGCAAAATGAAGTAACAAAAGCACTCGTTTTGCCGTTCTTTTTTCTTAGGTTTGCTTTACACCTGTACTAACAGTATCTGAATGGCCTACCTGGTTCTAGATACTGTTCATTCATTTATGGAAATTATTGTTCTAGCACTCGTCCATCTCATCTTGTACTAGCATCTCGGGAAAAAAAATATGTATTAGACCTGAGGTATCATTCTCGTAGTCCATGTTTATGGTCGCTTTAATTTTTGCCCCGAAATTTCACTTTGGATCTAGACATCTACATGTAGTTAAAAACTGTGCAGAAGTTATATTTTGAATTTGTTATCTTCATCCAAAGGGCATTTTGTTTCAGTTATTGGTGAAAATGCTGCTCTTGAAGCAGTGGCGGCCAGACAACCGTTGAGACAGATCCACAGATGAACAGCCTCTCTGTTGTTTGTCTACTAAATCTCTCTCACATTATTGTGTCACGAATGGTCTTCACTCCTTTTATTTTAATATATTTATATCTTAATGGAAATCAATTTAATGCTACCCTAGTTCATCATCTGCTTGTAAGATGGTTTAGGTCTTGCTTACATGAATGCATGGAAAATCATCGTGTTCTTCAATGTCATGTTGGTGATTCATATGATTTCTGAATATACTGAATCACATCAGTAATTCCAATTTGCCCAAACTAGGTGAAAATTGACCATACAAGTTTTATTCTTCTAATACTTACTTGCAAGTAATGAGTGAGTGTAATTGGCTACTTTTGCAAGCCTTAGGTTCAGGGAATATCAACTAAAAAACTGCTCTAGTGGCACTGCCAATATCCTTTTCTGAATCAGATTGACAAATCATGAAATATGTATTGAAACATGGTTTAACATGACTTATATGAAGGTATTGTTACTTGAGTTATGCCCAGAAATCATAGGGCAGTTCTTGAAATATTAGAAATCACCTTCCATCAGAATAAATCATAAAGAATAACTCTCAGTGCCTAGTGAAAGATACGGTTGTATGTTAAGCTATCTGAACAAACTTATGGTCGTTTACTTTTGTGTCATCTTGTATTCATATGCTATTTTTTTCTAGTTTACTGCATGATTTCCTGTTCTTTCTTGCACTAACATATGATTGTTTCTTTGTAGGGCTACGAGAGACGAAATTTTATTTTTAAATGGCAGCTAGAGAATAGCTTGGAGTAAGATTTTTCATCCGGGATAGAATGGGTAGCTGCTGTTGCTGTTCTATGGAGATCATGAGATCATGAAGAAGTAGTAGTAGTTGTATTTGCTCCTGGCCATTTGATAACTTGGAGGGGACATAGTCTGCTGCACTGTGTCCGAGCTACAGCCGCTGAGGACAGAGGCAGATATGTAGGAGAAATCAGGAAGAAGTGTGCTTTCGTTAATTCATATCTTATGGTTTTTATTTTATTTAGCACAGAAATTTTGGCACATAAATTTTCTTGTATGAATTTGAGGTGTCCATGGTCAGAATGGGCAAGATTGGAGTTCTTACTGGATATACAGGAGAAATCGGAAGAAGTGTGCTCGTTTATTTTTATTTTATTTAGCATAAAAATTTTGGCCCAACAGAAACAACCAACCAAACAACATCTCAGATAGTCCGCCCATGAAACAACCAACCAAACAACATCTCAAGACGGCTCCAATGTAAATGTACCAACCAAACACCCCATCTTGCATGAACTTAGCCTGGCTCAACTCAGCCTGTATGATGACTCAGACGACAGGCTAGTCTCATGCAGGGAACCAAACACACCCTAACTTGCTGCAAAGAAACATACGAATGGGTGAATGTTTTGGATGCCGTATGCATCATCTTCGAGTGCATTTCTGCAGAACCAGGGCCTGCGTAGTTTCTTGGGGGAAGTTTCAGAATCAGCCAACAATGGAATTTAGTTTATGTGGACCATGTTTTCAGAACTAAGTGGCTGTGTTGTTATTTGTGGATCAAGACATCTGAGTGTCGTGGGTGGGACAAACTGGAGAGGGAGTGGGAGGAAAAAATTGATCAAAATACACGCCAAGTGGCTCACAACCAACTGATAATGTCCTGGAAAGGGGAACTAATATGTTATTTGCATTTTGAGGGATAAATATGTGGAGCACGGTTACTAGAGGAACAGATGAAAATTTGAACATTTGGAATTGCAGGATTTAAATGTGCTGTTTCTTCTAGCATTTCATTCATTTCTTCTAGCATGGATTGTCTAGCTGTTTAAATCTCACCTCTCTGTCAGCAGTTGCCAGATAGTCGATGGAATTCCTTGTCTTGTCCCAAAAGATCGAAAGTTGCTTGAGGACCACCAGGAGAAATCAGAAGAATGTGGCCCTGGGGATTCTTCCACGAGTGAAAAATGATCCGAATGTTTGCATTTCTGTTGTGGTAAATTGGTAATAGTCGATAAAGTTATTGAGAATAACACAGTAAGTGTGCCTTCAAATTGCTGCTTGCTGTAGTAAATCATCCCCCTGTAGTAATCATTACATGATTACTGTTGAAAAGGCTTCTAAGGTTTCTGATTATTTATCAAGTCTTAGTGTTTCATATTCAGCAGCATCTTCTCCAAAGATGTAACATCCTTTTTTCAGAGCAGCTTACCTCCCAGGCCCCCTGTCGTTCTTCCTCTCTCTTCTCCCGTGGCCGACGCCGGCGCTTGCGTGCACACCTCACCAGCTCCCCCTGCCGCCACCTACTCGGCATGGTCGCGTGCGCCGCTCGGGTCAGCAGCAGCAGCAGCAGCCGCAGTCACCTGCTCCCGCTGGCTCGCCTTGTCTTGTCGCCACCAACCCGTCGCGTCGTCGCCACTTGCCGCTCCTGTGCCGCGCCGTGCGCTGCGTCACACACGCACGCCTGCGACCGCAGAGCCGCCTCGAGCCGCACGTCCTCGCCGGCGCTTCCTCCGCGCCCGCGCACGCGCGTCCTTGCCGCCTCGGGACCATGCCGCGCTCCGGACCGGACCCCCCCTCGTCCTCCCGCGCCATGGCTCCCTATAAAGCTCCCTCCTCCCTTGCGTGAGCTCCCACGCCGCCCGAGCTCGTAAGTTCGAAGCGAGCCATAGCCGCGCCCTCTCCTCGGCGCGCCGCCTCCTCGCCTCGCCGCTCCGATGAGCGCCCGCTGGCCGATCGCGTCACAGCATCCCCGCACGCCAGATCCCAACCCCACCTCCTTCGCCGCCCCCGTCGCCGAGGTGAGCCGCCGCCGTGCCTCCTCTTCCTCCGCTTGCGTGGCAAGACGCCGCTCCGCCTCGCCCGAACCTGCCCGACCACCGCTGGCCTCCGCCTTTGCGTTGCGGTCGGCGCCTCCCCGCCGGCCGCTCCCTGCCACCGCCCTCTGCCCAAGCGCCGCCGCCTCGCCGCCCGCCCTTCACGCCTGCCCTCCCAGACCGCCGCCTCCCTTGTGGCCGCCGCCCTCAGGCCACCATGCCTGCCACCAAACCACCGCTTGCCTTGCCGCCGTGGCCGCCGCCTCGCCCGGCCGCCTCCGCCTCTCCCTGTTCTTTCTCTTTGAGCACAGAGAGTAATGGGAGCAAGCACAATGGGGATTAATTTGGGAATTGAGGGTCCCACATGTCATTTGCTACCACCTCCCTCTTTTGGCTGCCATGTGGGGCCTCCCCTTCTTCCCATGCTGTGAACCAATGCTCCAATGCACATGAGCCGGGTCTATGCACTATGCTGTAGACCACGGCTGATTTCTCTCTTTTTCTAAGTCATTTAACCTTCAAAAATTCATATCTTGTCCATTTCAACTCCAAAAATTATGAAATAATTTCTAAAAATTTGTTAAATCAAGATCTTGCTAATGGCATAGGACTTGATTAATTTGGAGTTTATTTATTGTTCCTTATTTATTTATTTGCTCTCTTTGCCGTTGTGTCTTTTTCCGGTATTCTCGCGCGATTAGGATTTGAAGACGCCGGCGACCCTCAAGTTGATCAAGATCAAGATCCCCTAGCCTTTAACCAAGGCGAGTCAATACTTTGATCATATTGCCCCCTACATTTTATGCAAATTATGTTCTTTTAAATTAGCAAAATGCATGCTTTAATTCTTAATCAAATGTATGTTAAAGCTTAAGGTAGTTAGACGCCCACTTGATGTTTAAATAATTATTATGCCATCCTTGATAACTTGAATCCATTAATTCCTTGTCACCCTAGTAACTATATGGTAATACTAGTTATAGGTTGTACTTAAGCGACATGCTAGTCTTGCTTAAGTACCGGGGTATTAAATACCCCAATCATCATTTCCTCAAAACATAAAATGGTTTGGGTAGTCACTGGTGGTCCATTGGCTAAAGGATTATGAAAATAAATTGGTTTCCCTCCTCAAAACCCTAATGCTAGCTCTATCTGGGCGGATGGTGAGGTGGTGGGTGCTCAGGGAGCACATGGTTGGTTGGCTTGTGGAATGAACCGCCCAGATAATCCTAAGCACTTAATCTTGTCACGACCTCCCGTGTTAAACAAGTACAACCACAAGTCTGCAAAGTGCAACTTGGCTTAGTAAAGTTATTAAACCTTGGAAGTCATCTCACTGGAGGGGAATGAAGAACGTACAAGTGCGGAGATACTCCGGCTTGGAAGGGACACCAAAAAGGTGAAGTTACCAGCTGCGCTAGTCGTTGTGGCCGGGGCCAGCTGCGCTAGTCGTTGTGGTGAACATCCCGCACAACATATGGGCGTAACCCCGTATGGGTGGATTGACGGAAAGGGCGAGATAGCTAGAAAGGTTACTGTGACGGTCGCCCAACTACATGACTACGGAATCATGTGGGGTAACGGGTAGACTATCTCTTGTGGGTAAAGTGTGCAACCTCTGTAGAGTCTAAAACTGTTTAAACAGCCGTGCCTACGGTCAAAGGCGGACATGGGAATCATAACTTGAGTTAGTTCTATTTCAAACAACTTTGTGGGTGGTTTGGAAAAATGGTGGAAGGGCTCACTTAGCCCTGTTTTGGATTTTTGCTTGAGTCATCGAGCTCAGTGGGTGTGATTATTAGAGGCCGCTCCAATTAAAAGGATGCATTGGTAGAGTTTCCGCCGGATGGATTCTCTACTAAAATAATTATTGCACATGCTCTCTTTATCAAAATGCAAATTTTGTTAAAATGCTAAGTGATAGGACTTTGTAATTATGATATTTGAAAAGTTGCTTTCGCAAATAAAAGAACCCGAGCCACCCTTGTTAAGCCTTGCATGTATATAATTGTATTGTGTGTTGGCTCGCGAGCACGGTAGTAGTGCTCATTCTCGCTTCTCCCCCAACCCTTCAGATAATGAAGACGATGGAGACTACACCTTCTACGACGGCCCAGGAGATGATGGACAAGGCTATGACGAGGAGTAGTATAGTCTGTAGTTTAGGTCTCGCCCAGTCTAAGTAGACTCGTTGGTATTCGCGTACAACTGATATTATCCAACCCATGGTTAATATCCGTCAGACACGGGTTACCCGATCGCTTACTCGTGTGAGATGAGCCCTACCTCGCCTTTTGCTTCCGCTGTAGTTTACGTTGCTCTTTTGTGATGTAATCAATTTGGCCTGTTCGGCCCCTTTTGTAAACCTCGACCCGATGTGGTCTATGTTACTTGGTTGGTTGTAATATTTTAATATTTCAGCTCACGCTTGTATGAATGATTCAGCAATGTGTACTGTGAAGTGCTAGCTACTGATCCAGGGAATAGCACAGTGATTTCACAGAGGATTTAGATTCTCGAAATCCGGGTCCGACAAAAGAACATTGAGATCATCGCACTGCAAGCATGTGACGAGCGTAAGGAAATTGGTGACAATTGTTTCTCCTTCATGTTAATTGTTTTATTAATTCTGATACCACCAAATCAATAGGACCCTGGACCCCAAGTTACTCTTGCATTTGCATTACTTAGTTTTTTTTAGACGCATTAGGAAGCAAGTATCTGCACCTGAAATGAGATACATATGCTGTCTGTGTTCTCAGTCCAGTGTAAAGATTTGGGAGGATTTCCTGGAACCGACCATGGATATTCTATCGAGAGAAAGAAAGAAAGTGAACAGCGAAAGCTACCTTGTAAAGCAAAGAGAACGGCGAAAGCTGGAGTACCTGCCGAAGAAAAGTTGGTATCAGAAAACAAAAGAAAAATCTTGCATCTGTCATGTATGTATATGCAGTTCTGCATAGCATCCAACAACCGTTGCATTCCATGCCATATGCCAGTTGACTGAAAGGAACATCACATGGATTGATATCTCACCCTGCTATGCCTATCTAGCATCTACGTACTCCTGCAAAATTGCAAGTGCAATCTACGAAACTTTTACAAATGAAATGGATTCCATTATAATGAGAAATTCATGGAGACATGAGCGATGTGACATGTCACGGATAAAGCTATGATCAGTGACGGCTCACCTTCGCCTACATTCTGCTGAGAAGAATAGCTCCAGTCAGTGTACCTAACCACTGATCACTCGCTCACTGATCATTCCTCCGATTCCTTGCAGGTTACTTAAGTTGCTTAGCCATGGGAAAAGCTCCCCACCTTTTGTACTGATGAAGCAACGGGCAGGCAGGCCAGTTCATTTGACACATCTGCTTGGCTAAACTGGTTGATGCATGAAACTCGACACGGTTTGAGAGCCAAAGATCCTAAGTCCGAGACCTGGATGGTTGCAGCCCACTTCCAGTCCACCTCATAAGATTGATGAAGCCTATTGCATGCCACTTCAGCTTTTTACTACTGTGGTTAATTTTTTATCTGACGGCCGGGGAAGGCAGCTGCAGCTTCTAACACTGTAGCCGATCGATCTGGCTCCCCTACACTGGATCTTTGTACCTGTCGCTTAGTCTGCTACGCTCCAACCTTTCGCATCGCAGAAGCTTTGTATCCAAGGAAAGGGAGAGAGGGAGAGAGAGAGAGACTGGAGTTTTAGGTGCACCTTCTCCATCCCAATCGCTAATGATTCCATATGATCCCACACACTCGGCAGACTTGCGCTCGCCTTATAAGCCACCACGATCCACCTCAGATGCTGGTCCACTCCTCGCTGCATTAGATGGTGATGATGATGAGCCACGTGGTGGCGCTCCTCTCCTCCGCTCTCTCCGGCGCCGGCGTCGGCGGCGGTGGGGCGGTCGGGAAGGTGGCAGGCGGCGAGCAGTGCCGCTGTCGGTACGACGATCACCCGGCGGGGTGCTGCGTGTGCATATCGAGGTTCCGCGACGGGGAGGAGATACGGAGGCTGCCGTGCGGCCACGCGTTCCACCGGGACTGCGTTGACCGGTGGCTGGCGTTCTGCCGGCGGACGTGCCCGCTCTGCCGCCTGCACATCGGCGGCGGCGGAGGCGTGGCGGCCGCGGGGCTGGATGAGCGTGACCAGCTCAGCGATGATCTTGTCATCTGGTTCTCTTCTCTCTTCGTCGCCGGCTTGTAGAATCGATCGTAGTATGTGATCCTGCCTGCACGCACGGGGCATCTTAATTTGCTTCTTTACTTTGGTGTCTTCTTCGGTTCTTCCCTTGTGATAAGTGCTGATTCCAAGGATAAATTTCTTCGATCCTCCTCGCGGGCTCGCGGCATTTATATCAACTCCTCTCGGGTTGTCCATGTAGCCTTAGCGGTAAAGCACAATCTTGCAGTGGGTTTGAAGCCCAATCCTCGTTTTTAAAACCGCGCATTCTCATTGTTCATATCGATATCCATCAAAAGGGAATGTAAATATAATATAACGTGCAGATACGAGCTGGATTGAGTGGAGTGAGAGGGTTACCACGGTCCGATTTGATCACTTTTAGGGCTTCTTCCCTTATGTTTGGAACATTTTTTTAAAGCATTTCTGATGGAGAAATTGCGGCTACATTGTTCTTCCGCGAGTGGATCAGGAACTCCATTTTAGTTCTACTCGAGAAGAAACAGTACCGGTGAGAACTGCTCGGATCCGGTGAGAAACAGTACTGTGTGGATTCAGTTGTTAGGAGAGCTCGGAATCTTTTAGCGAAAACCTCCTGTTCTTTGGTGCAATAATTTGGGCACAATGTATCTATCAGCAAACCCCGTGTTTCATGCCAGAACCAAACACATAGAGGTTGATTTTCATTTTATACGTGAACGAGTTGCGAATAAAACCTTGGAGGTCAGGTTTGTTCCGTCACAGGATCAACTAGCAGATGGACTGACAAAGCCGTTGGGAATACAACAACTCAAGACCTTGAGACACAAACTTAATCTCACGGTTTGCGATTGAGGGGGCGTGTTAAAATAGAAAGGTGATTGTATATTTGGTATGCTATGATTCTGTGTCGTGTGCGGTCTGGTCTCCAACCCTCAATTGACGTTGAGGAAAATCCCTAATTCTTCTTTTTACACCCCGGTCGCGCGCCTGCCGCACGCGCCCAAGCCCGCGGTCGCGGCGCTATCCCCCCTATCACGCCATCGCGTCGCTCTCGCTGCCCCCTGCCGCACGCTCACCGCCTATGTGTGTCTTTGAAGTGCAGTGCGGTGGGCGTGCGACAGCAGGCGTGCAGGGTAGTGGGAGCGCAGCAGCAGGCGTGCAGGGCGGTGGGCGTGCGGCAAGGGGGAAGCGAGGGGGACGGGCGTGGCAGTGGGGGCAGCGACGCGACCGTGGGCCCCGGCGTGCGCGGCATGCCGGTGCCACACGCTGCCGGCACGTCTATGGTACTATTTTTTTTGCCTTTTCTCTTCGGAGAGGCTAGAACTGTTATTTCGATGCAAAACAGTGTCAAATGAGCCGAAAACTGTTCTACTTGTACCCCTCATCGTACGCTTGCTTCACTAAGAGTTCAGAAAAGAGGACCAATAATCCTAGTTTGTTAGTAGCATCAATCCCTATTCCGAGAGAGAGAGAGAGAGAGAGAAAACGGGCCCAACCAGCACCCTAACCAACTCTCTTATATTAGTTTAGTTCATTAATTTAGAAATGATGTCGCGCTGTGTCAAAAAGAAAAAAAGAGAGAGTAGCTGGCTTTGGGGTTTGATCATTAGTCGGAAGCAATTGGTTTGTGTAACAAAGGTTTGTAAGCTGCCCTCGCGTTTGCTTTGTCAGCACGGCCGGCTTTCCCCATCCTGCTGTTGTCAGTTCAGTGATACAGTGGTAGTAATCCCAGTTTAGTAGCCCACAGCACATTGTTTAACTTCATCTGTAAGCCTCGAACTGCTACTTTCGGGTCATGTCAGCAGGCAGTACAGCAGATTGCTCACCGAACGGCGAGCTGACCTCTCTGTTCAGCTCTGCCTGTGAGAACTGCACTCGTGCAATGTGCAGTGCGCGAAATCTGACAACAGCATGGATGGATGCAGCATTCATTCAGGACTAGAACGTCACGCGCGCTTCGCCGCGCTGTCAAACCCGTCGAATGGTGGTAGGGAGCGCTGCTTATGGACATGAATTCCATCATTAGGACGATGGAAAAGGATGTGTTTGAAGACCCTAGATCAGATCAGAAAGCTTATGCAATACAACTGCTTAACTAGTCAAAGTACCCCAACTGGCGCCTGTAAGGCTGTAACTGAAAGACCAAGCTATGCTACAAATTGAAGGACGACAAAGTGTATGCCCGCCATCTTAGCAGAACTTCCCATCTTCCAATAAGCAATTTATTTTTATAAGTACACGTGCACTTCATAGTAAAGTTGAATCCATGATCAAGTCAATTAGAAAATGCTAACAAAAGCTTCTTAAAGGAGAAACAATAATTCAACAGTGATAATCCACAATCAAGAATTGATACAATACTCTAAGAGAAATAATATCTTCATAGTAAAGTTGAATCCACGATCAAGTTAATTAAAAAATGCTAACAAAAGCTTCTTAAAGGAGAAACAATAATTCAACAGTGATAATCCACGATCAAGAATTGATACAATACCCTAAGAGAAATAATATAGAACACTACAGCGTTGCAACGGTATAGGTCCTAGTTGTCTGATCATCCTGTAAATCATATGGATGCGCCTCCTTCGCACCCCTCTCTCTCATTTCTCTCCGTCTCTCTCTCGTATCCCTCCCTCCTTGATCTCTCTCTCTTTCCCGTATTCGACCGAGGAGTGCAGCCGACGGAGGCGAGCGGCCACCCCCTCCTTCTTCACTTCCAGCCCCCCCCCCCCCCCAACTCCAGCTCCAGACTTGGCATGAGCGGCAGCGCGATACTTCACCTCCAGTTCTGGATATGTCGACGGGTAGTGGCGGCATGGCTCGGGACGACCTGGTCCGACATGGTGCGAAGCTCAAGCTGAAGGTGGGGAAGAGAGAGAGAGAGAGAGATGGATGCTTAGCATGGAGCTCGAGCATGGATTCGTCAGTGGGCGACGTCGTGACGGCGGCAGTAGTTGGGGCCGAAGCCGGAGAAGAGGGTGCATCGTTAGTGGACGGTGTCGGATGGCTCCGTGACGGTACAACAGTGCCATCGTAGCCACGTGAGTTGACCAAAACTCGTTGAAACCTATTGAAACTTCTTGAAACTTTTGTTTGGAAACTTGTGAAACTTGTTGAAACTCTATAGCTAAAACTTGTTGAAACTAGTGTTCCAAAATCTGAAAATCGTTGAAACTTGGTTTGAAACTTTTCTTGGAATTTTCAAGGAAAAAAACTTGCTGAAACCTAGAACTCTTAAAATGTTGTCACGAAACTTCTTAAAACAGCATGAAACTTGTAGCTACATCGTTCCCTAGTCACTTCCATACTCTTAAGGGCTGCAAACCTTGGCCTTACAATTTGGCTAATCTTGTAAACATAAGAATAGCAACTGTGCTTCCTTCCACTAATATGGATGCATGTTTCGTCTTATCCTATCAATTAAAAAGTAGCAGCAATGCAATAAACTTTACTAACCTCTGACTTGATTGCATTTCTGATCTAACCATAAACAAATCATTTACACGCACTGATAAACATGCTAGTATAATATTAATGAAATAACTTTCAGATGTTAAAAACAGAAAAAGAATTTGTGCTATTTGCATCTCATAGCTAAGTGACCAGTTGCATACCTAAGGGAAGCAAGTTCCATCATTATCTTACCCCTACTGTCCTTGAAAGTTGAAAGAACAAAAACATGATTGAATTATGTAGCAACGCACAGAATCCGGCACATTTCAGTGATGGAAGTATGAGGTGCACCGAAGGCAGATCAACATTTCAGTCAAAGTATTCGATGGGGTCTGGAGCTTGATTCACTAAAAGCAGGTTCCCCAATGTGTTTTTTCAGCTGTCACACAACCCAAAAATAATCAACAGAATGCAGACCAGAAAATACCAATGATGAGATGCTCCTGCTTGTATCTTATAGCACCCCCAAAATTTGGGACCGTTAAACTATTCACAACCGCCCAAAATGTGCAATTATAAAGTAAGCAGCATCTCAAGCAAACTCTCAATTACAATAAAAATCAGACTTTTATTACACAAGGTTAAGACTTATCAGCCTGTTTTAACGTAGACACGGGCATCCAAGCCCAAAGTTAACATATTACATAATAAAAGAACTTTCAAACTACATGTACGTTTGAGCGCGATCGAGACCTAGTAACAGTAATCATGGCCATCAGGGGGTTCACCAAAATCCTCCTCATAAAGATCCTTAGCATTTTTTCAGGTTTCCTTTGTAGTTGATATTGCAAGAATGAGTACACAACCTTACTCAGCAAGCCACATAGAAAGCTAAATAATTACATTCTAGGAATTCAATAGAGTGTTTAGGGTTTACCATAACAGGTATATGTGGATGCATTTGAGTTTAAAGTAGTTTATCTTTAAAACAGTAAAACAATAATAAATATATAACATCAGGGGTTTACTCAACAATTACAATTACCAACTTAACATCTCAAAAACTCTACTTATGTCTCATGTATTGGAATCACCTATGAACATAGCTTCATTAACCGGAAACACGACGTATTCAAATACCTTTAATTATACTCTGCAAAGTTGTCCAACTTTACCCACAAGATACCTCAAACTCATACTGTCATGCAATATACACGCAATACGTTAGTGTGCGATTGAGTTGAGATAACAAAGTCTTTTCACTACTCAACCTTTTTAGTCTCTACCCGGTAGGTCTTACTCCATACAGCCCTCAAGAAACCACCGGCCAACAGTGGAATCCACACTCCGAGACTGACGGGTCTATACCATTGTGTAGACCAGAGAGTGTCCCAATCGGAAGAGCAGTGTACTAAGCCAAGTTGGAATGACCACACATGTGGTTGAGCGATTTTTGTGTCTGTTACTTGGCATAAGGTTCTTATCCTTACTTGTCTCTAGTGAGGAAATGGACCAACACCAACTCGTAGTTGTCCACCTGCTTAATCTCACCTTTGACTCACTTTTAACACAAATATATTGGGTTGTCTAACTTCCTGGTCTTAACCCTCAACTCTCCTCCAAAAACCATTGGTGAACCGCAAATATTCTTTTGATGATTTTATAAACACATTGTGTGACAAAGCTAAATTATATGGCTATCATTTTATGTAATCTAAACTTGTCAAGGTGAATATGGCCTACAAGAATAGGTGGGCTTGTATGTGAGGTAATAGGAATTATCTATCCATCATGGCATTCAAACGTATTATTTCAATATTTAAAGTAAGTGGCATAAATACAGTAATGAAAGTAATAATATAATTACATGAAATATAGGCTCAAAATGATCAAAAGAATACGACTTGCCTCCTTCCACAAAGTCTTATAGTAATTCATCTTGTCTGGTGCTCTCCGGAGCTTGGTCGTCGAAGTCGTGACCTAACGCAAAATAAAATAAAATAAATCAAATAAAATGTCCGACTCGACAAAGAATGAGTTGGGAACAATATGCAAGTAGATAAATTTGGAAAGAAACATAAAGAAAAGTGGTGTGGGATGGTGGGGATTTATTTGGTGCTTAATGGGACTGACCAGAGTTGAGAAATGGATTGACGGGCTCGAAATGGTCGAAATGGCCGAAATATGTCGAATTAGGGTTTTGGGGTGAATAGTATCAGATGATGAACAGTGCTAATTTACACTATTCATACTGGGTTTGGGGTTTCGAACAGTAGAAAAGGGCGTATAGTAATTGGTACTACTATTTTCGGATTATGAACAGTAATCATGTTTACTGTTTTCTATTTGTAAACAGTGATTACTGTGAATAGTAATGAATCGTGATGGGCCTTTTTGGGTTGGGCTAGCATAGTGTTGGGCTAAGCCCAACACCTTTGGTTGGCTATCGGCCCATTAGGCCAGGCCTTAAAGGCCTAGCAGCTTTGAGCTGTGCTCGGCCGTAGGCCAGAGAGCACTCCAGCTCACCCGAGCCGAGGTTGAAGAGAGCCGACAGTGCTCCAGTGGCTTTGACGATCGACAGTGGTGGGGAGTGGCGCAGTTAGCACTAGGATGACGAGAGCAACCCATTTTAAGGTTTTACTCGGGCTGAGGAGGTTCGGTGTGGGGAGTGCAATAGTGGAGGGCTGGAGGCGCACGACCAAAGTAGGGGCATGGCGCAGTGGCGCTTCGGCCATGCTCTGGCCAGGGTGATGGGTGGTGAAGCATCAGTGGCCCAAGGGGAGCTTAGGGGAAATGGCGGTGGGAGTTGGGGTGCACTGAGGCAGCTTAGTGGCGGTGGCCATGGGTGGCGCGGCGAGAAGCTCACGCCAGTGTGCTCCATGAGATTGGGGGTGGGATGATGGAGAAAGGGATCAGGGAGGTGAGGTAGAGGTTAACGTGGTGTCGATTTGAGGGATGCGTGGACGGTGGGGGCGAATCGGCGTCGAGCTCGCCGAAGAAGAAGAACAGGGCGGTGGCAAATTCAGGCTCTTGGTCGGGTTTGGGGGAGAAAGAGTGGTGGGGGTTCGGGAGGTGCTTGCGATGCTTTTCCCCTCGGATTGCTTGGCCTTTATAGCTGGCAAGAGGCGGTGCAAGCAGGAACCGAGCGACGGTGGCGCGGCGACGTGTGCAGCCGTGCTTGGTCGGCGCCGGGAAAGGGAGAGAAGCGGGGCAAGGTGGCGAGTGAGGTGGCGACAGGTGAAGGTGGTAGAAGCTGGTGACTGGGAGGGAGGTGGTTCGTGGCGCGAGCGAAAGTGGAGGCACTATGGTGAGGAAGATAAACAGGAGGGAGGCGCTCGGGAGGGATGACGTCCGCCTTCGGGCTTGCAAAAATGGGAAGGACAAAAGAGGCAAGTGGGAAAGGGAAGGAACTTTCCGAATTGGGAAAGAAATCCAAATTCAAGCCAAAAGATTCAAAAATTTTGAAATTCCAAATTTTTGGGTTGTTTCATATCTGCACACAACCCACAAATAATTAGCACGTCAACGATGTATCTGCACACAAGTACTTCTGAATCTTTGCTTACTACTACAACATTACTACATTAACTTCGCTGCAAAAAGCATTTACTTCTTGGACTAAAACTGGGTGGCAACAATTGCCGGCTACAATCATATTAGCTGACTGGCTTTATCTTGCAAATGAATTAGCTGCATATATCTACTTGTGACTACCCATCATAGGTGGCCATTACTAACATGAACATTTTTTTTCCTCCACATAATTTAACAATTTTGCCACCTATATTCTACTACCTTAAAACCATAGTTGAATAATGTTCAAAGATCGACAACTAAATTCATTTGTTAATCATACACATCATCCTCAAATATGAACTGTGTGCTTCAGTAAGGACACACTGCCATTGTCATGTGGGGTCAGTACCACAGTCGCAGGTCATGCACGGCTGTAGGATGAGTTGGCTTCCAGAGGAGTTTATCTCTTAGTTAAACTTGGTTTATCTACTAGTTGTTTAAAAATCAAATCAGGAGATTGAGTTTTTTTTAAGATAATGGAAGAGAAAAAATCTCCCTTGGCCTCTACATCACAATGCACACAGTCCAATTTATTTAAGCGTTCAAAGTAACAAACAATCCAAGAAATATCAAACGGCTTGCAGCCTTACAACCGAAAGATAATTGCAACACAACTTCAATCATTGCAAATCCTATGACTAAGCCTCCACCCACGAAAATTGAGGATTTGCTTCGCCACAAACCCCAACCTTTGGCTTCCCTCCAACATTGACTTCTTTTGGTCTGATTTCTGCAGGACTGCCCATGCATTCAGTCAGGATCCACTCAATAAGATAACCTGCAACGGATTAGTTAAATTCTTGTTGTCAAAAACAACATCATTTCGACACAACCAAATAGACCAACATAAAACACTAACTCCCACCAGGAGTTGTGACTTTAGCATTTTAGGAATTCTATCTAACCAATTCTCAAACATGTTAGCCATGTTCACTGAAGGATCTAAATTAAACGCACATTTCACAACCCACCATGCTAGACGTGCAAATGGGCAATCAAAGAAAAGGTGTTGAATTGTTTCCTTTTTAATACAGAAACAACACTTTGTATTTCCTCTCCAATTGAGATAGGAGTCCTATTCGGATGTGTTAAAGAGTCCTAGTTGGTTGTGTTAGAGAGTCCTATTCGGATATGCTAGGAGTCCTAGCCGGTTGTGTTAGGGGCCCTATTTAAAGAGGCTGATTATCAATTAATGAATCAAGCAAGAAGTAATCAACATATCTTCCTTCTGTTTCTTTCTTCTTCCAATCCCACGGTTCTCTTCTAATCCTGGCACAACCTCCCTCTGCGCCTTCCTTCAGCTACCGAAAGCCACATCATGGCTCCTGGCCAAGGCCCTGCATTTCGGCACGGGATGTGACAGCCATGAATCTTAGTTCATAATAGAGTAAACAGCGTAGAAAAGAGACCGACAACGACGCTTAGAGGTAGAACCCTTTTTTGTGCTATTTTCCTAATATCACTTCACCTCCTTTTTACTGGAAGTCAGTTGTACATTTATGTTTTCACTCAGCTTGAATCTCTGAACATTCTCATTCAACAGGAAAATGTAGAACAGTTCCTTATGTTCTCAAGGGCCGTTGTATAGGAAAATGCTCCTTCAAAATTTGTAAATAAGGATATCGTGTGTCACATATTCTGATTCTTAATTTAATGCAGATAGCTCGCTAACATATACTCTTGAAGGAATCAACGCAAACGAAAGGGTAGCGATGTTTGTATGGAAAAAGGGAAACATCTATTTTGATTGGTCAGACGCAGCTTACATTAAGGAGCAGAAATCCATATCTAATGATGTTCCAACACGTAACTATCTGAAGCTCCTAACACAAATAGAAATAAAGAGTACAGAGAACACTCCTAGAGGCTGCAAACCTCATGCTTAAATTTTTTTTTTGACTGAATGGATAATAACAACAACTCGTAACCCTCCTCGGCTGCGAGCAACATTCAAGTTCAGCCATAACATGGCAGTTAACTCAAATAAAGACCCACAAGCCATTGCCCATGTTTTTCCATTAAAACAGTTTTTGAAAATCAATACTAAACCCATACCGTCCGCACTAAGCACGCTCATGACCGCAAGCACGGCTATTTAAATAGATTTACACTCTACATAAGTGTACAACTTTACCCATAGTACATAAATTCTCTAGTTTGTTCGGCATCCGTCGATACTAGAGTCATTCACGGCGACTGCCTGTCGGCCCGCCCAAGCCCAACTTGTCCTGCAGGCATGGATCGAATTTTGGCAAGCAGCAAAATATATAAATATATATATATATATATATATATATATATATATATATATATATATATATATAATTCTAGAAATGAATTAAAATTACTTTTTATTCCAAAAATGATTAAAAATAATATATTTAATTCAGAAATTCAAATTTCGAGCCGAGCCAAGCCAGGCCGGGCTCAGGCCTGCCCATTTGTGATCAGGCTTTTCAACAGCTCTAGTCGATACCACCGCTCACTACCGTAAGTATGCAGTCTAGAGCATATGACAAAGCCTTTACATCACTTAGTCCTACCTTTGCACTAGCCCAGCAAATGTTTATCCTCACTGAACCCAGGGACACCACCGTCTCAGTGAGGCATTCGCAGTTGTGTCGCCAAGCTTTGTGCTCAACACCGTGGTGAAGGGAGCCCCTTCGGACATGCCAGTACACTCGGCCTTGCCCGCAGTCTATGGCCTACATGCGTGCAAAGCTAGTTTTCATCGACTTAATTAGCTAAGGCCATCCCATACTAGGACATATGATTGTACGTTAGGTCTTACATTGGATTTGCTAGCGTCCGATCCTTAATTGACCCGGGCGAGAATCTCCCTCTATCTACTAGTGAGACTCCTTTCTCACTCTTCTCATAATACAATATAACTCGCCCGCGTCGAAAACTAGGTTTTGTATTTTTATTTTTGTACAAAATAACAGAGGCACACCCCTCTGGACATCTTTCATAAATCTCCCAAATTCATGTTTATCATCTTGTCCTTTTATAACCTTTTAGGAAAAACTACCGCTCTATTAAGCATTTGTGCGATATTTGCACTCAAAACTCCCAATTGACATTATATATTGTCTAACACATAACCTAATGGCTAAAATAGTAAGGACATCAGTATATCAAGGGGAACCATGCATCAAATAGGATTTACAACTACCGATATCCCGAACATAGCAGTTTGATATCAAACATATACGCATGCAATAATAGACTTTGCAAAAAAAATACAATAAGTAAAATAGTAGGATCAACATTATCAAAGGGGTGCTTGCCTTGCTCTTGTTTTTCTGAATATGACGGTGGTTGGTTGTCGAAGATATCGCTCGAATAATCAAAGTGCAATTCAAAAAGAGCCGGAAATCAATCCAAATATTTTGCATATTCAGGTATATTATGATTTTAGATGAATTTAGAGACAAAAATCATTCAATTTTGAGTTTTTATGCAAAAGTTATTAAGGTTTCAGTTTGACTCGGTTTGGAAATTCGAGAAAAAGAAAAGGGAGAGAGGATTCTCACTCTGATAGGTGGGACCCGCGCCCTTTTCTTTTTCTTTTATTTATTTTTCTTCTAAAAATTACTAGTGTATGACAGGTGGGTCCAAGTGATTTTCTTTTCTTTTTCATTTATTCTCTAAAGGAAATATATTTTCTTACAAGTGGGACCCACGTGTCATAGGATTGGTCCACGGGAATAGTGCATGGACTAAAGTCCACACGCTTGGTCCACCGGACCATGGACCAAAGCCCACTACGCAATTAATGCACCTGGGCCCACACGTCATAGACTGAAAAGAAAAACCAGATCTTAAGTCCTCAAATTCTATTCATGGGCCCACGCGTTAGCGGAACAAAGCGACAATTAAACCAATAGTTAAGCAATGATTAAACCCTAATGACACATATTATGTTTTAATTATGTGCTACAGTGCGTGTCTCATTCCGACAGAACAGAGAGGCGCTAGGGTGCTCCCTTGCCGCGCTCGTCGCCGACGATAGGAGGCACAGTGGCACGGGTGAGTGCCCAAAATGGAACCCCACGGTCTTGGCGATGCTAAGGTACCGGCAGCGAGGGCTCCAGCAACCCACAACGGCGGCACGGCGAGGATTGGCAGCAGGTGCGTTCGAGCTACAATGCCATTTTGCAAAGCAATGATGCCCGTGGCAAAACAATGTGCGCACGAGCAATAGGAAGGTTCAAGGAGCTCACCAGAGTGGAGAGGGAGGATGGAGGTGCCCGGAGTTGAGCCGGCGACGATTTTCCGAGGCGGCGGCGAGGCAGTCAACGTGGAGGTGATGGCTTGCACAAAGAGGAGGGGAAAGAAAGGTTGGAGAAGCATGAGAGGGGCAAGGAGATTGTGATATAGCGAGGAATTGTAGAATGTCTCACCGTACCGAAGTTAGGGAAGAAAGGGAAGGTTTCAGCTAGAGTTGGGGAAGAAGTAGAATCAAAGAGCCTGTGGACAAGAGGCAAAATCAATATGGGGGAAAATGTTCTAGGATCCCGTAACACATGATGATGCAGGTGGCGGGGAGAGGAGTTCACTACAACATCGGCAATGTTGGGGCGGTGTCTGGGCCAAAAAAGGGAACTCGCGTTTCTTTGTGGTTTTGCTTGGTGAGAAGAGCGGGGAGGAGGAGAAGGGTGGCTAATGGAGGTAGAGGGAGCTTCTAGGTTGCTTTTATAGGCAAGGGCAGAGAGCTCACGAGGAGGAGCGCGGGCATGGGCATGGATGCGCTCGGGTGCACTGACAGGGGCACAAGCGACGCCAAGGGGATGGATGAGTGACAAGGGCAACTGAGGGCGCGGACGATGCGGCCGATGCAACAGAACAGAAGAATCGCCAAGACCGAGGCGAGGTCATTGGCTCGGCATGGGTGCCTGGTGGAGCCAGCCATGGCACGGGTGAGCTGGTGTAGTGTGCTGTGCTGCTTGAAGAACGAACCCTGACGGGTGGGGTCCACCGGTCAAAGAGAGGAGGGGTGAGGAATTAGGTTTTCTAGAGATCCAAAAGGGCTGAGTGTTTGGGAGATTTTTAGACAACGCAATATAGATCTAAAAATTATGAATTTTTTTGGGAATATTTCTGACATAGTGTAGATTATTGTATAATTTTTGTACCGTTTTTTTGTTATATATTTTTCTCTAAAACATCTTTCAAGTTTCTGTTTGCTTGTAATTTCATTATTTGATTTGAGGAAAATTTGCAAAACATGCTTTAATTAATTCCCTATTTTAAATTCAGTACAATTATGCTAATTTTGTATTTTTAATTATCAATTTTTTTATTTCAATTTGTTTTATTTATCCATTAGGTTTATGTTTCCGAAATTTATGCTTAGGTTTTAAAATCAAACAAAACCTTGAATGGAAATTCAGATAAACTGAATGACAACAGAATGCATCAAAAACTTTTAAAAAGATCATATTTTTATACATTTGCAACATAAGCCCATATTTTGGGATGTTACAGACCTACCCCCCTTACAAAGAATTTCGTCCCCGAGATTCAGTAGGCTCAGTAAAGAAGTAGGGAAACTCGGTTTTAAAACGGTCTTCTTATTCCCACATAGCTTCGTCTTCGGTATGGTTGCTCCACTGAACTCTTAGCATCTTGATGGCGCAATTGAGGGTATGCCTTTTGGCTTCATCTAAAATTCGGATCGGGTGGTCCCGATAAGAAAGATTCGGTTGGAGATCGATGTTCTCCAACTGAGTGAGTTCAGTTGGGGCTCGAAGACACTTCTTGAGTTGTGATATGTGGAAGACGTAATGCACATCTGAGAGTTGTGGTGGCAACTCCAGTTTGTATGCTACTTCGCCTTTTCTTTCGATGATTCATTATGGTCCGATGTACCAAGGTGCCAATTTCCCATGGACTTGGAAACGGTGAATGCCTCACTGCGGTGAGACCTTGAGATAAACATAATCGTTTACTTCAAAGCTTAGCTCACAGCGACGGCGGTCGGCATAACTCTTATGTCGTGATTGTGCTTCTTTTAAGCGTCTTTCTATTGTGTCAACTTGCTCTTGTGCTTGTTGGATAATGGTTGGTCCAAAGAATTGTTTTTCCTCGACTTCGGACCAGAATAGGGGTGTTATGCACTTTCTCCCATAGAATGCTTCAAATGGAGGCATCTGAAGGCTTGACCGGAAGTTGTTGTTGTAGGAAAACTCGGCAAATGCCAAACATTTCTCCCAATTCGTGCTATAGGATAGCACACAAGCTCGTAACATATCTTCCAAAATCTGATTTGTCCTCTCTATTTGACCTCCTATTTGTGTGTGGAATGTTGTGCTAAAGAATAGCTCGATACCCAAAAATTCATGTATGCTATCCCAAAATCTTGAGGTGAATTGAGGGCCTCGATCAAAAGTTATTGTTTTTGGTACACCATGCAGGTGGATGACGTGATTCATATAAAGCTATGCCAGTTTGGCTCCATTGTAGGTGGTGCTAACCGGAATGAAATGTGCCACTTTTGTTAGACGTTCGACAATAACCCATGTGGAGTCATGTCCACTTTTAGTATTTGGCAGTCCAGTTATGAAATCCATGCCGATTTCATCCTATTTCCACTTGGGAACATTCAGGGGTTGAAGTAGTCCTGCAGGTCGTTGGTGTTCTGCTTTAACACATTGACACATGTGAGCACCCGGATTTATTAGGCTCATAATACCTAGTCATCCAATTGACCCTAGTATTATCAACCAAATAAACTCGGTCTCGAGAGATGTATACTTCCCAGAATGCAGTACACATACCTCACAACAAAAGAATGCATCAATTCCATACAACACATAGTACATAAGCAACAAACCAGAAGTTAACGTTAATATGGAATAGATATTACAAAAGAGAGGCCCTTAGGCCAAATAACAATAATTACAAAAGATAACATGGAAGCAAAAGTGCCATAAAGATGGCCAAAATAAGAGCCAACCAAGTGTGCCTTTAGCCCACAAGGCAATCGACCGGACCGCCAAGCTAGTCGCTCTCCCAACCACCGCAAGACAACAGAAAAGTAAAGCCCTTTGGGCTCTACCTCCTCTGCAACAAAGTTGTTAAGCAAAGCAAATGAGTACAATAACTTGTTTATTGTACTGCAAGACCGACGTGTAAGATAACAGAACTATAATTTAGCTACATGCAAGCTTTATTTAAGTGGATGAGGCTTTGGACTCATTTTAGCATAAAGCAAGTTTCATTTGCAATAACATAGTAGATTGAAAGCAATTTGACAAAGCATTTTTAATTGTTGAAATAACAACGAGATAATAACATAATAACAACAACAAGAACAACCCGAAGTGACCCACCCAAGTCACCACAACAATAGCATGAACTCCCGCTCATACCAACCATGTCAAGTTTTAATTAAAGGTTGTAGTCTAGTCTTGAACGACCTTACCAAGCATGTCCATAACCTAGGACGAGGCTATTCAATAGTTTTATCCCTGCAGGTGTACCACTGCACCCACACGCCGACCGCCTTTCCTTTACGCACACTTAGAAGGTGTCTTTGCACGCTAAGTCCTACGAGACCTTTCCAAAGGATGAATGCTAATTACGAGTCTGCACAACCCACGGGAGAAGGAGACATTAGGCGACCTACCCTAAGCCAATGCTCCCTCCCACACTATACATATACATTTGTTTTTGAAAACACACCAACCGAGCTCGCTCATAATTAACACCTCCTAGAGTACTTAGTCAAGAGGGGTTCCATATGCCTCAGCGTGGTTAGTACGTAAAAGCGCTTGGCTTAGTGACCCAAGTACTCGGTCCTTAGGGACCGGGCATACCACCACATTCCAAAAACCGCACCATCCATCCAATATGCCCAAGTCTAAATCAATCTTTTATTTTCAGCTTTTGATTTTACAATTAATCAAAGCACAAGTGCTGGACATATAGGAGTAATAATCATTTTTTTAGTGATCAAGATCATCGACTAAGTCGATGATCGCCTAATACTACCGATAGCTAAGCATGTCTAAGCGAGGAAACACAACTACTAAGTGATAAGAGCTCATCCCACGAGCTCAAACCACAGCGAATAACCTAGGCTCATTGGTAGTAGAGGATAAGGAATTCCTACTGATTATGCGACTATAGGATTACTAACGACATTTAACACAAAGTAGCATGCATACATAGAAGTAAAACAAAGTATTAAGCTTTAAAGTAATGGGACATGATGGGAAATGGTCAAACTGCTTGCCTTGTTGCTGTTGCTCAAATTGTGGCAGAGGGTCGCTCTCGGGATCACCACAAATGTCGAAACCTAACGGAAAAGCGATAACGAACCGATAAGAACGATTTAAAGGCAACAAAGATAGCACAGCAAACGAACTCCAAATACCCTGAATTTTCTACAGCAGCAAGGGGATGATTTTTAGGAAATTTTGCAACAAGAACCAATGGATTTGGATTCTCAATGCAAAAGATATGAGCAAAACAATTCTGCTCAGCCCTAAAATTACCAAACTGCACTATTCACTAATTTAATTATGAGGCAACATTTTCTAGAAAAGTGGTGAGGCTGAGATTTTATTGTAAAACCAGCACCTCATGAGATGAATAACACAATTGAGTTCATCTTATTTGGAGCTATTATGCACTTTATATAATTTTTCAAAAACAAGAACTTGAACAAAATTATAATGCACAAGTCCTCATTTCTAAAACAGCAACATGCTCGTAACTAATTCTCACAGTGGGTTCATTAATAGAGGAAACCAACAAGGTTGGTCTCACTCAAAAATAAACCACAGAGCATTAGTTATGGGTTTTACAAGTTAAGCATTGATTTAAGTGTATATTTTAAAGTTGGTTTTAAAATCTAATGGCAAACTGTGCTCTGGAGCTGAACTCAACTTACAATCATTTTTGGATTAAAGTTAAGTTCAAGACAGAGCCAACACGATTTGAATGACCTCAAATGGATTTAAAATGAGAAAGATATGAAATTCTAAAGTCTATACCTTATTTCAGTCCATAACTAAGACTTCACTGGAATTTCTAAAACTCACAAGGGTATGGGAGGACGTGAGCCACAGATCTCAGATCCAACGGCTCAAGACCTCCCAGAGAACTATCACACACGCCAAGACGTGAAGTCCAGAGGTCCTGGACCTCTTAGCAACTCACATGCGCGAGGTGAGGGGGAGGTCGTGGCCGTAGATGGGAGATCCAACGGACCACAACACAGAAAGGAGGTCCGAACGGACCAGATCTAAAGGGGAGGTCCTCAACGGCCGAGATCTTCCAAAGGAAGATCTAAACTACCAAGATCTCCCCGAGGAAGATCTACATCGCCAAGACCTCACAGGGAGGTCTGGGACGGTCCAGATGTTCCAAGGAGGTCCTCGATGGTTCAGATCGTCGAGGGAGGACCTTGACGGCCAAGATCTACCCGGGAGGTCATGAACTACCGAGATAACCTAGGGAGGTCCTAACGCCACTGCACCTCCAGGAGGTCCGGACGGCCACGACATGCAAGGGGAGGTCTTGGACGCTCAGATCTCCTGAGGAGGTCTCGATGTCAGACCCACAAGACGCCGCTGGACATGGAATAAATGCGCGGGACAGCGAGGAGGTCCGCTGCTGGAGGTCTTAAATGCACGCATTAAAGGGTGGATTTAAGGCGGTTAAGACGCCCATTGATTACAATGATGGGAGCAAATGATTAGCGCATTAAAATGGTGAAGCTTTGTCCTAAAACGACAATGACACGCCGGGACGTCCGACAAAGATCCCGGCGTGAAGAAGTGGTCTCGCCGGCGATGTAGAGCCCGGCCGGTGAGGTCAATGGTACCACCGAGTGCACAATAACGTTGCGACACCGGTGGACCTCCTCTCAACGGCGACGGCGGCTTTGAACGCCATGAGCCGGAGAGGGCAAATTGACCAAGACGCCAAAACCGAAAAGCAAAATGAAGCTCGCGCGACATTCAAGCCGGTGCCAAAACTTCAGCCCGCAACATGCATTCAGCGGGTGCCAAAGATCTAAAGGACTAACAGGAGGTGTACCGGAGGTCCTTAAGATGCCGGGAGGTTGAGGATGGTGATGGCCCGAGTTGGAGAAGATGGGGTTGCTCCACGGCCAAAGCTCTGCTCCAAGCTCCTCTTTGTCCACCTCAGTAAATGCCCAAACCAAAGCGAAGTTAGGTCTTGGTCCCGAGGGGATGGTACAAATGGAGCTCAGAGAAAAGGAGGAAAACTCCAGGACCCTTGTCCACCGAGGAGCTCCAAGCTCCAAAGAATGGCGGCCAAGAATGGAGGTCGAGTGGAAGAGCAAAGCTTAGAAGGCACCAAAGGCAAGCTAGAACTTGAAAGAGTGCCAAAGAAGCTACGGAGGAACCCAATGGGGCTTTATACTTGGGCACAGGAGGTCATGGACCACCGGGCTAAGCTCATGGTGAGCTTGGCCCATGGCACGGTCCAGGACATTGGACAAGATGTAAAGTTGACGGGTGACAGAACTGGCTTGACTGAAAAGCGGAAAAGTCGACCGCATTAAATGCGGTGGTCAGAGAGTCATAAAGGTGCACAGAGGCTGGCGCGCATTAACTCCACTGGCCGAGCACGCATGCGTGACCAAGGTAGGAGAAGAACAGGGAGGTCCTTATGACCGCTGGATAAGACACAGGAGAGGTCTGGCCCTCCGATGTCATTTTTGAACCGTTACGCCAAGGGATGGGGGAGCAGTCCCAGCCACACGATCAAGGATGGGGAGGTCGTGGCCCTCCGATTTTTAATCGCGAAAACGCACGTGAGGAAAGGGGACAGAGGTCCAAAGCGTTGGATCTCCATCCAACAGTGCGGACCTCCGGTGAGGACTTAACTGCACGCGATCAAAAAGACATGAGGGAGGTCATGGCCTTTGGATTTAAATCAAGGGCACACAATGACCGGGAGGTCTCGATATGATGCGCAATGTGCAAGGGAGGTCGGGACCTTTAGATTTAGATCTAAGGGCTACGATCGAGAAGAGGTGGAGGTCCTGAGCTTGCGAACGCACAAGGGAGGTCATGGCCTTTAGATTTAGATCTAAGGGCTACGATCTCACCAAGGCGGAGGACCATGCCGTGATGTTTTTCAGAGGAGGTCGTGGCCTTTGGATCTGAATCCAAGCACTCACGACCTCAACAACCGCTAAAAGGGAGGTCTGTTAGTTAGATTGAGAGGAGGAGGTCGTGACCATGGATTTTTGATCCAATGGTCTGTGACCTCATCAAGGTGGGATGTAGACTTTGAGGTTTGACACACAGGGGAGGTCATGACCGTGGATCTTTGATCCAACGGCTGTGACCTCAACAAGGTGGAATGTTTGCTTAGCTTAACAGTGAGGGGAGGTCAGGGCCGGTTGGATCTTAATCCAAGGGCCAAGACCTCAACAAGGTGGGAGGTCTTCGCGGTGTTGACCGCGGAGGAGGTCGTGGCTGTTGGATGTAAATCCAACGGTCAGCATTTGATCAAAGTGGAGAGGAGGTCCATTTGGGGTGCAGACATGGTCTGGCCGACCGACTTTGAACATGGCTAGCCCAAGGAACAAAGTGTAGGCTTTTAAATTTAGTTTCTAACAGTTGCGACTTTGCAAAATTGTTTGGGATAGCATTTCAACTCCAAAATTCATGAAATTTTTACAGGAGCTTGTTGACAAGAAGATTAACCTTACATAAAATTTCCAGAGGTTATTATGCAATGCATTTTTCTCAGGAAATTCATTAAGGTTGTTCAACGATTCATTTTGCCTCCAAAAATTATCAACCAAGTTTTACAACTCGTGATATTTGTCGGAGGGGTCCCACATCAGTTTTTTGGGACCAAGGAAAATACTTTCCAATTGTTGGGCACAAGATTTAAGATAATTGGAAAAGGAATTTGACTTTTGGTCAACAAGAGCTTTGTGTTTTTGGATTACACAACTCTTGGACAAGAATTACATGAGATTTTAGGGTTTTCAAGTTGTGAGAAAAAGTTTTAATTTCTACACATATAATTATACTTAATTAACCCTAATTACACATTTGGGATGTTACAAAATCTCTCCCCCTTACAGAAATCTCGTCCCGAGATTTGGCTCACTCGGTAAAGAAAGATGGATAGTCCGCACGCAGACGATCTTCTCTTTCCCAAGTAGCCTCATCCTCGTAATGGTTTGACCATCGAACTTTAAGGAACTTGATGGTCTTATTCCTTGTCCTTCGCTCAGACTCATCGAGTACGCGAACAGGGTGCTCGCGATTGGTCAAATCGGGTTGGACGGTTGGACATCGAGAGTCTCCAACGGAGCTTCCTCGGTTGGAACACGGAGGCACTTCTTAAGCTGGGACACATGGAAAACATCATGTACCCCTCAAGTGCACCGGCAACTCCAACTTATAGGCAACAGCTCCTTCTTCTCGATAACGCGGTAGGGACCGACATATCGAGGAGCTAACTGCCCTTGACGCCAAACGTTGATGGCCCTTCAAAGGAGAGACTTTGAGATAAACAAAGTCATTAGGCTCAAAACGCAACTCACGCCGACGGCGATCCGCATAGCTCTTTTGCTCGATTGAGCAGGCGCAAACGCCACGAATAATTTGGACTTGGCGCCGCCTCATTGATTGAGTCCGGCCAAAGAGAGGTCTCACCGGTCTCGACCAGTTCAACGGGTTCTACACTTTCTCCGCACAAGGCCTCAAATGGTGCCATGCCGAGACCGGCCTCGAAGTCGTTGTTATAAGAAAACTTCGGCGAATGGCAAGCATTTCTCCCAATGCTTCCCATATGAAAGGACACAAGCACGAAGCATGTCTTCCAAAACTTGGTTGACCTCTCGGCCCGACCATCGGTTTGGGGGTGAAATGCCGTCGAAAGCAAGACGAGTTCCCATAGCCTCTTGCAAGCTATGCCAAAACGAGACGTGAAAAGGATCCACGATCCGACACGATCGTCTTTTCGCACACCGTGCAAACTCACGATGCGGGCGATGTAGAGCTCCGCCAAAAGACCTACCAAGTTGATCTTTGACGGAAGGAAATGTGCCACCTTAGTCAATCGATCGATGACGACCCAAATGGCATCATTCTTCTTCGGGATGTGGATAGACCGTGATGAAGTCCATTCCGATCGAATCCCACTTCCACTCAGAATTGGCAAAGGTCAAGCGCCCAAACAGACGCCGATGCTCGGCCTTGACACGACGACGACACGCCGTGACTTTCGACAACGAACTTCGCGATCTCCTCTTCATTCGGGTCCACCAAAATCTCTGGCGGAGATCTTGATACATCTTTGTGGCCCCGGATGAATGGATAACGGCGAATCATGGGCTTCGCGGAGGATCAAATTCCGCAACTCCATGTCCTTTGGAACCACAAGGCGTTGCGAACCTCACAACACTATGCTCATCCTCGAAAAGCACTTGGTCGTTCGGCCTTGACATTTGCCTTAATGTGGCTCACTCCCAAATCCGATCGCCGAGCGGACTTGATCCGATCCACCAAGGTTGGTTGCACAACCATGGCGTGAGAGATCCATGCTCAACTATCTCCAAGTTGAGACGCTGGAATGCCTCGAGAAGAGAGGGCGAATGCTCCTAAGCACTAAGGCATTACAATGCGCTGCGACTAAGCGATCAAGAAGCGACATTAGCCTTGCCCGGATGGTAGTGAATACCCATATCATAATCCTTGATCAACTCCAACCATCTCCTTTGCCCGAGGTTCAGTCGGGTTGGGTGAACAAGTACTTGAGGCTTTTGTGATCCGAATACACTTCACAACGACACCGATTAGGTAATGTCGCCAAATCTTAAGTGCATGAATCACAGCACCAACTCCAAATCATGAGTAGGGTAGTTGAGTTCATGAGGTCTCAATTGCCTTGATGCATAGGCCACTACCTTGCCTTCTTGCATAAGGACGCAACCGAGGCCTCGACGAGAAGCATCGCAAAAGATATCGAAGCTGCGATGGATATCATGAAGAACAAGAACGGAGCGTGGTCAAACGCTTCTTGAGTATATGGAAACTTGCCATGCAAGCATCAGACCACAAGAACTTCTTGTCCTTCTTGAGCAACTCCGTCATTGGCTTCGCGATCTTGGAGAAGTTCTCGATAAAGCGGCGATAATATCCCGCTAAACCAAGAAAACTCCGCACTTCGGTGACCGAAGTGGGCGGACTCCATGAAAGAACATCGGTGACCTTGCTAGGATCAATACCACGCCTCCGCCGAAAGAATATGGCCTAAGAAAGCCACTTCCTTCAACCGAACGCACACTTCTTTGAACTTCGCGTCTGGTGGTGCTCACGTAAGCTTGCCTAACACAAGCTTCGGATGCTCGGTATATTCCTCATCGTTCTGGAATAGATAAGGATATCATCGATGAAGACCACGACAAACTTATCCAGATACTCCATGAATACCGAATTCATGAGATTCATGAACAAGGCAGAGCATTAGTTGTTTAACGACATGACAAAGGTACTCGTACAAGCGTAGCGAGTAGAGAACGCTGTCTTTGGAATATCCTCAGGTCGAATACGAACCTGATGATATCCCACTCTCAAATCAATCTTGGAGAAAACTCGAGCTCCAGTCAATTGATCGAAGAGATCGTCAATGCGGGGCAATGGATACTTGTTCTTTACCGTCACTTCATTAAGTGGGCGTAATCGACTTACATCATAAAGTACCATCCTTCTTCTTACGAAGATTGCTTTGGACAACCCCAAGGAGATGAGCTAGGGCGAATGAAACCCTTCTCTTGCAGCTCACTTAACTGCTTCTTCAATTCCACCAACTCGTTCGGTGGCATCCGATAAGGCCTCTTTGAGATAGGGGCGGTACCAGGAGCCAACTCAATGACAAACTCGAGGTCTCGAACGGGTGGCATCCCCGAAGATCGCGGGAAAGACATCAACAAAGTCACAAACTGTTGGGACTTTGCTAATATCTAGAGCGGCTTCGCTTCAAGCGCCAAGAGATGCGGATCTAGCGACCGAAAAGCTTAACCGCCGCGGAGGGACTAGATAGAGATGAGCTTCTGGCGCAATCGATTTGCCCCATGTCTTTGGGACAACCAATCCATGCCAAGAATCACGCCAAGACTCATTGAATGGAGAAGGATAAGGTTTGCCAAGAACCCTACGCTTCGATCTCGATAGGGACATCCCTACACTCAGATTGACTCTCAACTCCGAACCGGAGAGCGAATGAGAAGCGGGACCGACAATGGAGAGAAAAGAAGCCCTCCAACAGCAAAGAAAAGACTCGTAAACAAATGAATGGGATGCTCTGAATCAAACAAAACGAAGAGCGGGATGAGAGTTAACGAAAGTGTACCTAGCACGACGTCGGGTGCCTCCTGAGCCTCCTCTGTGGTGATGGCGTTGACGCGACCACTACCCACGCCTTTGGGTAGCCGGACGATCTTCGGTCCGAGTGCACCACCTCTCGCCGCGCCTCCATTAGGACGAGGGGCGCCTCGTCTTCTTAGGGCATTGGTTCGCATAATGCCCCTTCGTTGCATGAGAAGCATGTGACCCACCGCCGGTTTTGGGGCGCTCTCACGACTCGCAGTGCACGGATCGAGACACGGCTGCGAAGGACGAGGAACAAGAGGTGACCTCTGGGCGCCAAGAGTGAGAGTGGTACCGAGATCGCCTCAAGCGGGACGGAGGAATCGCCTCGATGACTTATGGGCCTCCCACTTGCGCTTATGGAGTCCATAAGCTCTCGAGCCGCATGCTCAGCGACGATGGCCTTGTCGACCAAGGTCTGAAAATCAGGAAAGTCGACAATGGATAGCTTGTCCTTCAGCTCCTCAGACAAGCCACGCCTGAACTTGGCCTGTTTAGCCATATCAGTGGCCACATCCTCAGGAGCATAACTAGCTAGATGGTTGAACTCAGAGACATACTCCATGGTCGAGCCACGCCCTTGCTTGAGCACAAGAAACTCCCCGCTTGATCTCCATCAAGCCGGCAGGATGTGAGCCCGTCGGAAGGCAAAGACGGAACTCCTCCCGAGAGACGGTGTGATCCACGGCCGCATGGCGAGAAAGTTCTCCCACCATGACAAGGCCGCACCCGAAGCCGGTGCGATCGCGAGCAGCGCCTTCTCGTGCTCCGCACTGCGCTATCTTGAGCTTCCGCCAACCAAACGGCCAATCGCTCAGCGCGAGCGGGTCCTCGGGCCGGGAAAAGGTAGGGGCTGAGTACGAAGAAACTCCGCGAGTCCTCCACGCGGTGATGGGCATTCTCGCCCGGATCTTGAAGCTCCGTAAGTAAGCGGTGGTGTTGCGCGATGACGCCCGAGAGAACTCTCCGGTCATCCGCGCGTTGCGCTTGATCTGAAGAAGAACCTCGGCCATGGTCGGAGGAGGAGGAAGCTCCTCGTCCGGACACGGATCGCCTTGGCCGCTACGAAAAGGCCCGCCATCTGTTACAAGGAATTTTGGTTAGCAACTAGACCTGAAAATCAAAGCCTTAAAGAGAAACAAAAGCGATCGACTAGGGGAATGGAATATCACCCTAAACGAAAGCCAAAACCGCGAGTAAATTAACTTTAGAAGCTTCTAAAAGACTCTAAAAACAGCCAAGAAACACCAAAAGCAAAGCTCAACTTCTCAACTCAACTAACCCGTATTGAATGAACGAGTAATTGATCGAGAAGATTAAAAATCAGATTGTAGGGTGAGAGCTAATGCTACTAAAGAGCAAGGTTAAATCAGCGAAATAAGTGTTAGATACTTAGCTAACTAGTATCACATCTTACCCCTTTTATTCCCACAAGTTTTAGTTGATTAACCTCTCATTATCTATCCTAATTAGAAACCTTTGAGACTGCTGTCCGGAAATTTGATGCTTGCTGTCCAGATTTCACATCCAAGCTCCTTGTCGAATCACCGACTCCAGAACTTCAAAACCTTGTAGTGGGCAGCTCACACTTCAATTTGCCAATCTCATTGGTTCTCCCAAAACCCAAAGGTTAATCGACAACAACTATTTTGTAGAAGGAAGAGAGGAAAACAACTTTTAAAACTCAAATTAGAGTGGGATGAGAAGAGAAAGCTAAGATAGGTAAGGAATAAAATCCGAGAATTTACCTAAGCTTTCAAAACTCATTTGATGCTTTGAAAATAGGTTTTCAAAATATCCTAAGGACGACCAAGCTTGCGTTACTACGGTCATAACGGCTCTGATACCGACTTTTGTGAGCACCCGGATTTATTAGGCTCATAATACCTAGTCATCCAATTGACCCTAGTATTATCAACCAAATAAACTCGGTCTCGAGAGATGTATACTTCCCAGAATGCACGGTACACATACCTCACAACAAAAGAATGCATCAATTCCATACAACACATAGTACATAAGCAACAAACCGAAGTTAACGTTAATATGGAATAGATATTACAAAAGAGAGGCCCTTAGGCCAAATAACAATAATTACAAAAAGATAACAATGAAGCAAAAGTGCCATAAAGATGGCCAAAATAAGAGCCAACCAAGGTGCCTTTAGCCCACAAGGCAATCGACCAGGACCGCCAAGCTAGTCGCTCTCCCAACCATCAAGACAACAGAAAAGTAAAGCCCTTTGGGCTCTACCTCCTCTGCAACAAAGTTGTTAAGCAAAGCAAATGAGTACAATAACTTGTTTATTGTACTGCAAGACCGACGTGTAAGATAACAGAACTATAATTTAGCTACATGCAAGCTTTATTTAAGTGGATGAGGCTTTGGACTCATTTTAGCATAAAGCAAGTTTCATTTGCAATAACATAATAGATTGAAAGCAATTTGACAAAGCATTTTTAATTGTTGAAATAACAACGAGATAATAACATAATAACAACAACAAGAACAACCCGAAGTGACCCACCCAAGTCACCACAACAATAGCATGAACTCCCGTTCATACCAACCATGTCAAGTTTTAATTAAAGGTTGTAGTCTAGTCTTGAACGACCTTACCAAGCATGTCCATAACCTAGGACGAGGCTATTCAATAGTTTTATCCTGCGCAGGTGTACCACAGTACCCACCACACGCCGATCGCCTTTCCTTTACGCACACTTAGAAGGTGTCTTTGCACAGCTAAGTCCTACGAGACCTTTCCAAAGGATGAATGCTAATTACGAGTGCACAACCCACGGGAGAAGGAGACATTAGGCGACCTACAGGAAGCCAATGCTCCTCCCACACTATACATATACATTTGTTTTGAAAACACACCAACCGAGCTCGCTCATAATTAACACCTCCTAGAGTACTTAGTCAAGAGGGGTTCCATATGCCCTCGCGTGGTTAGTACGCAAAAGCGCTTGGCTTAGTGACCCAAGTACTCGGTCCTTAGGGACCCGGGCATACCACCACATTCCAAAACCGCACCATCCATCCAATATGCCCAAGTCTAAATCAATCTTTTATTTTCAGCTTTTGATTTTACAATTAATCAAAGCACAAGTGCTGGACATATAGGAGTAATAATCATTTTTAGTGATCAAGATCATCGACTAAGTCGATGATCGCTAATACTACCGATAGCTAAGCATGTCTAAGCAAAGAGGAAACGCAACTACTAAGTGATAAGAGCTCATCCAACGAGCTCAAACCACAGCGAATAACCTAGGCTCATTGGTAGTAGAGGATAAGGAATTCCTCAGATTATGCGACTATAGGATTACTAACGACATTTAACACAAAGTAGCATGCATACATAGAAGTAAAACAAAGTATTAAGCTTTAAAGTAATGGGACATGATGGGAAATGGTCAAACTGCTTGCCTTGTTGCTGTTGCTCAAATTGTGGCAGAGGGTCGCTCTCGGGATCACCACAAATGTCGAAACCTAACGGAAAAGCGATAAAGAACCGATAAGAACGATTTAAAGGCAACAAAGATAGCACAGCAAACGAACTCCAAATACCCTGAATTTTCTACAGCAGCAAGGGATGATTTTTAGGAAATTTTGCAACAAGAACCAATGGATTTGGATTCTCAATGCAAAAGATATGAGCAAAACAATTCTGCTCAGCTCTAAAAATTACCAAACTGCACTATTCACTAATTTAATTATGAGGCAACATTTTCTAGAAAAGTGGTGAGGCTGAGATTTTATTGTAAAACCAGCACCTCATGAGATGAATAACACAATTGAGTTCATCTCATTTGGAGCTATTATGCACTTTATATAATTTTTCAAAAACAAGAACTTGAACAAAATTATAATGCACAAGTCCTCATTTCTAAAACAGCAACATGCTCAGAACTAATTCTCACAGTGGGTTCATTAATAGAGGAAACCAACAAGGTTGGTCTCACTCAAAAATAAACCACAGAGCATTAGTTATGGGTTTTACAAGTTAAGCATTGATTTAAGTGTATATTTTAAAGTTGGTTTTAAAATCTAATGGCAAACTGTGCTCTGGAGCTGAACTCAACTTACAATCATTTTTGGATTAAAGTTAAGTTCAAGACAGAGCCAACACGATTTGAATGACCTCAAATGGATTTAAAATGAGAAAGATATGAAATTCTAAAGTCTATACCTTATTTGGGTCCATAACTAAGACTTCACCGAATTTCTAAAACTCACAAGGGTATGGGAGGACGTGAGCCACGGATCTCAGATCCAACGGCTCAAGACCTCCCAGAGAACATCACACACGCCAAGACGTGAAGTCCAGAGGTCTGGACCTCTTAGCAACTCACATGCGCGAGGTGAGGGGGAGGTCGTGGCCGTAGATGGGAGATCCAACGGACCACAACACGTAAAGGAGGTCCGGAACGGACCAGATCTAAAGGGAGGTCCTCAACGGCCGAGATCTTCCAAAGGAAGATCTAAACTACCAAGATCTCCCGAGGAAGATCTACATCGTCAAGACCTCACAGGAGGTCTGGACGGTCCAGATGTTCCAAGGAGGTCCTCGATGGTTTGGATCGTCCGAGGAGGACCTTGACGGTCAAGATCTACCCGGGAGGTCATGAACTACCGAGATAACCTAGGGAGGTCTAACGCCACAGACCTCGAGGAGAGGTCAGACGGCCACGACATGCGCAAGGAGGTCTTGGACGCTCAGATCTCCTCGGAGGAGGTCTCGATGTCTGACCCAGCTGCGCACGCCGCTGGACATGGAATAAATGCGCCGGGACAATGAGGAGGTCAGCACGGAGGTCTTAAATGCACGCATTAAAGGGTGGATTTAAAGGCGATTAAGACGCCCCATTGATTACAATGATGGGAGCAAATGATTAGCGCATTAAAATGGTGAAGCTTTGTCCTAAAACGACAATGACACGCTCGGGACGTCCGACAAAGATCCCGGGCGTGAAGAAGTGGTCCTCGCCGGCGATGTAGAGCCCGCCGGTGAGGTCCAATGGTACCACTGAGTGCACAATAACGTTGCGCACCCAGTGGATCTCCTCTCAACGGCGACGGCGGCTTTGAACGCCGGGCGAGCCGGAGAGGGCAAATTGACCAAAGACGGCCAAAACCGAAAAGCAAAAATGAAGCTTCGCGACATTCAAGCCGGTGCCAAAACTTCAGCTCCGCAACATGCATTCAGCGGGTGCCAAGATCTCAAAGGACTAACGGGAGGTGTACCGGAGGTCCTTAAGATGCCGGGAGGTTGAGGATGGTGATGGCCCGAGTTGGAGAAGATGGGGTTGCTCCACGGCCAAAGCTCTGCTCCAAGCTCCTCTTTGTCCACCTCAGAAATGCCCAAACCAAAGCGAAGTTAGGTCTTGGTCCCAGAGGGATGGTACAAATGGAGCTCGAGAGAAAAGGAGAAAACTCAGGACCCTTGTCCACCGAGGAGCTCCAAGCTCCAGCAATGGCGGCCAAGAATGGAGGTCAGTGGAAGAGCAAAGCTTAGAAGGCACCAGTGCAAGCTAGAACTTGAAAGAGTGCCAAAGAAGCTACGGGAGGAACCCAATGGGGCTTTATACTTGGGCACAGGAGGTCATGGACCACTGGCTAAGCTCATGGTGAGCTTGGCCCATGGCACGGTCTAGGACATTGGACAAGATGTAAAGTTGACGGGTGACAGCTCAGGCCGACTGAAAAGCGGAAAGTCGACACGCATTAAATGCGGTCACAGAGAGTCATTAAAGGTGCCTGAGGCTCGGCGCGCATTAACTCCACCGCTCAGAGCACGCATGCGTGACCAAGGTAGGAGAAGAACAGGGGAGGTCCTTATGACCGTTGGATAAGACCTGGGAGAGGTCCTGGCCCTCCGATGTCATTTTTGAACCGTTACGCTCAAGGGACTGGGAGCAGGTCCCAGCCACACGATCAAGGATGGGGAGGTCGTGGCCCTCCGATTTCCTTAATCGCGAAAACGCACGTGAGGAAAGGGGACAGGAGGTCCAAAGCGTTGGATCTCCATCCAAGCAAGTGCGGACCTCCGGTGAGGACTTAACCGCACGCGATCAAAAGACATGAGGGGAGGTCATGGCCTTTGGATTTAAATCCAAGGGCACACAATGACCGGGAGGTCTCGATATGATGCGCAAGCAGCAAGGGAGGTCAGACCTTTAGATTTAGATCTAAGGGCTACGATCGAAGAGGTGGAGGTCTGAGCTTGCATAACGCACAGGGAGGTCATGGCCTTTAGATTTAGATCTAAGGGCTACGATCTCACCAAGGCGGAGGACCATGCCGTGATGTTTTCGAGAGGAGGTCGTGGCCTTTGGATCTGAATCCAACGGCCACGACCTCAACAAAGGCTAAAAGGGAGGTCTGTTAGTTAGATTGAGAGGAGGAGGTCGTGACCATGGATTTTTGATCCAATGGGCTGTGACCTCATCAAGGTGGGATGTAGACTTTGAGGTTTGACACACGGGGAGGTCATGACCGTGGATCTTTGATCCAACGGTGACCTCATGTAGGTGGGATGTTTGCTTAGCTTAACGGTGAGGGAGGTCGGGGCGGTTGGATCTTAATCAAGGGCCAAGACCTCAACAAGGTGGGAGGTCTTCGCGGTGTTGATCATGAGGAGGTCGTGGTGTTGGATGTAAATCCAACGGTGCGACTGATCAAAGTGGAGAGGGAGGTCACTGGGGTGCAGGACATGGCTTTGGACCCACTTTGAACATGGCTAGCCCAAGGAACAAGTGTAGGCTTTTAAATTTAGTTTCTAACAAATTGCGACTTTGCAAAATTGTTTGGGATAGCATTTCAACTCCAAAATTCATGAAATTTTTACAGAAGCTTGTTGACAAGAAGATTAACCTTACATAAAATTTCCAGAGGTTATTATGCAATGCATTTTTCTCAGGAAATTCATTAAGGTTGTTCAACGATTCATTTTGCCTCCAAAATTATCAACCAAGTTTTACAACTCGTGATATTTGTCTGAGGGTCCCACATCAGTTTTTGGGACCAAGGAAAATACTTTCCAATTGTTGGGCACAAGATTTAAGATAATTGGAAAAGGAATTTGACTTTTGGTCAACAAGAGCTTTGTGTTTTTGGATTACACAACTCTTGGACAAGAATTACATGAGATTTTAGGGGTTTTCAAGTTGTGAGAAAAAGTTTTAATTTCTACACATATAATTATACTTGATTAACCCTAATTACACATTTGGGATGTTACAACACACCTCGTAGATGGCAGCATGTGCATCGATGTCCCGCTTCATACTGGGCCACCAGAATCGTTTTCAGAGGTCCTAATACATCTTGGTACTTCCAAGGTGGATGGAGAGTGGTGAATTATGAGCTTCTCTGAGGATTAGGTCCTTGATATCAGAATTATCCAGGACATAAATATGTCGTCCAAGCATAACCACTCCATTTGGGTTCTCAATGAACTCTGATTTTCTACCGTTCTGTAAGTCATGCTTGATGTCGGCAATAATTGGGTCTTTGAGCTGAGCAGCTTGGATCTACGATTCGAGAGTAGGTTACAGCACTAGAGCAGCAACATAACCTTCCTTGAGCACTTCTAAGTTGAGCTTCCAGAACTCTTCATGTAGCATCAGTTGATTTGCTTCGATTGACGTGCTCATGCTGTGAAGTTTCCGGCTAAGGGCATTAGCTACAACATTGACCTTACTAGGGTGGTAATGAATGCCAAGGTTGTAGTCCTTGATCAATTCAAGCCATCTTTGTTGCCTTAGATTCAGATCTAGCTGTGTGAAGAAGTAGTTCAGGCTTTTATGATCGGAGTAGATCTCACACCGATTGCAGATGAGGTAATGTCTCCAGATCTTGAGAGCATACGCCACAACTGCTAATTCTAGGTCATGAGTTAGATAATTAGCTTCATGAGGCTACAACTGCCATGAGGCATAGGCCACTACTTTGCCTTCTTGCATCAGCACACAACCGAGGCTGTGGCGGGATGCATCACAATACATAGTAAAGTTTTTGTGTATGTCGGGCGGAGTAAGCACTGGGGCTATTGTGAGTCTTTTATTTAACTCGTGAAAGCTCTCGTCACATGTTGCTGACCATTCGAACTTCTTCTCCTTCATAAGAAGTTGTGTCATTGATCTTGCAATCTTAGAGAAGATCTCGATGAACCGGCGGTAATATCCCGCCAGACCGATGAAACTTTGGACTTTAGGAACGGTGCGGGGCTATTTCCAAGCTAGAACATCTTGTACTTTGCTTGGGTCCGCTACCACACCTCCTTCAGATAAGACATGGCCTAAGAATCCGACTTTCTTTAGCCAAAACTTGTATTTGCTAAACTTGGCGTACAGCTGATGCTCGCGCAGCTTGTCGAGCATCATACACAAGTGTTGCTCATGCTCTTCGGTGGTCTTGGAATAGATGAGAATATCATCAATGAAGATCACCACAAACTGGTCCAAGTACTCCCTGAAGATCTTATTCATAAGGTTCATGAAATTTGCAGGAGCATTGGTCAGTCCAAATGACATTACGGTGTACTCATAAAAACCGTAATGGGTGGTAAATGAAGACTTCGGGATGTCTTCTGGTTTAATCTTGAGTTGAAAGTATCCAAGCCTCAAATCAATCTTGGAGAAGACACATGCACCATTCATTTGATCGAACATGTCGTCAATCCTTGGGAGAGGATATTTATTCTTGATGGTGATATCATTCAATAATCGGTAGTCGACGTACATCCGCAGACTGTCGTCTTTCTTCTTTACAAACAGCACAAGGCATCCCCATGGTGATGATCTAGGACGAATGAATCCCTTGTCTAACTTCTCCTTGAGTTGTTGCTTCAATTCGGTCATCTCATTGGATGCCATTCGGTAGGGTCACTTGGACATAGGTGTTGCCTCTAGCATTAAATCGATGACGAACTCCATGTCACGATCCGACGACATTCCCAGCAATTCATCCGAAAATACGTCGGGGTACTCACATACCATAGACACCTGACTGAGCTCTGGGATTGTGATAGAATTGAGCGTGGGCTGCTGTGATGGAGCGGCATAAGTGGAGGTGAAAACGACACGTTCTCCATCAAAGTTAACGAGAGAAACGACTCTTTTAGCACAACTGATTACTCCTTGGTGTTTGGCTAGCCAATCCATCCCAAGAATTACTTCTAACCCAGGTGTATATATCATAATGAGGTTGTCTTTGAATCCTACCCTATTTATTTCAATTTGAACATCAGGACATCCGAGTTTTGCCCTCAAGACTATCCCGGGTGAGTGAACCAGCATAATGCTTTCTAGAGATGTTGTTTCTAGTTTTTGTTGCATGGCAAACCTTTTAGAAACAAAATAATGGGTTGCTCCAGAATCAAATAATGCCAATTTTGGTACGGAGTGAATTAGAATTGTACCCGTCACCACATCAGGCGATGCTTCGGCCTCCTCGGCCGTCGTATCGTTTAGACGGCCGTGTCCGAAGCCTTGAGCCAGCCTGCGAGATTGCTACCTTCCTTGACCTCGAGTGAGGACCTGGGGTTGTTGCTGGACGCCGAGAGGTTGAGGTTGAAGTGCTGGAAACTTTCTCTTTGGGCACACATTTGCAAAGTGCCCACGTTCTCCGTGAGTAAGAAAGTGTAACGTTGTCGCCCGATTTTGAGTACCGGGAATACCGTCCTCCGCGGTTGTACTACTAAGCCGTGGCTTACTGAGGCGAGGACCTTGGGCTTGGAATCTTGGAGGTGGTGGTCCCGAAGGACGCGTGTTTGATGGTTGCCAAACGTGGGTCTTGGCATGCTGCTGCTTGCTTATTTCTGTGCAAGCCACTTACACTTGCGGCTCTCCACAACTGCTCAGGTGTTGTCTTCAACCTGAATGGCTTTGTTGACTAGGGCCTGGAAGTTGGGGATGTCATGAGTGGTGAGTGACCACTTGATCTCGTCGTTGAGGTGTTCCCGGAAGAGAGAAATTTTCCTTCCTTAGTTTGGTATCTCAGACGTAGCATAGTAAGCAAGGTAGTTGAAGCGGTGGAGAAACTCCATCACCGACTAGTTCCCCTGCGGAGTTCATAGAATTCCTGCTTCTTGATATTCATAATGCTGGAGGGTATATTGGCACTACGGAATGCCTCCTTGAAAGCAGCCCAGGTGAGAGTCTGGCCCTCTGGAAGGATGGCTTAATGATTCTCCCACTAGGCAGCTATAGCGCCTTGCAGCTGGTAAGATGCGTACAACACCTTCTTCTTGTCATTGCACTGGGCAATGACCAACTTTCTCTCGACAATGCGAAGCCAGTTGTCGGCGTCGAGAGGATCAACTGCTGAAGCAAAGGTCGGTGGCTGAGTTCGCATGAACTCGCCCATCCTGGACGATGGTTGGTTTGTTGCAGCTCCGTTCCCTCCGACAACATTGCCGAAGGCAATAGTGTTTTGCACCAGCTGCTGGAGCAAGAGAGTGTTGGTTTTCCATCCTTGCTCGATCATGGCCAAGACCTGTGCCATGGTGGGCGGTGGCGACAAAACTTCTGGTTCTTCAGTGGCGGCAGGCTGAGGTTGCTCAGCTGGCGCCGTCGAGGTAGAAGGATGTTGCGGATTGGGTTGTGAGGGTGTAGGAACCTCACCTCCCGGTTGTTGCGACTCTGAGGTAGCTCTCGTCGCCATGAGCTGATGAACAGAGCGAGTTACTAGCACCTTGTTCATACAAAATGTAGTTTAAACAAACGTGCGCAAGACGAGGGGGAATAAGCATGAGCTAAGCGGGTCGGCAAGTATCATCATCCCATGCTAATCTAAATATTCTAATCTGAAAATAAAGCATGTTTTTAAATCATAAGGGAAGCACACATGAATATCAACACAAAGGTCAAATCTTACACGGCGCTCATGCCCGTTGCTTTTACATTACAAAAGAAGCAACTAGAAAAACACAAGTAGAAAATTACAATAATTATACAGCAATATCATACATAACTTCAGCCTACAAAATGCCAAAAGTGCTCACGCTAGGTCTTACAAGTGAGCTCTAGGCTATCTGCCTCAATCTAGTCATCCGACGGCAGTGACCGATTGCAAACATGCAAAGACGTTGGCCGCTGGACTGGATGCAGATGATGGGCTCAAGTAGCTCCTCGGTAGGTTCTAGTAAGGCATCCTCCCCATACAGTATCTCCCGTGAGAAGAGCCCTTGGGCCACCATCGGGGCGATGCTATCCTCGAGCAGGGAGAACCTCTGGCGGGCCTCCAGCAGCTCGCGGGATACACAACAGAGATATCCATCGAGTGACCTCACTAGGCCGGCGAGGGTGCAAGTGGGGAGTGAGGAATGGTCTACCCTCCACTTGGTAGGTGTGCTCCTCCCGATCCACCGTCCGTGCCAGGAAGTGGAAGAATAGATCCTCCAGCTCCAGCAGCTCGTGTCGCAGGCATATGATGGCGACGTAGGCCGCATCATAGAGCGAAATCAGGATGGTAGAGCCCCTCACGTAGTAACGGAAGGCGGGGTCTTCGGAGTCACGTCCCAGAATGAGCACCCAAGTGAGATACTCAGTGGACGCTGCACTAGAGGCGTGCTGAAGACCGTATACAGAGGTGTATGCGACCACTCCACGTGCTGAAGCATTACCCATAGGGTGTGCTGTAGGGTACCTTCCTCAAAGGCACTGGTGCGGTATTGGGGTTCCTAGTAGGTAGTCATCTACAATTTAAGAGCAAGAGTTAGTGAACATGTAATAAGATACATGGATAAGAAATGATAGTAGACAAGAAAATAATTTCAGCACATTTTTCTTATCCATTCTCTACGTTATTTAACTAACTCCTATAGCTCAAAACTTAGGTCATACTACCCCTTGGTCTTCACATACTATTAGACCTTTGTAATAGCAATCAATTTAACTCCAAATGAGGGTAGGAGGGGTTTAAATAATAATAAATTACATTATTTTCAGTAAGTACTAGGTTCTGAAATTTTGGGAAAAGATCCATCCGAAGCAGCATCTTGCAGCGTCAACAACGGGTCCTTCCAAGAGATCTTCATGTAGGATGTTTTAAGGACTTTTTCAAAACATTTTGGCTCTGTTTTAATGTCCTAAAAGTGGTTAAAAACTTTTATTTTAAGAGGGCCTACCATCTCTCAAAGCTACAACTATTTTGAATAGGATGAGAAGAGATGACCAAAAGAATGACTTTGGATAAGAGGAGAATGCTAAGAGTGGTAAGAATTAGTTAAACTCTTAAATTTTTAGAATCAATCCTATGGTTAGAGTAGGTTGCATTTTGAAAACTAATTTTAATCTAATGACCATTCTATCCGTGTCTCGCCCCACAGCTAGTATGGCTCGATACCAAGCTACCATCAAGCTCCCATGGAATACCCAAAGACCTTATATGTGTACCGTACTAGTCCCATGATTAGTGGCTAGTACACACATTCACAACATTTGGCATTCACATCCATACAATCACATACACAAGTAAAGCAAAATGGTACTTAACTTAAGCGATTATAATAATTACATCACAGGCCGACTGGCCAAATAAAATAAGTACCAATAGAGTATCAAAATAACAGAGGAAGTAAAGGTGATGAAAATAAAAAAGTTCCAGTGGCATGCCCATCCAAAAACCCAAAGGCATCCGACAAGGTACAAATCCTAGAGAGACCCGTCACCGAACCCTCCGATTCCAGATGTGAAAAAAGCGTCGTTTGGCATTGGCTCTTCCTTATACTTTGAACAACAATATAAGCAAGAATGAGTACAATGTGTACTCAACAAGACTTGTAGTGTAACTCAAGGTTTATATAAATGCAAGGCTAATCAAAGAGGAGGCTCTATGCTACAATTTAATTTGCAATAATCATAAGTAGTACATTGCAACAGAATTTGAAAGAGCAGTTAAATAGACACAGGACAGTAAGCAAGTGACTGGATGTATAATAACAACAACTCGCAACCCTCCTCGGCTGCGAGCAACATTTCATGTTCAGCCATAACATGGCAGTTAACTCAAATAAAGACCCACAAGTCATTGCCCATGTTTTTCCATTAAAATAGTTTTTGAAAATCAACACTAAACCCATCTCGTGTCAAGACTAAGCACGCTCATGACTATGAGCACGGCTATTTAAATAGATTTACACTCTACATAGGTGTACAACTTTACCCATAGTACACGAATTCTCTAGTTTGTTCGGCATCCGTTGATACCACCGCTCACTACCGTAAGTAAGCAGTCTAGAACACGTAACAAAGTCATTACATCACTTAGTCCTACCCTTGCACTAGCCCAGTGAATGTTTATCCTCACTGAACCTAGGGACACCATCGTCTCAGTGAGGCATTCGCAGTTATGTCGGCAAGCTTTGTACCCAACATCGTGGTGAAGGGAGCCCCTTCGGTCATGCCAGTACACTCGACCCTGCCCGCACTCTAAGGCTTACCTACATGCAAGGCTAGTTTTCATTGACTTAATTAGCTAAGGTCATCCCATACTAGCACATATGGTTGTACGTTAGGTCTTAGATTGGATTTGCTGGCGTCCGGTCCTTAATTGACCCAGGCGAGAATCTCCCCCTATCTACTAGTGAGACTCCTTTCTCACTCTTCTCATAATACAATATAACTCGCTCGCATCGAAAACTTGGTTTTGCATTATCATTTTGTACAAAAAACAGAGACACACCCTTTGGACATCTTTCATAAATCTCCCAAATTCATGTTTACAATATTGTCCTTTATAACCTTTTAGGAAAAACTACCGCTTTATTAAGCATTTGTGTGATATTTGCACTCAAAACTCCCAATTGACATTATATATTGTCTAACCCATAACCTAATGGCTACAATAATAAGGACATCAGTATATCAAGGGGGTCCATGCATCAAATAGGATTTACAACTACCGATATCCCGAACATAGTAGTTTCATATCAAATATATACGCATGAAATAATAGACTTTGCAAAAAGAAATACAATAAGTAAAATAGTAGGATCAACATGATCAAAGGGAGTGCTTTCCTTGCTCTTGTTGTTCTGAATATGAGGATGGTTGGTCGTCGAAGATATCGCTCGAATAATCAACATCTAATTCAAAAAGAGCCGGAAATCAATTAAATATTGCAAAATAAATTCAACAGTAACCAAATCCAAATATGTTTGCATATTCTGGTATATTATTATTTTAGATGAATATAGAGACAAAAATAATTCAATTTGGAGTTTTTATGCAAAAGTTATTAAGGTTTTAGTTTGGCTCAGTTTGGAAATTCCAAAAAAAAAAGAAAAGGGAGAGAGGATTCTCTCTCTGACAGGTGGGACCCGCGCCCTTTTCTTTTTCTTTCGATTTATTTTTCTTCTGAAAATTACTAGTGTATGACAGGTGGGTCCAAGTGATTTTCTTTTCTTTTTCATTTATTCTCTAAAGAAAATATATTTTCTAACAGGTGGGTCCCACGTGTCATTGGCTTGGTCCACGGGAATAGCGCATGAACTAAAGCCCACGCGCTCGGTCCACTGGACCACATACCAGATCCCATTGTGCACTTTATGCACCAGGGCCCACATATCATAGACTCAAAAGGAAAACTAAATCTTAACTCCTCCTCAAATATGTTCATGGGCCCACACGTCAGCGGAACAAAGCAATAATTAAACCAACAGTTAAGCAATGATTAAACCCTAATGACACAGATTATGTTTTAATTATGTGCTATAGTACGTGTCTCATTCTGACAGAATAGAGAGGCGCTTGGGTGCTCCCTTGCCGCGCTCGTCGCCGGTGGTAGGAGGCACGGTGACGCGGGTGAGTTCCCAAAATGGAACCCCAAGGTCTAGGTGATGCTATGGGTACCGGCAGCGAGGGCTCCAGCGACCCATAGGATCGGCATGGCGAGGATTGGTGGCGGGTGCGTTCGGGCTACAATGCCATTTTGCAAAGCAATGATGCCCGTGGCAAAACAACACGCTCACGAGCAATAGGAAGGTTCAAGGAACTCACTAGAGGGGAGAGGTGTGAGGACCTCCTCTCGGAAATGCACTGGACATGGCAAATACGGATTTTTGTGTGTATGAGTGTGCGCGCCCCGGTACTACCGCACCAAGGAGCGGTAGAACCGCCTGTAGGTTCCGAGAGGGGAGGTCTATCCATACCTCCTAGGAGATCTTCAAAGACCTCCTGGAGGTCTTGACTGAGTGCACTGAGCTAGTCCCAGGAGTCCAAGCTAGCTCGCACAAAACGACATAGGTGTGATCACAACCACATGGTCAAACAAAAGATGAAGCAGACAAATTAAACCTTGCATTAAACAAGACCTTATGGTCCAAGCTTTCTTACAGAGGTCTGCCAACTTGGGCTTACAAAACCGACAACAGGAGGACCTCAAAAGCCGAAAACACAAAAACGCTGGAAGCCATCCGGCAAGCCCACAGGCTGTCGAGTGGAGGACGTCCTAGACAACCGGGTCGTCAAAGAACTCCTTGAAGAGGTCTGAGCATCCCTGCATCTGATCATCTTTGACCACTGCTTTAACATAGGGCTTACAGCCATGAGTACTTTGAATGTACTCAACAAATCGCAGGGAACAGATATGCAAATAATATTCATGCATTGGCTTAACAATGAGAGCTGTAGGGTTAGTTGCACAAAGCTAAGTTTAAAAGTAAATAACATGTATAGATTGAAAAGCTCAATTTTGTAAACAATAATACTTAAGTACCGTTGTTTGAAAAGAGGGGAAGTGAGCACCAACTCACTCCCCAAGCCACTTTGGGAGGTGCAGTCGCACCACCACTGTGACCTCTCCCAAGACCTCTCTCGAGCACCGGCCCAAAGCTCCCAAGACCACTTGGGGAGGTCAGCCGCACCCACGACCAGGACCTCTCTCAAGACCTCTCTGGAGCACCAGCTCCAGAGTCCCCAAAGACCTCCCTAGGACTCCAAGATCTCCTCTGAGCACCCACTCAGGAGCTCATTGGACCATCCTAGGGTTCACAAGACCTCCACGACCAACCGAGGACGTCACAAGCACTCAGAGCCACCCAGAGTACTTGCAGACATCCCAAGCCAGCCATGGAACACCAATTTTTGAGAAGTCTACCCCTTGCACCGTTTTCACCGGGCATGTCCATGACCAACGACTTGGCTATTCGAATAGATTTATACTCTGTAGAGGTGTACAACTTTACCCACAATTCACGACCTCTCTAGCGGGGCGGGTTCCCGTCGAAACCCTTGCTCACTTCCGAAGGTGAGCAGTCTAGAGAGCGTGACAAGGCCTTTACAAAGCTTTGTCCTAACTCGACACACTCGCTAAGGTTTCGTAAATCTGTAAAGGAACTGGCCCCTCTTGCGCCATGCGAATCAGCACGCACCACCACAACAGAACCAGGTTAAGACATCACTAATTATTCGGCCCAGACCATCCCCATGAAATGATCTTGTGGTTGCACTTAGAGGCCTAGATCAACATAACACAAAGTCCTTAATTGCTGCTCAGGCAAGGCTTCCACAACCCAGTGTGCTAAGAGCACCCCCTTTACTGCATGATCACTTGCCCGAGCAAGAAAGCACTTTGGATTCACCTAGACAAAGACCTCCCTGGTCTTGGCACGCAAGATTTTAACAACGTGGTCTCGCACCACAATCAACACAACTATGGCGTCCCACCATAGTTGCTCAACAGTGGCACCAACCACAGATTCCATAGTTCCATTAGTCAAGTTATTAGAGAAGGAACATGATTCCCAAGACAACCGGTTCTACAAGCAAGACTAAGCATAAACGTACGGTCCCATGTTGGCAATACCAAACAATACCAACTAAAATACCCAACTTAAGGCGTCCAAGAGGATCATGTCAACATGTCGAATACAATTGTCCAAGGAGGCATATTGTCAAGTAGGAGAATAACTACTGCCCCAAACCATTCATATAAAAATAGCCATTCATGATAAAGTAAAGCAAAATACATTTGAAAAGCTAGGCTCAATATGATCAAAGGTCTACGACTAGCCTTCGTTGAACAGTGGTGAACCTTCAGTAGAAACCGCTGGATCCAAAACTCCTCCTCAAACGCGGGATCTACATGTTCGCCAAAGAACCAAAAAAAAAACAAGACAACTCAAGCGAGGACCTTAAAAGAAGACTTAAAAAGAAAGCTCAAATCAACTCAGCCAAAACCAGAAAGCAAAGGCTCAGCACAGCCTCGGGAAGCTCCTTGGGGAGGTCCTAAGCGTGGAGAGAACCAGGCAAGCGCAAGGAGATTGGGAATGAGCAAAAAGGTGACAAAGGGAGGCATGTCCAGGCTATTTATAGCCAGAGCTGCTAGAGAGACCACAAGGGCTTGAGCAAAACGTGTCAATGATCGGTGGTAGCTAGGACAAGGTTAGGACAAGGTAGGTCATCAAAAGAATAAAAAAGAAGTACCCAGATGTGACTGCATTTAATGTGATACAATAGCCATTAAATGCGCACAGAGCAAGGCTGACAAGTGGGGCCAGTCAAACTCAAGAAAACAGATCCGTTAAAGGGTTGGTCTCAGCCGCAAGGGAGGTCTTTGCAAAAGACCAGGGGTCCTGACCTCTAATGGAGCTCCTAACCACAAGGAGGTCTTAAGGGCAGGAGGTCCTCAAGACAACAGGGAGGTCCTGAGGACAGGAGGTCCAAAAGACACGAGGGGGGGTCCTGAGGACAGGAGGTCCAAAAGACACGAGGAGGTCCTGAGGACAAGAGGTCCAAAAGACCTGCTCACAGTTCACAAGAGGTTCGAGGGTCAAGATCTCTCGAGGGAGGTCCTAAGTGTCAAGATTTACAAGGGGGGGTCCTGACGGTTAGATCTCTCAAGGGGAGGTCCTGACGGTCGGATCCACCAAGGGGAGGTCCTGATGGTCAGATCTAACAAAGGGGAGGTCTGAACGGTTAAGATCTCCAAAGGGGAGGTCCTAACGGTCAGATCTAACAAATTAGAGGTCTGAACAATTAAGATCTCCAAAGGGGAGATCCTAACGGTCAGATCTAACAAAGGGGAGGTCCTGAACGGTTAAGATATCCAAAGGGGAGGTCATAACGGTCAGATCTAACAAAGGGGAGGTCTGAACGGTTAAGATCTCCAAAGGGGAGGTCCTAACGGTCAGATCTAACAAAGGGGAGGTCTGAACGGTTAAGATCTCCGAAGGGGAGGTCCTAACGGTCAGATCTAACAAAGGGGAGGTCCTGAACGATTAAGATCTCCAAAGGGGAGGTCCTAACGGTCGATCTAACAAAGGGAGGTCCCGAGCGGTTAAGATCTCCAAAGGGAGGTCCTAGCAGTCGAGATCTAACAAAGGGAGGTCGAGCGGTTAAGATCTCCAAAGAGGAGGTCCTAACGGTCAGATCTAACAAAGGGGAGGTCCTGCGCGATCGTGAGATCCATCGCAGTAGAGCAGGACCGTTAGATCTCAATCGGATGGGGCAAGGCAATTGAGCCATTCGGACCGAGCGAACGCTCCAACAGATCGGGATCATCCAATAAGGATAGGACGGCTCTAAAGGAGTGGGACGTTCGGACCATCCGAACATCTCACCAAGATCAAATCGTCCAACGCAAATCGAATGGTACACAAGCGATAGAGGTCTGGATCAAGTGGAAGGCTCGAACGGACGCGAGAGAGGTCCAAGTGAACGAGGAGGAGGTCCTAATGGACATAGGGAGCACCCGAATTTGAATTTCAACATTCAAGGACATTTGAAACACAAACCCGAGCTGGTCTAAGACCCAAGAGAGGAGGTCTTAGACCCACAAAGGAGGTCCGGGCAGGAGGAGATCCAGCGCAAGGCAAACTAAGCCTAGCTTGACTCTGCGGAAAACAAAAGGGTTTGAAACACAAACCCGGGCAGAGAACCACGGGGTGGTCGTGACCCAAACAAAAAGAGGTCAGAACCAAAGATAAATTCAAACAGGGAGGGAGGTCTAAACCTTAAAGAGATTCAAACCAACAAAGGAAATCTAGATTAAAAGAGATAGAAAGATCCAAGCTCAGAGGAGGCCCAACGAGTCTCCAATGAGGTCCTATGAGCACAGAGGATGTCCAGAGGACTTAGAAGAGGTCCTATGAACACAGAGGAGGTCCAGAGAGAGGGCTAAAACAAAAGGCACTCAGAGCACGCAAAAGAAAGAGAGCTAAAACCAAAGCGCACCGGAGAACCTCAAAAGGACCAGGAACACGAACCAAAAGACTTAGTTGAGGTTTGGTTAGGTCAGATTAAACTCCCAAATTTCTAAAATCCCAAGTTAAGCTTGTGCAGGCGAATAAACCGAATGGTTCCTTTTTAGCTTTGGAAACGGCAAGAACTCTTAGGAAAAATAGGACGTTACAAGAGGGAGGATGGAGGTGCCCGGAGTTGAGCCGGTGACTATGTTTCGAGGCGGCGGCGAGGCAGTCAACATGCAGGTGATGGCCTGTGCAAAGAGGAGGGAAAAAGAAAGGTCGAAGAAGCATGAGAAGGGCAAGGAGATGGTGATATAGCGAGGAATTGCGAAATGTGTCACCATACCAGAGTTGGGGAAGAAAGGGGAGGTTTCGGCCAGAGTTGGGGAAGAAGCAGAATCCAGCAGCTCCTGTGGACAAAAGGCATCAATATGGGGGAAAACGTTCTAGGATCCTGGAACACATGATGACGCAGGTGGAGGGGAGAGGAGTTCACTAGAACACCGGCGGCGTTGGGGGCGGCATCTCGGCCGAAAATGGGAACTCGCGTTTCTTTGTGGTTTTGCTTGGTGAGAAGAGCGGTGAGGAGGAGAAGGGTGGCTAAGGGAGGTAGAGGGAGCTTCTGGGTAGCTTTTATAGGCGAGGGCAGAGAGCTCGTGAGGAGGAGCATGGGCATGGGCATGGATGTGCTCGGGTGTGCTGACGAGGGCATGAGCGATGCTGAGGGGATGGATGAGCGACGGTGGCAGGTGAGGGCGCGGACGATACGGCCGATGCGGCGAAACCAGGGGCGTGACTGGCCAAGACCGAGGGCAAGGTCGTTGGCTCGGCATGGGCTCCTGGCAGAGCCAGCCATGGCGTGGGCGAGCTAGCGCAGTGCGCTGTGCCGTGTGGAGAACGAACCCTGACGGGTGGAGTCCACCGGCCTGCGAGAGGAGGGGTGAGGAATTAGGTTTTCTAGAGATCCAAAAGGGCTGAGTTTTGGGGAGATTTTTAGACATCGCAATATAGGTCTAAAAATTATGAAAGTTTTTGGGAAAGTTTCTAACATAGTGTATATTATTGTATAATTTTTCTAGGCTTTTGTTTATTATATATTTTTCTCTAAAAAATCGTTCAAGTTTCTATTTGCTTGTATTTTCATTATTTGATTTGAGGAAAATTTGCAAAACATGCTTTAATTAATTCCCCATTTTAAATTCAGTACAATTATGCTAAGTTTGTATTTTTAATTATCAACTTTCATTTCAATTTGTTTTATTTATCCATTAGGTTTATGTTTCCAAAATGGATGCTTAGGTTTTAAAATCAAACAAAACCTTGAATGAAAATTTAGAAAAATTGAATGACAATAGAATGCATCAAAAAGTTTTAAAAAGATCATGTTTGATACATTTGAAACATAAGCTCGTATTTTGGGATGTTACATCTATCTATTTAATGCCATTCTCATACTCAAATAAACAAATCATATTCTATATAGATAAATTTACACAATTTAACAATTTACTTATATATGCGAATACACCATCATGCTCATGCTCATATGCATCTCATCAGCTGATACCGGTGTAGCGGAGTGTTCACCCGTCGATGACACACTCTTCCTCCATCTTCGTTAGGATGGGGTCTCTCTATTTTAGAACTTTAACTAGTCCCTACAAATATAAGACTTTATCTAGAGCACTCCGAACTAGTCATGTATCTTTTTCACCAATCTCACCGGAATAGTTACATGACTTTCTCACCGACTTGGCTCGTGTACTCTTATCATGATGAATGTAAATGATGCAACATCTTTAATTATTCGTCTCATTAATTCATTATCTCATTCTCATTAACTCAATATTACAATCTCATTCACCCAATGTCATCAATATCATGTATAAGAATAAGCTTAACGAAAGCATAATAAATAGCATGATAAGTAATATCAATGACAATGGTGAACAACCCATTGTTCACCACTCTACCATCTACTAGCATCTTTATTCCTTCGGAGCCGGATAGCGAGGTGGTGGTAGGGCACTAGAGGCCACACTCCCTGAACAAACAATTCAAAACAATCTCAAGATATATCACATCATCATAGCACCAACACTTTACACTAATCGCCCTAGCATGTTTACGCCAAACCGACCCAATTAACCCAAATCTACCAAACGCACTACCCGATGTCCCAGTAGTAAAATGGTTCTAACTTATTCATATGAACACCAAATCTTGGCAACCAATACTTTCTGGAATCCTCACACAATTTCCTACAACTTCCTAGCTATGATGAACTTCTGGTTCTACCGTTTTCTCCTCTGTTTTCTTCCCCGAAGACTGTCCCAGAATCAATCAGGACAGTCCACTTCACAATTCCGTATCTTTAATTCTAAAACTTGAAAAGATATGAATGACAAAAGTTCTAGAAACAACTCAAAATTTTCTAGCTTATTCAAGTCATCACCAAATTTTAATTATTTTAATTACTAGGTAAAAACAGCCTATCTACACGATCCCGAGGCCGTCACTTTTCGCTTGCTACTCCCAATCTAGTGATATAGACCTTCTTAGAAAGCTAATAAAATTATATACATCTTTTCTAATTGGACTAAACCCTGAATCCGAGCCTAAATACCTCTAATTGCCCCCACAAGGTTCTACGTCGAAACTTGACAAACTAGGGCATGCTGAAAATCAATCTTCCCTAGAGCAAAATGATCTACGAAGCATGCAACCACTAATCCAAGGTAATTCTAGGGATTTACAGCAGTTACCCTTGAAGAACACGAATGATCACGAAAACTCCGCGAATTTTACTCTCTTCCTCCCTTCTTTTCTTCTTCTCCTTCCTTCCTTCTCCTTGCTGGACCTCTTTGGTACCTCCTCCTTCTCCCTTTGGAAGCACAGCAGTAGCAGGGCGCGGCACTGGGATGGGAGGTGGCGGCTTGGAGGGAGGGAGGCGTAGGGGAGGCGACGCATAGGATAGTAGGGGGCGATGCACAAGGAAGGGGTGGCGGCCAGAGGAAGGGGGGCATAGGGGGCCACTCCTGAGGTCCTATTTAAAGGCCTAGGGGCTGGAGGGTCATGACTTAGACGTGGTAGAGTTGAAAACAATTGGCATTGAATTTGATTCAGAGTACACTTTGAATTCGAGTCGGTTTTTCGCTTTCCTTTTGTGCAGCGAACATTTCGGAGGTCATAACTTTGTCTTTCAAACTCGGAATTGAGTTATTCTTTTTTCCTGTTTATCTAACTCATAGTACTTCAACTTTCTATTTTGTGGAGCTTTTCTGAAAACACCATCTTCATTGCAAAGTTTGATTTTGAATTGACTCAGTTGTGGACTCTGATTCTCTATGTAGCCTACCTTGCGGGCCCCATATATCATACGTCGGAACTCCAAATTGGGTCAATGAGGACTCTAAATTGGACTATGCAAAGATATCTACAGCTTCGTAGTTATGAGATATTCCATTCAAAGCCGTTCTAGTCGCGAAAATCACGTTGCAAGAGATGACAGAATCAGTCTCGTTTCTTGGCGAGGCAAATAAGGAATCTCGCAAACTCCTTATATTCTCTTTAAATAAATGAGATATTACACTAGCGTGAATGCCAAGAAATACAATTGGCGGTGGAGTCCAAGTCATGCCCAAGTCGGAGACGATGAACAGTAACCCGGTGGGATCCACATGTCAGCGAGAGTGGCTAGGGTGAGATTGCGTCGCACACGTCACGTGTGCGACTGACAGGTGGGGCCAAGGCGCGTGAACAGAAGCGGGAATTTTGGGCCAGGATGAAAGAAATTCAGCCCAAAGGATTTCCTATTTTAAATAGCTTTTGCAATTTAGAAATACCAGAAAATCCAAATGGCATATTAAAAATAGCAAATGAACTTTGAAAAATTCCAAAAAAATTCTGGAAAATATTTCCAAGCGCCAACAACTCAAATAAAATAGTTTTGGAATTAGTTGATGTTCATATTAGTCACATTAAATTATTTTGACATTTGAAAGTATCATTTAAGCTTTATTAGATTCAAATAAAATTTGGTGAATTTTTCCCAAGGGACTAGACTACTCAAAAGGGTTTTAAAACTCAGGAAATTGGGATGGTACAACCTCCTCCCCCCCCCCCTAATGGAATCTCGACCCCAAGATTCAGGCTAGCTAGAGAAAAGGCTAGGAAACTCGGCTTTCAGCTCTTCTTTATGCTCCCAAGTTGCTTCACTTTCTGAATGATTACTCCACTGAACTTTGCAAAAACGAACGATCTTGCTTCTGGTTAAACGCTCTAGTTGCTCTTTGTAAATGAGATCCTCTTTTAGCTCAATTGAACCCAAGGGATTCTGTTCTGTTTGCACACAAAGACACTTCTTCAACTGCGAGACATAAAAGACATCATGTACTCTGGCTAACGATTGTTGCAGTTCAAGCTCGTAAGCAACCTCTCCTCTGCGCTTCACAATCTTGAAAGGGCCGACATACCTAGGGGCAAGCTTCCCTTTGGCATGAAACCTTCTGACACATTTAAGAGTAACTCGAAGATAAACAAAATCTTCTATCTCAAAGCTTAGGTCACGACGACGGTTATCAGCATAACTCTTCTGCCTGGACTGAGCTATCTTCAATCTTTCTCCGATCATAGACACTTGGTCCTCTGCCTCTTGAATGATATCTGGTCCGAACACCAGATGCTCGGCTATCTCTTTCCAATTCAGTGGGGTTCTGCAGGCATAGCCATACAAAGCTTCAAATGGTGATATTTGCAAACTAGCTTGATAACTATTGTTGTACGAGAATTATGTATAAGGCAAACTCTTATCCCAACTAGTAGCATGAGCTAGAACACAAGTTCTCAACATATCCTCCAACACTCAATTTACTCTTTCAGTCTGCCCATTCGTTTGAGGGTGATAAGCAGTACTAAACTTAAATGAGTTCCCAAAGCTTCATGCAAACTCTACCAGAAACGTGAGGTGAACTAGGATCCTCGATTTGGCACTATTTTCGTAGGCACACCATACAAACTGACAATTCTTGACATATACAATTCTGCAAGGCAATCTCCTGAGTAAGTGGTTTTGATTGGCAAGAAATGTACAACTTTCGTCAAACGGTCTACTATTACCCAAATGGAATCGTAACCCGATTGAGTCCTAGGTAAATCGGTGATAAAATCTATACCAATCTCTTCCCATTTCCACTCTGAAATTTTCAAGGGCTGCAACAAACCTGATGGTCTCTGATGTTCTCCTTTTACTCTCTGACACACATCATACAGGGCAACAAACTCTGCGACTTCTCGCTTTAAATTTGGCCACCAAAATTTATCCTTAACATCCTGATACATCTTAGTGTTTCTAAGGTGAATAGAATACTTCGAATCATAAGCCTCTTTTAAAATTAGCTGTCTCAAACCATCAACGTCAGGCACACAGATACGTCCATTGATCCAAAGCGTATCTTGATCATCCTTGGTGAAATCTTTGAACTTTCCTTCTTCCATCTTGAGCTTAATATCCTTAATCATAGGATCATTTGGTTGGGCTATACAAATATGCTTTTCCAACATAGACTTCACTTTCAAACTAGCCACGAATCCTTCGGCTACAACTTCTAACTTTAACTTATGAAATTCTTCGTGAAGTTCCAGGCAATTATCCTTCATCTTCAAAGCATTACAGTAGCTCTTGCGACTTAAAGCATCTGCCACAACATTGGCTTTATAGGGATGGTATGGATTCCAAGATTATAATCCTTTATTAATTTCAACTATCTTCTTTGCCTCATATTCAGATCATACTAAGTGAAAATATGCTTCAAACTCTTATGATCCGTATATATCTTACAACAATTACCAATAAGATAATGATGCCAAATTTTCAATGCATGCACAACAGTAGCTAATTCCAAATCATGAGTAGGGTAATTCTCCTAATGAGGTCTCAGTTGTCCCTATGCATAAGCAACAACTCTTCCTTCTTGCATCAGGACACAACCTAATCCTTAACGCAAAGCATCACAATAGATATCGAAATCTTTCCGAATATCTGGCAGTACTAGCACTAGGGTTGATGTCAAACGTTTCTTCAACTCTTGAAAACTTTCCTCACAAGTTGGAGTCCAGGTGAACTTTTTCTCTTTCTTCAACAATTGTGTAAGAGGCTTAACAGTCGTTGAAAACCATTCAATGAAACGACGATAATATCATGTCATTCCTAAGAAACTGCGAATCTGAGTCACTGTCTTGGGTGGCTCCCAATGTAACACTGCTTTAACCTTACTGGGGTCGACTGCTACTCCTTTGTTTGTAATCACATGACCAAGGAAATCAACTTCTCATTTCAAAAAATCACAATTGCTGAACTTAGCATACAACTGATGCACTCTAAGTTTCTCTAGTATTATTCTCAAATGCTCGACATGTTCTTCTTCCCACTTGGAATAGACTAGGATGTCATCAATGAACACTACCACAAACTTGTCCAAATATTCTTTAAACACCTTATTCATTGTATTCATGAAATATGCAGGGACATTAGTCGTACCAAACGATATGACTAGGAACTCATAATGTCCGTACCGCGAAGAAAAAAGCAGTGTTCGATACATCCTTTGGACAAATTTTCAATTGATGATACTCTGATCGCAAGTCGACATTTGAAAACACTCCGGTTTCTTTCATTTAATCAAATAAATCATCTATCCGGAGAAGTGGATACTTATTCTTGATGGTAACCTCGTTGAGGGCACAATAATCGATACACATCCTCATACTTCCATCCTTCTTTCTGACAAACAAGACTGATGCTCCCTAAGGCAATGAACTAAGTCTCACGAAACCTTTCTCAAGAAGTTCTCCAATCTGTTTCTTCATTTCAACTAACTCATCGGTTGGCATCCTATAGGGTCTCTTAGAAATTGGCATTGTTCCTGGCACTAAATCAATAACAAACTCAATGTCACGATCTGGTGGCATTCCCGGTAAATCTTCTGGAAAAACATTCGGATAGTCTTTGACAACAGGCACATACTCTAAAGATATGATCTTCATACTATTGATTACTAGATGCCCATCACGCACTGTGGTGGCTAGAAATTCCACTTTCTTTCCATTGGTACCTTCGATTGTTATGGCTCTTCGGCCACAATCTAACACAACTTTGTGCTTTGACAACCAATCCATACCAAGTATGATGTCTAAAGTATGGGTGTCTAAGATACTGAGGTTGGCAGGAAACTTAACTCCAGAAATGAGTAACGTAACTCCTAAACATCTTAACTTAGAGCTTAATTCCGCTCCAAGCGACTGGACTAACAAGGTATGCTTAAGATGCATAGTTTCCAAATTATTCTTGCTTATTAAAACTTGAGAAACAAACGAATATGAAGCTCCATAATCAAACAAAACTGATACAGGTACTGAGTTAATCTTACCTAGTACTACGTCGGGTGATTCCTAGGCTCCTTCCAGGGTAATGTGGTTGACACGGCCTCTAACCACGGACTGTGGTGCTCCTCTGGCTTGATCAACAACTTGAGGTGCTCCTCGGTTGTTGACTGGCGCTAGTGTCTTGGCTAGGGTAGCTCCACGGTTGAAATGAACTGGAGTCATCGCTCCCTTCTAAGGACAATTGTTAGCAAAATGTCCTGGCTCTCGGCAAGTGTAGTAAAGTCTAGGGACACTATGTTGGATGCCTCCTGGATTGGGATTGACTGAAGTAGAATTACAAAAATTCTGAGTAGCTAGACGAGGTGTTGATGTTGGTGCGGGCGTCTTAAATGAATTATGTGGCGAAAAGCAAGTAAACTGTTGTGGAATTGTCCTCACTCTCTATTGAGACTGATGATATCCTTGCTAAACCATTCTACGCTTGCGGTTGTCATCCAACTCCTTGCGCTTATCCTCAAGGATAAGGGCCTTGTTGACTAACTCTTGAAAGTCTGGGAAAGTATGAGCAATCAGACTAAAAGTCTATGATCCCCTCCGGCGCATGATACTGACGAAAAGCTGTAGAGAACTGTTCCCAAGTAATATTCTATGGAGTCTCATGCGCAACACAAAAAATCTCCCACCATTTAGTGGCAATGCCTTCCATCTGATGGGTAGCGTAGAGAACCTTCTCGTGATCGTTGCACTGAGTAATCAGCAACTTCACTTCAATCATGCGAAGCCAATCATCAGCTTCCACTGGCGAAACACTTCCGGAAAAAATCAGTGGGTGAGTCCTCATGAACTCTGCTAGCTTAGATTACCCATGGTGGTTATGAGCAACTGGTGCTACATTGTTGTTGGCTTGGTTGTTGTTCATGTTCTACATCTGATTCATCATTAAATACATCATTTGTGTCTGGACGGCCATGAATGCTCCAAAGTTCTGCAAATCTATCGGTGGTGCTTAAGGTGGAACTGCTTCTGCAGGGGTCTGTTCACTTCCCTCTGCTCCATTGGTTCCTGGTTTACTGGCAGCGGCGTTTCGAGTCTGAGCCATCTGGCGGAAGCTCAAAGGGATTAGATATGGTAGCAAGCACAAGGTAAGTTAAGAACTAAGCAGGGGTAGATTAAACCCAACAAATACAGCACAAAGAACTCAACTAAAATAGCTATATTAATAAGTGTCTTAGTATGGCTACAACAAGTGCCTAAGGGCTCTTGCAGCTCATACTGCACACAAGAAAACGAAAGCGAACCGAACACACAATCTAACGTTTAAAGGATGATACTCCTAATCTTAAGCTGACGCGGCTCTCACACACTGAACCTCAATTGACTAAACCAACTCTTGGTTGCCTCACTCACTTTACCTCCACAACCACGATGGCGCTCTTCCCTGCCGTAGGCTGGCAGACGAGCAGGCATCCTCACAAACTAATCCTGATGACCTAAAACTGGCGCAACAGGAACAGGTGTCTCGGGTGCAGTTACGACCAGCTCTGGCTCCTTAGGTAGACGTACAGCTCTTGGGCGTACAAAGCTTCCTCCAGATCCGCAATCCTCTCTTCTGCAAGCTGCAGTGTCTCGTAGGCTCCTGTAGCTCTGCAGTAGTAGTCTCCAAGGCTTCCTCCTGAGGGCAACGAAGTGAGCAAGGTGAACCACGGTAGCATCTTTGCATCTTTTTCTCCATCCGTGGACGGATAGCGGGCTGGACGGTCCACTACGGAGGCGCGAGGATGAAGCAAAAGATTGAACCCTTCAACTTGTCGGCACAGATGTTGCACACTCGTAGGATGGCAAGACGCGAAGACTCCTGGATCCCTTCATCGAAGATGATCCTCCGAACGGTGATGTTCATGGGACAATTGGCCTTGGTATCCTCTCGGGCGTAGATCTTCAGTCGACACAACACACCACAACTCCAGCCATTCACCATCCAATTGGTGCCTCGGTAGAGCGACCTCTCGAATCCTCCAAGTGCTTGTAGAATCTTTCACAACTCAGTAGCGAAACCTCCAATACACTCCCCATAGGTGTGAAGCCGTGCTATCTAACAAAGACAGGCAAAAGGTAAGAACCAACTTAAAATCAGTGAGAAAAGACTTTCAGTAGTAAATGAGTCAAGAGAGACAAGAGAAGTCAAGCAATTTGTTAATTTTGCAAGTTAATTTTTTTCTTTAGAAAATAGTTTTGAATTTCTTAAGGACGACCGATCTAACTAAGGTCAATACCTACAGTTAGTATAGCTCTGATACCACCTCTGTCGGGATCCCAATATGCAAATCTGGACCCTCTATGTACAATGTACTAGTCCAGGATCACACTAGTGCACACAGTATCAACACAGATAAATATCATTCCACACAAGATGAATATAAGAATAAACGACTAATTTGATTAATAAATAACGGTTGTGACCTTTCGGTCAAGTTTACACTTATGAAGCCACGCAGGGCTGACACTAAATAAAGAGACAACAGCGAAATAGAAACAACTCTAGTGGGAACCCCATTGACTTGCCACAAGCAACCAACTAGAATCAAGACCTGGCGATCACCCTCCTCGTAAAACTCCTTCTCGAAAGTAGACGAAGACTCATCCACTTCAGCTGAATGATTGCAGCAAGAATGAATACTCCGAGTACTCAACAAGTTGTACCACATAATACAATTATAGATGATGGCTTATTCTAAAGGATATAGCTTCTATGGTTATTTGGCAAAAAGCAACATTTGCAATAAAATAACAACTGATTAGCCATACTGCAATAAAATATGTATATTGTTTGATCAAATTCGAATACGAATAGTGCGGATAAAATAACATTTCGGACGGCAAAAGTTTACACCATATCTATATCCATATTTTTTTATGCGAATGCGAATACGAATGGAGGAGAAATTGCTATTCGGATGAAAAAATCTAAACCATATTCGCTACCAAATGAATTCGGATGTCGGATAATTCGAATTCAATTGACACCCCTACGTCAACTATCTGGCTAGTAAGTAGATACTGGAAAAGTGAAGTGAGAGCACTAAAACGAAAAATTCAGTTACCAAGTAATACTCATCCAACTAATTAGCCATTATGCAATAAAATATGTATATTGTTTGATTGAATTCGAATACGAATATTGCGGATAAAATAACATTTCGGACGGCAAAAGTTCATACCATATCCATATCTATATTTTTTATACGAATACGAATACGAATAGGGAAGAAATTGCTATTTGAATAAAAAAATCTAAACCATATTCACTACCAAATGAATTCGGATGCTGGATAATTTGAATTCAATTGACACCCCTACGTCAACTATCTGGCTAGTAAGTAGATACTGGAAAAGTGAAGTGAGAACACTGAAAACGAAAAAATCAGTAACCAAGTAATAAGACCACAAACACATAATTCAGCGGACACAGACAGGACACTGGGCATTGAGAGAGCATCGGTTTATCTAACCTATGTTTTTCAGTTCCTCTATAATGTCCTATACTTTGTTTTGGCAGTTTATGCCGCTTTTCTGATTGTTGGACACGCACAAAAAAAAGGGAGAGTTGATAATATATGCGCCATAACTGAAAAACTTGGCGCGTGCTCCTGATGGAACTTCTCGTTGGCATTGCATACACGCAGCTTAGTGGCACACTTCAATTGTCAGTCAAGTTGTTTCTACGAAGTATGTATTTCTCCCACCCTACGCGCCTTCTTATTTTGCCATCCTGAAAAAGCATATAACAGGTCTCTATTAGTAAAAAAGCTCTGTTAGAAATAAGCAGTATGAAGCAACTATGCTGCACAGCTAAAATGCAGATGAAGGTATTTTGCATTTTAAGGTTCCACAGGTAAAGTGGAATGGGTTCATCTAACATCTACTATAGGAACTTAGTATAACTGAATCAGAGCATCTTAAGGTTGAATACATCCAAGATGAACCGAAAAAAAGAAAATCGCAGTGGTAAACTGTTACCGATCGTTACTTCGGCAAGCAGTATCAGCGGGGGACAAAGCTTCGGTCGGCTGGGCAAACCAAAGCCAATACGGTTGGAGGACCGAACCAAGCTGGCAATGACAAGACCTGCGCTAGTGACGGGAGAGAAGTAAAGGTAGCAGCCCTTTCGGCATAAGGTTAATTAGGAAGCCCTTTTGGCATGACATAAATTGGGTAGTATCCCTTATGGATAATTCGGATTGTAAACAACCCCTTTAGGATGCGTTTAGTGGTTAGTCCTCCATATAAAGGACACAAGATTGTATCCAAAGGCATAAGAAAAATCAGATTAGTTCCTCCCTTTCTCTGCCGCAAGGCACACAGTTCTGGCTGGGGACAACTCCCGGCCGACAGCCAAAGGCAAGCTACACCACTCGCCGTATTCGCTGCGTTCCAACCCTGACTCTGGTTTGCATCTTCTTTCTCCTTTGCGACATCAACTCAATTTAAGCCGTATCAATTTGGTATCAAAGCCAAACGTCTCCATGTCCGGCGACGATCCTGAGCAGCAGGTGGCTACTGTCACAAGGGAAGACTCGGCCAAGCTCGATCAAATTCTTGCGTAGCTGTCCACACTCAATCGGCAGTTGGACAGCCATGACTTGCGTATTTCGCGCATGGAAAAATTCCAGACAAATGATCCAAGTAGCAACGTGATGGCGAAAACCTTGCGGCCGCTAACGCCGGCTCCGTCGGCTGCTGGTGGCCGGGTAGGAGAGGACTCCCATGGTGTGCCGCGATATCATAAGTTGGAATTTCCAACCTATGATGGAGACGAAGACCCCTTACCATGGCTCAATCGATGTGAGCATTTTTTTCGCGGTCAGCATATGATGGATGAGGAGAAAGTTTGGCTTGCGGCATACCACCTCACCGGCAACACGCAATTGTGGTATTATCAACTCGAGCGGGACAAGGGTGTGCTATCTTGGCCTCGCTTCGTCGAGTATGTGAATATGTGTTTCGGTCCTCCCTTGCGCAGCAACCCACTTGGGGAATTGGCTCATCTACAGCGCATTGGGACTGTCCAAGAGTACCAACAACAATTCCTCGCATTGCTATGCCGTACTAAACAACTTTCGGCCAAGCAACAAGTTCCAACTTTTCACGGCAGAACTCCGTAACCCGCTGAAGACCGACATCGAATTACACAACCCGTCCAATTTGCAAACGGCAATGAGTCTTGCTCGTGCTTATGAGCGTCGCGGCAAGGACGATGCGGCTGAAGCTATGGTGCCATTGCGCGACACAACAACGCCACGTTTTTCTGCGCCAATTCCTACCAAGCCAACGAGACCTCCACTGGCCAGCGCAGCGCCTTCCTAGCAGCTCGCCCACCCGCCCAACCCAACGATGCCGGCTGCACCACAACACGGCCTGCTTCTAGGGCCGGCCACCTCTCGCTTCCGCCAACTCACGCCTGACGAGATAGCCGACCGCTGCCTCAAGGGAATGTGCTATAACTGCCCGGCCAAGTTCACTCGTGATCATGCATGTTCATTTAAGGGCATCTATCTTCTCGAGCTCGATGATGATTCCAGCGATGAGCTGTCCGACACCGATGTTCAGATTTACTTGCACGCCAGCACAAGTGAGAGTACCGGTCGGACGATGAAGCTTCGGGTCTCCATCCAGGGTACCCCTCTCACTGCCTTGGTCGACTTCGGCTCCACACATAATTTTCTGGCCGACGGTGTCTCTCAGCAGCTTGGTGTGCTTCTCACGCCGCTTCCCGGGATGAAGGTGACGGTTGCTAATGGCGATCGTGTCACCAATGCAGGGGTACACCGTCGGTTGCGCATGATCATCAACAACGAGTGCTTCAATATCGACTGCTATGCCTTGCCTCTGGAAGGTTTTGACCTCGTCCTGGGGGTGCAATGGCTAGTACCCTCGGGCCGATTGTCTAGGACTTCGACCTTCTCACCATGTCTTTTTGGTGGCGCGATCATCAGGTAACATGGCAGGAATTAACCAGTGATCGCAGCACCCCACGCCTACTCACATGCTCTCAGGAGGAAATCATGGACTACTTACTACAAGAGTTTGCCCCCATCTTTGCTGCACCACATGGTCTCCCTCTAGCCCGCCGCCATGACCATCACATACACCTTCTTCCGAGGACTGCACCAATCGCCATTAGACCCTACCGTTACCCTCAGCTTTTAAAAGATGAGATTGAGCGGCAGTGTGCTAAGATGCTTCAACAAGGTATTATTCGCGAGAGTACATCGGAATTCTCTTCACCCATACTTTTAGTCAAAAAACAGGATACCACTTAGCGCTTTTGTGTGGACTATCGCGTGTTAAACGACAAGATAGTCAAAGACAAATTTCCAATTCCGGTGATTGATGAGTTATTGGATGAGCTCAAAGGCGCGCGTTTCTTCACCAAATTGGACCTCCTCAGTGGTTATCATCAAGTCCAAATGCACCCGCCAGACATTGCGAAGACAGCCTTCCGCACGCATCAAGGCCACTGAATTCTTGGCCATGTCCTTTGGACTCACTAACGCCCTGACGACTTTTCAGGCTCTTATGAATGATATTTTTAAGCCTTTTCTTCGCCATTTTGTCCTGATGTTTTTTGATGACATCTTGATCTACAGTTCTTCGTGGTCAGTGCATCTCCAACAAGTTCGGGTCATATTGCAACTATTGTCTGAACATTAGTTATTTCTCAAGCGTTCCAAATGCTCCTTTGGCCAAGCATCAGTCGCCTACCTCGGACACATCATCTCTGGACATGGCGTCGCCATGGATCCTGACAAAGTGTCAGATGTGGCTGATTGGCCAACCCCCACTTCTGTGAGGGCATTGCGCAGTTTTCTTGGTCTCACAGGCTATTACCGCAAGTTTATTTAGGACTACGGCCTCATTGCAGCACCACTAACAAGTTGACGAAAAAGGAAGCCTTCGTCTAGGGCGACCAGGCGGCTCACGCTTTTGAAGCTCTTAAAACAGCTCTTACATCTGCACCGGTCTTACAACTTCCAGATTTTCAGGTTCCGTTCACCGTGGACTGTGATGCATCTGGCATTGGATTTGGTGTCGTTCTCCACCAAGGGGATCGGCCATTGGCGTTTTTCAGTCATGCGGTGGCGCCCCATCATGCCAAGCTTGCCGCTTACGAACGGGAACTCATTGGATTGGTCAAAGCTATTCGCCATTGGCGTCCGTACTTATGGGGTCGTTCTTTTCACATTCGTACCAATCACTATAGTTTGAAGTTCTTACTTGACCAGCGGTTGTCTACTATACCACAACATCATTGGGTGAGCAAACTTTTTGGCTATTCATTCACAATGGAATACCGACCGGGCTAGCGGAATACAGCAATGGATGCACTTTCTCACCGGTTGGAGGACTGTCCGGCTGTTCATGCGGTTTCAGCTCCGCACTTCGATATCTTTGATCGTCTTCGCCAAGAAATTAACTCACACGCCGATTTGGTCTAGCAATGCACAACCGATCAGGCCGGTGATGCTACGCTAGGTTGGTCTGTTGTGGATGGTTTGCTTCTTTTCCATGGTCGTGCTTTTGTGCTAGCAGAGTATGAAATTTGGGCTGCACTCTTGGCCGATGCACACAATACCGGGCACAAAGGATTTCAAAAAACACTTCATCGTCTTCGGTCTCAGTTCGATGTTCCCGGTATGCGCAAGCTCGTTCAGTAATTTGTGTGCGGTTGTGTGATGTATCAATGCAACAAGTCCGAGCATTTGCATCCATCAGGCCTGTTATGAATATTGTCTGTATATTCATGAGGGCCCAATGGGCAATATATATAAGGATGTACAAGGGGGTTTCCATATATAGATAAGGAAATACAAAAGAGTCCTATTCTAACACCCCCCCCCTCAAACTCATGGTGGATCACACACACTAACTTTGGAGAGAAAATGCAAATGTTGTGCCCTAGTTTGTGGCTTCGTGAAGAAGTCAGCAACCTGTAGCTCTGATGGCACAAACTGTAAAGCAAGTACTCCCTCCTGCACCTGTGAGCGAGTGTATGAAGCATCCACACCAATGTGCTTACTGAGCTCATGTTTCACTTGGTCCCAGACAATACTATAGCACATTTACTGTCAGACAAAAGAGTCGTAGATCACATCACAGGCACTCCAAGATCTGCAAGTAGCCACCTCAACCAAGTAACCTCATCATTACTACCGCCATAGCTCTCAACTCACCTCTGACTCGAGCGGAAGCTGCATGCAGCTTTTAGTCTTCCAGGCAATTAGGGAGGAGCCAAGAAAAACACAGTAAGCAGAAAGAGAACGACGATTAGAAGGATCACTAGCCCAAGTCGCATCGGAATATGCTTGAAGTTGTAGTGAGGTAGAGCTAGGGAAAAACAAACAACGAGAGATAGTCCCACACAAGTAGCGAAGAACACGAAGGTGACTGTAGTGAAGATGGGTAGGACAAGCCATGAACTGACTCAAAATATGAACAGCATAAGCAATATCAGGACGAGTGCTCACAAGATACACCAAACTCCCAACAAGATGGCGATATCGAGTAGGGTCCTCAAGAAGATCACCGTCAGTGGCACGAAGCTGTAGGGAGAGCTCCATGGGAGTCTCAGCGGTGCAAGTGTCAGTCAGACCAGACCGATCAAGAAGATCCTAGCCATACTTCTGCTGGGAGAGGTAGTAGCCCTTAGGCATGGAAGAGACCTCAATCTCAAGGAAGTACGTAAGAGAACCAAGATCAGTCCTAAAAAACTGCTCACTGAGATGCTTCTTCGCATGCGTGATGAATGAGGAATCATCACCAGTGATGAGCATGTCATCAACATACAGAAGAAGCAGTGTCCTACCCCGAGATGAGACATGAACAAAAAGAGCAGGATCATGGGAACTGACAATGAAACTAGCAGTAGTAATCACTGAGGTAAAACGAGCAAACCAAGCACGAGGAGCCTGTTTGAGGCCATAAAGAGCACGGCGAAGACGACAGACGTGCCTATCGAGAACAGAATATCTAGGTGGTGGCGGCATGTAGACCTCATACAAAACACCATTAAGAAAGGCATTCTTAACATCCAGCTGAGAGATAGACCATTGGCGAACAGAAGCAACCGCAACAAGAGTGCGAACAGTGATCATATGGGCAACAAGGGCAAAAGTCTCATCGTAGTCACGACCGTACTCCTGCTGAAAGCCACAAGCCACAAGACAAGCCTTGTAGCGCTCGATAGTGCCATCAGATTGGGTCTTAATCTTATACACCCACTTGCACGTGATCGGACGAGCATGCACAGGTGTCGGTACAATATCCCAAGTCTTCGTACGTCGAAGAGCATCAAGCTCCTCTGCCATAGCGAGCTGCCACTCAGAATGAGGAGCAGCCTCACGATAAGAACTAGGCTCAGTGACAGAGAGAGCATGAGCCATCGGAGCAAATCCAAGACGATCAGGAGGTCGAAGGGAGGTCCGGTCACGAAGGGCGTAACGAGGAGCATCATCAGGAGGATCAGATGTGGGTGTCGACAAGATACCAGGAGAGGAGGCTGGTGAAGAATAAGGACGCCTAGAGTAGTAAATACCAGAGAAACGAGATGGTGGTCTTTGCAGAGAGGAAAGACCGAGGCGAGGTACGTATGAATTATCGGAGATGCACTCAGAGAAGACTGTGATAGTGGAGAAATAGGTGAAGAGTCAGAAAGAGACAACCATGAAATCGACTCAACGATGGAAACAGGAGAAGGAGCCGAATCTCGATAGAAGAAAGGTCGAGATTCGTCAAAGACAACGTCTCGTGAAATCCTAATCCGTCGAGCAGAAGGATCATAGCAGCGATAACCCTTATGCTCAGAGCTATAACCAAGAAACACACACTCAACTGACTGGGCCGATAGTTTAGTGCGCTCACGAGGCTGCAGCAGAACAAAACAAGTACAACAAAAAAACACAAAGGTGAGTATACTGGAGGGTTCGAGAGTAGAGACACTCTATAGGACTGACACCCTTAAGAGCAGTAGAAGGCTGCATATTGATGAGATATGTAGTCAGAGATCTGACCTTAGTCCGAGCGTGGTGGAACATGAGAGGCGTACACACGCTGCGGGGGACTAGGGTTCCCCTGGCTGGCGGCGACGGGCGGCCGGCAAGCGGCGGCGGTGGTTCGGTGGACCGACTCTGGCGGCTCCGGTGGATCCGGCATGGCGGCTAGCGGTGGCGGCAGCCTGTGGATCCAACAGCGGCTCCGAGAAGCATTGTGGAAGTCCCAAGCGGCGGTGGCCGGGGAGGATCTGGAGGTAGAGGCCACAGAGGATCTGGCGGTGGCTCTGGCGTGCGGCAGACTTCAGCGGGGGCCGAAGGAAGCAAACAGGCGAGCGACCCAAGGAGGGCGCAGAGCGGTGGCAACCCAAGGAGGGCGGCGGCGGCTCGTCCGTAGGCTGGCTGCGGCGGCGGCAACGTGACCCAAGGAGGGCGCAAAGAGGCAGCGACCCAAAGAGGGCGGCGGCAGCTGCAACAAGACCCAAGGAGGGCGCAAAGCGACGGCGACCCAAGGAGGGTGGCGGCGGCTCGGCCGTGGTGGCTAGCTGCATGGCAGAACGAGGCTTGAAAAAACTAGGTCGATGCCTAGCTCTAATACCATGTTATGAATATTGTCTGTATATTCGTGAGGGCCCAATGGGCAATATATATAGGGATGTACAAGGGGGTTTCCATATACAGGTAAGGAAATACAAAAGAGTCCTATTCTAACAAGGCCTACTTCAACCATTACCAGTTCCGCATCACATTTGGGATGATATTTCTATGGATTTCGTGGAAGGATTTCCCAAAATACATGGTAAATCGGTGATTCTTACCGTTGTCGACAGGATCTCAAAATATGCACACTTTCTCGCCTTGGGTCATCTGTATACGGCGAGTTCCGTTGCTCGTATATTCTTTGACAACGTTGTGCGACTTCATGGTTTTCCTTCCTCCATTGTGAGTGATCATGATCCCATTTTTACCACTTCATTTTGGTCTAAACTGTTTCGTCTCGCTGGTTGTAAGTTGCATCTTAGTTCAGCTTTTCATCCCCAATCTGATGGGCAAACTGAGGTCGTTAACTGCATCGTTCGCATGTATCTCCGTTGTCTCGCTGGTGATCGACTGAAGGAGTGGCTTCCTTGGCTTCCTTGGGCTGAATTTTGTTATAATTCTTCATTCTAGACTGCCCTCCCTGCTACACCCTTCAAGGTCGTGTATGGCCGTGACCCTCCGACTTTGATTACTTACGAACCGGGTATGGCCTGTATTGCGGTAGTGGATCAGCAATTGTAGGAGCGCGGCAAGTTTCTTGCTGAAATTCGGGAAAGATTGCTTCAAGCCCAGGATTCCATGGAAAAATCGTTATGATCAAACTCATCAAGCCATCAAATTTGATGTCGACACATGGGTTTGGTTGCGCCTTAATCACTGGGCAGCAGTTTCGTTGGGGCGCCCGGCCATGGGTAAGCTGTCCCCACATTTCTTCGGGCCATATAAAATAGTACAACGTATTAGCGTCGTTGCTTACCATTTGCAATTACCTCCTCGTGCTCGTCTACACGATGTTTTCCATGTTGCTGTGTTGAAGCCATTCCATGGTGTTCCACCCATCGAGATTGTTCCCTTGCCAGATATTCACCATGGTCACCTTGTTCCTACACCTGCTGAAGTTCTTCGTGGTCGCTTCACGTCTGGTGGTTGGGAAGTTTTGGTTCGTTGGGAACACCGACCAGCTACCGACACATCATGGATGTCCGTTTCGGATTTTCGCTAGAGCTATCCTCATATGCAGCTCAAGGACGAGCTATTTCTCCAGGACGGCGAAAATGTTACCAGTCGTTACTTCGGCAAGCAGTAACAGCGGCGGACAAAGCTTCGGATGGCTGGGCAAACAGAAGCCAATACGGCAGGAGGACCGAACCAAGTAGGCAATGGCAAGACCTGCGCTAGTGACGGGAGAGAAAAGTAAAGGTAGCAGCCCTTTCGGCATAAGGTGAATTAGGAAGCCCTTTTGGCATGAGATAAATTAGGTAGTATCCCTTATGGATAATTCGGATTGTAAGCAATCCCTTTAGGATGCTCTTAGTGGTTAGTCCTCCACATAAAGGATACAAGATTGTATCCAAAGGCATAAGAAAAATTATATTAGTTCCTCCTCCCTTTCTCTGCCGCAAGGCACACAGTTCTGGCTTGGGACAACTCCCGATTGACGGCCAAAGGCGAGCTACACCGCTCGTCGTATCCGCTGCGTTCCAACCCTGACTATCGTTTGCATCTTCTTTCTCCTTTGCGACGTCAACTCAAACCAAGCCGTATCATAAACTGGTTACTCATAATGTATAATATTAAATTGCGACCATTGATAACTGAAGTGTCATTTTTTATTGCAGCTAGCTCAAAATTCAATCTTATGATGATCATATTGATTGCAATCCAATAACTATTTAAATATGATGGAACTGAGCATTTTTTCTCCTATTTGTATTTGATGTCATCAAGCACTGTACCATGAAAAGGCCATTGCTGGTGCAACATACAACATGTAAATCGTGGATTAGATCAGAACTAGGTGCGCCAGTGTGGAGCAACGGTATAGTTTATTTTGTCACCATTTTCTGCTTTATATTCAGCAATAGTGTATTTAGTGTAGAATTGGGATAGGTTTCCAAGTAAAATAATGTTGATTCTTCCGCATTATGCTCAATAAATAATGTTTTCTATGGTTACTACGATTTCTAAGCCATCCATACTAGGCTGCATGAAATAGTCAAGGAATGAACAAGGTGCACTGGCCCTAATCATAGGAAAAAAAGCCGATTAGCTCAGCAACATGAAATAAATAGTTTGAACAAAACATACTTCAGATTTACTGTTACAAAGTTTACCGTGTCACATGGACCAATTTACGCCATGTTTATCTCATATATGTTGCCTTAACTGTGTCACATGGACCAATTTACACTACGTTTGTCTAATATATATGTTGCCTTAATTGTAACTGATTGATGGCAAACTTGGATACGCCAGCCATATCGCATTAATCACATATTCATATCTCAAGCTAAATTCAGCAAGCCACCTACACCAATTGATTTCGCATGTAACAAAGACATGAAAAGTGAAAACTAACAGACGGATTGGAACTCACAGTATTATAATAAGTGAATATAGCAAGTAACAAAGTTTCTTGGGAAATAATAAATTCATGTAGAAAATGATCACCTGTACTTCAACCTCGGTTGATGAGGAGACAGATTTCAGAATAAGTTCTAGATTAGTAGTTTTAACACTCACCTGCAAAAAGCACAAAACGGGAAACAAACATAGTTAGAAGAGATGGAGACAGGTTTCCGATAAGATTAAACTTGATGTGGCTATGTACGGTGGTTATTAAATGCATTTGGTATCATACAGTTAATCACTTTGAGTAAAGTGAGATTTATAAAGTGCAGTAAGATTGTTCACCTAAACATGCTAACTGCTAGTAATTATCATGTATAGACTCTTAAAGAGTGTGGCACAGAGCAAGTAAAATGAATCAATATTCCAAATATATATTTACCATAAAGAGTGAATTAAGCTTGGAATCAAAATGTGAAAATATCTTCCTCAAAAAATGTGAAAAATAACCTCAGCACTTTATTATGTCTTTTTGTTTGCTCAAGCTATCATTTACAGCATACGTCTAGTGTCACAAGCTAGATGCAAAACATATGCCTTTGTATTCTACAACTAAATCTTATGGCAGCACCAAGTTGCCACAAGTTGAATGTACATTTCTTAAAAGTGCTAAATATAATATAAACAGCAGTCTGTATGGATAAACTTAAGTTTTGGAGTGAGATGGTAATTGATAAGTGCTCACAACTCAGCTCTCAGCATGGTAATAGAGATTGGTACCAAGTTCTTGAAATGAATGAATTGTTATACTCTTCTCTACAGAACTTGAGAAATTTGATATGTCTACATAAATAAGATTTTTTTATGCTTTGGTAAACGCGCTGCGCCCTTCAGATTAAATTGTTTTTGCCTGCACCCTGGCAGGTCCGCACTATGTTGAAGTTGAATTCAAGCCTTATTCTTGAACTCTTGATCACATCTAGATATGAGGTATTGAAAACTGGATATAAATAACTTTTTTTTAATATTTTGCTTTTGTAGGAGAGATGATTGGTATTCAGATATATGCAACTCAACAAAAGTTGTGAGGCAGGAAAAGCAAAGACTCTTTTTACCCTTTGCTGGGCACATGCAGAACAATGAATGGAACTACATAAATTGAAAAAATGTCATAATTTCAAAGAAATGCTAAGGCAATAGCATATCTATTGAAAACGCTGGCATGCTTACATCGTAATCAAGGCTGAGTTTGCCACAAGTCGGCTCTAAGCCACTTTTGTTCTTCTTTTCTTTTTTTGAAACAAACCTTTGTTCTTTTATCCGGTAGGAAATATTTAGGACATACAAGCTACTGTCTCTTTTCAGTTTTCGGTCAACAACAATATTAACAATAAAGAGTGTCCTACAAGCTTAATTATGTAGTAGAATGTTAATGAAAGCAGCAAAAGTAGGATATGTCTTCATTAATGCTTCAGATGAAAACTGCAGACAGAACTTACTCTGTTAAAGCCAGTGATAATGTTCAATGGAACCCAGCCCTCCTCATTCATTTGCTGCTTCAAGAATGGGTCTGCGCATAAATTATTTTCACTGCCAAAAAGGGGAAAATGTAAGTAATTGACCTAGCAGCAACTATGAATAGAGATATATGTTTCCGCTAAATTTAAAGGAACTGCAGGAACAACCTAAAGTAGAATTCTATTTGTTCACGCAGCTCTTCTTCCAGCTTCGCTGCACTTAGCTGCTCTTCTTCGGGTTCCTCTACGTGCTGCGCTGCTTCCGGTTCCTCTATGTGTGGCTGCACTGCTTGCTGCTCCTCCACATGTGGCTGCGCTGCTTGCTGCTCCATATGTGGAAGCATCACATGCACAGGGAGTGCTGGATACGGCATGAAGTGAAGCGCATCTGGTGGGGGTGGAACGTAGAAACCAGGTGCAAATTCTACCAAACAAGACGAAAGAAGAATAGTATAACATAACGGTAGCACTGTACCACCTCCTACTCATACAATGCATGTAGATGTATCACATACCAGGGTGTGCATATCCAATCATTGGTCCGTAGTACGCGCCATAGAATTGCGGCATCGACTGAGCTAAAAATGGTGGCGGTGGCGGCGGCGGCAGCTGCGCAGGGAAAGGGTACGGAGCCACGGCAAAGGGCATCTGGGGACCCGGCTGCCAGTGCCCCGGTCTATGCCCATCCTGATGACCCCTCCCGCGGCGCTGCCCATCAAAGCCCCCATGGTGCTCCTGCCCGTGCCGGACACCGCCACCATTGACATTAGCATTGCCACTGGCATTGTCAATGCTAATGCCACCACCAACCGCCCTCCTGCTTCCTCCATTGTACCCGCTCCGGCCGTGGGGATGCGGAACGAAACGCCCGTTCTGGTGGCTAGCGGCGCCGCCATTGCTCCTGTGATTCGGCGCGTGCGCAGGGGGCTGCTCCGGGATAGCGCCACGCCTCTCAGGTGCGGGCGCAGCGCGCGCCGGAGCGGCGCGATCGCCAGGGCCGGTCCTCGAGGCCCCCGGATTTCCTATAGACGCCGCTACTCTCTGAGACGATCGCGACGGCAAACAACATCAATCAATCTCAACAAAAAGGCTCCAAATTTCATAATGCTAACTGAAAGGAATACGAAGACGAACACTCACCGTGGGTTTGGGAGAAGGAGCGGCGGCAGCAGGGGGCGCCTTCGACTTGGGCGCCGCCGCCGCGGCTGGCATCACCACCCCACCGGAAAGAGCCGGCCAGTACTCTGCGCCGCCCATGATGGGCACGCCGACCAACGACCCGGCGGCGCCTGGCGCGCACCCCCAGGAGAGGGGAGCAGGAACCGCCTTCTTCGCGGGCGACGCGGCAGGAACGTGAGCTGGGGCCTCCTTCTTCGCGGGCGATGCGGCGGCGTCGGCGGCGCGGCTGCCGGAACCGGAATCCATCGCGATCGGGACTCAACACTTCGGGGAGGCGGCGAGGGTCTAAAAATTCTGACTTGTCGGCAGCGCGCGGCGAGACACGGGGCTGCGCGATCGCGAGTCTGGACTCTCCAACACCAAGACGGGCGGCGGCGGCGGCCGCCGCGTGGGCTTTATCGGATGGAGTTAGTGTTAGGGTCAGATTGGGTTTCGTGGCTGCTCTCGATGTCAGGATCGGAGAGCGCGAGGAGGCGGAGTTGGATGGGGTCGGCGCGGTGGCATTGCGGCGCTGCGGTGGTGCGTCCCGTCCGCGCACGCCCGCGCGGTCCGTATCCGGGACATTTGGACAGTTAGCTTAAATTCGGAAAATAAATATCTGGGGAGGGCCTGCCTAATCCACCGTTCATCCCCTGAATCCAAAAACCCAGAGGAACATCCATCGTTCATCCCCTAAATCCAACGGCGGTCAAGATTTTGTTAACTCTTCTTTATGTGTTTTTGGTTTGCAGAAATTTTATAAAAAAATTGCGAATCTTTCTCAATTATTAGTGGGAAGGAGACAGTTGTTTGCCTTTTTTTTTTGTTACACAAAACATGGAATTCAGTATCATACTTAGTAGAACACTTAATCACTAATAATAAACAAAACACACGAGTTGCTTAAGAGGCAATGCTCTAGATAAAAACACATAAAATTAGGGAGAAATGCTTTGTGATTATTAGCCATATACGACGAGTATTCGCCGGTGGTTTTTTTTTTGACATAATATTAGTTTAAAAGATAATTATAAAAATAAATAGTCGATTTTTTTTACAAAACTATGTGTCGTCATTTCACTTAGCGACAGGGACCTATGCACTGGCGATAGAGGCTCAACGATCTGAGATAGGTCATCGTAAATCGATTGAATTAGCGGCGATGAATCTATCGTCTTTTGGAATGACGACAGGTCCCTATCGCCAATTCAACTGGCAACAGGGATCCGTTGCACTGCTTTTGTGCTGACTACTTTCGAGCACATATTTTGTCGACAAATCACACTGATATTACATAACATTCAGCACAATGTCATACTATCTTTTGTCGATCAATCACAATAACATTCAGCGCAACGTCGTCACATATTTTATCGACAAATGACATTACATAACATTCAGCGCAACGTCGTCACATATTCTGCGGACAAATCACACTGACAACACAAACCATTCACCACAACGTCATCGCCTAGTTATTGACAAATCAAAGTGATATTACAAAGCATTGGGCACCACGTATTTCAACAGGACGAACCTTTTTCGTGGCTGCGACCTCAACGTTCGCCATCTGGACCGTCTCGAGTGGGGCGATCGGATGAGGTCCCCGCAGCGACGTCCGTATTGTCGATGTCTCCTTCGTCTTGTGGATTCCTCGTATGACATTTCTTGGAGGTGTGCCCAGACTCTCAGCAAATAGAGCACTTCTTCGTACGACGCCCGACTTTTGTTTCGTCCATGTCGTTCTTGATGCGACGTACCTGTCATCGGCCAACCTTTCCCTTAAGCCTATCAATGTCTGCGGCCCAGACAAGTTGCTCCTAGATTGGATGGCTAATGAAATGGTCAACCATACCGTAACCATACATCTCTTCACTCCAGGTTTGTATCACTTCCTCCTTGCTGAAATAGTCAGAGAGGTACTTGCTGGGATGTTGTGCCACTGTCGAACATGCAGCCATGACATGGGAGCAAGGCCAATGCAGAAGAATGGGCTTGTTGCAAGTGCATACGCAACTAGCGCGGCATAGCGTGTACTTGTGGGTGATCCTCTCGCAGTTCGTCCCGCAACGTCCTTTATCCCTACACATTATCTCGAAGCTAAGAACCCTTGTGCCCATCTTGAATGCCCGATGCATCTCACCTTTCTTGCTCTTCTCCTCCATGTACTTGGTGATCATGGCGGAGTAGAGTACTCTGTTATTTACCATGGCGAGCGACGCGTTGTTGCTTCTGTCAACAAAGTAATTTGTGGTACCGCAAGGAATTACCACCACAATACCAACTAAACGGAGGCACCTGGCGCCGCGCATAACCCAATTGTACACCTCGGATAGATTAGTTGTCATGACACCATATCGTGCACCACCCCTGTCATATAGTAGCGACCACTTCTCCTTAGGCTCGTGCTCAATCCAGTTCGAGAAGCATTTCACCCGCGCCCCTGTCTTCCTCGCCACACTAGGACCACCAGTGGGTAGCTGTGGCAATGCTTCGGGGGCCTTGTCAACGCCTAGGGCGGCCTTTTTCGCTGCCTCCCTTCTATGTGTCTGGGTTCGCTCGTCTAGAATCTTGCAGAGTGCTTTAAATTTTTGCAGTTGGTTCTGGTTGCATAGCCGCTTGAATAGATCCATCAAGTTCTTCTTGCGAAACTGCTTGTAGAAGTTTGCACCCAAGTGTCTCATGCACCACCTACTCTGCAGATCCACTCATAGAAGTGGTTCGTTCTCTCCTTGTTGTATATGAGTTAGTGCACTCAGTAGTCCCGCATGCCGATAATGTATGACGCATACGTTAGGACGAACATGTACGACAGAAATCCTCAAATTCCTCAGGAACCATAACCAGTTGTCTGTATTCTCGCTTTCAACAAAAGCAAATGCCACAGGAGGAACTTGATTGTTTTCATCAATCGCTATTGCAGTCAGTATCTGGCCCTTATACTTTCCAGTCAAGAATGTGTCATCCACGCACAAGATTGGACGGCAGTGCCGAAATGCATTGATGCATGGACCAAAGACGAAGAATGCTCACTTCAGTTCCCTCTTATTGGCCCACTTCGGATGCATGGAATCTTGAATATCGATATGAGTGCCGGGATTCCTGTCTTGTATGACCTAGAGTAGCCCAGGGAGATTGTGGTAGGAGTCCTCGAATATACTGAATCTTGATTCCAATGCCTTCTGTTTTGCCCTCCACGCCTTGGCATAGCTGATTGTGTACTAGAACCTTGCCTCAACTGCTCGAATGATGGGTCGTAGCTAAAAATCTATATTATCCATGGTCTCACCGTACATGAGGTTCGCGATGAAGCTTGGTGACAGGTTCTTGTGGGACTTGTGAGGACCCTGGGGTTATTTCCGTAAGACCGAGGCCTTTCTGGTCTTATGGAAATAACTATGGGCCTCAAGTAAATGAATTCCATCTTAACTTCATCTGAGTGAGAAGACCCGGTCGCCCTAGATCCCTGGGAACCATGCACACCGCTTCTTTGTAAGTACTACATGGTAGCCGGTTCCCCCAACAACCGAATGCACACTTAAACAAGTTAAAAGGGAATTCAAAAAACAGCGGGTATGTGACCGTGTTGGCTCCCAAGATTAACGACCAACACGCTCATACCCTCATTCAACGTTAATCATAGTTATACAACATTCATACATTGATAATCCAAAAGACATACAACATAATAGTTAAGTCTACAACTATTACAAAGTGGCCGACTGGCCAAATTCAAGTAAGAACATTAAGTAGTAATGGAAGCAATATAAATAAACCAAAAGGTCCAGCAATGGTGTGCCCCATAACCCTTGGCAACCAACTGGGAGTTAGAAACAACACTATTCGTTAGCGTCGCCAAAATCGGTGCTAACGAACGCGTCGGGCGTAGTAACATCTTCACCTAAATTTGTAGAGCAGGGTTAAGTACAATTGTACCCGAAAGTCTTATACAAAGTAAAAATTATTTATGCATAGAGGATATTCAAAGGATGGCATTAGGGGCTTAGTTTTTTTTGTAAAAAACGCAACAATTTTCATCCTACACATACTAGTTTTACAATTACCATTTAGAAAACAGATTTAAAACAAAAGTAAAACATGTGACAAAGATAATCATAGATATATAAATAGAGCAAACAATACCAAAGTGGCAGCCCACTTTGATAAACTAACATACATGAATACCCGTTCATGCCGAACACTGAGTTGTAACCATATCAAATTTTAATTGAAAGTCTAACACAAGCAGTTGGGGGCTAGAAAATATATGAGTATTTGGAAAAATTAGGAAGACAAAACAAAGACTTCATTAATGATAAAAGGTAAGTTTTATTTACAACTGTCTAAATATTACATTTTTTTACTTCTCGGAGCCACTAGACTGATCGCTGCGTGGAGACCCGACCTCCCTTTCTTCTGCGACCTTATGTCCGAGAGGTACCATTTCCTCGAACACTTTAGTTGCTTCTTCTCCTATGCAGTTGAAGTCTTCCTCAACAACTTGGAGGTTTATGGAAGGGTCGAAGACTTTTAGTTTTGCCAAAGCAAAACTGACTCCATTCTTGACAGCATTGAATATAGTCTGCGCATGGTTCTTCCGAGTTGTCTTGAGGACACCCTTGAGGTCCTCGAGCTATTGGGCAAGGTAGTTGATCTTCTCCGTGGGATCTTCTAGATTGGGCAGTTGCGTTCCTGATCCCATATCGAAGAGCATCTCGTTGAAGGCTTTGACCCTTTCTTCAAGGCTTTGCCCAAAGGCTGCCTCCTTGCCACGCTCGAACTCAAGAGCCTTTTTCGCTCGCCTCAATGCTTGAGTTTGCTCTGTATGAGTAAACCAAAATATAAGTACATACGATTAGAAAAAGAAAGCAAACTGGTCGAATTTATAACCGGTTACCTTCGTTCTTCTTCTCAAAGGTGTCAAGAACTTCCTTATGCCTGGTCGTCAGATATTCGATCGATCAGTCCTTGTTCTGACAATCTTCTTTAAGCTTGGTAATTATGACTTCTTTAGCCATAACTTCTTCTTTAAGCTTCTCTGAATCTATCAAACAAAATAAAGAGGAGAATTAGTTAAAAGAAAAAGGGCCAAATAGTAAAGAAGGAGAGAAGAAGATACTAAAAGGGTGCATACTTTCTAATTCGGAGTTCCTCTTCTCCAAGAGCTTTATTCGCTGGATCAGCCCTCCGACCACAGCGAAATTCTCCACAAAATGCTACAAAATATAGCAAAACTCCTTTGAGTATTTTCCAAGGGAACAAAGCTATTAAAAGTGGTCATGGAAGATTACCTCAATTCCTATGTCATTATATTCGGCAAAAAATGAGTCAGCACTTGTCTTTGCTTGACGGTCCGAAATTCTTCCCCACGCTTTGTTAAGCTCTTCATCCTTGAAGATTCGAAAGCGATAAGGAAAAGTGGCTTTGCGAGAAGAACTCTCAGCAGGGGTCAGAACCTGCTGAGGTTCCTCGAGGACCACCACCTCTACAGGTGGGGTTGGCATCACTACCTCCACAGGTAGGTTTGGAACCACCACTTCAGCAGGTATGGTCGGAGCCACTATAGGTTCCTGAGCTGGTGCTGCCACTTGCTCGGGGGCTGGCTCAACCTCTTCAGGAGCTTCCTCCTGAAGAGTACTCTGATTGTCTTCAATCGGAATACCAGAGGATCTACAACAACAACAAGAAAAAGAAGTTCAAGACTCAAAAAGACACTAGAGATAATTATTTACATAAGTCTTTATTTCATGTATACATACCTGATCGTTTTCTTGGTCTTGATTTTAAAGCGCGCTGACGCAAAATCTGTCACGCTTGCCTTCCTCTTCTTTTCGACCGACTTCACCGGCTCTGGACCGGAGGGGTTGGCTAGATCTGCTACGTCCTCCAACCGAAGGTCGGAAAAAATGTTCTCGACCAACCGATCGAGAACGAGATCTCTAACCATCGGGTCGGAGAGTGTGGTCTCGTCGGTCTCCAGAACAGTTGCCACATTAGCAACCGTCAGATCATGAATGGTCATCTTGGAGCCAACGACCTCCGCAGTTTCGATCTGCGGACATTCTTTCTCTCCCGTCTGAAATACAATTCAAAGTTTCAATCAGGCGATGTTATTTTCCATCTAAATTATATGTTCTTCTTTCTGCGAATGCTCTTTCTTACCTCCAGAAGATCATCGTCTTGTGCGATCTCAAAGCAAGAATTAGTCGGAACAGTAGTGCAAAAGGAATCCTTGTCGGATTTGCTATACTTCAATCCGACCGACTACATATTAAGAGCAAGGGTTATATATAGATCGAAAAATATATAATAGATGAAGGAAAAGTGATTATTTACCTTGGGCCTTCTTAGTCTCTCCTCATCAGAGACAATGGCCAAAATGCCCGGGAAAGCAACCTTGGTATCAGGCTCACCGGCGCAAATCATCTTGATCCGCTCTCTGACTTCATCGAAAGAGAGGACTTCCAGAAGACAGGGAGATTTCAAGGTTAAAATAATAATAATAATAATAATAATAAGCTAAATAAAATATACTGGCCGGGGCTTTCTAAAGACTTACCATCTTTTGAGTCTTTGATCGCTTCATCATGACCAATGTACCAGAGCAACGAATGGTCTCAGAGCTTCAAAGGACTAATCTGGCATAAGGAAAAGTCTCTAACTATGTGCCAGGAAGTCAATCCCTTGGCACTAAGGTCTTGAATAGCATCGACCACCCTTCTGACCCATCCTTCCTTCTTCTCGGTCGACCTCCACTTTATGTTCCCGCTCGCCCTCTTGCCGATGAAGTATAGGCCATCGTCTTTCGTGACTGTCATATAGAACCAATTCTTCTTCTATGATGACCACGAAGATTTTGAGTACATATGGATATACTCATCAGCTTTCCCATCGTGGAGACGCAGTGAGCACTCCCCAGGTCCGGCCACCGACTTCCCCGACTTCGCTATCCGGTAGAAATACCTGAAGACCTTCAGATTTGGTCGGATCCCCAGGTACGTCTCGCATAGGTAGGCGAAGATGCTGATTGTGAGGACCCCTGGAATTGGATTTGTTTCAAGTTAAAAGATTATACCATAAGCATAATTTTTAACAGGGGACAAACCCAATGTTAGGTTCTCAGATATGTGTCTCACATTAGTTCCCAAGATCAAAGACTAATGTGCACATATCCTATACAACATTCGTACACAGTCATACATTATACATAACATTAAATTTTACAAGACTAGTGTTCGGTACATAACTTATACAAGTGACCAACGGTCAACTAAAACAGAAGTTTGCAGCGGAAACAAATATAAACACCAAAAGAACCACCAAGTGTGCCCATCACCCTATGAGGACCCCCGGGTTATTCCCGTAAGACCGAGGCCTTCTCGGTCTTATAGAGATTACTCTGGGCCTCAAGTTAATGGATTATAAGTTAACTCCATCTAAGTGAGAGGCCTTTACTGAAATTAGAGCCATCGGTGATCATACGTACCGCTCCACTGCAAGTACTGCATGATTATCGGTTCTCTAAACAATCAATGACTACACTTAGTGAGTTAAAATGGAATCCATGAACAGCGAGCATGAGGTCATGTTGGCTCCCAAGATCAACGACCAACATACCCAAACTCACATACAACATTGATCACATCCATACAACATTCATAAATTAATAGTTCAAAAGATATACATCAAGGTAGTTCAAGTCTACAACTATTACAAGTGACCGACCGGCCAAATTCAAATAAAAACTTAAAGTAGCAGCGGAAGCAAGATAAATGAACCAAAAGTCCAGCATGGTATGCCCCATAACCCATCGGCAACCGACTGGGAGTTAGATGATAGCACTACTCGTCAGTGTCACCTAAATCGACACTCACAAGCTCGTCGGGCTCAAATTCTTCCTCACTTGGAACCAGTAAACAAACTGGTTGAGTACAAAGTTGTACTCGCAAGTCTTACACAAATAAAAATTAGTTATGCATAGTGGACATTCAAAGGATTGCATTAGTGGCTTTAGTTTTGCGAAAAACACAACAATTTTTCCAACCTACATGTACTAGTTTATCGATTGCTATTTTAAAAACAAATTTGAAGTAGAAGTAAATCATGTGATAAAGTAATACAAAGATAAACAAATGAATCAAACAAACACCAAAGTGGCAGCCCACTTAGATACACTAAAACGCATGAACACCCGTTCATACCGAATACCAAGTTGTACCCACAAAAATAGTTCAAAAACTAACAATAGTAACTACCGAACTCAAGCGATCGTCCATAACCGTGGACACAGCTATTCGAATAGATTTATCTCTGTAGAGGTGTACTACTTTACCCACACGACTCGACTAGCCCGTAAACCTCCGGATGCCTCCAAACAATGACACACTTCCTTAGGTATGCCGGCTGGGGAGAATCGAGATACGGTCGTTTTTGACAAGAAAATCCTATTGAGTTAAGTCCCCCTTGCAAGATGTTTTCTTACTTAGTACAATCGTCTGATAGCACTTGCTAAGCGGCTCACAAGTTGTATTGGAAATACCGATGCAATGTAAATAATAAAAAATGGTGCTCTCTTGCACACTATAGAAAATTACATCGGCTCCTACGGACAAATGATCAACACAAGTGCCCTTACACCACCATGGGACGTAACACGATAAAACCCTCCCCCTACTTAACCGTATAGTACCCATATCCCGCATGTGGTAGCATGAGTGTACTTGAATTAACGATATTACCAAAGTTCGGTCCTTGTTGGTCCGGACAAGTCAACCACATACCCGATCTCGTGCACGAAGGCACCCTCACTAGCAACCACTTGTCCAAATCCCAAATCTCATTTAAAATGATAAGATTTAACTCATAAAACAGATACGAAGATCTGGAATAAAAAGAAGATAAGAAAGAGTATGTCTCCCATAATTATCGGGCTAATCCCGACAATCAATCTACCGCATCTAGACTTGCATGGCTAAGCAACTCATACAATAATTTACACAACCTATCTTAAGCATGTGGTACTGGAGTAATTCAAGATTAACCTCAATGAATGGGATATAACTAACTACACATCACAAAAATAGCGATATAATCAAAATAGCATGCAAGCAATTACCATTGCACTAACTTAGCAAAAAATAGGATCAAATGTGATGCAAAAGAAATTTCAAATGATGCTTGCCTTGCTGGTAGATTAGTTGTTCACTCTCATACGAGTCAATATCAATCGCTTCCGGATCTAGAGAATTAACGATATCGATGAACACCGAGAAATACTTTAAAAATAAAATTGCTCAAAAATGCATGATTTTTATACAGTGGCTAGTGTATGATTTTAGATGAATTTAGGTGAAAGAATTATTCTTTTTGGAGTTATTATGTGAAAGTTATAACAATTTGAATTTCATATTCCAATAAGTCATTGTTCATGCAATTTAATTACTTAGTCAAATTTGTAGAATAGTGGGGATACAAGGATTATATAGATAAATATATAATATTATTACAAGTTCAAAATATCTGGGTTCATCTCATTTGGAGTTTCTATGAATTAGTTATGCATGTTCAAAGTTTTCAGCCTTTTTTCTATTGTAAAAATAATAGAGTTATGGATTAATTTCCAAAATAATATTCTCTACTACAGAGACATGTTTGAAACCAATTTTATAATAATTTCATTAAAAATGAGAATTATCAGCACTGGTTTAATCCATTTTGGACTTAAGATGAATCAGTTATGTATTTTTAAAGTTATTCATATTTTTCAGTGTGTAAAATAATAGATTTCGAATTTCTTAAACCTTTTATTATTTTTCTTACCTGGCACAGCGCTAGCCACAGTCACTGACCAGCGGGCCCGAAGAATAGTGCATTTTCCATTTAACTTCCGATTTAAAATACCGAACTGACATGTGGGGCCCAATGTCAGTGGCTTGGTCCACTGGACTCGGCCCATGCGCGCATGCACGCAGCGCACGATGCTTAAGCGGTCGGGCCCACAAGTCAGCCTCTACAAGGTTTAACTTAAGCGCCCATTTTCTGTGCGCGGGGCCCACATGTAAGTGGCACATTAGTGTGGCTAAGACATCACTTAATGCTAATCATCGCCATTAACCGTTAACTACCTATCTACAGTGTTGGTCGGCGTACGACAACGGGACTTCCCGTTCCGCGCAATTGCCCGACGGCTCATCGCCGCTACATGCCACGGCGGAGCTAGCCAAGGACTGGGATAGGTGCGCAATAGCCATGCGCACCTAATAGAGGTGGTTTCAGCAGCTAAGGTGGACTACACCGGCGGCTAGCCAGAGTTGAGCGGCGGTGGTTCTACAGCAAAATGCATGCATGAAGTAAAGCTCTGCCTAGTGCCTCTACGTGAGTGCCCGGGCTACCTAAGGGTCAAGTGGAGCTACCTGAAGCTAGGAGAGGTTCGGAGGTCGTCGGAGATGGGCCAGAGCTGTGTCGGCATCGATGAGGACCACGGCGGCAGTTTCAGTTCACGTGGAGAATCACCAAGGACAGTGAATGGTCGGGATAGCTCAAAGATCATTAGAAGGTGCTATAGGAGCAAGGAATCGAAGAACGGCTTACCGAATCAAGGTGGGAGGTGAAAGGGTGTTCTTCGGCCGAAAATGACCCAATCTTCAATTACACGAAATCCTATTGTGCTTTGCTCAAATTAGTTGAGGCGAAATGCTTAGTAGGCCTAAGCATACAAGGTGACGCACTTAAGCAAAGATAAAACTCACCGGAGTGCGCAAAAGCTTGAGGGGGTGGTCGTGGGCACGCTCGTGAAACTGCCGAGAGCTCGAAGATGGATTTGATGCTACAAGCCAACGTATGAGCTGAGATTAGGCAAAATGGATGCATCATCGAACAAGAAAGAGAATGGACGATGTGGCCGAGACTTTACCCAAGAACTACGCAGATACGAGCCTCCTCCTCCTCGGCCGAAAAGAGGAGAAGTGAGGAGACATTAGGGTTCAAAGGGCCTTTAAGCGGAGAAGATGATGGGAATGACAACGGGATGAAACGGCGATGCTCTGGATAGGTGGGGGTGGGCGGCGGATTGATGGCATCGACGGTACTACACAGGTCATCGCGGTCGCGTGGCATAGGATGCCTGAGATTGCAGCGAGAGGTAGGAGATGAGTCCGACAAGTGGGGGCCCAGCTGGCAGCAACACAACACGGCATGGACGCGAGTGTGGCTCGGTGCGATCAGTTGGTTCGATCTGGACCGTTCGATCACAAATGAATGACTCAGATCAAATGAGAAGTTCAGACTGGTCTGAATGGTTGCAAGATCTGGTCCATTGAGTTTTAATCGGACGGCTCACGCTCAGTGCATTTAGGTGGTTTGATCGAGTCAGCTCGCCGAGTCGGATTCGAGCCCGAGGAACAGTATCGGCTGGTTAGGTCTGAGTTTGGCTGATTTAACTTCAAACCATTCAACTTTGACCAGGCCACTAAAATTAGAAATAAAAATCCTAAAAATCTAAAATAAATCAGAGGTGTTCCTAGGTTGACCTAGTTCCTATATAAAATTTGAAACCCCTCAATTTATGTTAGGTTTTATTCAGTTTAAATTCAAACCCGAGATAGGTTATTGAATTGAGTTTAAATTTTCTTAGGGTTGAAACTAATCCCAAAAATTTGGAAAAAAATTATATTAAATCATGAAAATTATTTTAGTATTTGAATAAATTAATTCCAAAGGAACTTCAGTAGCCTTTGTTTCAGTTTTCCTTTGGAGTTTAATTTTTGAAGTGTAGGTTTAGTGTTTGAACAAGATTTTCCAAGTGCAATACTTAATGAAAATGTTTCAAAACATGATGCATGTTAATGAGATGCATGGCAATCCTCATTTATTAACTTGAGGATGTGACACACCCAAAGGCAACTGAGTGGAGGTAGAAACATCCTCATTCGTTGGCGTCGCCATAATTAACGCTAACGGATGGATCGCAAGCAGAAACATCCTCACCTGCAACAAGTGGTTAATTTCACTAAGTACAGAAGGTACTCGTAAGACTTACACAAACTAATAAAAGAAAGTATTTAACAGAGCCTATCCAAAGGATTAGAGATATACATGTTAAAGGCTTGTCCAAAGGAAAGCTGTACTGGTTTTAGTTTTGCATAAAGCCAAGTTTTATCCATACACCTTCTAATTTGCAAAGGCCATTTTGTAAACAATGTTTGACCAAAAGACACATCATTAAAGTTATAATCATAATGTCAAAACATATCAAAGTGGCTGTCCACTTTGACAAAATCAAACGGCATGATTAACCAATCATGTTGATTCCAAACCATACCCATGTCAAGTTTTTCAATCGAATTCTAACAATGATGTCAATCAAAACCAAGTATTGTCCGTAACCGGGGACACGGCTATTCAAATAGTTTTAAACCTTGCAGGGGTGTACATCTTTACCCACATGACTCGACCAGCCCGTAAGCCTCCGGATAATGACACACTTCCTTAGGTGTGTCGGCCGGGTAGATCGAGATTTGGTACTTTTTAGCAAGAACATCTTATTGATTTGAAACACCATTGCACGACGAATCCCGCTTAGTACAAGATACTGATAGAACATGCTAACCGGGGCACACAAGTTGTGTTGGGAATGCTGACCCAATGAACAGAAATATAAAACTGTGCTCACTCGCATATATTGAATTGAAATCGGACTATGAACATATGATCGAACACATATGCCCTCACACCACCTGCGTTCCATTTCAATAAAATCCCCCCCCCTACTTGACCAAACCGGCCCTAATCTAGCATGTGAAAGTATGATTAGTTCTTGGTATGATAGCCCAAAGTTCGGCCCTTAATGATCCGGACAAGACTACCACATTTCCCAATTCTCGTTCGCAAAAGCACCCTCACTAGCATCCACTTGTCCAGATCTAAACCATGTTTTCAAATGACAAAATAAACTAAAACTTCAGTTTCAAGAATCTGAACAAGAAACAAAAGTAAAATAGATTCAGTGTCTCCTATGATTGATAAGTTAATCTTGTCAACCCAAACTATCATTCTACTAACTTGCAAGGCGAAGCATTCACCCAAAGATTATATTCCAGCACAAGATTTCTATCTTAAGTTTATGTGTATGAGATGATTAAGGGTAAGCCACAATGATTAGGATATAACTAACTAGACTCACAAATTATTGATACTTCAAAATAGCATGCCCACATTTATCACTGCAATTCAAAATACTAAAGTATTAAAACTGGGATCAAAATGATGCAAGAGGTTGCTTGCCTTGATAATATTCCACTTGTTCAGTTTCTGGATGCTCATAAATATAATCACTCGCGTCGGGTAATTCAGAATCTAGAAATAGCGATAACAAATGAACATCGAGGAAAATACCAAATACCAGAATGCTGAAAAGATGCATGACAAGTTTACAAAAGTAAGGTTCTGTTTTCTAAGTGAACTTAGGTGAGAGTTTTGGTTTAGTTGGAGTTCAACTAAACTTTCTGTAAATTATACAAGGTTAAAGTTCTTTAATGTGCAAGTGATTAATTAACAAATTTTTAAGTAATAGAGACAAGTGTGAGGGTTAGTCCAGATTAAAGTATAGTAACAATTATAACTGACAAAATTTACTTCACTAGATTTGGAGTTAACGAAATACTTATGAATTTTTGAAGTTTAAGCTATTTTTAGCGAAGAAGTAAACTAGTTTAAACATTTATTAACACTAACCAATGGGTATTAATGGTTAACGAGTGAGCTACAGTTTTGGTCAAAAATCCGACAACAGAACGCTAGCTCCCGAGAGCTTGCTTGGCGACTCGCCGGCGCTGTGGTCCAAGGCGACGCGAGCTAAAGCCCAAAATGGATTCACAATAGTGTTGTGGACCTAGTGGTGGTCGAAAAATGGCCGGAGCTTGGCCGAAGCGGTGGTGCGGCAACGAAATGCGGTGGCGCTAACACGACACAAGCGGGTATGTCAACCCAACAACGATTGAAGACGAAAAAAAGCATACTCAAGCCCCTATGGGTCACAAAGAAACTACCTGAGTTAAGAAAATGGCCAGAGGTCCAAAGAATAGCTCCAGCGACGGTGACCAAAAAGATGACGATGAGAGCTTCACGTGGACAAGATGACCTAAACAAAATTAATTAGAAAGAATGGTTGGAATAGCTTAATCAAAGCCCACTTAAGCTCTGAAAAGAAGGAATTGAGCAAAGGCTTACCAGATTAGAATTGAGGACGAAGGAACTGAAATTGACTAGAAATAAAGAATATCCAATTTCCTGATAACCCTATGAATCAAAAGAAAAATTGATTGAGGGGTTTTGCTAAGCATATCCTAGAACATGATATGATGCACAAAAGATTGGAGATATCTCACCAAGCATGAAGATGGCACGGGAATGGCGTTCAGGGCGCGCTTTGGACCGACAAAGGACAACCTCATGGTCCGGAAGCTACAGCCAAAACCAAAAAGTCAAGTGGCACTGCATGCACCGAAAAACGCGGGCACAAAGCCACCTCATGTGTGATGCGCTCGGAGCTGGTGCAATGGCGCGGAGAAGATGAAGAAGAGAGGTTGACGAGTGGGCCCGAGTCGTCAATCTCAGCGGCGAATGATACGATCGCGAGCAAAAAGGTGCGAACAGTCCGATCTAGATTCAACGGTCAAGATCAAAGGGCTGTTTGGATGGTTCGAACGTCCCACTCGATGCGGATGGTCTGATCTAGATCTAACGGCCCGAAGGTAAGGCGCGTTCAGATGGTCCGAACATCACCGCTCCATCTGGTGGTTGAATTTAAATCAAATGGCTCGCACGCATGGGCTTAACCAAGGAAAGTGGCGCGTCCAATTGAAAATTAATGGTGTAGATCGCGTGGGTCGTTCGAACGGTCCGAACGGCCCAATTAATGCGAACGGCTCAATTGAAATCGAATGGTCCAGAGGTGAGGCGTGTTTTGGTTTCAAATCCAAATAAGATGGCGCGGTCCGATTGAAAATGGACGGTTCAGATTGCATGAAGCATTCGGACGGTCCGAATGGCCCAATTAATCTGGTCTGTTCGTTTTCAAATCGAACGGTTTGCGCGCAACTTGGAGATCGGGCTGAGCCCTTTGAACGTGGCTCAGGTCGGTCCTATCGGCAAGGCTAGACCTAACCAAGTCGCTTGGGTTTAAGTCGCTACAGTGTCAATTGGCTTGGGCTGGTTCTATTTGGTTGACTAGAACCAAAATCACACTTTAAAAGTTTGACTAGAGGTTTAAAAATATCAAATAAATTTATAAAAATACAAAAATTTTCAGAGAGACTACTGGGATGATATATGTCCCATATAAATTTTGAAAACTCACTAATCACGGTTTAACTACTTACTTTAAATTCCTTAACCGTATTGGTTTAAATCAAGTTTTTCTTAAGGAGTTTCTTTTCAAATTTTAAGTTTGACTTAAATTTGAATTTTTCAAATGCAACCAATTGTGCAAGTGACCTTAAATGCCATGTATGCTTATGAAATGCATATAAATACTTTTTATTTAAATTGAGGTTGTTACACTGATGTTGGCAATGGAGTTTGGAGCCAAGTTCACCAGCTCGACTCCATAGTACTCCAGGACCCGAGAAAGGAATTTGTGAGCCGGCAATCTTAGCCTGCACTCGATGTAGGTGAGGAAAATAGGGATTTCCCCTTCCTCACGGCTCGGAAAGTGTTCTCCGGCCGCTGACCTCCATTTGATCAGATTCCTATCTGGAAGCATCCCGATCTCCTCCAAAGCCCTAAGCTTCTTGTCGCTCAGATCAGAAACCAGCCACTTAGTAATTTGATTCGACATGATTGGGTTTGGAACAGTGGTCGGAAAAGGAACTGGGGGAGAAGAACAAAGGGGGTCAGAAAAGACTCTAAGTAAGAAGATGACAAGGGTTAAAGGAAAAGCAGAAGGCATGAAAACCCAAAGCCCCGTGCTAAGGGATTTCATAGTCACCATTCTTTAACCTCAATCGGGAGTTACCCAAGAGTCCAATGGAAAAAACCTTTTTATCCAATGGATAGAAAGACTTTTCGGGTCCCAAAGCAGTTTCTCAACTTTAAAGTGAATACAGACCACCTCGAGTGTCACGGCATTAAATGAGGGTCTGCCCGGTACGACTTCATCAAGAGATAGTGTTCGCACGAAAAATTCTCAGTCCGCACTCGATGTATTACTTTAATACATAATAAAAAACCATATATCTCAATGGTCGTAACCCCTAAGGCTCATGACCTCCATGGTCGTAAGGATTCCAGAGGTTATTTCGAGGATACCTTGGTCGGACGAGGGCCTGTACCCAGTCCCCGACTAGATGACTGCTCGTAGAAGTAATGAACTAGCATACGGATCTGACTCCGGGTATATTGTATACCGTGTGATGAATAGAACGCATGTCATATTTGGTCCATACCACGTGACGTTTCATAATCTAAAGACACTGACAACAACCGCCTTATGGTTGTGTGTCTCACAGGCGCACAACCGTCGAACGGTTGATACTTCGTCAACCGTTGACTCCCTCCGACCGGACGTGCCACTTCTGTAACGTCCCAAAATTTGGCTTTTCAAAAATCTTTTAAGTAGTTTAGGTCCCTGGAAAATTTAACCAATTTTATTTGAATTAATAAAGCTTAATTGGGACTTTTATAAATCAAAAATGATTTAATATGATTAATCTCAACCTCAACTATTATCAAAACTATTTTATTTGGGTTCTATGTGCTTGGATATATTTTCTAGATTTTTCTAGAATTTTTTCGAGTGCATTTGCTATTTTCTAATTGCCTTTGTACTTTCTGCTATTTTCTAAAAAGGAAAACTATATTAAATCTCAGATGTGCTTTCGGGCCTAATCTGTAAACCTCGGCCCACCTCCATCCATCTTTTCTTCTGGCCCGAGTCAGCCCAGGTCGCCGCGCCCTTTCCTTCCTTAAGCGCACGCGAAACCTTGGCCCCCTCCCTTTTCTAGTCCGTGTGCAAGGGCAGCCCAACCGCCGGCCTGTCCATTTTTGTGCGCATGTAGGGCCCACCGAGCCGCAGCCATCTCTCACCCGCTCCTCTGCCTGGTGGCCTCGATCCACTGTTCATCTTCCTTCTCCATTTCTTTGCTTTGCCGAACCAAACTCAAGGCCACCAGCCCGTCAACTCCCACCGCCTGGCCCGTTCAAGCCGCGCCGCCAGCCTTGGGCACACGCCAAACCCTAGCACCTCCGTCGGGCCCACCTAGCAGCCGCGCCGTCACTCAGCGTGTGCACGCGTGCGCAACGCGTTTCTGCGCCACCACCGCCGTCTTGGCATCCGCGCCTCGCATGCCCCGAGGCTATAAATAGCCAGACCATCCTCGGTTCACGAGCCCTAGCCTTGCCTGGATGCACCGCCGCCACGCTACGCGAGCCCACCGGATCAGAGCTGAGTTGCGCCACCAAGCCCGTCGTCTGCGGGCGTCTTCTCCAACTCTGGTGCCGTGCCCGTCACGTCGTTCTCCGCCGTTGGAGCATCCCGAGCCGGCACGTCCACGTCATCTCGGTCGCACTAACCTCCTCCTCCGCGTGATGACAACCGTTGCCGCTCCAAAGCCTCCCTTCGCCGGCGCCATGTCCTTCTTCTACAACGCCAACCGGTCACCATCGCCGATCTGTTGCGCCACGTTCGATGAGCTTCCTGCATCTTTGACACCATAATCATGACCTCCATGTGATGTTCTCTCCGGTGCCCTCTTCCTTTTCCTGGTTCAACGCCGCAGCGTCATCGCCGTCGATGGCCGAGTGCGCGTCGTCGCTCCCTTGCTTGCCGTCGGTGGTCGCTGTTGACCCGCACCACCGTACTCGCGTCACGGAGGTCTCCGTCGCTTCCTCTTCCCATAGCACCATCCTTTTGCGCCGCCGCGACCCACAGCTCTGGCAAGCCAGCGAGCCCGATCCGCCATGCTTCTGTGCGAGGCGCACCGGCCTCGCCACCTCATGCCGTGCTGTCGTCTTGTCACCTGCCACCTCCCATGGCATCAGGGAAGCGCCCTGCCCTGTTTTCTTCCTCGTCGTAGTCCCCACAGTCGCCGTTTGCCACCGCCAGGGATCACCGAGAAGGCCATGGCTGCCGCGCGCTCCCTCTGTGTCCCTTCCATGTGAGGCCTGCTCCTTTCCTCTCTTTTGTCTCGGGTGATCAGATTCCTGTTCCAAGTCCGCACCAGGATAGTGCCATGTGCTCTGTTGTTAATGCCATGTCACCAGGTGCCTCGACAGCACGGTTGTCACTGCCATCTCTCGCCACATCATATCCCCCGTGCACATATGGCCGCATTGCCAGTGCCTACGTGGCATACTCCTAGCCCTAGCCCTAAAACTGAACCGTATAGATCTGGTTCACTAAGAACCTATTCTATGATATCTAGACACCACCTTGTCAACCCTGTTCCATAAACCCTTTGCACCATGCACCATAAACCCTAGATCGTGGACTTGGCCTATGGACCAATGACCCACCTGTTATCCTCTTTGTCCTTTTCGGAAATTCATCTAATTTCTGAAATCCGTGTATCCAGTTGGTTCCACATGTCATCCATTGTTTTTATCTTTGTTTCACTTACTAGTGGACCCCGCTTGTAAGTCTCCAATTCATTTTACTCTAATCCAAAGGAATATTCTCTGAATATTCTTTTCTCTTAATTTCATCATTTCACGTGATTTTTCAAAGCTCACATCTTTTGCATCCGAACTCCGATTGAGTTCATTCAAATTCCTAATTTCATCTCAATTCAATATCTTTTTATCTGAGATTATTATTTATTTTTTTAGAGTTTGTTTGCTCTCTGTTGTTTATTTATTAGTTATTTGCTTGTTTGCGAGTAGACGTGGATACTTCGAGAAGTGCTGATCAAGAAGGAGCTGAAGATCAAGGAAGTAAAGATTAAAGATGAATAAAGATTATCATTGCTATAGCAAGGCAAGTTATACCTTTGATCATATTGAACCCAGTTTTCTAAAACTATTTTGATTCAAATTATTGCATTTACTTTAATTATTTATTTCAATGCTTTTGGGATTAGTTAATATCCAATTTGTTATGACCTCCTTGTCTAGTTGTATGCCATAATCTTTTGTCACCCTAGTTTGGTTTATTTAGTTGGTGCTATTGTATTACCAACGTGGGTTGGTTAGATGCGATTAGATTGCTTAGCCATACTACGAGTCACCATCTCATGTAAGTTGCAAATATAAACTTGACTAAGTGACTATGGAACTATGTGATAAAAACTGTGTGCACTGTGTGCTATTACTTGTTGATGGCATATGTTGCACTTAACCAACAGGGTGGGAAAGGATTTAGACGGAGGCAAGTGGACTGTGTGATATTTTGGTGAAGCTATGTGCGTGGGCTTAATAACCTGTGTGCATAGGGATTTGTAGTCTGATTGGAAGTCTTGCCTTGGTCAATTAAGGACTTAACTTTGTGCGCCATTGAACTGAGCCTTTCGTACAACCACATGCCTGGTATGGGACGGGCCTAACTTAGTAAGTTTTGGAGTCTTGACATTGATTACTCAGGTTGTAGGTTAGGCTGTGTGCATGGGTGGAGGTGTGCTACCAAGTAGTCACATCACGGGGCGGTTCGCCGTGTCCCTGTCCAACGGTGTGTGTCGGACTGACTTCCTGTGTCGGGTTGTCTGACGGTTTGTAAGCACACTGGGAGTGTCAATGTTAAGATGAAGTTTCTGAAAGGTTTTGTTGTGATCAGCTCCGTACAAGTTGATTGCATCTTGTGGGTAAAGTGTACAAACTCTGTTGAGTGTTAAACAATCTATTCGAATAGCCGCGTCCGCGGTCATGGACATGCTCGGGGATTTCATACGAGGGGGAGATTTTTATAAAACTTGGGATGGGACAGCTGTGTGAGATAACTTATGCAGCTGTGTGAATAACTTGTTTAGGCTATGTGTCTTTTGTGAAAACAAATGATAAAACTTATTATTGTCTATTTGTTTTGAATTATGTTTCAATCCATTATTTGTATTCATTTGTAAATGCTGCATTTCTGCAAAAGAACCACAGAAGCCATTCCTTTGGAATAAGCCTGCATCTATAAATTGCATTATGTGGTATGACTTGCGAGTACGGTGTGTACTCATGCTTGCTTTATTAAATCAAGCAGAAGTGAAGGGATCGTCAGTCAACAAGGTCTACTTCAAGGATCGTGGAGAACTAGGTCACGCACCCCAACCGATTGCCTATAGGCATATGGATGGGCTTCACTGAAGTTATTCTGTTTCGTTCCGCTGCAGCTTTATTGAGCTATCTGCCTCTGAAGCGTTAATTGTAAGCTTTGACCTTAAGGTCTTTACTCTGATGTTTATTGTTATTTGCCTATTTATTAGTTATCTTTGTATATGGAAATGATATTTCACTGATATTGCCACTGTGTGCACTAGCATGATCCTGGACTAGTGCAGTATACACAGAGGGTCCAGAATTGCATATTTTGGGTCCCGACAACTTCTCAACAGGCGCCACTTCCAGATTAACTGTCGCCACTTTGTCAACTACTTAAAGAAGAATGCAAGCGACAGAAGGAGAGATCGAATCCAACTCGGAAGATCAACAGACGATTGGATTTTTAAGTAGCATAGCAAGCATTACGCTCAGTGTAATTGGGATTAGTCCACCGCCTTACAGAAGGCACCCCCCTGTAATAGCCAGTTCATAGCATAAAGAGCAGTCACATTCTCTCACAAGAACTCTTTGTCATTTTCCTCTTTTCATTTCATAAGATCGGCGACTCGATCGTCGACAACGAGCAATTAGCTAGTTAGTGAAAAAAGGAGGCGACCCTCTCCCACGGCCGCTATCCATATCCAACGTGGATGACGGCACCGCCTCCTAGTCAAATTACCCATACATGCTGACGAGGATTAAAATCTCTATGTATTACTTTAATACATACTAAAAGATCATATGTCTTCATGGTCGTAACCCCTAAAAGACCACATGTTCCTACCCCACAGTGAGTATGGAATCAGGCAGGGCCAGGTGGAAGGTCAAGGGAAAACTCAACTCATTGGACGTCCACTGCAAGCAGAAATCTGCCATGACCTTCGATAGCGATACAAAACCTGCAACGAGTCCGAGATATCTTGAATAACCAAGACCCTGCTTTAGCAGGAACTCCAGGTTATGTTCAGCTTGCAGGTCAGGTGTCGGAGATCCTTCAACAAACCATGCAGCGTACAGAAATATACCGGGGGCAGAGGAATTCGCAAAGTCACACGATGACTTCATCCCAGTGCTCTCTCAGTAGGGGACAACATGACCGAGCAGAGGATCGATCAACACCAAGACCCCCTCGTAGGTTCCGGCCAGGAAATCATGAGGGGAGACGTCTTTTCACAGTAGTCACTCCTCCTCATCAAGAGGAACGACCACTTGATTTAGGCGATCTTAGGCATCATCTGAACCAAGCGGGTGGTCAAAAATGTTATCATAACGTCCACGACCAAGCTGGGACACCGGATCCTAGATGTGTAAATCTGATGAACTGATCCCCGACTGACTATAATCCGGCTCCTTTTCAGAAAAGGCGCTACGACTCCATTACAGTTGCGAAGCGTTTTGGCGAGTTTCAAGTTTGTTTCGTTGGCGGACGAGTTCGACCGACCAACATAGAGAAGTTCAATGGAACTCAGAACCCATTCGAATTTCTTTAAATTTATTCTATCGCCATCGAGGCTACTAGTGGTAACGATAACGTGATGGCAAATTATTTGCCCACGATCTTTGAAGGGTGTGCCTGGTCGTGGTTTCTTAACCTACCAGTCGGATCAATCTACACTTAGGAGCAGCTCTGTGATACTCTGATTGCCAATTTTCAAGGTACGTACGACCGTCCCGGGAAGGAGGATGATCTTTATCGGATGAAGCAGAAAACCAATGAAACCTTTCGACAATATAACAAGAGAAACCAATGAAACTCTTCAACAATATAACAAGAGATTCAGTCAGATTTGAAATTCTATCCTAGAGATTGCAAAATCTTCTGTCATTCAGGCTTTTAAAGCAGGACTGAGGAATCACCGGTTTACGGAGGATATTGCAATAAATCCTCCACGAACAATCGTCAAACTTTTCGACATGACAGAAAAGTATGCAACCGCTATTGAAGCGGTCGAATGGTATGAACTTGTCGATCAGAAAGAAAAAAAAATCCCCAGTCGGGCCTAGAGAAGCAAGAGAAGAAAGGCAAGAAGTCTCTTAAGAACAAGAAGAATCGCAAGCTTGACAACGAGGAAGTCCTTGCGATTCCTGAAAAGTTTACCAAGGGCAAGAAAGATTTCGCTGGTTGGAACAAAGCTAAGGCTCCAACCAGTGAATTCATGAAAAATAAGAAGTGGTGTCTACTTCACCAGGCAGTAGGCATGATCTGCGCATCTGCCAGGCCTGGCAAAATAAACTAAAGGATTACTAATCAGGTAAAGGACCCTTCCCCTCCATAACAGAACTCGGAGAAAGAGAGAGGGAGTAGTGTGGAATAAAAGATATGATATTTAATTTAGTTTATAGGCCTTACTTTAGAGAGAAAAAATAATACTAAATACTGCGAAGAAAAATAAAATCTAGCGACCTGCAAAATTGTAGATAACCTGAGCCACCATCTTCGGAAACAAATTGCGCGTCCTGACCAATATCTGCTCTGTTAAAAACTCGAACAAGCCTCAATTCAGATTTCAGATCGATTTCTAGGGTTTAGTTTTTTACCCGCCAGCGTTTCCCTCGCCGAATCGCCGTCTAGGGTTTCCTCGCCTTCCCGCATCCACGCTAGCACCGCGCCGCGCCGCCATGGAGTTCGACGAGTACGAATACCTGGATAAGGCGGTCGAGCCCTCCTCCGCCCCGCCGGCCAACGGCTCCGGCGAGAAGGACCGCGGCTCCCGCCGCCGCCCCTCTGGCGACGACGAGCGCGGGTCGAAGCGGTCTCGCTCAGGAGAGGACCGCGACCGGCACCGCGGCGGCCGCGACCACCGGGACAGGGACGACGGCAAGGACAAGGAGAGGAGCCGCGACAAGGATAAAGAGAAGGATAGGGACCGGGAGGTCGGGGACAGGGAGAAGGAGAGGGATAGGGGCCGGGAGGTTGGGGACAGGGAGAAGGAGAGAGATAGGGACCGGGAGGCCAGGCACAGGGAGAGGGAGAACGGGAGGGAGCGGAGGAGCCGTAGCCGCTCGGAGCGTCGCCGTGGGGAGGAGGAGGAGATGGCGAGGGAGCTCGAGCGGGAGCGTGAGCGCAGCGACCGCCACCGCGACTACCGAGACCGCGATGTCAGGTGCGGATTTGTGAACTCCCCTGTTATGATCTCTCTATTGGAACACCTCTGATGTGATAGAATCGTACAAGTAAATTGCCTCGGTAGAAACCCTTAGGCCCTGTTTGGAACTCGGGAATTTTCCCACATTCCTGCGGAATTGGATGGTTTCCTGTGAATTTCCTGCGAAGTTACTGTGGAACTTCAGTCTCAAACAGGGCCTTAAATCGTGAATTGGTCTACTTTTTATTCCCTGTGAGATATGGATTAGACTAATCCAATTAGTCGTATTTGCTTGGACATACTTAAAAGACTAAAATTGTTTAGATGGGGGAGAGAATGTTACTTGGTTGAATGCTCATTGAATTATGTTCAGCGTGTTTTTGCGCTTTCTTTGGCATACACGTGGAACATAGTCACTTTATGGTGGTGTCTATCTCCAGTGATTTACGCAGCTGTTAAATTTCTTGTAGTTTGCTGTTGTTATCATCTAGGTTTGTTAAGTTCAAATATTGAACATCAATATGGGACTCGCAGATACAATATGCTAGAGCTGTCTTCAGATGGTCTCGGCAATTGGGCCTGACTCAGGATATCAGGTCATGAATCTTCAATTTATTTCTTGTGAAATATTTGCAAGTTAACAAGTGGGATTGGGCTGCTACTGCCGTGGCACTTGAAGATAACTGACGATTTTCTTCTTATCAGGGGTTTCTTATTGGCAATGATTATGTCATCTGGAATTACAATTTTCTGTTCATTACCATTTGATGTGTTGATTATGCTGCTTTCTCCTGTGCTAAGGTTCCTTTTTTTGGGGTTTCAGACGTAGGAAAGATGAGGGTGCAGAACCAGAAGCTGATCCAGAAAGAGATCAACGGACTGTATTTGCCTTCCAGGTTTGTTTCACAAATAACATTTCTTACTTTGCTATTTTATTCATTAAGTTAATGTTTGTCAGCATTATTGCAGCTATCTTTGAAGGCAGATGAAAGAGATGTCTATGAGTTCTTCTCAAGAGCAGGGAAGGTGAGGACATGCAAATTATTTACATCACAGTGCATTCTGATTTGAAAATATTCCTTTGCCACAGTTGTTCATAGTTATACTCGGTTACATTCATCAACATATAATGGTGTATACAGTTAGTTTATTACTTTACCGGAATCATTTCATGAGTTTAAGCATATATATTGTGATATCTATGCTGTGTTTATTGTTTAGGTGAAGGTGAAAATTTTCTAATCACAAATCCGCAGATGAAACTTGAACTAATTTCATGTTGAGTAGATGTACTGATTTATTAATATTAATGTTACATGTGTGCAACTGTGCAATATGAAGATAATTCATTCTCAAATCAACACTTATTCGGTGCTTTCACTTGTTTATTAACCCATGCCTTGCAAGCATGCAATTATCATTTTTATTGAGAGGAATTTTCACTAGTCGTTGATCCTATCTACGCACGTTAAGCTCTTTTGGCCCTATTATATTTTGATCTAATCATCTAATGGTAGCTCTTGTTTTTCTGTCTAGGTCCGTGATGTTCGCCTTATTATGGACCGAAACTCGCGACGTTCCAAAGGAGTTGGGTGAGTTTTCATTACTTGTTTATTTGTTGTGATGTACATTTCCCGCATTGGATGGTTTTGCTAGAATGTAGGTGCCTTGTTTAGCTTAATCCTTTGGCTTCCAGAAGATTGAGCCAACAATATGTGGACTAAGATTTTGGTTTTCTGCCATATAGGATTATAGAACAAGTCCTGGATGGCTTATCAAGCTCCCCTCTCCCAACATGCACACATGCACAAAATCTTTAAAGCAAGAGTATAAATGCCACTAGAAAGAAAACAAAGATATCGGTTATGGACACATAATCACCAGTCTGTTGTTTTATTGTACTTTGAAATGCAGTTGCGTACATATTTTGTTGTTTGTTCCTACTGTATGGTTTAAGTTTGGTTTTCTTCCTGTAAAGGAACCAATGCTTTAGTGAGGATGACAATAAAATATGTAGTTACTAGGAACCTAACCTCTCTGCATCTGAGCAATCAATTTTACAGATCGGGGACATATTTTGTTCAAAGTTCTTTCTAGGAAATAGAACCGATAGGTCTCTGGTTTTTTAATATTACCAATTAGACTTTGTCATATAATTTGTTTTCGATCTACTTCTGGCTGTATAATTACATGAGCATTTTTCTCAAGTTCAACATTTAAATTTTCCCTGGGAAACAATTTTCATCAGTTTGTGATACTCAACAGGATTGCACACTGAAATAATTATAGTTTGGTCTACCTACTGGGATTATCGGCAATTTACAAGTAAGATGGAATATTAGATCATTCTGATGCTGTCAGTTATCTAGGACAGTTTGATTCCAGAGCATTTGACAAAAAACTTGGTGCAGGTTTTAGGAAATAACGAGGGAAACCAAGAACCAATTTCAAATATTTCTCTAGACACAAAATTTGATCAAAATTTCCAAAAATTCCCTGCGAAGCTTATGAAAAATTCTAACATATATAGCCTCATTTATAAAGCCTACTTTCCTTTACAGGTAAAACTTTTTTTGTTGGATACTTTGATATCTGTACTAAAAATTTATCTAAATTGACAGGTACATTGAGTTCTATGATGTTATGTCTGTTCCAATGGCGATAGCTCTAAGTGGTCAGCCGCTTCTTGGGCAAGGAGTGATGGTTAAGCCATCAGAGGCTGAAAAGAACTTAAATCAGTCAAATACGGCAACAGGTGGAGCAGCTTCAGGCGGAGCAAGAAAGCTGTATGTTGGCAACCTTCATTCCAATATCACTGAGGACCAATTGAGACAGGTCAATCATCGTATCTTCTTTTATTTTAGCACACAGTGATATTTATCTTCTTTTATTTTAGCACACAGTGATATATTTCACATTTTCACTGCCTGTGTTTTTTCATTACATAAATATAAGGAAGTAAATAAGGTTGGAGTAAATATAAGGAAGTAGAATCAATGAGTAATTCTTGCATCATTGCCATCTATTCATTTCATTTAAATGTACAAGGTTTCGTTGGTGCTTCATTTTAGTAAAGGTTGGTATTAAATAAATAAATAAATTGCTTAATAACACTACAAAGATAATGCAGGTTTGAAAATAACATTGTTGTGCCACTGAAAGTGGCCCTAGGGCCCATTTGACATCATCACACTGGATGCTATTTCCCAATTTATACATATTTGCAATGTTACTGTCTTACTGAACAAAATTTCCCAATAACAACCGGGCTCAAGTTGTAGTAACTTGTGACTGTAGGGATGTCTCCTTGGAGAATTAGTGCCCCCAAAGCCATATCTCAAAATTAAGTTTTAGCTAAGGGTGCTGTTTGTTTTGTCCGAAGGGGCATAACTTAAAATTTACATCTTTCCATGCAACTTGTTGTCTGTGTTATAATGAATTTGCCTTTTCAGGTCTTTGAATCATTTGGGCAAGTGGAGCTTGTACAGCTGCCTGTAGATCCACTTACTGGGCTATGCAAAGGTTTTGGTTTCATTCAGGCAAGTTTCTATATCTTCCTGTGAAGCTCTGCCCATGACTCAATGCTTAATTCTCATTTAGTATTCTTGCATCATGCAGTTTGCACGGCTTGAAGATGCAAAAGCTGCTCAGAGTTTAAACGGTCAACTTGATATTGCTGGAAGGGTAATTAAGGTAATGTTTTTCAATATTTATTGTATAGCTGCCTAAACAGTGTAAGACATAGTAGCCACCCATCTGACAACTCTTATATTTGTTTCAACTAGGTCTCGGCGGTTACTGAGCAGGGTGGTGTGCAAGTTAGTGGCACAACTACTGGAGATTTAGATGACGACGAAGGTGGAGGCTTGGTGAGTATCTTTTGTTGTTCCCACTCTACAACCTTTTATAACTGGGGTTTTCATATCTTTTCTTGTTTTTGAATGATTTTTACGTTTCTAATATTTGTGGTTATGCAGAGGATTTTTAAATTCTCTAATTTTAGGGATGGGTTCATCCTTGTTAAGAATTGTTTTCTACATTTATTTGAACAAATGATTATTTTATGCACCTTTTCCACCATCCACTACTTATCCTACAATTGGGAGTGGGGGGAAGTGGAAAAGAAAATTTAGGGATGGAAAAGTTTGAGAAACTTTTTATAACCTTTTTCAGTATATCTATCCCCTTTCAACAAATATAATAATTTCAATGAAATATTTTGAGATCTTGAACGTATCTTTTTGGAGGTACAACTATACCAAGAACCACGACGTCCTTGCCAAGCATTATATTGGTTAATCAGGTTCGAATCCATTACTGAGATTGGTCTCCTTGAAAATGAGCAAGATGTCCCTTCTCAGTTTTCTACTTAAGCCTGTCGATATTTTTTGGAAAAAAAAACTTTCCATATTGGGACAGGGGTACTTCATATCTATGTTCTTTTCGAACACTTCATTTAAGTTCTGTACCAGGTTGGTTATTATCAATGGTTGGTCCTGATGTGTATGCACTAGAGCCCTGAAGCAAATCTTCCTCTTTTTCTGCATAATCAGTCTTTATTCTTGTATCACAATACTAGCTATATGCTAGATAGGTATAAAATCGCAGCTATGATTTCTGCATAACATTATGCCGTAGAAAAAAAACGAGGGAGGAATATCCTGGGGTCTATTATCACATATCGCATTATTCTGCTCAGTCAATGGCTATGTGTATTCATGTCTACTGAATGTATGCAGGCATTAAATGCAAGCTCCAGAGCTCTTCTGATGCGGAAATTGGACCGGAGTGGCACTGCAACCAGGTATCACATTTGTGTTTGATATATTATGTCTTTTGCTCTGCCCTTTTATCTTTATTATCTTGGCAGAATGTTCTTTGCACGAGGAGATCAATTTGTCTTGCTTCCTGTCTGATCTTACCTCATACAGCACTCAATTGTTTTAAACTCTACTGGGGTGTTTGGTTTGAGGAATGGGTTGATCCTTGCTGATCTTATGCCAACTTGGAAGAGATTTGGAAATTGAACTTTTTCCCTAGCTGTCTTAAATTCTATTAGAATTGCTGCCATATATAGGCTAGTGTAACCTTGGAAGAAGAGCCCACCTATAGACATATGCCAATGATGTGAGATGGACTAAACCAGCCCTTTGTTGACAATTTATGTATCAGTGCCAGAGTAACAGAGTTTTCTATGAGGCTACGAATACTGATTACAGCATATGGGAGAGCATCTATTTGGACCAAATATTGTTTTATTAACATATACTGTTTTATCACAAGGATTCATTTAGCTTGTGGCATGTTAATTGTTAAGATCATTTTTCATGGTTTGGTGGAAACATTCTATGTACTATTATAGGATCTTACATTCACAGCAATGTCAATTCAGTGCTTCTCCTTTGATCTTTTCTTTTGTGGTTATCTGCAGCTTAACTGGTGGTATTGGTGCTCCCAGTGTGAACACATCTGTTGAATTACCCGCTGCATCAGTTCTTGGTACTCCTCTTGCAGCTGCTTCTCTTATACAACCTACAATACCTGCTGTTGGAGTGGTTCCTGGAGCACCTCTTCCTGTTACCACTCAATCTGCTGATATTGGTACACCTAGTGAGTTCCTATTGCTGAAGAACATGTTTGACCCAGCAGTGGAGGTATTCCCTTCCTTGATGCATTCTGTTTAGTTCTTGTATCTTAGATTTGTCTCTGTTTCTGTATTTTTGGTACTTGCCTTATGTTTTTGTTCAGCTGATTAAAAAAGTATTATTACTATTATTCATTTCAGTGTCAATTGTTACTTTTCTTTCATCCTTATTATTCTTCATATCTTCACTTCGTATCAACCTAACTGAAAATTCACTTTTTATTACAGACGGATCCTGATTTTGATTTGGATATTAGAGACGATGTCCAAGAGGAATGTTCGAAGTTTGGTGTAGTAAAGCACATTTTTGTTGACAAGTAAGTCAGTTGGCTCATTTTTCAACAAATTATCTCAGGTGTACTAGCATAAGCATAATGCTGTAATCTTAAACATGGAAAGTTTGCTTTCTGAAGATACTTGCAATGCCCACCTAAATATACTATTAGTTACATTCACATCATATTTGCCCCAATAATATGCCCTGTTATTTCAACAAAATATCCGTATGTCATTCATAGGTTGTCATTAGGCATTCCAAGGTATAGCGTTTTATGGGCTTTGGAGTTGTCTATAACCTGCTTGGAAGGTTTATATATGGCTGTACAAATTCTGCCAATGTTCGTTTTTTATCTTAATAGTTACGCAACTCTGGTAGGTTCAATCAAATATCAATGCAATGCAATTTTCAACCCCAATTAGCAAGCCTACCAAATCGCTCACATGCTACTAGCAGTGCGTTTCCCAACATCGCGCCATCTAACCTTTGCTATTGTGGAACGGAACAGAAATACCGCTGGCTTTGTGTACCTGCATTTGGATAGTGCTACAGCGGCAGCAAGTGCACAACGAGCTCTTCATGGTAGATGGTTCGCAGGAAAGATGATTACGGCGACCTTTATGGTAATGAACGTTATCTTGATATCATTTTTGCGTATCATGCGCTTGTTGCTAATTTTGATTAAAATGTTGATATGATTTTCAGACGGCACAGCAGTATGAAATGCAGTTCCCAAACTAGCGGGTCAACTTATGCTGTGAAAATCGAGTTGGCTGACGAGTTGCATAATGTGGACGTGGAGCCGTTCAATCGTTCTAACGATGTCGTATTAGTTGAACGCCATTAGTTACTGTTTCTTGTAACATTATGATGGATTGCATGAGGTTTGTTGTCCGGATAGTTGCATCCTTGGTGATGGTTAAAGATTATCTGTTGTTCGTCATCACCTGGTGGCCAGGCCGTGCTTTTACGGAATAATGAGACTAGTAATTTACATAGTGTTGGATTTATTACTACGTGATTTGTCAGATGAATACACGTTGCGATATTAGGAAAAAAAAACAGAGATGGATAATACGGTGACAACTGTTACCGTCACAGCAGAATTCTTTGCAGGAACCAAAGCAATAAGTGTTACGCTTATTGCGTAATATGATTAAAAACCTTAGCTTCTTCACTTATGTAAAAAAACACGTTTACAGTACAGGTGATCATGAAAGTGGCCCGGGTGCATGAAAGGTGGTTGGATGTTCATAAATCAATCCCCGACACATTTACGGTTTTACGCACCTGCTGGAGCAATGCGAGTTATAAGTTATAGAACTTTTTTTTATTAATTAACTTTTTTTTGAATTTTATTTTAAAGTTAACCTTCGACGTATTTTATTTCCAATTCTGACTTCTTTAGTCACGCTACGGGTGGTGGCTTAACAAAATAACACTGTCACGAGTCAGGATAAATCTCTAAAATAGCACCTTTTGTTACGCCACTGGTTGTAGCGTGACTAAATAATATTGTCACGCCACTTCCAGTGACGTGATAAGAGTTTGATTAGAAATGGACTGGCGTGACAGTGTGACATTGTTATTTTGTCACGTCACGAGTAGTGTCGTGATCAAAAGGTCAGAATTAGAAATAAAGTACGCCGAGGGTTAACTTTAAAATAAAATTTAAAAAAAGATTAATTAATAAAAAATTCTAAGTTATAACAGGCTAGTGCTTTTCTTTCCAATTAGTCCGGAAGCCTCCCACATGTCAACATCTTTGGGTTCCATTCCATCAGGCAGCTTCCGGTCCAAGTGGTAGAGAAGACTAGCCAGCGCGAGGAAGCAGAATGGGTAGCGGGCAGCGCAGCCTCAGGGCCTCCTTGATCATCATGATGAGATAGTTGAGCCCGACGATGTCGGCCTCGTGATCGTGCTCGTCCCCTTGAAGGCTTCCCGCACCTCAGCCTGCGCCTTCGTCATCGCCGCCGGGGACCGGATGAGCTCCGTCATGGCCCAGTTCAGCGTCGCCGACGAGGTATCGCTGCCCGCTCCAAACATGTCCTAGAAGAGTCACAGAAGATGGTGAGAATCGAATGAGATCAATCGACTTACAAGCATGATTGCGAGAATGTTTCTATTGGTGAGACTTGAGAGGGATTGGCGTGCCGCCTTCCTTCTGGAGCCTCAGCAGGACACCAAGAATGCCCTCGTGCCCGGCCGCCTGCTCGCCGTCGTCGCCGCGGTCCATGGATTCCAACCGTTCTCGGATGATCTGCTCGAGGATTCGCTGGATCCTTTCGCGGCAGTCCAGCGCCTTGCGCGGCGCCGTGCCGAGCATCTGCATGAGCTTGGACGACGGGAAGAGGTCGGCGACGGTCAGCCAGACGTCAGCCGCGCCGCATTGCCATGTCGAAGGCTCGGAGGTACTCGTCCTGGTACTTGCACCGGCTGCCGACGGACTCCCTCACGATGGAGTCGTTGATGAACTTGGCGATCCTCTCGGACACGTTCACGGTGGTGGAGGACGCGGCCAGGTACCGCACCAGCCGAGTCACCTCCTCCCTCCCGGACGCGCAGGAACGACTGCACCCGCTCGGCGCTGAGAAGCTCCAGCACGGAGATCCTGCGGAGCTGCCGCCACTGCTCGCCGTAGGGCGCGAACACGACGTCGGTGTCCTTGTAGGTGAGCACGCCGACGGTGGCATTGATGTGCCGGCTGGCGAACGCGTTGTCACGCGTCCTCATGAGCGCCTCCGGCGCCTCCGGCGACGACGCGACCAGGGTGGGCACCTCGCCGAGCCGGAGCAGCATGAGCGGCCCGTGCTTATCGGCGAGCCCGTGCATGGCGCGGTAGATGCTGCGGCTGGTGACAAGGTGGTGGACGCTGCCGATCACCCGAAGCGTCCATGGCCCTGGGGACATGTTAAGCTCCGGCTTCACGCTGAAGAAAGATTTAGAGATAATTCTTTATTTGTCATTAGAAGTTGGCCAAATTCCTAATATGCCATTGCAAAATTGTTTCTCCCCTCGTTACCATCGGATCTCAATTTTAATCATTTTTTTTCCAATTCCGTCAGCACTCGGTGAGTTGGTTGTTAAGTGGTACGCAAAAAGACTATATTGCCCTTCTTGTTTCTCTTTCTATTCTTCTTGCTCATGCCACGTTCGAGATATGCCTTGGCGCGCCCAGCTACGGCGGGTCACTCGACGAAGCGAGGCACTGATACAAGGCAAGTGTGAGGACGACGGTCCCGACGGCGGAGTCCTTGATGACGTAGGCACAGGAGACAACGAGGGTATCGACGGAGCACTCCTCGACGGCATGGCTGCCACGGAGTCAACCGGAGGCGGGCTGGCCAGATCCGATAGAGGTAGAGGCGGGGACGGCTGGATCCGGCGCCCGTGGCCTTGGGGACGCCGAATCCAAAAGCGGTGAGCTTGGGGTCGGCCAGATCCGGTGGTGCCGGCGTGGAGGACAATGACCCTGACGGAGGTGGAGGCGTGACGGGCGAATCTGGTGACGACCCATGCGGGGACGGTCGGATCCGGCGGTGATAGGGTTGGGGACATTGACAAGGATAATGATGACCCTGGCGGTGTACTCCTCAGCACAGTGGCATTAAACCGACTGAGGTGTACCAGAGGTGGAGGTGGAGGCAAAGGCATACTCGCCACTAGTCGCCACCTTATATGATGCGACAATGGGTGTTCCGATCCATCGATGAGAAGGATAACTCGATTTGGTGGAGACAACTCTCACGATTCGGCTACCAATTGTACACGACCAATATGCCCAGCAATCGCTGAACCAACTCCAAGATTATTATCGACTTTGCTAGAAGCACGATCGACCTGACCACGAAAGTTTATTCCTACATGCAATCGAAGAACAAGCAAGAACAAGATAAATAGCAATCTGAAATTGCAAATAGGATTAAAGAACTCAATAAAGTGGGATTCTGAAGCGGTATTATGGTTGGTCTAATCGACACAAGCCAATACACGAAGTTGCAATGTAGCTAACTTTTAACTAAACAAAATCCGAATCCTAAAGTGTCACACACATGAGAATATATGAGGGTGATGGCCAGGGGGTGGACGCATGTCCCTAGGGTTACAAGGGCCATGGGCCAAAGTGGAGGTGGCGTAACACCCTTTTGCCTCGGATTCAGAATCAGCATCAGATTGTTTTCGCGATTACAGCACGCACAGAAGGAATTTGGAGGTGAGGCTGGATCCATTGGAAAGAGGACGAGATAATATTTCCATCAAGTACTAGTGCACCTCAAACGGAGTTCGTATGTGAAAGTTATGCGCGTTTGAAATTGGTACTGTCTCTGAAGGCTGAATTAGATTCCAGAACGTGCTCCACTGGAACTCTTGCTTGACTTGGAACCAAAATAACGTGGAGACCTTACTTGTACCATGGTGTGGAGTAGCGGTCGTATCTCAGAGGGTTGATGTCCTCATAATTATACTCATCAGTGCAGTGTGGGAGATGGGGATGGAGGTGAGGACAAAGGCGGCATGAGAAATGGGAGTGGAGATGAGGCTGGAGCCAGTGGTAGGGGAGGCAAGAAGGGGATCGTGAGGTACCATGGAAGTGGAAGAGGAAGGATGAGGAGACAATGAGGAGGAAGAAGATGTGTGAGTGAAAGAGGGTAGAAATGAATAATATGACATGTGGGACCGGGGGCAATTTGGGTAGACTGAGAAAAATGAGACAACTTTTGAGGGGTTAACGACAATTGGACTTATAAAAAATGATTGGTATGACATAAGAGATAAAAGTTGAGGTTGAATGTCAATAAAAGGAATAGCTTTTTTGCGATGATATATTAGGGAACTGACCAACTTATAGTGGCCAGTAAGGAATTATCTCAAAGATTTAAGCTTCGAGAGGGCGATGAGGAGGGACACACCAATTGTGAGTAGCACCTTGTCCTCCATTGTTGGCTTGGAAAGAGCTATGTATTGTGCTCAACTTATAGTAGTGGTAACAATGTGGTATTAGAAGCGTGTAGCGCCGATGGCACTGGGGGAACAGAAAATTCGACATTAATCTATGCTTTGCTGACTGAAAGAAGAACGAATGTTTGAAGGAACGTGCGGCAGGTTGAAATGAGTTCTTAGTATTTTCTTTGTGGATGCCGAGAGTATATTGAGAGTGAAATAAGAGTTCAAAAGTTTTAGAATTGGGCTCATAAGTGTAAAGGCACATTCATTCCTAAAATTTCAAAGCATGTATGGTTTAGTCCCATATTGCCTAGCCAAATGGTAGGAGAGCAATTTATATGGTAAAGTCCTTGCTACCCTTTAAAACATGTGACACATGATATGGGGTGACATGAGAAGGACTATAGCTAAAGTTACACACACGCACGTGTGCGCGTATATTCGTGTGGCAATTACATGACTTGTGACTACGTGACAATGGTAAAAAAATAGTGGTTAAATCCATAGACCAGTGTGGTCGAAATACACTAGTCGAAGCTGTAGACCAGTGTGTAATCAGGATCAATAAACACTGTTTAATTACTATTAATTGGTTTTGAATTAGCAGTTACCAGTGGTTTAATATATGCTTTGTTATGCCGTTACTAGAGAGTAATTGTCTTGACCATAAAAAGATCTGGAGACGTCCAGACCTGAGAAGTTTTGAAACACTTCAATTTTCTTCTTCTTCCTCTCTGTTCTACTATGCTGGAGAGTTGTGTTGTCGAACCAAGCCGTCCCTTCTCCTCGGCGTGCACCAGGAAGAAGGGTGAGTGGTATCTCCGAACCATTATCGTAGAGTTCATCTGCACGGGACAACAATAAGGTTTTTGGGTAGCGTATCTGTGCGACCGCTCGTTGTCAAGGTTCAAAAAAGCGCTAGGCGCTAGGCGGGTGGTGGCCCGGGGCCTAGCGCCTAGGTGGACTAGGCGGCACCTAGGCGGCCGGTTTGGCTACAGTGCAGATAAGCCTACAACAAGAATAATATGATGAATTGAGCAAGCATCAGGCATCAAATGGAGCAAGATAGAAGAAAAATTACCTGAAGAAGCAAGATATGTGCAATTTGATGTAGTCATGGATATTATCTCCCCTCCAAGGCTCCAAGAGCTTGATGTAAACATGTATGTATTGTAATCAAATAATGATGTAAACCTGCATATTTAATCAATGATGAGTTATTTTGCTACTGTGTTGTGTGAGAAAGAATGTATGAATGATTGACGAATGAATGAAAGTATGAAACATATGCGGCCACACATTTCAAAGACTTGACATAAAAAATAATCAAAATATCATAAGTTCATAACATGACAGTGCCAACTCCACATAGTCTCACTCTCACACAATAAGATATAGAATTACACATAGACATAGACATTGTCTTAGACTCTTAGAAGCAAGCAAAATACTAATAGAGTTTATGATGAATTGCTAAGATGACTCAATATATCAATCATGAGTTAGTGTCTTCGTCCTCCTCCTCCTAATTCCTGGTAACAACCACTTCATCTTGGTTGGATTCAAACTCAATGTTGTCCTCTGTAACACCCCAGCTATGACGAAGCCAAGATGTAACAAAGAACAACAAATCCAAAACCGAACTTATATTTAACTTAAATAAATAAACAACGAATGACAGCTAGACAATGATTAAATGTTACTACTAACATTAATAACACAGAAATTTCAGCAAGAGACTAAACTCAAAGCTACAATTAAAACATCACCATCAAGGTTATAAGCATTATGAATAAGTTCCAACAAGAAATAGGCATCATCTAATATATGAAGTTATGAAAGGAACCAATTGAAGTACTAGAAATATTATTTGGTAATGGATGTGTGCACCGTTGTGATATGCAACCGTGAGCTAATTTCCCCCAACGAATGTCATCTTTGACAGTCACCTAAACAATAAAAATAAGCATGAATCCAAGACTCAGCAAATACAATTGAATATTACAAGAAACATCGAATCAAAGACAGTACATTCTCAATATATCGAATACACAAGAAAATGTTATGCACTTGATGCAGATATGAATATGATATCCACTTCTCTTCTGTATATACTGGTATAGCCAGTGATACACCTGTCGGTGTTCACTCAGGCCCGCATTATAAAAAATACGGGGATCCAAGGCCCATACGAAGAATCTTTCAGACAGGGATCTACTTGCTCATATTGGAATGATAGGACTCTCAATACCCACTCTCGTGGGTGAGGCATGAATGATTGAAATGAAATGAATGTATTCTCTCATAGCAACAATTTTGATATCGCCAATGAACAAAATCATGTAAAGGAAGGAAAATACTCATAATTCATAAGAATTACTCATGTCATAATCATTTAACCAGATTGAACAATAAACATACAAGACGATCTAATTTGTACTTGCCTTTCGCGTTGCAACACGTTGGATGGTAAAGAAGGTGCAACTAATCCCAAAGTCACTCCTCCTACAAGAAGTAATTTACTCAAAACAAGTTCTTGACAAGAGGAAACAATGCTAATCGCAACACTCTCATCCGCACTCCCAAAACCCATACTTCAAATAATTAATCTACTCAAGCGAAACGATAACCTAACAGTAACTCAAAACTGGATAGCGATCTTCTAAAATACATATCTCCCAATCTGTTTATCATAAAAATCCATTTTCAGTCTCTCTAAAAAGATTACAACTTGGTCTATAAAAGTTTAGTTGGCAAGATCTCTTAATTCTGCTTTTAACTAAATTTGACAAGCAGTTGAATAACCAGTGACAGAAACTGACCGACAGTCTGGACAGCAGCCTTGAAATAGCTATAACGTTCACTAGGATGATCCAAAAATTGTGTTTTTTAACATTCTGGAAAGCTAAGAGAATTTTATACAAAAGTCATGTTGGTGGATAATCCTGATGCGGCCATTAACAAGTTATAATCTGCTGGTAACTACGACTGCTATAACTTGATGGGGTTTGTGGATAGCAACATTGCGAATGTCATAACTCACAAATTACAACTCCAAATACTATGAACTCAGATCCTACAGAAGCATAACAAAATAACCCACAATTCTTTAGGAGACCCAAAACCCTAATTTGTCAGGACCGAAAAATACAATTCTAGACCCTCTGTGTATAATGCACTAGTCCAGGATCACACTAGTGCACACAGTGTCAACATAGATAAATATCGATCCACACAAGATGAAATAATAGCATAAATGAGTAATTTGAATAACAAATAACCATTTTGACCTTATGGTCAAGTTTACATTTATTAAGCCTCGCAGGGGCTGGCAATAATGAAATAAGCCGCAGCGGAACAAAATAAATTTCAGTGGAATCCCATCAATTCGCCACAAGCAATCAACTGGGATCAAGACCTAACGATCAGCACATTTGTAGAACTCCTCAAAACTAGGTGAAGACTCCTCCACCTTTGTTGATTGATTATAGCAAGCATGAGTACACAACCGTACTCGCAAGTCATACCACATAATGCAATATATTTATGATGGCTTATTCCAAAGGAATGACTTCTGTGGTTCTTTTGCAGAAATACAACATTTGCAATTTAAATATGAATAATAGATTAAAATACACTGTAAAACAAATAAACAATATTAATTTAACAGTTGTTTTTACAAAGAATACAAAGTCTAATCAAGTTATTCACACAACCATATGACTTAGATCACACAGCTCCCTTCCCAAGTGTTTTATGAAAGTCTAACTCTCGTGTAAAATCCTCGAGCATGTCCATAACCGCGGACGTGACTATTCGAATAGATTATTTAACACTCTGCAGAGGTTGTATACTTTACCCACACGATATAACCAGTGTAGGTAGCACTAATCATAACAAAACCTTTCAGAAACTTCATCTCAAACATTGACACTCCCGATGTGCTTTACCGCCAATACTATCTCACAGAGGAAATTAGTCTGACACACACTGTTGGACAGGGATGCGGCGAACCGTCTCGCGATGTGATCTACCTGGTAGTACCACCTCCAACCATGCACAGAGCCTAACCTACTGCCTGAGTAATCAATGTCGAGACTCAGTAACTTACTAAGTTAGGCCCGTCCTATCAGGCATGTGGTTGTACAGAAGACCCAGTTCAATGGCGCACAAAGTTAAGTCCTTAACTTGACCAAGGCAAGACTTCCAATTTCTAACTAAATAACCATTCTTTTTAAATCCCACGCACTGAGCTCCACTATATCACTTAGTGTCCACCACTTTCCTCAGTCTAAATATTTTCCTACCCTGTTGGTTAAGTGCAACACATGCCATCAACGAGTAATAGCACACATCGCACACAATTTTAACACAAAGTTCCATAATCACTTAGTCAAATTCATATTTACAACTCACATGAAATAATGACTCGTGGCATGGCTAAGCAATCTACTCGTATCTAACCAACCCACGTTGGTGCTACGATAATACCAACTAAATAATAACCAATCTAGGGTCACAAAAGATTATGACATAACAATAGACAAGGTGAATATAACAATTAGGATTAATAACTACACCCAAAAGCATTTAAATAAATACTTTAACATAAATGCAATAATTTGAATCAATATAACTTTTGAAAACTGGGTTCAACATGATCAAAGATATAACTTGCCTTAGAATAAATCTAGGTACTGGTCTTGATCTTGAGGCACTCCTTCTTCTCCAAAGTTCCCTGAAGAATCAACATCTACTCGCAAATGAAGCAAATAAACAAAATAAATAAATAATAGAGATAAAAAACTCCAAAAATTAAATAAAAATCTTAGATAAATATATCTCAAATTTAGAAATTTGAATGGGCTCAATCGAAGTTCGGATGAAGAAGATATGTCCTTTGGAATTTTAAATCTAAAGAAAATAACCTAAATATGATTTATTGGAATTTTCGAATTATTTCCCAACGGAAAAATCGGATTATGACGTCGGCTGACGTCAGCCCTTGGAATTTCAGCTGAAAAAGAAATAAAATGAAAATCTGACAAGTGGGACCCACATGGTAGTGACATGGCTCATGGTGGACTAGATCCACCGAGCCTTGGGCTTCGGAGTTGGATGGATCGGACACGCAAGCGCACACGTGGCCGCTGATGCAGCGCCACGTAGGATGACATGCACGCACAGAGACTGAGCTAGCTGTGCATGTGGTAGGACACGCTAGATCGACAGCGGTGAGGCTCGAGAATCGAGGGTTCTGGCGAATGGCTGATCCTCGTCGGTGGTGGGTGATACCAGGAGGTAGAGGGTGATGCAGGGATCTCGTAGATGTGCTCACGGGTGCTCAAGGACGTATGAGGTGACCAGCGGTGAGGTTTGAGTGGCGGAGTCAACTCGGGTTCGACAGAAGTAGGGTTACGGCGATGCTCCGGCGAAGTGAAGGCGACCAAGATGAAGCCCTTGCTCTTGCGATACCAAAGGTGCAAACGACGAGGTTTGGGCAACTCCGGTTGCGGTGGAATCGCTCGTCAGAGCTGGCGGTAGCGCATATCTTTCTATGAGCTCTCCCGGCAGCTAGGGTTCTGCGCTCAAGCTTTGGCGGCTATCGCTTGGATGCGGACGCGCTGGCGAACCTCGGGGTCCTATTTATACCCTGGGGGCATGCCGGATTAGGGAATCCCCAAATCAAGTCCGAGATGAACACGAAATTGAATTCGGGATTTTAGGAGATAGGATACGATTCGGGATATGATTTCAACTGAAACAGCCACGGAAAGGAAGGAGATAAGATTCTACGTGTTTTCTAGATACGATTTAGTTGGAGAAGTCCTGTTGTCGGACGGAGCTTGAGAAGCTTCAATGGCGGATGGGGGCAAGGACTCCGCGAGGAAGATGACAACGCGAACAAAAAGGTGATACTGATAGGTGGGGCCCACCAGTCAGTGGAATGGAGCAATGCGCACGATCGGACCGGGCGAAAGCCAAGCGGGTCCACACGTCAGCAGATGCACGCGCGGACGTTCGGACTGGTCCGAACGTGCGACTAGGCTGCGCGCTGAGAGACGAGCCGAGTGGGTTGGGCTAAGAATGAATAGGACTGGGCCTTGGGTGGAGATTCGGCCTGAAACATTGACTGAGATTTTATTTAGGTTTTCTATTTTATAAATACCAGAAAATCCAAATGGCAATTAGAAAATAGCAAATGAACTCGGAAAAATTCTAGAAAAATCTAGAAAATATATCCAAGTACATATAATCCAAATAAAATAGTTTTGACAATAGTTGATGTTGACATTAATAATATTAAATGGTTTTGATATTGAAAGTCCATGTTACGCTTTAATTAAAAAATCCAAATAAAATCAAAGGGTGAATTTTTCAACTACTAACTAATCAAAAGATTTTTAAGACTAGGAAAATTGGGATGTTACAACCCTAATTTCGCATTGATCTAATCCAAAACTGCCGAACAATAGAACTACAGATTCATGAATCAATACAGCAGGGACACTAATATGATAATCAACAACAATCGCATGGAGGAGAATTAAACAAAACAACAAGGAGTTGATGGTTCACCCTTGAATATGCGAAGGAACCCACTGAAACTCCCACGAGGATCTCCTCTCCCCTTTCTTATCCCTCTCCTCCACCTTTCTCCTTGGCTGACAGCAACGGGGAGGAGGAAAGCAATGGAGTGCAAGGAGGAGGTGGGTACTGTAGACGATGGCACTATAGCATGGTGGCGGCACTGTAGCATAGACGTGCTACAGTAACACCTTGGGTTTTGGCTACCCCTAATGGGCCAAGGCTATGGGCCTTTGGCCCAAGATTTAATGCCCCTTCAAGAGAAATTCTGAAATTCCTTTTTAAATTCCGATAAAAAGGTTTGAAATTCAATTATAGTTTTAAAGATTGAACGGTGTATTACATTCTACCCCCTTAAATAGAATTCGACCCCGAATCTTCACACCGATCTACGCAAAAGAAAAAATCGCGACTGGAAATTAACAACAGGTACACATACCCCATGTGAACAACTCTGGATATTGATCGCGCATGCGAGACTCCAGCTCCAAAGTAGCCTCTTTCTCATACTGGTGACCCAAAGCACTTTGACATATTGACGTATAACGCCTCATCACCCGTCCTGACCTTTCCAGACCCACTCAACAGACAGGACTCGAAGGTATGGTCTTTCTCGTTGGCCAACGGCTCTAACGAAAACTCATGCTCCGGATCTCTCAGGTACTCCCTCAACATCGGGTCATACAAAATGTTGTGTACCCCCGCGCCAGGACTTGAGACGGTCCTAGTGAATTGCTAACTTCCAATATCTCCGTAAATTTCCAGAAAGACACCAATGTATCATGGGCCAACCTTCCCTTTGGTACCAAACAACACAAATGGCACATATCACTCAATCGATATCTCCACATTAACAAGGAGCACCTCCTTTAACCAGGTACGAACAACAGAACTCGCTTTAATCAAACTCTTTTAAAACAGATACCAATTGAAAAACAAAGGATGATCATCACCAATACACATTACCAACTCCGCCAAAAGAGTCAAATCCAGAATCAAAGATTTATGACGAAGAACTTTCCACTCTCCAATTAGGCAGTTTGCAAATAAACAACACGTTAGCTAAAGGAGAGACCACTCGAATGTCCACATCAAACACTTCATTTATTTTCCTGAACCGGAAAGAACCACCATGCCAACATAAAGCCAACGCAATTTGTAAATGACCTCTGTCATAAACACACAGCTCAAACAAAAATCAAGAGAGTATTTCACTACCCGAAATTTTTTTCCCCTTAGGGATATACTTTCTCTCGAATCAAAAGATTCCAAATCATCACACTAACTCCTTCCTCTTAACTGGCAACTCAAAGCGATGCTCAACCCGAAAGCAACAACCACACTCATCTAGAGGAACTCTACTAGTTCACAAAAGGATACTCTAGTCCCCTCCTCTACCAAAGAAATTATTCTGACAAATAATTCCCAACACATCGATAATACCAATTGTAACACCCACAGTCACATCACCTCAATCCTTTAAGGATAATCAACTTAAAATTCTCAGCACACACGCTCATTTAGTATGCCCAAAGGATTCTATCAATGATCATCATATTATTCGGAATCCACTTTTGTTCTACTCCTTCCACACATATTCACTGGGCAACCAAGATTCTAGCTTAACACACATCCCATATCAACCTCCAAGACTCCTACAATGAACTCCTGGTATAAATGACAGGAAATCCTTAAATTTGACTGTCTAAAATTCCCACATTCCAAACATACTCAATCTTTAACATCAACATGTAAACATAACCTCGAAAAAAAAAATCTTTATAAAGATTCTAACTACCAGAGGGTTACTCACTAACACCAAATCATACCTGACAATAACCCAACAATCCCTACTATCCCCATAACTATCATATCGATTAGATTTCTTCGAAATTCTACTCTCATTAACTACACCATCATAATTCTCCTACACAACCTGGCAAAGTACCAAAATCACGACAATCTAATAAATTGATCAAGATTCTCATACCTTCGATAATTCTAATGTTCCATCAAAATGAACAAAAGATCTTGGAGCACAAATTACTCTAGGTTCTACTATTTACAACAATGTAATCGGTTAGCTCCGAAGGTGACCATTCTATTTAAATCAAATCCTTTCTAAAGATTTTATCTCAAGAAATCAATTTATCACTCAATGCATCTCAAACAACTTGACATCCAACGTCTCACAGAATCACTCACTTGACCACCACCAACCAGTTGCCACTATACACTATAAAAGACCCTTGTAAAATGAATCGGTTAATCCCCCTTGTAAAATGAATCGGTTAATCCTCTCTCACAAAGAAGAGGTAGACAAAAACGAATTTTAGCACCCAGGAAAATGTTACTCCTCGCAGTGAGCACTAGACCAAAAGAAATAGTCAAATAACAACGATCACGGGAAAAACAAAAGATGAGATCAAAGTTGAGGGCATATGTCCCTCATTTGGAGAATACTTCAAACCTCAACCAATAAGAATAAAATATTACTTTTGAATCTTGAGGAACTCTTATGCGGCCAATCAACAAGGTTAGGCACACTTCAATAAGCTGCAAGCTATAAAACTTGACTCCAACTCCAAATACCTCTACCACACTCTTTTTCTTTAACAACAAAAACATTTTTTTTTATTTGATTACCACATCACTTGCCACCTCTAACAAGAAGTGCTTTTAAAACCAGATAACACTAATCACTTAAGAACCAAATATAACCTTCTATTATGTCGCTTTGCTCAACAATTTTAGCTACCACATAAATCACGAACTCCAAAAGATTACGAATGCAAAACGTGAAACATTTCATTTGAGTGATACCACGAAAGACGTTCAAATTACTTTCTTTCTATAAGAATCAATAACACACTCACAATCCATTACTGACAACCTTACTAACATTCATAATGATATACCCTTAACAAGAATCATCATCGTCTACTCTTCCATTATAAAGCTCTCCAAAACTCACCAAATTGTTCCATACTACTTTATTATTCCATCTTCAAGTTAAGAGTCCACCAAAACTTTGCAACCTCACTATAACAACCACTTTATCCAGAGGTGATCTACTACACAAATAAAAAGGTTTTACCAAAATCCTTTCATCAAGGACATGCTATCATCCAACTATTCCACAATCATGTAGGCATAAGCCACCTATTAAATCATGTCAGCTCAACTCTTCGTGATGCTCAACACCAAACCTTAACACACAACAATTGCACTCCAACCATTGTTGTTATCAACTGGCTCCATTATGAAGTCTAGTTGCTACCTACTTTCCTTTGCGAATCACATGAATATTTACAAACACATATTCAATTGTTCCTCCTCATGTTTAGTTTTCGGCAAAATCACACTAAAACTTCAAAAATCAAAATCTTCCATCGATCAAAAGTCTCAACAACACTACAACCAAATTCATCGCGTCATTCTATATAGACGAACTATCCAGAACTCCTCCCACAAATTCTAGATCCACCTATATTCAATCCCTTCAACCTTTTGTACACAATTCCAATAATTAATCATATTAAGAAATATGTAAATCTAGCAACCATATATGATCATCAAGTAGCCAATTTACGATAATTTCTGGATTAATATCCTCTAAGGCAACATTCAAACACATCCTTAACATAACCATCACTAATGGTTAGATTAATCCATTGAGACCCATTATTCTAAATTATCTAAGAAATTTACCAAATTCTACAATCTTAATGATCAGACCAATTCATCAATATCTCACACTTCTTAATAAATCTCGAATTCCTAGTAGGTATAAACATACCTTTAATCATAATTCATCAAGAACTACTAGAAGACAACATCAACTTAATCGATTTCACTTCCAAGGATACTAGTTAAGATTAATCACGTACCATGCCATTGACCCAATTTGGTACCCATATGATATCAATTATCTTCTATGCTTACAATCTCTCACTTAACACGATAAAACATCTCAAAAGAGTTTTGACACTTTCTTTCCTAAAGAAGAAGCATTAAACTTCATCACTCAATTTAATCCCAAAAGAAGTACATGGGCGAAACTCCACATGATAAAGAACTTGCAAAAGATAATTTCTATGATCCAAAATGCCAAGCGAACAAATGAGTCACGCTTCACAACAAGAAGACAAAACTCCCATGAAGGGACCAACCTTGCAAATCAACAACGTTCACAAGTAGCAAAAGTATCTCAATAGTCGGAAGAACAATAATTGTTTTAAAGAACAAATAGAAACCAATTGAAACCCGTCAACTGCATTGTAACCACCATTCAAAGAAATTTCATCAACCGCAAGAAACTACAACAAGAAAACCAAATACAAACTCAAGGAAGACAACAAATTCCCCAAAGAACTCATCTCCAACCTTGGTAACTAAATTACTCGAGAAAAACCATCACTATTTCATACCACAAATAGTGGTACAACTTGGCCATGCCCATGACTACAACCAATCTCTACCCCTTGACATCCACTACCATCACTCATAACAATCATAGAATTATATTATAAGTATATAAGATCATCTCATAACATGAATCATCAATACAACATAACAGAAGCATAAATGCATTGCTTGACCCATCCCATCCTATTGTGCACCAGTGTGTCAAGTTTTAAGTTAATTAACCATTAGCAAATTAAGTTACCTAAGTTGTTAATCTATTCACCATAGACCTAAAGCCCGCTCCGATACCAACTATAACACCCTAGCTATGCGGAAGCCAAGATGTAACTAAGAACTACAAATCCAAAACCGAACTTATATTTAACTTAAATAAATAAACAACGAATGACAGCTAGACAACGATTAAATATTACTACTAACATTAATAACGCACGAATTTCAGCAAGAGACTAAACTCAAAGCTACAGTTAAAACATCACCATCAAGGTTATAAGCATTATGAATAAGTTTCAACAAGAAATAGGCATCATCTAATATATGAAGTTATGAAAGGAACCAATTGAAGTACAAACAGGCCAATTATTACAATAATCAAGTCTCATTGAAACAAAGTAATAGAAATATTATTTGGTAATAGATGTGTGCATCATTGTGATATGCAATCATGAGCTAATTTCCCCTAATGAATGTCATCTTCGACAGTCACCTAAACAATAAAAACAAGTGTGAGTCCAAGACTCAGCAAATACAATTGAATATTACAAGAAACATTGAATCAAAGACAGCACATTCTCAATATATCGAATACACGAGAAAATGCTATGCACTTGACGCAAATATGAATATGATATCCACTTCTCTTCTGCATATACCGATATAGCCAGTGATACACTCGTTGGTGTTCACTCAGGCCCGCATTATCCAAAATACGGGGATCTAAGGCCCGTATGAAGAATCTTTCATACGGGGATCTATTTGCCCATATTGGAATGATGGGACTCTCAATACCCACTCCCGTGGGTGAGGCATGAATGATTGAAATGAAATGAATGCATTCTCTCATAGCAACAATTTTGATATCGCCAATGAACAAAATCATGTAAAGGAAGGAAAATACTCATAATTCATAAGAATTACTCATGTCATAATCATATAACCAGATTGAACAATAAACATACAAGACGATCTAATTTGTACTTGTCTTTCGCATTGCAACACGTTGGATGATAAAGAAGGTGCAACTAATCACAAAGTCACTCCTCCTACAAGAAGTAATTTACTCAAAACAAGTTCTTGACAAGAGGAAACAACGCTAATCACAACGCTCTCATCTGCACTCCCAAAACGCATACTTTAAATAATTAATCTACTCAAGCGAAATGACAACCTAACAGTAACTCAAAACTGGACAGCGATCTTCTAAAATACTTATCTCCCAATCTATTTATCATAAAAGTCCATTTTCAGTTTATATAGAAATATTACGACTTGGTTTACAAAAGTTTAGTTGGCAAGATTCCTTAATTCTGCATTTAACTAAATTTAACAAGCAGATGAATAACCAATGATAGAAACTGACTGACAGTCTAGACAACAGCCTTAAAATAGCTATAACTTTCACTAGGCTGAACCAAAAATTGTGTTCTTTAATATTATGGAAAGCTAAGAGAATTTACTAGAAAAGTCATGTTGGTGGACAATCCTAATTCGGCCATTAACAAGTTCTAATATGCTAGTAACTACGACTGCTATAACTTGACGGGGTTTCTGGACAGCAACATTGCGAATGTCATAACTCACAAACTAAAACTCCAAATACTATGAACTCAGATCCTACAGAAACATAACGAAATAAACCATAATTCTTTAGCAGACCCAAAACCCTAATTTTGCATTTATCTAATCCAAAATCGCCGAACAACAGAACTACAGATTCATGAATCAATACACCAGGGACATTAATACGATAATCAACAACAATCGCATGGAGGAGAATTAAACAAAACAACAAGGAGTTGATGGTTCACCCTTGAAGATGCAAAGGAACCCGCTGAAACTCCCACAAGGATCTCCTCTCCCCTTTCTTCTCACTCTCCTCCACCTTTCTCCTTGGCCGACAGCAATGGGGAGCACCACCAACGGGGAGGAGGACAACAATGGAGTGCAAGGAGGAGGTGGTTACTATAGACGATGGCACTGAAGATAGGCATGCTACAGTAACACCTAGGGTTTTGGCTATCCCTAATGGGCCAAGGCTATGGGCCTTTGGCCCAAGATTTAATCCCATTCAAGAGAAATTCTGAAATCCCTTTTTAAATCCCGATAAAAAGGTTTGTAATTCAATTATAGTTCTAAAGATTGAACAAGGTATTACATCCTCCCCCTCGTTGACATCCTCTTCAGAATCGGACGAGAAATCTTCTTCATAGAGGTCTCTCACTCTTGTACTCCTACAAGGTTGCATGGCTTCACTAGCCTAAGATGCTTCATCAATGAGCTTCCATGTAAGCCCCGTACTGGCCTTAACCTCTTGATCATCATTACCACCTTCAATTATCCACCCTTGAGCTTGTGTAGCATCCGAAGCTAGAATGACATCGATGTTCTTCACATTGCTTTTCTCTTTTTTGCTCAACAATCTTGCATTGAATTGAACATAGACTAGATTGCTGAGACATTTCACATCTAGCCTATTTCTTCTCTTTGAATGTATCTACGAATTGCAAAGTGGAGTGTAGTAGTTACATAGTTGACATATTAAGAATGAGATAGTTTATACTTTATAGGTGAGAGTTGAGACTTATCATATCAAAAGTGCTCCAATTTCTTTCACATTCCGATGAGCTTGAGGTCAAGGAGAGATTTCTTATGGCCATTCTTTGCAAAGTAGGAATTTGATATCCAAAAGTAGACCACCATGTTGCTAGACATAGGAAAAGTAAAAGGAAATTAGTAAAAGACAAATGGTTAAATAAGCATGCATTGAGTTGAAATCATGATTGTGAGCACAAGTTTACCGGAATTAAAATTGCTTTTTTGATATCCAAGTTTGGCGGTAGGTTTCCGAAAGACCCCTTCTTGATCTTCAAACTTGTGTCAGTCCTCATTAAGCACTTGAGCTTGCATTTCATCATGACCATGATAAAATATTTCAACACATTCAAATAACGCATCCATCAGATTTGTATCTTGCAATATGGTTTTATCGTTGTAACTATAATGTGGATTCAGAAGGTACGCTGTCAAGTGCAATGCAGAATCAAGCCTCCTTGCCATCTTTACATCAATTGCATCCATGATCAATTTGTAGTTATTCTCCAAATTGTTCAAGGCCCCCTTGATTTGCTTCTTTGCTTGTAGTATTTCTCCACAAAGAAATGCCAATGATGGACCATCCCCATCTACTATGCGAAGAACTTTCACCAATGGTTCAAAAACCTTTAATCAATGCAATATACAAGGTTATGACATAATAGGCAAGAATGACATAATAGACATCACATATTCTCAAGGATAAGATGCTTGGCTATACCTTCAAACAAGTAGACACACCATTCCAAAAGGCCCTACTCATTAGTGTATTAGTTGCTGTCTTGTCTTTTTGTGTTTTAGTGTGAATGCTATCCAACTATTCCGAACTAAGTGCCATCGACCTTAGTGCATCCTTCTTCTCAATCAAACTTTGCAAAGTAAGAAAAGCCGATACAAATCTAGTCACCCCCGGCCTTATTATATCTCTTCTCTTTGTTTGTTTCCTCATCAAGGCCAATGTCCTATAACGTGTATAGACAAATATGGTGAATGCATTTGCTTAATCGATTGTCTTCTTATACTTTGGCATATTCTTGACAATTGCTTCTAGCATCAAGTTAATAGTGTGAGTTGCACATGAGCTACAAAAGATATTTGGTCTCTTGTCCTTCAATAATGTCTTTGCTCCCATGTTGTTGGAAGCATTGTCCGTGACTACTTGCACAACATTTGTTGGACCTAGTTGTTCAATGCAAGTATCCATGTACTTGAAAATGTACTCACTTGTGTGTACATAATCTGACGCCTCCTTTGATTGTATGAAGCTTGTCCCCAATTTGCAATGCACACACACATTCATGATGCTTCCCCTCTTTTGATCGGTCCAAGCATCGGTCATGATGGAGCACCTGGTCAAAGCTATCTCTTCTTCATGTGTCTTCAACAAATCTTTTGTTCTTTCCACTTCCTCCTTCAACAATTTCTCCTGACAATCATATTGAGAAGGACCTACAAACCCCGGTCCAAAGCGACCAATAGCCTCACACATTTGTTTGAATTCATCATTGTTGATGGTATTGAAAGTGACACCTAAACATAAAAACATACAATACAATATAAGGCTAGCAATCAATAGTTTAACGAAAGGATAGAAATCATGAGAGAATGAGAGTTGCAAACAAATTATAACATGAGCATAAAGCCATCTCGCAACATATTGTTTCACCTTATGATTCCTTTCTTTCCAAAGTGCATCTTTAATATTTTGTTGCCGGGTTGTTAAAGCAATGGAAGTATCAATAGGGCAACCAAATTTATCCATTGGCCCTAATGTACGAGGTGCCGACAACTTCAAGCTTTTCATCTTCATTAGGGTCATCTTCTTTTTCAATTGTCACTTCTTTTCTAAGCTCTTCTTCTTTTGCTTTCTTTACCTTCTTCAATGCTTGTGCATCTTTTATAGACTTCCTACATTTCATTTGTTCTTCTTGTGTGGACTTTGAACATTTAGCAATATTTCCACGAATATGATCAATATGTTGTTTGAGCCTATACAACCCTTTGTGAATTACCTTTTGACACAAGCGACACTTCACTCTATCCAAATTGTTTGGATCATCTAAATACCCAAATTTTCATCCTATATCTTCGGAATTCCTCTTAAGGATGCTTGAACTTGTCGCACTTGACAAAATGACAAATCAACAATAAGTCATAACATACATATCACACATTTTATACATCTATATTTGCAAATCATCAATCATACACATCAATGTAATAATAACATACCACACAATTAAACTGAGCACCGGATTTGATCATAAGTAGCTGGATATCACAAGATAATAAGATGACGAAAAATACACATCAATGTAAAAAGATACATCACATCTTTATGTAAACATAAAAATGCAAAGCAGTCATAATTCATAACTATGTAAATAGTCACACAGTCACACACTGATGCTCCCAAGCATATGTAAACAACGAAGAGTTCTCAGAACACACTGATGCTCCCAAGCCTATGCTCCTAAGAGGCCAAGAGTTGTGTATTCAGATTTCAGACATTGTTGTAACTTGTAACAATCAGCATATGTAACTATGTAAGCATATGCTCCTAACAATCAATCCAACATATGTAAACTCATTAATTGAGATCTAGAATATGACAATATGCAAGACTTTTAGACATTCAAAGCAGAGTAGCATACAACACTTCTGAATTCAGCAATCAGCAGTTTCAGGCTTTCAGCACAACCATTCAAAACATTTAGACATTCAGCAATCAGCAATCCTTTGAGAGAAGAACCTGTCATCAAGAAGCATGAAGAACATGGTCAGACGCATTTCTTGCGAAGACAAGCGGGAAAAAAAAGGAAGAACTGTGGATGTTTGTAACTTTGCATACATCCTTTGAGAGAAACGATCCTAGGTTGAGATCGAGCCTTGGATTGAGTGTCACTAGCTTCAACATTTACTCAACAATCAGCAATCAGCAGGGAAGGGGGCAGAGCAGAGAAGGGAAGGGGGCAGAGTAGAGCAAAGAAGTGAGAGCTGGATCGAGGGGAGCGGCACTAGGGGGAGCGAGAAGAGAGGGGAGGGCGGCGGCACGAGGGGTGGAGTAGAGAAGGGAAGGGGGCATCAGAGAAGGGGAGGGCGGCAGCGCGGGAGAACTGAGAAGAGAGGGGAGAGGGGAAGGCAGTGGTGCGGGAGGGGGAGCAGAGAGTGGAGCATCGCAGGGGAGGGCGGCGGCGTGGGAGGGGGGGGACCAGAGAGGAGCGAGAGCAGAGAGGGTAGGTCGGCGGCGGGGAAGCAGAAGGAAGAGGCGTACTGCGTACCTCGATTTGATGGCGGGACAACTGTGTTTTGGAGGCGGCGAGCTCAATTCGGTGGCGGAGATGGCGGGGTGAGCTTGATTCGGCGACAGCGAGGTCCAATCGGCGACGCAAGATGGCCGGAACCGGGGCGAGCTCGACTCGGCGGTAAGGGAGGCCGAACCCTAGCACGCTGCAACGAAACAACAACGTGGTCGGGGCATTGGCGCTGTTCTCTTCTTATCTTCCGCCTCGGCGCCCGCCTCGCCTAGAGCCGCCGAGAGCTGCGGAGCACCGCCTTGGACCGCCTAGCTTCGCCTCGACGCCCATCCCGCCTAGCTCGCCGCCTTGGTGGAAATCGCCGCGGGAGAGGACCGACTCGCGCCTAGGTGACGCCTAGCAGCGCCTTTTAGAACCTTGCTCGCTGTGCTGCTTCATCTATGTTCTGCACTGCTTCGAGTCTTCGCTGCTTCTTGTTCTTCATCACGCTCGACTGTAAGTTGGTTGTACGACCAAACTATTCAGTAATAATCCTATTTTTATGTATGTTTATAAGCGCAATGAGTTACCTGTTGTTAGTATTGCTTTATGCATCTCTAATTTTATATGATTTTTATTTCATCATAAAATCTAAAATTAAAATATTGTCCATATATCCAACAAAAAGTGCATAAGAACCGGCTGAAGGCGCCGGCACGAAGACGCACACCACCAAATGGAAAATAGTCTTATAAAACTCGGGTCCTATAAATGTGAACTTATATACTTGGGAAAATTAGCTTGCAGCTAAATGCGTTAAATAGGTGTAGAAACAAAAAGGTCCCATTTTCACTGCACCCTCACAAGACCGCTGAGAGAGGGCAGCTACGCAGGAAAAAAAATGCGAAAAACATGGAGATGCTGCTGGTAAATTGTAAGGAAGACTAATGCTTGCGGATAGTCCCTCCGGCCGGCGATCTCTCTCTTTAAAACATATCTTTCGGCGCCAGTCTTTCCTGCCCTACCTTAACCCGGGGAAATCATGCCTTCAGGAAAAAATATGCATATCATAGCCATTTTCAACTCGTACATGGCTGCAGAAGTGCAGAGAGCTGCTTGAAATTCTCATCTGGACCAGCCTCCAAGAGGTTCAGTCATTACTTCACAACCAAGCGGTCCAAGACGCACTCGAAGGGCGCAGTAGTTTAATTCGATGCAGACACACATGGTACTCGGAGAAATGCCGATTAGTCAAGACACGTGCTATATGTATACTACCAGACTGCTACCAGAGAGAGAGACAGAGTACAAGTTCCACTCAGCCACTCCACTCCTAGTCCCAGAGACAAGCCAAGATAGCAAGATCGGCAGTCGGCAGATGCAGATCCAGACATTTAGGGCTTGTTTGGTTGGTGTTCTGGATTCTATGTCTGAAAAAAAATAGTGTCTGAAAGTAGCAGAAAGTAGATGATTTTTACTTCAGACAAACCTGAAGATTAGTTGTTTGGTTGAAAGTCTGTGCTTGAAACTGGTGAATAAAAAATAGACCGTTGGATCGAAGTATGAACGGGGATCGAAGTATGAACGGAGATCGAAGCAGCCTGGGACGCCTGGCTCCCAGGCGCTTCATTTTAACGCCTGTGCCTGGCTCCTCCCGCCTGGGCTGCAACGATGCAAGGTTTGAATCCAAACACACTGTCGGCAGACTCCAGGGTGATCTCCTAGCCAGGCAAAAGGGTGCTAGACCTCAAAGCAAATAGGTCCCAGTCCTTCTCCTCCACTAGATGACCAGCCCACCAGGCACCAGGCTCCTCCAGTCTTCCTCCTCCTGCGGTCCTGCGGCTCTGGCTGCCTCCTCTTGCCTCCGGCGTGTCGGTGACCAGCGGTCCTCCTCAGGCTCAGACGGCAGACGACAGCTCCGGGCTCTGGGCTCCTGGCTCCTAGCTCCTGCGTGCCTGCCCTCCTCGGTTGATTGGCTCCAGTCTAGAGGCCCGCCGCTTTGCGCCCCCGCCGACTACCCAGATGGGCCGATCTCGCCACTGGCTCCCTCAGGTGCGCCTCTTCAGACTCCAGTTCGCTCACTCAATTGATTGAGGATTTGAGGAATTTTTTGGAAGGAGAACACCAAACACGAACAGGGATGAGGGAACTCAAATGGGAAGTGGGAGTGTGGCCGTGGTCCGTGTGCCCGGTGGATTCGCCTCTGCCGGTAGGTGAGGCGGCGGGCCACGGCCACCCCCACCCTTTGCGGCTTCGCGTGCGCGCGGCGATGGTCCTGTTGCTCCTCCATCTTGCCGTCCTGCTGCTCGAACCTTTTCAAATTGTACTGCGTGATAAGCGCCATAGTTCAACAACTAATCATCGCCGTAGTTCAACAACTAATCATGATTCATGCATCGATCCTTAATTTATCTCAGGTCAGACGCAGGCTATGCTGACATATATGTGCATTAATTGTATGCGCCACCCGTTGTGTTAATCAGCTGTGGATTTACTCGTGGTCTCAAGGCATCTCCAATAGTTTGTCTCTTAGCTTGTCTCTAATACCCTTCATATCATCTTGAGACAATATTAGAGACAACTATTCCAATAGTTTGTCTCTTTGGTTGTCTCTAACACCTTCATAAGCATTTAAGTTTTGCATGAATCAAACAACCGTACTGATCAACACTAACTTCAATCTTTGTAACCTATATGTGTTGTTTGGTTACATCTACATATATAAACAAACAGCAATTCTAACACCAAGCCTCACAGACATTGAACCTTTGCATGATTCTACAGTAGGGGTGAAGATATCAGCGGATGAAACACAATTATCTGGGAATTTGCTATTCCAGAATAACTTATTGCTTTACCATTGAGTCTTGCAGCATCAATGGCCAATAACAACATGTTGCTGGCAATCCCTTGACGCCGTGCATACTTATCAACACATACGTTTGTTAAATATCCAAATTTTGGCTGATCTGGTTGATAGATTCTACAGTGAAATGGTGACTTTCCAGGCTCCTGTGAACAAGTTTGAAATGTAACTTCCAGAGACACCAACAGAAGTAATAAAAAGACAAAGGTGCTATTTCCATACCGTGGGAAATTTCTCCCCATGCAGAGCCTCGCACATACATCCAGAGTGCCAACGACACTATTCAGCACATTTCGCTTGATGTCATCATTCTTTACCTGCAATATTACACCGTGTGAGTGAGATTTTAGCTGTGAAATATGAGGAAAATATTGGTAAAGCGGCTTTTAGAGAGTTCAACGATGAAAACCGAATCAGCACACAAGATCTAAACAAGAACAGAAACACTGAAAATATTGGTGAAGCGGCTTTTAGCATGTGTTGATTCCCTCAGCATATTTTATGAACTAACATGCTGGATCAAAGATCTAGTAATAAACTTGATGAAAGAAGTACAGAGAGCTTTTATCCAATACCGCAACGAAACATATATACTTCTCTCCGACCTGCTCAATGCTAGCTCTGCTTTTGAAGCAAGAAAATACCATGCTCCACTGGAAACTACACTTAGATGAAATCCAATAAATCCGGTTATAGTCCTATGGTGAGTATTCCCTTCCCAACTCCACCATGCCAAGGCATACACATCACAAAAACCCAAGTAAACAAACAAGATGTTATCAAAGTCTCATATGGAGTAGTTCGCAGCATTTTTTTTCCAGAACAACAGGGTGGCATCTTTATCTTTTCCTTTTGGATTAAACTTGTGGTATTGAAATGGGTGCAATACAACCAGTAATTGGTCAACTACCCCACAGCATTGTTATTTAAAGAGCTACTCAAGAAGAAATATCACAAACTATTTGCATATTACCCACTGGCATGTTTAACAAATATGCTTAAAAGTTGCACTTGGTAGTTTGGTTTCCCAAAAAAAATGCCATGACCCACAACGAGTTAATTAGGGTAATTGTGTCCACCACTAAAAAAAGATCCACTGATGACATACCACACAAAAGTCCCATAAAATATGCACAATAGTATCTAAAAAGAACCTAGCAAGCATTGAACTGAGGACAGCAGAAGAAAACATACACTCAGACAGAGGCGGAGTTATTCGCACAATGTTGCTATGTGCTGAGTCTACTGCAAGGAGCTCTCCGCCCTCAACAGGGGATCTCACCCTAATGGTGTGCGGTGTGACACCAAGCTTGTCTCCTTCAACAAGTGTCTCCACAAAGTAGCCACTCTCAAATTGCAGCGCCACATTCCCATCTGCCACATCAGAGAAACACCATCACCATGAGATCAAACAAGAACAAAAAAAATCCAGCAGTTCTCTAACTCGTATTCACTAACTGGGATTGCAAACGAGTTAAACCTGAATCAGCTGGATTCTGCTGGATATGGACTCAGCTCCAGTCATTTTGTAAATGAGAGGACTCAACTTCAGCATGAATTTGAACTTAAATAGGAAGTATGCCCTTGCTTAGTTCATGCATAAAATTCCAGTTGAACTCAAGCCAAACAAAAATACAAAGATAAACAATAGGAAATATTCAAAATGTTTTATCCTTTTAAGAATATTATGGTTAATACACCTAATCCTGGGGTCCTTTTTTTTCATTCGTTCATGTATGGATGAGAAAAATTGAATATACATGTACGAAAGAGGGAAATATGTTTACTAATTACTTCATCACAAAGATACGGAGAAATTCATGTTGTACCGCTATCAAAATGAGTGAGTCGGCCAAGCTCAAAACGCAGTTTGTATTAAGCAAAGCTAGAAAATATCAAGTGAAATCGACTGGTTTTTACTTAAATACTTGTTGTCGGTCCTTTTGAGGCGATGGCCCAGGTGTGCGAATGTTGAATGGTAACCGCAGCGGTTTGTAAGGCTCTTTAATTTGCTTTCAATATAAGCAGGGAAAACCTTCTTCTAAAAAATCGACTGGTTTCTTTTCGATCCATGCCAGAGATGGAGTCAACTGTCAAGTCCAACTCGCTAAAGGGCTACAGTAAGAGTTTTGCCATGACACCCTATATGCAAAGACCTGCTTAGTCAAAGCAAAAGGAGATGAAGATTTAGAGAAATGATTAACTTCTTCTCCAGCCTCCCTTTTTCTTTTACTTTATTCCAATCACCTCTCTTCTTCCTGCAGTTACTACATCTGTTCTTTTTTACTTGTCGTTTTGGACACCGACATGGTCTCCACATCTTTGAGCATTACTTTTTCTAATTATAAGTTAGTAAAAATTATAAAAAATACAATGATATGAAAGTGTTTTTTATGACGAATCTAGTGAAAACATTCCCATGTAACAAATCCAAATACTTTTGTGTATATTAGCGGTCCAAGTTTTAAAAGTTGACTGCACACGTTCTAAAACGACATCTAAAATAGAACACAGGGAGTATTTCTACTCTCAGACTCTCGGTCAATGCACTTCTGTACTAGTAATTACAAGAACAAATGGAACTTGGGAACTAATTTGCTGCTACGAAACCTACAGCAATAAGCACAACAAACAAAGCAACCAAACCGAATCACTACCTTCTTACCCTCCCTCGAATTCGCACTAATCGCCAGGAAATAAACTAAGGTGAGGAAATGAACCCTCCAACAGTAGCAACAGAAACTAGCTAGCGCTCGCTCACCATACTGGGAGTGTGGGGACTGCTTGGACGAATGGGGGGAAGAACCCCGCGGCCATTTCACCACCGACGAGAGCTTCTTCACGATGTTATCTGCAACCAAACCAAACAAAAACACAAGAAAGTTACAGCAAACAAACAGGGCAAAGAAGCAAGATCGAAGCCTACATTTCAAGAAAGAGCAGGGAGTGGATTCGGTTGCTCACCTGTAGGCGAGGCGAACGTGTTCGCCTCGGGCTGGAGGACGGCGAAGAGGAGGGAGAAGAGCAGCGGCGGGAGGAGGGATCTCACCCTCATGGGGAATCGACGGGGGAGATGTAGCGGCCGAGTACTTCGCGCGGGGAAGGCGAGGGGAACGCGCGGGCGCGGGGAAATCTTCGCGCGGGGAAGGCGAGGGGAAGGCGCGAGCGCGGCGAACGGCGAAATCGGCGTGGGAAGGAATTGGCTCGCGGACGTGTACGCGCGGGGAAGGAAAAGGAAAAGAAGCACGGGATCCGCCGAGAATGAAATAAACGCGTGAAACGACGACGCGTTCCTCCAACAGCGAAGCCGATCGTCGCGTGCATCTCGTTTCGCGTTAAGCGATCGTCGGTTCAGGAGGAGACGATTTGATTCTCTTTCTTCTTTTACTCTCCGTCAAATCAGCAAAAAATCTATGTAATATCTTTTAGAAACAAGTAAAACAGTCTATTGGCCCTCATACACATGCATGCATGCATGCTGGTTCCCTAGTCGCCTGTGTAGTTTCGACCTGACAAACCGGCAGAGAGGTCGACGGGAGTGAGCTGAGCATGCAGTTGTTGCGAAGCCCGGAAGACGGCCGGCCGGTGGAGCGAGGAGGTGGCTAGCTAGCTCACTGCTTTGTCAAGGTCTGCAATCATATGACAGCATTGCCATGGCAACCACCTTAACAAGACGACATCTAACAAAAGGAACAAGACAAGGACACTGTGGTCTTATATAGGAAATATGCATGCACGCGAGTGGCAGTTTTTTTTTTATCAATGTGGTAGATGGTTCCGCAGGAACGATGATTACGGCGACCTTTGTCGATAATTAAGGCTCAACTAGTGTAACATCCCAAAAATCTTAATTTTAGAAAAACAGAAAGAAAATAGGTAGGAGAATAAATTTTGGACATGTTTACATAAGGAAAATTCATTTGAGTATGCATGTTTTGTGAATTTTCATCAAAAGTAATAATGCATTTACATGAAAACAGAAAATTGTAAGAATTTTCGGGAAAATTATAGAGCATATAAAATCCTAAAAAATCTGCATAAGCAACTATACTAGGTCGAGAGCCCAAAAAAAATCATAAATTTTGGACTCCGTTTGCTCAATACAAAAATTCCGCAAACACTCAGCCAGATTTTGAAAATTCAAAAACAATTTTTGAATTTCCGCCAGACCTTTGGGCCGAAACAAAGCCGGCCCACTCTCGCTCGCCCAGCTCCAGTCCGCGCCAAATCCGCTCGCTCCCTCTCGCTGATGGGTGGACCCCGCTTGTTAGGAGCCTTCGTCCACCTTACGCCCGTCTCCGCTCGCCAGCACTCCCTCGCCCGCTCCACCCGCTCGCCCATGGTTTCACCTCGTCGCCCACCGTTTTCGCACCTCACCTACCTCTAGCACTTCGTTTGGCTTCGCCTATGCTAACCATCTCCTTAATGGCGCCAACCCCCGCTCTGGCGGAGACGCAGAAGGCGAAAGTGCGAGTTCTCACCGTGACCGCTTTTTCTCGTCGATCATCTCGTGCTCTACTCGTTGCTACTTACGCCCCCCGAGCGTGTCACCATCTCTCTAGCTCGCCCATATCATTCCTGTTGGTATTTTAGAACCGATCTTACGTAAAGATTGTTTGATTTGGGGGGTCAACAAGACTCAAATCACGCAGCGAGAATGACACAGGAACTTTTATACAGGCTCGGGCCTTCTCCAGGGAGAATAACAACTCTACTCCTGTGTGTATGTATTGAGTATGCTGGTTTACAAATCAAGAGAAAGACTAGAGTGTAATGTCTTGTGCTCCTGATCGCCCTCCCTCTCCTCTCCTGATGATTCCGCCTTTTATACAGTACTCGAAGTGGGTTGCCGTTTCTCTAGTTCAAAGGGCGCCTCAATGCTGCAGATAATGGAGCCGTTACTGGAGATTATTGTGGGAGTAGTAATATTCCCATGTCGCCAGGCAGTTATCACCAAGACAGAGAGTTAAATCATGCCATTATTCTAGAGAATAACAGCGTAATTAACTGCCCATATCTTCAGATATGGTGTAGAAGATTCCCTGATCGACTAGCCCCACATGTCTGTAAGCCCTATGGACTAGGGACTAGTCGTAGAAGAGCTTACGACCAAGTGGTGATCGTAGTAAAGCTTACGACCACAGACTGATCGTAGGAGGACTTACGATCAGGGGATAATCGTAGAAAGACTTACGACTATGGGATGATCGTAGAAGGACTTACGACCATAGGGTGGTCGTAGAAGAACTTACGACCTCCAGCTTCTTCCTTATGAACATTAAGGGGTATACTCAAGAACCATATGACGATATTATCATCCATAATAAGAATTATAGATAAATAATAAAATGAGGATTATTAGATCTTCATCATCTAGCCCCCTAGTTTCAAGTGAAAATAACTTACTTGGAAAAGGAGCCGTAAATAGTCTTACGACTAATAGGTGGTCGTAGAATAGTGGTCGAAGGAAAAGCTCTTCGACCAGTATTTCATTTGACCAGAAATAGACTTGGTCAAGAAAGGTGCTGGAAATCTTACGACTCACAAGATAGTCGTAGAAGATCTTATGACCATAAGGTGGTCGCAGCACTGTAATTGGAAGTAAAACCTTTCCGACTGCTGTTTCATTTGACCAGAAAAAGACTTGGTCAAGAAGGTAATTTTGCTTGAGGTGTAAAGACAGACTCGGTTTTCTCGAACAGACAAATTAAAGAATCTCAATCGCTCTCATAGACCTGTCTGTAGGAGCGGTTCCCGAAGAGATGGCAACTGTTGGGTTGCCATGTCTGTAACTCAAGTGCACGATTATAAAGACTTACCATGGGTGAGACTTACGTTATTTACCTTTCCCCAAATCACTTCTATTGTTCATCGAGTTCTTGCGTTCTCCGTCGCCAACCAAATTGTGCGCCTCCTTGATACCTTTCCCAATCCAAATCCCCGTCCCTTGAGAAAGATAGCCGGAGCCACTTCCTAGTGGACCAACTCGGAGAAGGATGCGACCAAGATGAAGGCTCTCGTCGCAGCCGAGAAGATCCCAAAGAGGGAGTTTATCAGGTGGATTGAGGCTGCCGGACAACATTGGCTGTCGGAGGAGATTAGGCAGATTCCCATCTTCCAGGCGTACTGTGAGTGTGACCTTCACTTGCCTGCTCACCCTTTCCTCACACTCGTACTCGAACACTTCGGGGTGGAGTTGGTGAACCTCGTTCCCAATTCCATCACAATGTTGGGCATGTTTCTTTACCTGTGCGAGGCCTACCTGGGGATTCTGGTCAACTTGGAGTTATTCCAGTACTTCTACAGGATGACCAGGCTAGCGGGAATCGTCGGTAGTTGTAGTCTGATGCTCCATGACAGGAAGTTGAAGAAGTACATTCAAATGTTCACCCGATCGTCATGGCCGGGATGGAAGAAGAGGTGGTTCTACTAGGAAACGACCAGTGAAGACAGCCTCTCTTTCACCGGGATTGGTGCCGAGAAGATTCATTCCTGGGATTCGACTCCCAAGGATCTCGGCCGAATCGCCTCTTTCATTTAAGCCATCAAAGATTTGAAGGAAGAGGGACTCACCAGATGGCACGTGGTGAAGGATTTCATCACACGCTGCATTAGCCCTCTAAAGAAGAGGGTTCATCCCATGTGGAGGTACTCGGGGCCGCAAGACCCAACCAGGGATTATGAGAAGGGTAAGTAAATTTCCAATCTTAGCGTTTTTTCTGTTGACTTCGAACCTGGCTATTGAAAACTTACTTACTCTTGCAGATCTCTCACAAGCGAAAATTAACACTTGAGTCAAGCTCATTTGTGAGAAATCCCCGCCACCCAATGTGGTGGCTCCTCAAATCCTGACAGTCCTGTCCGTAGAGGACAAAATGGAGCGCCTAAAGGTAATCAAGAATTGATTTCATCTTTAGGATCTTGTAGTCATAGAAAAACTCACAACTGAGTACTGGTCGTAGTAAGACTTACGACCCGGGTATTGTCGTAGAAAAACTCACAACTGGATACTGGTCGTAGTAAGACTTATGATCAGAGGATCGTCGTAGAAAAACTTACGACTTGATTCTGGTCATAGAAAGACTTATGACCGCTTAATAATATTTCTTTTTCTGACTTCTGTAGAAAGTAGGCATGGAAGACCGTCAAGATGACGAAGATGTTGAACTGATGGTCGTTGGTGCGGTGGCAAAGCAAGTCAATGCTCCTCCGACCAAAAAGCGTCGGCTTGTGAAAGTCGCCGACAAGGGGGCCGAAAGTTCAAACTCTCCTACTTCGACCAAGCCCTTTGCAACATTTGCTGCGGACATGGCTACTGTAGAGGAGGCAAAGGCTATCAAAGCGAGTATCAGTGCTCTCAAACGCAAAGCCCCCAAGATCAAGGTACCCTTCTACTATGACAATAAGACTTTAACAGTTTCTGCCTTCCGTGGCCTTGTCAAGCAACTAGAAAAGGAGAACTGGAAGAGTTTTATGTATTTTGTAAAAGAAACTGCTGCACCAGCAGTGCCTGTGGTCGAGGGCAGTGCTGCCCTTGGGGTGGTCGAGACAGGTCTCGGCAATCCGGAGAGCCAGGAGGCACAAGGAGTGGTGGTGCTTGCTCAAGACCCACGACCAGACGTGGTCGTGGCTGATCCCATTCCTCAGCTCGAGTTTCGACCAGACGTGGTCGAAGAGAAGAAGTCGAAGAAATCTTTCTTAGGGAATGTTTCTTCCAGATTCAAGATCAAATCCAGCATACGAAGGTATGTAAAAAGACAGAAGTGTAAGAACAACATTTACCTTTTGTTTTTTATTACTTGACATGTTTTCCTTTTTGTGATATTAGCCCGACTCCTCCAGCCCTCAAGGACATTCCTATCGAGGGATCTACTGCCATTTCTCCGGCAATCGGAGAAATGACAGTGGCGGTGGTCGAAGGGTTGTCCACCATCCGAGTGGTGGAAGAAGTCGTTGCTGCCGAAGTGACTACGACCACGGGAGTGGTCGTAGAGGCCGAGGCGAAAACGGCCCGTAGACGTTCCTCTCGGTCCTCAAGGAGGAGCTGATGTCACCGAATCAGAAGAAGAAGAATACGCCAACTCCTTTTCTGAGTTCTTCGGCCTGGCTTCTGTTGTGGGGTCTTCTGCTTTTCGATCTTGTAACCGAGCTCCCCACCCCAAGGATATTCCAAACAGAGGGAATATTTTCGACGACGAGCATCTCGAAAAGGTGTGGTAGAATCAGGTTCAACAGATTGATGAACTGAAGAACCCTACAAACGTACTCTCCATGTTTGCTCGAACGAGCATTAACGTAAGTACTTGTCGCCCAACATTTATGTATGGGGATTTTCTTGCTTCTCACTATTTTCTTTATGCAGAGAGCTCTAGAGCAAATTGTCACTGTTGTGGAGTACAACAGACAACTTGTACAGCTACGACAAGAGAAAGCGGAACTCTGCAAGTAGGCAGAAAGATGGTAAATAACTGCTACTCGTAGTCGTTAATATTTTGACCACTTGCACATTGTTTATGGGGGTTGTCGTAGAAGAACTTACGACCAGGTACTGGTCATAGAAGGACTTACGACTAGGGAATTGTCGTAGAAAAGCTTGCGACTAAGTACCAGTCGTAGAAAGACTTACAACCATTTGTTCTATGCTCATGTCTACTCTTTTCCTTCGTAGGTTCAGGAGCGACGAGAAGACCTTGGCTGATTCGCTCGAATATGAGAAAGTCGGGACGAAAAAGCTAAGCGAGAAGAACAAGGACCTCCTGAATAAGCTTCAGGAGGCAAACTCTGCAATTCAAAAATTACAGGGACAAATAAACGGTAAGTGCTGAACTTAAAACCGCTTATGACCTACTTTTATTTTTCTAACTCTTATTCCTTTTTAGAAAATAAGGTCGAAATGGGGAAGGTCGAAATCGAGGTCAAAGAAAAGACATTGGTTGTTCACGAGATTACCCGTATCGCCAATGAAAAAGACAAGAAGACTAAGTCATGAGAAGAGCGATATGCAAAGATCATTGCTTCCCACGACGATGAAGTCAAGAAATTAGATTCTCGACTGGCAGGTAAGCAAGTCTTTACCTGCAACCATTTTTGTTTTCCCTTTGGGGTCATTTTATCTGACCAGACTTAATCTTTTCAAAACAAGCAATCGAAATAAAACAACTCCATGAGGCTTCGACTCGTAATCAGGAGAAGATGAAGTCGATGAAGGTTAACCTTCAGGACAACATTTCTCTCCTGAACAATGGACTCAGTGGGCTACGTGCTGAGGAGGTCACTCCTCGTGAAGACATGATGATTGCTCATACGAGTACCATTGGAGAACAAGTTGGGACTTTGGAAGAGTTGGTGACTATTTTAAAGACCAACCGAGCTGATTCGATAAAGGAGACAGTCGAAAATGCAATAAGTTTTGTTCTAGCAAAACTTAAAGCTCATGACTCCAATCTTAATCTGCAACCAACTAAAACCGACTTCGACTGCTCTGAAGAAGAAGCGGAGCGGTTGATGGGAGATATGCAGTCAATTAGCAAGGAAGTCACAGAGGAGATGCAAATAGGATCTCCCTCATCAGAGTAGTTTGTACTTGAAACCTGTAAATATATATAAAACTTTCTTCTTTCTGCAAATCATCTTGTCGAGTAGTTAGTAACTCATAAGATAATGAATGGAAAAAGAGATTAAGACTAAGAATTGAAGTCATATTAATAACTTTTTCCTAGCCCCCGACTATTTCCTTAGTTTATTTAGATAAATTAAGTAAATAGTGTGAAATAGGTTTTCTTTAAAAAAGAGAGAGGTTTAGCTAACTTATAGTTTTCGATCACGATTATTATGCACTTGTCGAAAGAGTAAAAACGAGTCGACATTAGGAAGTTCCTTCTAGTGGGCAGGACCACGTGCAGAAAGGAAAGACTTCGACTAGGTGATGTTACCTTCTTCAACCAAGTTAATCAAATCAAGAACAGCAACATGAGTTAGACAAACGTCTGAAGTACCTTAAAAACTCGTTCGACCTATTCCAGTGCACTCAATAGGTTCACTCTAGTAACAAGAGTTAGAAACAGGACGACGCTAGGAAGTTCCTTCTAGTGGGCAGGACCACGTGCAGAGAGAAAATACTTCGACTAGGTGTTGTGTCTTCCTCCGACCAGTTGAAACGAAATGAGTTTACCAAAAGAAGTCAAACAAATTGCAAAAGTGTACTTTGCTTAGTGTATTTTTTAAAAATGAATGAAGAAATAAACTAAGGTACTAAGAGTCGGCTTTGTAAATTTTTTGACCATGTGTATTGAACACGAGTTCTTTTGTGTTGGTAGCAAAAAGGGAGGAACGAGTCAACACTAGGAAGTTCCTTTTAGTGGGCAGGACCACGTGTAGAAAGGAAAGGCTTCTACTAGGTGATGTCACCATCCTTTCAACCAGTGTAAAGAAAGTTTTGGTACTAGTCGTAGTAGAACTTACGACCAGGTAATGATCGAAAAATTATCGAAGCGCTACTCAAAGTAAGACAATAAAGATAGAAATAACCTAATACTTTATTGTAGGGTTGGTCGGTTACACATAAAATTTGCGTAACTGCTCGATGTTCCAGGAATTGGAGAGAATTCAGCCGTCTTCCATTGCTAGTTGTACCAAACCTGATCGCATAACTTCAACCACTATGTAAGGACCTTCCCACTTAGGGGAAAGCTTATTCCGATTATACTGGGATTGAATTTTCTTCAATACCAAGTCACCTACGAGCGTAGTATTTGCGTAGGGCTTGCTGGTAGACTGCTGAACGGATTAAGGCTTGATTTCTCTTCTCTTTGAGCAGGTTGATGTCATTCGCTCGAAGTTGTTCCTGGATTGACTCATTGAAAGTTTCGACCCTTGTTAACCTGATCTTTAGTTCTGGTGGAAGCATGGCTTCGGCACCAAAAACTAGAAAAAAAAGGTGTTTCACTGCTGACCCGACTAGCGATCGTCTTAACCGCCCATATCTTGAGGGTAATTCTTGTACCCAAGCCCCCGAGCACTTGACAAGCTGGTCGAAGACTCGAGTTTTGATTCCCTGCATTATTTGGCCATTCACTCTTTCGACTGCCCCATTGATTTGAGGATGGGCAACAAAGGCGTAACATAGTTTGGTACCCAACTCGGCGCAAATTTTTTGGAATTTTGCGCTCGAAAATTGCTTACCATTATCTGCGATTATTTGACTTGGGACGCCAAATCGAGTAATCACGCTTCTCATCATGAACTGTTTTGTTGCTTCTGTTGTTATCCCGGTCACAGGTTCGGCTTCGATCCACTTTGTGAACGTATCAATAGCCACAAAGAGGAACTCAAAGCCACTTAGGGCTTTTGGGAACGGTACTAGGATGTCGAGACCCTAGGTCGTAAAAGGCCAAGATAGAGAAATTATTTGCAATGCCAGAGCCGATTGGTGTATTTGCCTGCTATGAAACTAACATTGTACACACTTCTCAACCAGCTCTTTGGCATTATAGAGGGCTGTTGGCCAGTAGAAACCTTGTTGAAAGGCTTTTCTGACCAGCGTTCTGTAGGAAACATGAGTTCCACAAATGCCCCCGTGTATGTTGTGAAGGATGTTTAGTCCTTCTCGCTGCGATATGCATCGCATGAGTACCCCTTGAGTACCTCGTTTATAGAGGACTCGTTCGACTAAAGTATACATTTTGGCCTTTCGGGATAAGCGATCTTCCTCGAGATCATTATCGGTATGGTACCCGTCCGAAGATACTCGTAGATGGGATTCATACAGGTATCCTCGTATTCTAGAGAGGCTGTCTCAATAGGAGTTGTTTCTGGTGTGTCGACCAAAGACGGCTTCTGGAGCTGCTCCAAGAAGACTTCTTTTGGTACCTGTGATCGGGAAGAAGCTATGTGAGCAAGCTGATCTGCGAGGAAATTATCCTTTCGAGGGATAAATTGTACCTCGAAACCGAAAAAATGCTTTTCAAGCTTTTGAACTTCCGATAAGTACCGAGACATGGTCGGATTAGAGCATCGGTACTCTTTTCCGACCTGATTCACGACTAGCTGAGAGTCTCCTCTCATGAGTAGTCGTCGAATCGTGAGCGCTTTCGCTGCTCGTATGCTAGCCAGCAAACCTTCATATTCTCCAGTAGGAGATTCTAGGACCACCCCAGCCCCCGAGCCACTTAAAGTAAGTGACCTGTCAATGTACATCATCCACTAGTCGTGGATATCGTACTAGGGATCCTGAACAGGTTCAGGATTTGTCCATTCGGCGACAAAGTCAGCCAAGATCTGGGATTTAATGGTCGTTCGGGACACGAAATGGAGGTCGAACTCCCCAAGTTCTACTGACCATTTTGCCATGCGTCCCGGTGCTTCCCTGTTCTGGAGGACCACTCCTAAGGGAAACTCAAACGACCTAATTATCTTGTGCGCCTGAAAATAATACCGTAGTTTCCTCGAAGACAAGAGGAGGGCATATAGAAGTTTTTGGACCTGTGGGTAATGCTCCTTAGGCCCATGCAAAACTTCACTTACGTAGTAAACTGGTCGTTGGACGTTTTCACGCTCTACGACCAGTACTGTGCTCACTACCTGTGGCGTGGCAGCAAGATACATTGTAGGACCGGAAAGGCGACTAGAGGGGGGGGTGAATAGGAGCTCAAACAATTTTTGCAATCCCCAAAGAGCAACAACAATAAATCAGAACCTCTGCTGCAAACTACCGGTACTACCACCATTATGGGCGTGGTACTACCGCATGACGGTACTACCGCTGTTCATGGTGCGGTATGTCCGATTATCCTGACGAACTTGCCGACAGCAGAGAAAAGAAACCCAAACGATTGATCAACTTGAGTTTTAACCAACCAAAACCAATCAAACTTGAAACATCTCATCTAGAGAATAGCAGTAACCTATTCCAATCATCTATTCAACAGATCCACATCAAAAACTTGACCTTTTTCATATTTGATAAAGTTTGGTTCAAGAACAGGTCAAGAACACAAATCTGATCCTAGGCTTGCTTGTGGTCTATTGATGATCAAGATGACCTTAGATGGTCTCCCATAAGTCACAACAAGCATAAGCAACAGAGAGAATCGAGAGAAAACCAGTAGATCATCAAAATCACAAAAACTTCCAAAACAGAAGACAAAGAGCAAAAAGACTCACTTTCACAAACATGATTGGATTGATCCGAACATATGGTTGATGTTTACAGCCTCTCCATCTTGGAGGACACAACTCAATACATGAGCATCAGATCAAACTAGCCCTAAACCCTAGCTCTCCAAAAACCCTAAGAACCACTCTCGTGTTTCTCTATGTTCAGTTCTATTCCCCCTTTTCTCAAAACACACATGACCAAGTGCTTATATAGTGGAGACTAGATTCTAGGAATATTCCATTAGGGCAACAATTAAACCCTAACACACAATGGGTTAACTCACGCACGCATCTCAAAGCGTCGTCTTCGACTTTGATTGACCTATACCACTTCTTCAAGCTCCGACCCGCGCTGCGGTTTAGTCAACAAGTCACAAAGGTGGTATTTGGTGAAATTACCAAAATACCCCTTCTCGATCCTTCTCCGTGGACCGAGTCCAATCCTGTCGAAGCAATCGCCTGCTCCGCCATGTGTAGGTTGATCAACGGCTCTCATCATGTCAGTAAGTCTCTCCCATCCGAATCCCATCGGAACCTCCAAGGCACTTGCACCGACCCCCGCCGCTGATCCAACCGGTGCATCGAAGCGCAGATTCGATCAACCTCGTCCATTCTGCGCCATGCTTGAGTCACTTGACTTCACTCGGCATCCATGATCGTTCTGGACCTCAGCTCTCCAAGCTTAGTCCCGATCCTTCTCGCCGTTGACCGTCGTTGACCTACAAGCCACCTGCACAGCAATAGACCAAGAAATCGTCTCCAGGAACAAGTTCTTCACAACTTGACCCACATTAGCTGAAAACATGCAATATGCAACACATATGCAATGGCAAACAAGGATATGACTTATCCCCAACTCAAACTTACAAGAGAATCAGCTTTTAGTCCACATGCGGTACTACCGTCAAATAAATATCGGTACTACCGCTTCACGGTAGTACCGCTTCCAGCATTGTGGTCGTACCACTTTCAAAAGATTCCCAACAACTCCTAAAAACAAGCTCTCTGGAATTTTCATACCGCAAAAACCACGGTCATACCGAATTGCGGTATTACAGCCAAGCAAGTTGCGGTCATACCGCTCCATAAGGAAATTCAAGACCATTTTGCACTCGTTCTGGTTTTTCCATACCGCTTAACGACAAGCGGTCGTCTTGAGATTCTGTGATAGATACCGCGGCTTCCAAGCCGGTACTACCGATACAAGAAAACTGCAACGCTCTCACAAAGACCTCCGGTAGTACCGCTCTACTTAAACCGATCGTTCCGTAATGTGGTATTACCGCGGTTAACACACCGATACTACCGATTATCTCGACACTTTGCTGAAACTTTCTGAAAAACAGGAATTCCAACAAACCTTCAACCAAATTGCCAATTGTTACATCACTTAGGATCATTAGCATATCCTCATGGTGTTCACATACATTAAGAGCGACTCTTCTGGTTTCGGAGAAACCAAAATAGGAGCACTCGTAAGATACCTTTTGACATCCTCAAAGGCAACGTTTGTCTCTTCTGACCACTCGAAACCCTCATGCTTCCTTAGAGATTTGAAGAAAGACAGTCCTTTTTCTCCCAGTTGTGCGATGAAACGACTTAAAGCCGCTATGCACCCTGTGAGTTTCTGGACTTCTTTCTTCGTGGTCGGAGGGCACATTTGCACGATAGCCTTTATCTTTTCAGGATTTGCTTGAATTCCTCGTGTAGAGACTAGGAATCCAAGCAATTTTCCTGAAGAGACTCCAAACACACACTTATCAGGATTGAGTTTCAGACGGTGTTTTCTGAGGTTGTCGAATGTTTCTTGCAAGTTGAAAACATGATTAAATCGCTTGATGCTTTTTACGACTAGATCTTCAACATAGGATTCCAAATTTCGGCTCTAGTTGAGGTGAAAAAGTCGATTGCATCAAGCGTTGAAAAGAAGCACTAGCATTTTTTTAATCCAAATGACATTTTGACATAACAAAGTATTCCAAATGGAGTAATAAATAAGGTCGTCTCTTCATCTTCTAGACACATATTAATCTGATAGTAGCCAGAATATGCATCTAGAAAACTTATTGTTTCACAACCAGCAGTAGAATCAACCAACTGATCGATACGAGGTAAAGAAAAATCATCTTTTGGACAAGCTTTATTAAGATCAGTGAAGTCTACACACATTCGCCACTTGACATTAGACTTCCTAACCATTACAGGGTTGGCCAACCACTCTGGGCGATCGACTTTTCTTATAAAGCTTGATTTAAGTAGCTTGTCTAATTCTGATCTTATAGCATCTCGTCGATCAGGGAAAAATCTCCGTAATTTTTGTTTTACGGGTACTTTGTCAGGCCGTAAAGCTAGCCTCTGCTCGATCACCTCCCTGGAGACTCCCGGCATGGCGGAAAGTGATGAGGACATCTTCCTATTTAGGGTTGGAAGTATCCCCGATGCAAATAGTCTTCGAGGGCTCCTCTGGATCTAGAGGAACCTCCTTGACCTTCGTTCGGCTCAGGTGCAACTTTAGGCTTCGCTTGCTTGGTTGAAGGCTGTCCCTTGTTTTCTTCTCGAGCTGGTATCTAGCCAATCATCTCGAGAGATCGATGGTCACACGTATGCGCCATCTTTTTATCACAGTAAATTGTGATTACTTCTTTGAGACCTGACATCTTTAAGACATTGATACCCGTAATGAGTATCCATTAATAATTTTGCCAAAGTTGGTCGTCCGAGTATGGAGTTATATGTTGTATCGAAATCGACCACATCAAAGGAGATCTTCTCTATCCTGAAATTACTTAGAGAACCAAATATTAAAGGAAGAGAAACTTGGCCAATAGGTTTGGCCGAAGACCCCGGTACAAATACCATGAAAAGAGTATCATACTGGTCTTACCTTGGTCCTAGGTACTTGCATCTCGTCTAGGGTACTCCTAAATAGGATGTTCAATGAGCTACCACCATCAACTAACACTCGATTTACTCGATAGTTGTTGATGGTGTGTTCGACCACGATCGAAAAATGACCTGGTCGAGTGGAAGGGATTGGGCTGTCACTCTTCTCGAAGGAGATGGTGACTTCCAACCACTTCGGCAACTTATTGACAAGGGGGGGGGTCGATGGAGTTTACCTTGTGTTCGACAGTCTTAAGCTGTCATTTTGACTCGTATGCTGATGATCCCCCATAGATATGCTCGATGGTATGCTCGAGATCTTGGAATAGCATATCCTCGTTGTCATCTAACTACTTACGACCACTGGCTTGTCCTACCTCTTCGAGGATAGGAAGTGGTCCTTTGCAGTTGTAGTAGTCCTCGAGTTTTCGTTGGAAAATCCGCCAGTTGCGAAGGTCATGTCCTTCCTTTTTATGGAAAGGGCACCACCTAGACTTGTCGTTCTTCCGTTCGGGGCGCTTACCTTTGCCTCGATCAGGATATTGCTTGGAACTTCGTGGCTCCTTATCACTTACAGCCAAGACCTCCTTAGAACTGTTGGTTTGAGGTTTTTGACCCTTTGCCTTGTTCTTGGATTTCTTGGCCTTTTTATCCTTCTTACTACTTTCGCCTGCTTTTTGGATATTCTTGTTGTCTCGATCGATGGTTTTGTTCCACTCGACTGCTTCTGTAGCAGTCGCATATCGATCGGCCATCTCGAAGAGTTCAGTGACAGTAGCTAGAGGATTTAAAGCGATGACTTCTGTAATTCTTCTGCTGCGGACTCCCTACTTAAAGGCTCTGATAACAGATGAGTCAAAAACCTCAGGAATTGAATTCCGAACATGACTGAAATGCCTGATGAATTGGCGCAATGTCTTGTGGTCGTTTTGTCTTATTCTGTACAGGTCATCCTCCTTTCCAAGGCGATTGTAGGTACCCTAGAAGTTGGCCAGTAGAATGTCACAGAGGTGTTTCCACGAGTAGATCAACTCGACTGGTTGGTTTAACAACCATGATCGAGCAGACCCTTGGAGCACAATCGGAAGGTAATTCGCCATGACGCGCTCTCCTCCTCCTGCTGCTCGGATAGCGGTTGTGTAGATTTGGAGGAACTCGATGGGATTTTGAGACCCATCAAACTTTTCCATGTTCGTTGGTCGGAATCGCGGTGGCCAGCGAACTGGTCGGAGGTCAGGCGAGAATGCCTTACATCCGGTAATCACATCGTAACGCCTCTTTTGCAGGAAAGAAGGGTTGATGTCATTAGGTGATCGTTCACCACTTTGTGTGTATGTATTGAGTATGCTGGTTTACAAATCAAGAGAAAGACTGGAGTGTAATGTCATGTGCTCCTGATCGCCCTCCCTCTCCTCTCCTGATGATTCTGCCTTTTATACAGTACTCGAAGTGGGCTGTTGTTTCTCTAGTTCAAAGGGCGCCTCAATGCTGCAGATAATGGAGCCGTTACTGGAGATTATTGTGGGAGTAGTAACATTCCTATGTCGCTAGGCAGTTATCACCAAGACAGAGAGTTAAATCATGCCATTAGTCTAGGGAATAATAGCGTAATTAACTGACCATATCTTCAGATATGGTGTAGAAGATTCCCTGATCGACTAGGCTCACATGTCTATAAGCCCCATCGACTAGGGACTGGTCGTAGAAGAGCTTACGACCAGGTGGTGGTCGTAGTAAATCGTACGACCACAGACTGATCGTAGGAGGACTCACGATCAGGGGATAGTCATAGAAAGACTTCTGACTATGGGGGTGGTCGTAGAAGGACTTACGACCATAGGGTGGTTGTAGAAGAACTTACGACCCCCAGCTTCTCCCTTATGAACATTAAGGGGTATAATCAAGAACCATATGATGGTATTATCATCCATAATAAGAATTACAGATAAATAATAAAATGAGGTGATGAGGATTAAAACCTCTATGTATTATTTTAATACATAATAAAAGACCATACGTCTTCATGGTCGTAACCCTTAAGGCTAACGACCTCACTAGTCGTAAGGATTCTAGAGGTTACATAATGGGTACCCTGGTCGAACAAGGACCTATGCCTAGTCTCCGACCAGGTAGCTGCTCGAAAAAGCTACAAACTGGTATCTTAACTGTGTGATGAATGGAACATGTGCTGTATATTCCAAACCACGTGATGTTATATAATCCTAAGACACTGAAAACAACCGCCATACGGTTCGGTGTCTCACAGACACTTAACCACAAAGCAGTTGGCACATTATCAACTGACGCCTTGCTCCGACTAGTCTCAACGCTTCACCAGGGACGCCTTCTCCAGGAGTAACTGCCATGTCTTCGGAAGTTATTTAAGGGTGGAGTGCAAAAGACAAAAGGAGCGATCTGGAAGACAAGCAAGACAACAACATCAGATTAGAGCAATGTAATCAGCCTTAGATTCGTGCTTTAAGTTTGATTGATTAGCATAGCAGGTGTGAGATTCAGTGTAATTATGATTAGTCCCCACCCGGGTCGTAAAGCACCCCCTGTAAATCCAGTCCATATCAATAATGAGCAGTCCCATTATCTCCCAAGAAATATCGCGTCATTTTCCTCTTTTATTTCGTAAGATCAGCGACTCGATCGTTGACAACTGGAGTCGTCCGTGGGGAAGAAGACGCAAGTCTCCTGAAGAAACTTTTCACTCGTAAAATCCTCGCTCATTCCTCATAATCGCTCATGCGACTAGGCAGGTGTTTGGGACGAGGAGAATTGGTTCGACCTGGCAGACTACTCTAACCTCGACATGGAGGGATGCATCCGCACCATGCAAGAAAACGGCATGTCATCGTCCTTCTCCTCCGCCGGTTCACACATCACCGACATTAGTGAAATTGATCGGATGGATGAGGATCCACCACTACGACAAGTGACGCTTTCAGCCATTCCGACCAGCTCGGAATGTCCAGAGATCACTCCAAGCCCGGTCCTTCCGATCGGCAAAAAAGGTGACGAAAATTCAACACCGCAACTCGAGAATCTCTATACTTTCGATGAAATCATGGCTGAATGGTACTCACCTACAGCTTCTAGTGATTCCAGGAGCCAACCGACACCTGGTAATGGTGTCGATGGAACCTCCACTGGTCGTAGGCCAAGTGGAGATGATAAGACTCAGCATACGATTGACAGTCCGCAGGATCAGGCTGAGCCCACCAAGAAGACCTCAGGAGGTGCTCATCTCTGACTGCTCTTAATCGTGGAAACTCCTAGTAGAAGCATTGGAAGGGTCTCTATTAGTTACAATGGAAGCTCGTCGGAAGATCGCTGCTGGAGACACGAGGTCAATGTGATCGGAGATGCAAATCAAGACGCCTTGCACGGTCCTACACACTTTGCCACGCCACCACGTGCTGGTATAAATGGTACAGGCCATCAAGCACCAACTTCTAAAGGCAACAGAACTGATCGACGTCCATCAGTTAACTCACCTGGCTCTGCCCCACCAAGAGTAGTTGATCGAACGGAGCAAACCAGGAGGTCGGGGGAAGGTTCAGATCTTCGAACACCTACTACCAGTATGAATCCTTCGAGACCTTCGGTAATGGTACGAAACCTGCAACGTGTTCAAGATATGTTGAATAATTCTAACTCTGCTCTAGCAGAGACCCTAGGTTTTGTACAACTCGTAGTCCAAGTATCGGAGATTCTTCAGCAGACCATGCAACGAATGGAAGCATACCGAGAACAGAGGAATTCAGGAAGTCAAACCATGACTTCATCCCAATGTTCGTCCCTTAGTGGAGGGCAGCATGGTCGTGCTGGGGAACAATCGATTCCAAGACCCCCTTGACGATTCCGACCAAGGAGTCACGAGGGGAGAAGGCTGTTTCAAGCAGCCACACCCTCACCTCGTCGAGAGGAACAATCGCTTGGGCCAGACGATCTCTAACAACGTCTAAATCAAGCATGCGGTCGAAGACGTCACAATAGCTTCTACGACCAGATCGGGACACCAGAGATCCGACAATCTAACCTCAAAAACCGGTCTCCAACCGATTACAATCCGGCACTTTTTCAAAGAAGGCGCCATGAATCGATCACAGGTTGTCGAGCCTTCTCTGTAGGGCTCCAAGCTGTGCATTGGCCAAACAGGTTCCGACCGGCCAACTTGGACAAGTTCAGTGGGACCCAAAACCCATTGGAATTTCTCCAAATATATACCACCGCCATCAGAGTTGCTGGTGGTGATGAAAATGTAATCGCTAACTATCTACCCACAGTACTCGAAGGGTCTGCCCGGTTGTGGTTGCTTAACCTACCGGTCAGATCAATCTACACTTGGGAGCAACTTTGCGACCTTCTGATTGCAAACTTCCAAGGCACATACAATTGCCCTAGAAAGGAGGATGACCTCCACCGAATCCGGCAAGGCTCTGATGAGACTCTCTGTCAGTACATCAAGGGATTCAGCTAGGTTCGTAATTCCATACCAGAGGTTGCAGAATCATCTGTCATCCAAGCCTTCAAAACAGGTTTAAGGAATCGACGGTTTACGGAGGACATAGCAATGAACCCGCCACGAATGACCGTCGAACTTTTCGACATGGCCAACAAATATGCCACCACTAGCGAAGCAATTGAGTGGTGTGAGGTCATTGATCAAAAGGATAAAATCCCCCAACCTGGCTTGGATAAACCGGAGAAGAAGAATAAGAAAGCTCTCAAGAAGAAGAAAAACCGTAGACCCGACGATAAAGAAGTCCTGGCTATTCCCGAAAAGTTTACAAAGGGTAAGAAGGACTATACCGGCCGAGACAAAGCAAAAGCTTCGACCGAAGGATATCAGAAAAACAAGAAGTGGTGTCCACTTCACCAGCAGGTAGGGCATGACTTGCGCACCTGTCGAGTCTGGCAGAAAAAGCTGCAGGATTACTATGTAGGTAAAGGACCACTCCCCGCAATACAGGAACTCGGTGAAACGAGTTCCAAGAAGGACAAAGATGTCGACGAAGAAATGGAGTACCAGGAGCCTCAACATACAGTCAACAAGATCTTTGGTGGGACTTCTTCGTATGAGTCAAGGCATCATCTGAAGGACGTGGAGCGGGATGTCAACCTCTTAGAGCCTCCGACCATCATCAAGCCATTGAGGTGGTCGGACACCGTAATCTCCTTCAGCAAAGACGACTGCCCCATCCCTTCGACTCGACCAGGTAGGTTCCCTATTGTTGTTGAACCTACTATTAATAACTGTAGGGTTAATTGAGTCTTAATAGATGAAGGTAGTTCTTTAAATATCTTATTTGCGGGAGCTTTAGAAGAGATGCATGTTCCCAAGTCAAAGGTGAAACCAGTAAAATATGTCTTCCATGGTATAGTTCCTGGCTCCACCGCTAAACCGATAGGACAAATTTCCTTATCGGTCACGTTCGGAAGACCTAACAACTTCCGAACAGAAAAGATTCCGTTTGATGTAGTGGATTTTGAGTCCGCATGCAATGGAATCCTAGGTCGTCCGGCTTTAGCAAAATTCTTGATAGCCACGCACTGCGGTTATCAAAGTTTGAAAATGCTAGGACCTAAGGGAGTCATCATGGTTCGAGGAGATCAGAAAATGTCTTACGCATGTGATCAAAAATCCTTAGAACTGGTCGATGAACTTCCGACCAGAGAGGCTAATCCATCTACCGTGCAGGTCAAGCACTCGAGGCCAAAGATGACGCCAAAGCCTTCCGACCAGACAAAGGAGGTACCACTCGACAAAGGCGCTTCTCTGGACAACGCCAAGTCGCCACCTGGGTTAGGAAACACTGACTCATCTACCCGAAAGATACTGGTCGGGGCAAGACTCGACCCCAAATAGGAAGAGTCGCTCGTCTCCTTCCTCCGAGCAAATCAGGACGTATTCGCCTGGCAGGTGTCCGACATGCCCGGAGTCCCCCGGGAAGTGATCGAGCACAGGCTAGCTTTCCATCCGGACAAAAAACCGATCAAGCAGAAGCTCAGACGTGTTGCATCTGATCGGAAGGAGGCAATCCAGTCCGAGATTGACAAGCTCCTCAAGGCTGGATTCATTCGTGAAGTCGACCACCCTCAGTGGCTCGCCAATCCTGTAATGGTTAGGAAAAATAATGGAAAATGACGAATATGTATTGGCTTTATAGATCTCAATAAAGCTTGTCCGAAGGATGATTTTCCCCTTCCACGCATTGACCAACTTGTAGACTCTACTTCCGGGTGTGAGTTACTAAGTTTTTTAGATGCGTATTCAGGGTACCACCAGATTAATATGTGTAAAGAAGATGAAGAGAAAACTTCCTTCATCACCCTATACGGCACTTACTGCTATGTTAAGATGCCGTTTGGTCTAAAAAATGCTGGTGCAACTTTTCTAAGGTTGATGCAGAAAACCTTTAATCCACAAATAGGTCAGAATCTAGAAGTTTACGTTGATGATCTGGTCATAAAGAGCATCAACGTTGGCGATCATGTTCCAGACCTACAAGAGACTTTCAATAACTTGAGAAGGCATAACCTCAAGTTGAATCTAGAAAAGTGTGTATTCGGAGTTTCCGCTAAAAAATTGCTCGGTTTCCTAGTCTCGGCTAGGGGTATTGAAGCAAATCCAGTAAAAATATCGGCCATCGACCGGATGCGCTCTCCGACCACGAAGAAGGAGGTCCAAAAACTAACCGGCTGCAAGGCAGCACTGAATCGTTTCATAGCAAGGTTAGGGAAAAAGGATTACCTTTCTTTAAGCTTCTTCAAAAAAACTAGAAGTTTTGAGTGGACTAAAGAGGCAAACGATGCCTTTAAAGATAATAAAAAGTACCTTACAAGTACCCTGGTCTTAGTCTTTCCAAGACCGGGAGAAACATTGTTAATTTACGTGGCTCCAACACCACAGACAGTCAGCGGTGTACTGATCGTAGAGCGTGACAACGTCCAACGACCAGTGTATTATGTAAGCGAAGTCTTACATGGACCAAAAGAAAGGTACCCTCTTACATGGACCAAAAGAAAGGTACCCACAGGTACAAAAGGTGCTCTATGGTCTCCTTATGGCTTCAAGAAAACTAAGGTATTACTTTCAGGCCCACAAAGTGGTTGTACCAACCTGGTATCCCCTTGGTCAAGTCCTTGGAAACAAGGAATCATCAGGACGAATAGCAAAATGTGCGATTGAGCTAGGGGTGTTTGACCTCCATTTCATCTCACGAACAGCAATCAAGTCCTAGGCAATAGCATAATTCATTACCGAATGGACAAACCCTGAACCCACCCAAGGGCCCGAGTACAAACACCACGATGAGTGGATAATGTACTTTGACAGCTCCTTGATGCTAAAAGGCTTGAGGGCTGGAGTTGTCTTGATATCCCCTACTGGCGAACACATCAAGTACGCCATCCAGTTAAATTTTCCTGCTACAAATAATGTGGCAGAATACAAAGGTTTACTGGCAAGACTCCGAGCAACTCGTTCGCTCGGGATTCGCAGATTACTAGTGAACGGCGATTCTCAACTAGTAGCGAATCAAGTAGGGAAAGAGTATCAATGCTCAAGTACCAAGATGTCATCTTATTTGGCGGAAGTATAGAAACTCGAAAAGCACTTCTCCGGTTTTCAGATCCAACATATTCCTAGAAAGGAAAACTTTCTGGCAGACCAGTTGGCACGGATGGCCTCCACGAGGTCGACCGTCCCGCCCGGAGTTTTTCTCGAGCAACTCAATTCACCCTCGGTGGTCGAGCCTTCCGAGAACATACATGACTCTTTACAGGTCGTACAAAGTGATCGTGAGAACATGGATGGTCCACAGGTCATTGACGGTTGGCGCTGTCGCGATCAGGGTAGAGATTGGACGACATCGATCTATAATTATCTTTAGCATGACATAATTCCAGAAGATGATGTAGAGGCTGATCGTCTAACACGAAAAGCCAAATCATACATTCTGATCAAAAGTACCTTGTATAAGCGAGGATCTCACGGAGTGTTGATGAGATGCATATCTCAAACAGATGGCATTAAATTGCTAACCGAAATCCATGAAGGAGTCTGTGGAGCACATCATTCCTACAGAACACTGGTCGGTAAAGCCTTCAGGCAAGGATACTATTGGCCAACTGCCCTTCATGATGCAAAAGAGCTCATGACAAAGTGCGTACAATGTCAGTTTCATAGCCAACAAGTACATCAGCCGGCACAAGCTTTGCAAACTATTCCTCTTTTTTGGTCTTTTGCAACCTGGGGACTGAACATTCTGGGACCTTTCCTAAGAGCACCCGGGGGCTTCGAATTCCTTTTCATCATGATTGACATGTTTACAAAATGGATCGAAGCCGAGCCTGTTGTTAAAACAATAACGGCAGCCGCTACGAGGTTTCTCACTAAAAATGTGATCACACGATTTGGTGTACCCAGTCGTATAATCACAAACAACGGTGCCCAGTTCTCAAGCGGTCAATTCTAAGAATTCTGTGATGAACTTGGTATCAAGGTTCATTTTGCTTCGGTTGCTCATCCGTAGAGCAACGGAGAAGTTGAGCGAGCCAATGGTATCATTATGCAGGGGATCAAACATCGAGTGTTCGACCAGTTAATCAAACGGTCAGGAGCTTGGGTTCAAGAACTCTCTTCTGTATTATGGGCCGTTCGAACCACGACCAGTCGTGCGACCGGTGAAACGCCATTCTTCTTAGTTTATGGTGCTGAAGCCATGCTTCCTCCAGAGCTAAAACTTGGCTTTGCTCGAACTGATTATTTCAATAAAAATGATCAAAATGAACGACGACTCGATGACATCAATTTCCTTGAGGAACGACGAAACTAAGCCCTGGTACGATCAGCGGTCCATCAACAAGCCATGCGAAGATACCATAGTCATAAGGTGCAACCTCGCAGCCTCGCTGTAGGTGATCTAGTTCTCAGAAAAATTCAGAACCAAGCAAATCGCAACAAACTTTCTCCCAAGTGAGAAGGTCCTTACACTGTGGTCGAAGTCACTCGACCAGGTTCTGTACGACTAGCCATATCTGATGGGCAAGTTTTATCTAATTTTCGAACATTGATTAATTGCGTAAGTTCTATATTTAATTATTTTTTACATTCTTTCAATTCTTTTCATTTAAATAAAGATTAGTCCTTCCTTTATTTATTTTGATGAGCAATATTGTTTATATGTTTGTACCTATAGTTTGGTCGTCTACAGTTGTTATTTATACTGGTCAGAGAAGACAACCTTCTCTCCGACATCCTTTACAAGGATCTCTGTTACTCTTTGGCAACGACTTCTAAGTCATACGTTGTATGGGTCCTAGTTGTGATCATTCCGTGAATGATTCCTACGCGTGACCACACTCTTTTCTCAAAGAATTTCGTGTAGTAATTCCTATGCTTAAGACTATGAAGACTATATTTCATCATTTCAAAATTCTATTCTACTCTTGTTTGGCTACTGGTTGGGACACGAAAAGTCTCCTAGTCGAAGTCTCTCCTTTTTCGCACGTGGTCCTGCCTACTGGAAGGAGCTTCCTAGCGACGGTTCTTTTCCTACGATCCTCGCTGCCAGTTGGACTAGAGTTTGAACATGTTCCGCAAAGTGTCTTTCATGTCTTCGGTTCTTAGCAATTCTTCCGACCAGTTTTGGATACTATATATAAATAAGCTTGCTTATCATTTATTGCATACATCTTTGTATATTTTCTCTTTTCATTAACACAAGTCTTTTTCCGACCATATACTGCTTTGTTTGGTGTTTCGATTATTACAAAATAAATCTACAACTAGTCGAAGTCATACACTGGTTCCGACCAAATTGATTTCCTAGTATTGCTACGATCGGTTTTATCATATAATCAGCATATGCCTTCAAAACAAATAGAATGGGTAAGACTTCAAGATCTCGTTTCCTTAGCTTACTGATTATATAGTAAAGTTCTTCTACTATAAATCAGTCGGGGGCTAGGGAATATCTGAGTATTTTAAAAGTCAAAAGGATAAACAAAAGACTTGCTAATGGCAAAAAGGTAAGTTTTATACATTTCATAATGCTTATATTACAATGTCCTACTCTTGAATATCTCCAGACTAATTGCTGCTTGATGGAGATCTGATTTCCATTTTCTCTGCAATCTTGTTTCCAAGAGGTTTCATTTCCTTGAGAAACTTGTTTGCATCTTCAGGTAAGCAGTTGAAGTCTTCTTCAACAGCTTGAAGATTGATGGAAGGGTCGGAAGCTTTCGGTTTGCCAGCATAAAACCAACTCCATCGGGTGCGCCTTCTTTCATAGTCTGGGCATAGTTCTCTCGAGTAGTTTTGAGTAGACCCTTGAGATCTTCTAGAAGTTGGCCCAAGTAGGTCATTTTCTCTATTGGATCTCTTAAGGGAGGCGGATTTGATCCTGATCCCATATCAAAGATCATCTTGTTCAGTGCATGGATCTTTTCATCAAGACTTTGCACAAGAGCCGCCTCCTTATCCTGCTCAAATTCTAGAGCCTTCTTTGCTCTATTCAACGCTTGAGTTTGCTCTATACGAGTAAAATAAGTAGTAAGTAAAAATGATTAGGGGAGGTTAATAAGTCAAGTCTACAACCAAATTACCTTCAATCCTCTTTTCAAGAGTTTCATGTCTGGTCGTCGTATCTACGATCGACTGGTCCTTAGCCTGATTTTCTTCTTCAAGTTGGGTTATTCTGGCTTTATCAGCCACAACCTCTTCTTTTAATTTTTCCAAATCTATCGAATATGATAAGGGAGAATAATTAAAGAAAGAACAAAGTATTGAAGGAGGAGAAAGGTTAAGAAGAAAGTTCTTACTTTCCAATTCGGAGTGTTTTTGCTCCAGGAGTTTTATTCGCTGGGTTAGTCCTCTGACCACAGCAAAATTCTCGACCATGTGCTACATAAATAGCATTTTTCTTTAAGTTTTCTATAAACTTTTTAAGAGAAGCTATGAAACTGGTCTTAGATACTTTCCCAGATTGCCACGTCATTATAATCAGCAAAAATGATATCAGGACCTATCTTGATTTGATGGTCCAATATTCTTCCCCATGCCGTGTCAAGCTCCTTATCCTCGATAAATTAGGGGTGAAAAGGGAACTTGTTAGGTTGAGAGGGATTACCAACAGTTGTCGGGACTTGTTGAGGGCCTTTAGGGTCATCTACCTCCGCAGAAGGAGTTAGGATCACCAATGGATCCTGAACGACTGCCGGCACTAACACTTGCTCGGGGGCTTCTTCGACCATGTTATCCTCAGGAACTTTGTCCTGAGAAGTGATTTGGACAAGGACTTCCACGGGTGCCCGGTCCTCAGGAACATTCTTGTCAGAAACGACCGGAATGCTAGAAGACCTATACAAAACAAAGAAAGGAAGCTCAAAACTCCAAATCATCAAAAACTATTAAAGGTATGCACTCATACGATTTTTTCATTTGTACATACCTAGTTGATTTTTTGGTTTTGACTTTGAAATGTGGTAGAATAAATTCTGTACCGCTAGCCTTCCTTTTCTTCTCAACCAATTTCACCGGCTCTGGGCTGGTAGGGTTGGTTATTCCCCTCACATCCTCCAACATGAGGTCGAAAGCAATATCCTCGACCAACTAATCGAGGGTAGCATTCCTGACCATCGGGACAGAGGGTGTGGTTTCATCAACCTCCAGATCAGTTGTTTCAGTAACAACTATTAGGTCGTGAATGACCATTCTAGGGTCTACGACTTCCGCAGCTCTGCTTTGCGGGCCTTTAGTCTTTTCCACCTAACTCAAAAAACAAGTTTGGTTAGGTGATGAAATTGTTTATCTAGAGTATATATATTCTTTCAAGTGCTCTATTACCTCGGGAGAATCATCTTCTTCCAAAGCCTCTGGGCACGAATCGGTCCGAACCACGGTAGGATTACGATCCTCACCATATTGTATGACTTTCAGTCCGACCGCCTATAAAATTAGAGCAAGATCAATAAACTGATCGGAGGATATGTATATATGATAAAGGAAAATTGATTATCTACCTTAAGTCTTGCCAGTCTCTCTTCAACAGAGACTATCGCCAAGATGTCGGGAATGACCTTCTCACGGGCTCCGGCGTGAGATCATCTTGATCTGCTCTCTGATTCCCTCAGGAGAAAGAGCTTTAAAAAAAGGGGAGACAGAGCAGATTTTAAGGTTTTACGATAATCAAGTGATAAGTTATACTGGTCAGAGCTTTTCTCGAAGACGTACCATCTCGTGAGTCCATGATTGCTTCATCACGACCAATGGACCAAAGCAGGGATTGAGTTCGGAGCTTCAAAGGACTAATTCGGCGTTTGGTGAAATCTCTCACCACATGCCAGGAAGTCAAGCCCTTGATCCTCAAATCTCGAATGGCATCCACACATCTTCTGACCATCCCTGTCTTCTCCACGATCCCCCTACATTTGGGATTCTCGTTTGCCCTAAGTCCGGCGAAGTAGAGGCCATCATCCCTCGTAACCGTCATGTAAAACCAGTTCTTTTTCCATGACGACCACGAGGACTTCGAGTACATTTGGATGTACTCATTAGCCTTCCCGTCGTGAAGGCGCAGCATGCATTCTCCAGGAGCCGCCGTGGATCTTCCTGACATCGTCATCCGATAAAAATACCTGAAGAGCTTCAAGTTTGGTCGCACTCCCAGGTACGCCTCACACAGATAGGCGAAGATACTAGTGTTGGCGATGGAATTCGGAGCCAGATTCACCAACTCCACCCCGTAGTACTCTAGAACGCGGGGGAGGAATTTGTGCACCGGAACCCTCAATCCACACTCGATGTAGGCAAGGAAAACTGGGATTTCCCCATCTTTGCGGCTCGGAAAGTGCTCTCCCACGACCTCCATCGATCGATTCTGTCCGAGAGCATTCTCGATTTTCTCCGGTACTTTTAAGCTTCTTCTCACTCAGATCCGAAGCCATCCACTTTGTGATTTGTTCCGACATGGTGAAATTTCTCAAAGGGATGAATAGTGGTCGGAGGAGGCTTTGAGGTCGGGAAGACAATTAGAGGTCGGAAAGGTTTTCTTGGCAAGTAACCGAAGGGGATTAAAGGAAGATCTGAAAGCGTAAGAGTTCTAAAGCCCAATAATGGGGATTTTATAGCTTCATATCTTTAACTGCAATTGAGAGTAATCTAAAGTCCAACGGACAAAACATTATTGTCCAACGGACAGAAAAACTCATATGTCACGACATTAAATAAGGTCTGCCCGATACGACTTCGTCGGAAGAAAGTGTTCACATGACCTGTTCATTTAAAGTTCGAGGGCTAGCTAACGAGGATTAAAACCTCTATGTATTATTTTAATACATAATAAAAGACCATACATCTTTACGGTCGTAACCCCTAAGGCTAACGACCTCACTGGTCGTAAGGATTCCAGAGGTTACATAATGGGTACCTTGGTCGAACATGGTCTTGTGCCTAGTCTCCAACCAGGTAGCTGCTCGAAAAAGCTATGAACTGGTATCTTAACCGTGTGATGAATGGAACACGTGCTGTATATTCCAAACCACGCGATGTTATATAATCCTAAGACACTGACAACAACTGCCATACGGTTGGGTGTCTCACAGACACTTAACCGCAAAGCAGTTGACACATTATCAACTGACACCTCACTCCGACCAGTCACAACGCTTCACCAAGGATACCTTCTCCAGGAGTAACTGCCACTTCTTCGGAAGTTATTTAAGGGTGGAGCGCAGAAGACAAAAGGAGCGATCTGGAAGACAAGCAAGACAGCAACATTAGATTAGAGCAACGTAATCAGCCTTAGATTCATGCTTTAAGTTTGATTGATTAGCATAGCATGTGTGAGATTTAGTGTAATTAGGATTAGTCCCCATCCGGGTCATAAAGCACCCCCTGTAAATCCAGTTCATATCAACAAAGAGTAGTCCCATTATCTCCCAGGAAATATCGCGTCATTTTCCTCTTTTATTTCGTAAGATCGGCGACTCGATCGTCAACATGAGGATTACTATATCCTCGTTAGTTCCATCTCGTGCTTTCTCCGAGCTTCCAACTCTCTGAATTGCTGAGAACGAGCGCGTCGTTCTCGACGCCGGTGAACGAGCTCCACAACGCCATCTTCTCCGGTGGGCTTCCTTGCCCTCGCCAACCATGTCACCATGCGCCCCTTACCTCACTAATGCATCTTCCTTGCTTAATGTAGCTCTGGGAACCTTGTGGCAAGGTCGTGCCATCGTCTTCTTCACCTCTGGCATACACTCCACTTTGAACCTTGGCGTTCCCGACGTTCTAGTGAGCTTGAACCTCTCCTGACCACGCCACTTCATGTGTTATACTTCATTGATGCTTTTCCCTCAGTTGATGATGATCCACACGCAGTTGACCTCATGAAGCTAATTATCTAACTCATGACTTGGAATTGACAGTCGTGGTTCATGCTCTCGAGATCTAGAGGCATTACCTCATCGGCAATCGGTGAGAAATTTACACCGATCACAAAAGCTTGAAATATTTCTTCACACAACTGGATCTGAACCTAAGGCAATGAAGATGGCTTCAATTGAACAAGGATTAAGACCTTGGCATTCATTACCACCCCAGTAAAGCCAACATTGTAGCTGATGCTCTTAGCCGAAAGCTTCACTGCATAAACGCGTCGATCGAAGCAAATCAACAGGCATTGCATGAAGAGTTTCAGAATCTCAATTTAGAAATGGCCGAGAAAGGTTATGTTGTTGCACTAGTGTTGCAACCTACACTCGAATATCAAATCCAAGCCGCTCAACTCAAGGATCCAGTGATTGCCAAAATCTAGCATGAATTGCAGGACGACAGAAAATCAGAATTCACCAAGAACCTGAGTGGATTGGTTATGCATGGACAGCAACTCTATGTCCTAGATAATCACGATATCAAGGAGCTAATCCTCTGGGAAGCTCATGATTCCCCACTCTCCATCCACCCCAGGAGTACAAAGATATATCGGGACCTCCGGTCATGATTTTGGTGGCCTGGTATGAAGAGGGACATCACCACAGATGTTGCCAGGTGCAACATGTGTTAATGTGTTAAGGCGGAACACCAACGACCAGCAGGGCTACTTCAACCTCTGAAGGTTCCCGAGTGGAAATGGGACGATGTCAGTATGGATTTCATTACTGGCCTGCCGAGAACCCGAAATAGATATGACTCGATTTGGGTTATCGTTGACTGCTTGACAAAAGTGGCACACTTCATCCCTGTCGATACCAAGTATCAGGATGCCAAGCTCGCAGAACTTTATATAAACCACATCGTACGTTTGCACGGTGTGCCAAAGACAATAACGTCCGATCGAGGCCCCCAGTTCACCTTGTGATTTTGGGATAGCCTGCACGAGCTATTGGGAACCGAGCTATTCTTTAGCACGACATTCCACCCATAAATGAGAGGTCAAACAGAGAGGACGAATCAAATTTTGGAAGACATGCTACGAGCCTGTGTGTTGTCCTATATCACGAATTGAAAAAAGTGCTTGGTGTTTGCCGAGTTTTCCTACAACAATAATTTCCAATCAAGCCTCTAAATGTCCCCATTCGAGGCACTGTATGGGAAAAAGTGTAGAACACCCTTATTCTGGTTTGAGGTCGGTGAGAGATAGTTCTTTGGGTCGACCATCATCCAAGAAGCACAATGTTTGCCGAGTTTTCCTACAACAATAGTTTCCAATCAAGCCTCTAAATGTCCCCAATTGAGGCACTGTATGGGAGAAAGTGTAGAACACCCTTATTCTAATCTGAGGTCGGTGAGAGATAGTTCTTTGGGTAGACCATCATCCAAGAAGCATGAGAGCACGTCGACGCAATAAAAAGGCACTTGAGGGAAGCGCAGTCGCAACAAAAGAGCTATGCCGACCGTCACCGCCGTGATCTAAGCTTCGAAGTAAATAATCATGTTTATCTCAAGGTCTCACTGCTGCGAGGCATCCGTCATTTCCATGTCCGTGGGAAATTGGCACCTCGATACATTGGTCTGTACCAAATTGTCAAAAGGAAAGGCGAGGTAGCATACCAGTTGGAGTTGCCACCTCAACTTTTAGATGTGCACGACGTATTCCATATATACCAACTTAAGAAGTGTCTTTAAACTCCAACCGACTTCACCCAGTTGGAGAACATTGATCTCCAACCAAATCTCTCCTATCAGGAGCACCCAATCCGAGTTTTAGATGAAGCAATGCAACATACACGTAGCCCCGCCATCAAGATGTTAAGAGTTTAGTGGAGCAACCACACCAAAGACGAAGCTACGTGAGAACGAGAAGACCATCTTAGAGGCAAGTTTCGCTACTTCTTTACCGATCCCACTGAATCTCCAGGATGAGATTCTTTGTAAGAGGGGTAGGTCTGTAACATCCCAAAAATCTTAACTTTGGGAAATAACATGATAGTAAGAGGGAAAAATAAATCCTGGTCATGTTTGCATGAACAAAAATTTGTTTAAGCATGTTTTGTGAATTTTCATCAAAAGCAATAAAACAATTACATGAAAACAGAAACTTGTAAGAATTTTTGAGAAAATCAAGAACAATATAAAGTCATGAAATATTTACATAAGAAACAAGAAGGTGTCAGAAGCTCTCACAAAAAGTTTCATAAATTTTGGATCTTGTTTGATAGGTTTAAAAATTCGGCAAAAATTAGCTTTTTCTGGAAAATTCCTAAACTCAATTCAAACTCCCGCTCGCCCTTTGGGCCAAAATCGAGCCGACCCAAATGCGCTCGCACCAGCTCCAGCCCGCGCCAACACGTGCTCATCTTCTTGCTAACGTGTGGAACCCACACATTAGAGCCCTTCGTCCACCTCGCTTCGCCCTCGCTCGCCAGCACACCAGCGCACCTCCTCCCGCTCGCCCGCGGATTTCACCGGTCGCCCACCATTTTTGCGCCTCACCTACTGCCATCACCTCTGCCTGGCTCCGCCCATGCTACCCATCTCCCTAATGGTGCCCAACTCCCCCGCACTGGCGGAGACACTGAAGTGGAGTGCGAGATACTTGCCACGGCTGTATCTTCTTGTCGCATTTCTCACGCTCTACTCACCAGTATTTAAACCTCCGACCACGTCACAGTGATCCCAGCTCGCCAATCTCGCTTCCCACCAAGAATTAGAGCTTCTCGCTCCTTGGTTCGCCAGGAACGAGAGCGTCGTTCTCGACGCCAGCAAGCAAACCTCACAACGCCGTTTGCACTGGTGAGCTTCCTTGCCCTCGCCACCTGTGTCACCATGTGCCACTTGTCTCACTGATGCTTTGTCTATGCTTGATGTAGCTCTGGGAACCCCGTAGCTTGGACAAACGGTCATCTTCACCTCCGGCGCACACCCCTTCTTGGACATCTTCGTTCCCGACGTTCGGGTGAGGTTGAACCTCACTTGACCATGTCACTTCGTGTCTTATACCTCACTGATGCTTTTCCCTCGGTTGATGAGGATTCAAATGCAAGGAATCCCCAAATCGACCTTCTTCCTCATTTCTGGCCGCAGCAACCATTTTCCAGTTAGCTGCCACCTCAGTGAGTCTATGGTCGATTCCTTCTACCCCTATCATCCTCAGTGTGCAGGCAAGCTAATGTGCACCTCCTTGTAGCGTCTCCATCCCTACAACACGCTGTCACAGCAAGTTTCCTTCACGTCGCCGCCGCTCAACATCACCAAGCCACTCCGGTCATCCCCCCGATGCCTTCAAGGGCCTTGGTGAGCTTCTAGTAGTCCCCTAGAGCTATTGCGCGTGTCAGATTGGACGATTAGCTACGTAGCATAGAATTCATTTTAACCGATCATGGCACCATCGCAAGAAGTGTTGCTGCTATCGCTTCGGTGACTATTGGTCCCTGAGCCACTGTGTGTAGCGTTGTAACGACCATCCAAAGCCAAAGCACGCATATTTTGCCGCCGATTTGCCTCAATCGCAAAAACTACCTTGAAGCCCAAGAAGCTCCACCGCTCATCTCCGGCGTAGCACCAACTTTGGTCATCTCTTCGGCCTCCACCACCACCTAGTGGCATCGCTGTCGATAAAGGAATCCATTTTGGCCCTTCCCGAGCCTGTTCATCACTCCGATCGCCGGCGACAAGCTCGCCATGGCGCTCGGCCATGAGCGCAGCTCTCCCTCTCTCACTACTAGTGGGTCCGAGGTATTAAAATGCTAATTAGCGCTAATTATCAGAGTTTAAATGTAACTAGTCTATGGCATGTGGGACCAAGCTGAAAAGGCTAAAGAAAATCTAATTTCAAACATTATTAGTAAATGAGTCACTAACAAGTAGGCCCCATGTGTAAGTTAATAAAAATCAGAGGAAAATAGAAAAACCGCTTTCAGTTCTAAGAAGAATACGTTTTCTTTACTGAAAAGCGTAAACCTCAGTAGAGATCAGAGGAAAATATGTTTTATCTATTGGAAAGCAGAAACCTCGAGAAATACGCTTTCGACGTCAACACTTTTTTTTGGTATTTTCAAACCGAAGCAAATGAAAACATTAATAACTTTTGCATATGAACTCCAAATCAAGTGAATATTTTTTATAAATTCATATAAAATCATTATATACCTTAATATGAAAAAATATTTGGAGTTTGTTACTGTTGAAATTATTTTTGCCTTATTTAATTTGCTCCCGGCTCTTTTTGGAATAGACGTTGCTTGTTAAAATGAATTTTTCGACAAGCATCCATCCTCATATTCAGAGCTGTAGGATCGTCAATGGCAATCAGAGGGGGGGGTGAATGATTGTAGCGATTTGACCTCCAATTCAAATCGTTGATCTGTGCACAGAGCTTCTCACGACCTCCTTGAGAAGTTCCTTGAGGACCTCTTCGAGGACCTCCTGAACCTCCTAGAGAACCTCTGCTTTGGACCTCCTCGAGGACCTCTCACGCCTGCCTTGAACAACACAAGCGCTCCTAAGGCAGTATAGAATAGATCTGACTTGTATTGCTCAAACTTTGATCTGTGTCTACAAGGTGCTCTTCGACACCCCTCAAAAACCTTCCACGGAAGACCTCTCAAGTTCTCACAAAAAGATCACGTAACAAGCCTACGTGAAAACCTCTCAAAAGCCTCAGACAAAAAACCTCTCAAAGCCGTAGGGTTAGCACCTAACCCCTCCTCTATTTATACCCTAGAGTCCTGATCATGTCCTTCACAACATGGACACGGACTCTATCTCTACTGAGAACAAAGAACCTAAAACCCTCTCAGACACGGGTTTTTAACATCTCTAAGACTTCCAGATATGGAACTCCTTCCATATCTCTTCACGTGTAGTAAGCCTCTAGGACTCCACCTCCTGGAGCTCCTCCACGCAGCAGCAACAACCTTTGATCTCCACATGCTCCAGCGCAAGCCCAATCATCTTGTCACATCCACAACCTCCTAAACCTCAGATCTCCCCATCCTAGTCCGGGTCCTCCTCGTCTTCGACCATGATTGTCTTCATGCTCAACCTGCACATGCAAATAACAAAGAACATATTCCCGGCACAAGTTCTCCAACTTGACCAATATTAGTTCGCACACGCATATCACACTCTCAAGCAACGATAAACACCATCCAGATCAACCTTGAAGTCTACGACCACTTCAGCAAGGTCCGCGACCAGTTCCAATAGGTCTACGACCACCTCCAAGACGTCCACGACATCTAAGACCACTTCCAGCAAGTCTACGATCACTCACCTGCACCGTAGCACTTGAAGCATACAGTATTTGGAATGAATAGGGTGGTCTTGTGGAGACCTCCGGGTAGTCTTGCAAGACCTCCGGGTAGTCTTGCAAGACCTCGTGAAAAGACCTTGTGAGTGGTCCTGGAAGAACATCCTGAAAGACCTCCTGGGAGGTCCTGTGAAGACGTCCTGGGAGGTCCTGGAGAATTTCCACAAAGACATCTTGAGAGGTCCTAGAAGACTTCCTCAAAGACCTCCTGGGAGGTCCTAAAAAACCTCCAAGGTCGTCTTTATAAATATCACTTCATTTGCTACAGTACCTCGGAAGACCTCCGTGCTACAGTACTAAATGAACAGTACCTGGAAGACCTCCTCGAAACAGTAACTCTGAAGATCTCTTAGCTACAGTACTTTGAAGAACTCCTCGCTTCAAGATTACTTGATGAGCGATGACGCGAAGACCTCCTCGCTATAATGTAACGAAGACCTCTTCACGTTCTGACACTTGTGATGAACAGTACTCCAAAGACCTCTTCACTGATGGAGGTCCTGGACGGTCCAGATAGTTTCAGGGGGAGGTCTTGGGTGGTTCGGATTGAGCCACGTTAATGCTCAGGGGGAGGTCCTGAGCGGTCCAAATAGATCCACGTCGATGCTCATGGGAAGGTCCTAAACAGATCAGATTGATCCTGGGGAGGTCCTGGATGGTCGAGATGGATGCGCGATTGATGTTAGGGGAGGTCCTAAACGGCCCGGATGAGTCCACACGAGTCCTCCCAAGGAGGACCACGAAGATCTCCTATGATGATCATGGAAAAGCTCTGGGGTGGTCATGAAGACCTCTGGGGAGGTCTTGGAAGACATTAAACCAACCACCCGAAAAGGAACAACTGAAACTTCCACAACCGCAAATTCCAAGCAACCCAAAAGACAAATAATCAAATCAATTATTCATCAGCAAAAACCATGACAAGGCCGCAAGGTCTCACAAGAGCAACTAGAGCAAGGCAAGCACTCCCTTTGATCATGTTGATCCTACTATTTTAAACAATGTACTTATTTTTGCAAAATCTATTATGCATGCCTGTATGTTTGATATAAATTGCTATATTCGGGGTTAACGGTAGTTGTAATCCTAATCGATACGTGAACCTCCTTAAAATATTGATATCCTTACTATTGTTGCTATTAGGTTATGGTTTCGACATTGAATGATGTCTACTTGAGATTTTCGGATGCGAATCTCGCGTAACTGCTTAGTCAAGCTATAGTCTTTACAAAAAAATTGTTGAAAAGGATGACACGATAAATATGAGTTTGTGAGTTTTTGAAAAGGAAGTCCAAAGGGGTGTACCTCTGCTATTTTGTATAAAAATAAAAGTGAAAAACTTAGTTTGTGACGCGGGCGAGTTATATTATATTATGAGAAGTGTGATAGAGGAGTCTCACAAGCAGATAGGGGAGATTCTCGCCCGGGGTCGATTAAGGACCGAACGCCGGTGCTCCTAATCTAAAGCCTAAGCGTACAACCATATGCGCCAGTATGGGATGGAATTAGCTAATTAAGTCATTGAAAACTAGCCTTGCACGATGGTTGGCTGGAGTAGTGCTAGCATGTGTGATTGCTTGAAGGGGCTCCCTTCACCGAGGAGTTGGGCACAAAACCTTCCTACACAATGGTGAATGCCTCACTTGACGGGGAGGAGCCTGGGTGAAGTGAGGGTGTTCATTCACTGGGCTAGTACAAGGATAGGACTAGGTGATGTAAAGGCTTCAACACGTGCTCTAGACTGCTTACCGAAGGAAGTGAGCGGTGGTATCAACGGATGCCAAACAAACTAGAGAATTTATGTGATGTGGGTAAAGTTGTACACCTCTACAGAATATAAATCTATTTAAATAGTCGTGCTCGCAGTCATGACCGTGCTTGGTGCGGTCCATCGGGTCAGTCTTGGTTTTCATAAAAATAGTTTCATTGGAAAATGTGAAAAATAGTTTGTTGGTTTATACTTGATCGAGTTGAGTGTCATGTATATGGCTAAAAATAAATGTTGCTTGCAGCCGAGGAGGGTAGTGAGTTGTTACTTATTCAATTACTTAATGGTTGTTCTTTATCTATTTAACTGCTCTCTAAAAATTCCGTTGCAAAGTACTACATATTGATATTGCAAATGAAACTTGCTTGATGCTACAAATAACTTATAGCATAGAGCCTCATCCTTTGTTAGCCATGCATGTATATAATCTTTGCGATACACTACAAGTCTTGTTGAGTACGTAATGTACTCAATCTTGTTTAATTTGTTGATCAGACTTAGAGGATGAGCCTACGTCAGACGACGCTTTCTTCGCGCCCGAAACCAGTGGGTTCGGTGATGGGGCCTTTCTAGGACTTGTCTTTAGTCGGTTGCCTAAGGGTTTGGATGGGCATGCCGCTGTAATTTTAGACTTATCACTTATTTTGCTTTCGCTATTACACTTGTTACTTTTGCTACTTAAGCTTTTATTTGGTCGGTCGGCCTACGTGTTGTGATAATGTAATCACTTAAGTTATGTACCATACCTTGTTTTATTTTGTATGTATGATTGTATGGATGTGATTATCAATATTGTAGATGTGTATACTAGCCAATGATCATGGGATTAGTACGATACACACACAAGGGCTTCGGGTACTCCAAGACCGGGGTCCGACAGCGTTAATATTAGAGCCATACTGACTATATGACAAGCCCTAGTTAGAATGGCCGTTAGACGAGGAATTGATTTTCAAAATGCAACCTATTTAATCATAAAAATAGTTGTGAAAATTAAGGAGTTTTTGCAACCCTTACCTCTTCTAGCCTTCTCCTCTCATCCAAGTCATTTTTTTGGATATCTCCTCTCATCTTCCTTCAAATGATCCTAGTTTTGGGAGAAGGAATGTCCTCTGAAAATAAATGTTTTTAATCATAATTAAAGTACTAAAACAGAGCCAAAATGTTTTGGAATAGTCCCTAAAACATTCTACTTCTAGTTCTTTTGGAAATCCATTATTAAACTAATAAGGATATCACACTAGATGGTTTTTTTCCAAAAAAAAAAAAATCAGAACCTACTACATTCTGAAAATGATGTGATGTACAATTATTTAAACCCCTCCTACCGTCAATTGGTGTTAAATTGATTGATATTATGAAGGTATAATTATACATAAAGACCGTCGCGTGATGGCCACCTACTCGGTTGCGGAGGAGCCGTCGCAAGCAGTACTACAGCGACATCGTCTTCTCAAACAAGGTATGAGGATGAAATGTACACCACCTGGCCTTAAATAGTGCCCATAGAGGGTGCGTGGCGCCGGCCCAAAGAGGGCGCTTGCACGTGGAGCAGGAAGAGAGGATGGACCGCCATTCCCCTACATTCGAAAATAGTGCCCACGAAGGGCACGCGATGCCAGCCCGAAGAGGGTGCTTGCACACGGAGTAGGAAGAGCAGTTGGACCATCATTGTAACATCCCAATTTTCTGAGTTCCAAAACATTTTTTAGTAGTTTGGTCCCTTGGAAAAATTCACCAATTTTATTGTAATTTAATAAAGCTTAAATGAGACTTTTAAAATGTCAAATCAATTTAATGTGACTATTATGAACATCAATTAATTCCAAAACTATTTTATTTGAGCTCTTTGTGCTTGGAAATATTTTTCATATTTTTTTGGATTTTTTCCGAGTTTATTTGCTATTTTTAATTTGCCATTTGGATTTTTTGGTATTTCTAAAATAGAAAACCTATTTAAAATATCAGGAAATCCTTCGGGCCGAAATCCTTTCACCCCGGCCCAACTTCCCCGCTTCCGGTCCATTCCAGCGCACAGCCAGTCTCCCTCTCTCTCCCACTCGCCTGCATCCCTGACCCCACCCGTCAGCCACACATGTGCCGTGTGCGACGTGGTTCTACCCTGGCCACAGACACTGACATGTGGGGGCCACTGATGCACTATTCATCATTCTCGACCTGGACTCCTTCTCCGAGTCTGTTACGACTCCACCGTCATGTTCATCTTGGTCACCTCATTGCCGCCTTTAAAAGGACCTGTGGACCCTCGTTTTTTGCACCGCGAGCCGCACCGCCCTCAAAAACCCTAGCCACCACCTCGAGTTAGTAGCCTAGCCGCTGGAATCGCGCAAACAAGAAAAGCTGTCGCCATCTTCCATCGCTGTCGATGAGCCCAGGGCCTCATCGTCACCACCGCCGACATCGCAAGGGTTTGATCTACACCGCCGTCACCTTAATGTCACTGGTGCGCCACCCTAGAACCTTCGCCGTCGAGACCGAGCCTTAGCCGCCACTTAGACCTCACCACTGGTCACCTCCGGTCACCATATGTGCACCGTTGAGTTCGCTGTCACTCTAGCTACCCAATGCGCACCTCCGTGTCCACCGCCGTGGCCGCAATCACCGGCGATCATTCAGACTCGAGCGCCACCACCATCCATGTCACCCTATTGCTTGCGTGTCGTCCATGTGTTGCCACCTCAGTGACACGTGTGTGTGCCACGTATGCACAGCAGCCGCGTCAGCGCCACCCACATCCAAACCGTAAACCAAAGTCTGTGTGGACTTGGTCCACAGTAGACACACTCACTGACATGTGGACCCCACATGTTAGGTTCACTGTTCCATAGACCCATGAACCATAGACGAGTAGACCAGAGATATGGACCCGACCCATAGAATGTCAGTCCCCCACCTATCAGCCCCCATTCCCTTTTTTTCTGGATTTTATTTTAATTCTGAAATTTGTTGCTAACATCATACTGATGCAATATTTCGGAATTTCCTTTATAAAGAAAATTCAGAAAATTCAAAATAGGGTTTTCTTTCACTTTTTCTTAGATTTAAATCTTCGGAGAGCCTGTTCTTCCTAATACGAACTCCGATTGAACCCATTCAAGTTTCTAAATTCAAGCCCTACCTTCCTGATATTTTTATTTATTTTTTGGAGTTTATTTGTTGCTCTATTTCGTATTTATTTGGTTTTCGCTTTCGTTTACGAGTAGACATTGATACTTGGGAGCTTTTGAGGAAGGAGGAGTTGATCAGGCTCAAGACCAGTACCAAGACTTATTTGAAGGCAAGTTGTACATTTGACCATGTTGAACCTAGTTTTTTAAAATTACTTTGATTCAAAGTATTGCATGTTATTTCAAGTATTTAATTCTTTAAATGTTTTGGGATTAGCTTTACACCTATTTGATTATATCCACTTTTCTCATTGTATTACCATGATATTTTGTCACCCTAGCCACGGCTGGTGATGGTGTACTACTGCTCGTCGCCGCCGCCTCGTCCGGCAAATCGTTGCTACCTCAAGGAGATTACTTGCTGCGCTGATTTTTTTTAGTGTTAAATAGTGTTGTACATAGTATTTTAAATAGTATCAAAAATAGTTTTTAATCATTTTTTTCAACTCCAATCCGGCTGTCGTGCCCCTAGGGTCTTGATTTTCAACTCCAATTCGCTGTCGTGCCGCTAGGGCCTTGATGGTTATACGGGGCTGGATTTTGTCGATATCAGGTGCTTACAGGGCACTTATTTGAGTCATGTCCTATCCCTAGGGGCACAAACAAGCCATGTGTCGCATTCCTGCTATCGGACCCTGAGCTTTGAATATCTGAAATCCTCGTGTGTACCGTACTAGTCCTATGATCAGTGGCTAGTACACACATCCACAATATTGGCATGCACATACATACATACATACATACATACATACATACATACATACATACATACATACATACATACATACATACATACATGAATCAAATATGGTACGTAACGTAAGCGATTACAAAGTTTACATCACAAGGACCGATCGGCCAAATAAAAACTCAAGTATCAAAAGTAGCGAATTAAATAACGAAATCATAACATGTTTATAAACCAAAAGTCCAGCGGTATGCCCATCCAAACCCTCCGGCAACCGACAAGGAATAAGACCTAGAAACATCAGTCATCGAACCCTCTGGTACTGGGTGCAAAGAATGTGTCGTTCGGCATAGGGTCATTCTCCATCTCTGAACAATAATTTAAGCAAGATTGAGTACATTACGTACTCAGCAAGATTTGTAATGTATCACAAATTATATATATATGCATGGCTAACAAAGGATGAGGCTCTATACTATAAGTTATTTTCAGTATTAAGCAAGTTTTATTTGCCATATCAATACATAGTAATTTGTAATGGAATTTAAAGAGCGGTTAAGTAATTGAAGAATCAACCAGTAAGTACTTGATAAATAATAAATCGTAGCCCTCCTCAGCTGTGATCAACATATTACTTTCAGCCATAGACATGGCACTCAACTCAAATATCAACAACAAAACCCTTCCCTCGTTTTCCAACAAGAACCGTTTTTGCAAAAAACCAAGACTATACCCGATGTGACTGCACTATGCATGCTCATGACCATGAGCATGTCTATTTAAATAAATTTACACTCTGTAGAGGTATACAACTTTACCCACAGCATATGAATTCTGTAGTTTGTTTGGCATCTATCGATACCCTTTACATCACCTAGTCCTAACATTGCACTAGCCTGGCGAATGAACACCCTCACTTCACCCGGGTACACCATCGTCTCAACGAGACATTCACCGATGTGTCAGCAAGCTTTGTTCCCAACACTGTGGTGAAGGGAGCCCCTTCGAACATGCCTACACCGGTCATGCTCGCACTACTACAGCCAACTAACGTGCAAGGCTAGTCGATGACTTAATTAGCTACGATCGTCCCATACCGGCACATGTGGTCGTACGCTTAGGCTTAGATTGGTGGCACCAGCGTTCAGTCCTTAATTGACCCGAGCGAGAACCTCCCCCTATCTACTTGTGAGATACACCTATCACAAAAGTCCAATATTTTTTCATATTCAGATAGAGCATAATTTTAGAAAAAAAATTCATTTGATTTGAAGTTCATATGCAAAAGTTATTAGCATTTCAATTTGCTTCGGTTTTGAAATTACAGAAATTAATAAAAGGGTGACGTCGAAAGCGTATTATCTGAGGTTTACGCTTTCCAACAGAGAAAGCGTGTTTTCCTCTGAGTTCTATTGAGGTTTATGCTTTCCAACAGAGAAAGCGTATTTTCCTCTGAATTGAAAGTGGCTTTTCTCTTCTTTTTTTGAATTTTATTAACTTACATGTGGGGCCTACTTGTCAATCTCTCATAGTTTTGCTTTCTGGATTTTTATTTATAAAACAGAGGTGGCCCCACATGTCATAGACTCATTATCTATTAACTAAATGATTAAACATTTTTTATTTTAATTATCTGACAACTGGGGTCCACATGTCAGTCTCTTGGTTTTAAAACGTATTTTAAAACTGACAATAGTGCGTGGTCCCCTATGTCATTGACACATTTACTAAACACATTTGAAACTATATTTCTGTTAATGTTTTCGGCTAGTCCCACTTGTCACACACTTATTACACTTAACCTCTGTCATTTAGTGTTAACTAAATCCTAAATGCGAGTGGGTACCATCGGTGAGAGAGAGAGAGAGAGGGAAGGAGAGTAGAGCTGCTTAGGGCCAATGGCTTGGTGAACTCGCCAGCAGCGAACGGCGCGATGGGCGACGACGTTAAATGGTGGGATGGAAAGAGGGAAGCAAGGTGGAGCAATGGGTGGTGGTGGCAGCAACAGAGATGGCCGGAGGCGGCATTACGACGATGAGGAGCAGCAGAATGCCTCGGGTCCGTGATGTACTTCACGTAGGAGGCATCCCCCGAGCTAAAGGAGTGGTGCACTGGACTTAACGAGTCTAGACGATGCTAATGAATCGGGCACGGGGACCTAAGGTCACCAAAGGCGAGCCAGCGGCATGCAACCGCGGCAGCGCCAAGGGTGGCTAAGGAGGAATGGGCGCTAGGGACTTTCCCATGGCAAAATGATGTGCGCATGAGGACCAGTGACTCACCACAACCACGAGGGTGAAGAAGATGAGGCCAAGGAAGGATTGAGGCAGCTTGTCGATGATAAACAGCGGTGGCGCGAAGGAGGTTCACAACGATAGCTCACCATAGCAACAGAGAAGCTACAAGGAGTGTCATGTTAGGTCACTACCGTAGAAAAGGTCATCACAGACAGTTCAAAAACGTCATCATGGACGGTTTTGTGAGTCGTCTAAGTTTATGGGTCAGTAAGGACATGAGGTCATTACAGACAGTTTTCAAACCATCTATGATGCAGACTATCACAGACGGTTATTAACTCAGAACCGTCTATAATAGTTGACTATCATAGACGGTTTGTAGATGAAATTGTCTGTGATAGAGTGTATCACAGACGGTTTGTCCTAAGAAACAGTCTGTGATATTCTTTTGTATTGCTAAATCTATTTCTATTTGTTGGCTAGCCTTAGGAAATGCTAGCCAATAAACATAAATAGATAGGAAAATGAATGTCAACCGTCTTCATGAAGAACAATTCCCGAAGAGACGGTGACGCTTTGATTTTCCAACGATTTATTGGGAAAGGTTCTAATAAAATTTTATCCGTTGGACTTCCGTTTAACTTTGCCACAAGTCGATAACCTATAAATAACCATCAGAAGGGCAGAACTTACGCACAGAATTTCTATCTTTCCTACTTCTACTTCGTTTTAAAGTTCTTATCTCCAAACCTCTCAAGTCCGAATATATTCCTTTAGAAGCAATAATCGGTCCTTGGAGTTCTTCCACTATGGGTAAGATCGTGGAAAAATACATTCCACGAAACAAATTGACTTTTCAACCACCGTGGAAAAGACAGAATCCTTGGATCATGACATCAAGATGGTCAAAAAGTCAATTTAGTCTATGGATTGAAGTCTTCAAGATATTGGTAGAAGAAAAAAATCTAGAGGCATCAACAATTAATTTTCACACGCACAAGCATCAAGATTTACATGGCCGAAACCCTAGCCAACCATCAATTTCGTAATTACAGATTGTAGGACCGAATAGGCGACTAGAGGGGGGTGAATAGGAGCACGCTCAATTTTTTCACAAAGATCAGATTCAACACTAATCTCACTCCAATAGCTATAAAGCTATGAAGATCAATAAACAAGTACAGCGGAAGACTTGTATTGAATCCAATCTACTCCAAAACAAAAGATCAAACCATAAGGCTCAACTCCTACGGACGGTCAGACCGGCCGCAAATGGGTGGTCGGACCGGAGGTCGATTTGACCGACGACAAACTTGCGGTCTGACCGCTAGGCGGTCTGACCGGCTTTATAGAATCGGTCTGACCAGACCTAACGATGAACAGAACGGACAGCCCGAAAGCGAGACTCAAATCGATCTAACTTTTGATCCACACAACCAAACTCCACCAAACTTGAGACACACCTTCTCTAAGATATTAGGAACCTATTCCAGTCAAGGATTGTGAAGATCCATGCCAAAGTTCCTATCTTTTTCAATTTGAACGAAAGGTGCTTCAAAACTGAGTCAAAATTGAAATATGATCTAACGTCTTGCTTGTGGGTGATTGATGGTCAAGATGATCCTAGATGTGTTCCCACATGTCACAACAAGCAAAATCACGGCAAGAAACAAAGAGAAATCTTGCGGATCAAAGAATGACTCAAAATCACCAAATAGAGAGAAAGAACAAGAAGAAACTCAACTTGGAGAAATCTTGCATAGATTGATTTGAGTTTGATGTAGGTTTATAGCCACTTCCTCCAAGAGGACAAGAGCTCAATCCATGAGCACACAATCAATCCATAGCCTAGAAACCTAACCTCTCCACCTTTCTCTCTAAAACCCTAAAACACACTAGGGTTTCTCCAAATAAAGTGCTTAAGGGTGCTGGACAGCAACCACCCCTATTTATAGTGGAGGCCTAGCTTCTAGAAGAATAAACCCTAATGGGCTCCCATCAAGCCCACACACAAACGGGTCACACACGCACGCATTTTAAAGCATCGTCTTCATCTCCTCTTGACCTAAATCACTTCTCCATGCGTCGTCTCACGCCATGGTTTAGCCAAAAGGTTACCAAGGCGGTATTTGGTGAAATTACCAAAATACCCCTTCTCGATCCTTCTCCGAAGACCGAGTCCAATCTTGGTGAAGTAATCACCTGCTTCGCCACATGTAGGTTGATCAACAGCTCTCATCATGTTGACAAGTCTCTCCCGTTCGGCTCCCACCGAAACCACCATGGCACTTGCACCGACCCCCGGGCCGCTTGATCCAACCTGTCGACCGAACTGCCCGTTCGGTCATCCTTGTCCATTCTGCGCCATGCTTGAGTCCATTGACCTCACCCGGCATCCTTGATCGTTCTGAACCTTAGCTCTCCAAGCTTAGTCCCGATCATCCTCGCCGTTGACCGTCGTTGACCTCCAAGCAACCTGCACAGCAATAGACCAAGAAATCGTTTCTGGGAACAAGTTCTTCACAACTTAACCCACATTAGTGAAAACATGCATCATGCAACACATATGCACTGAAGCCTATGAACTTAACCTATCCCAAAGCTAAATCTCTAAAATGGCCGATGAACAACACAAAATCAGTCAGACCGCCATTCAATGGCCGGTCTGACCGCGCCTTGAACGCCGGTCTGACCGCCAGCCGGTCTGACCACGCCTTGAAGGTCGGTTTGACCGCACTTGACCTAACAGCCTTTCAACCTTAGACGAAAATGCGTGATTCGACAAACCTATAACGACATTGCCAATTGTAACATCATCCTAAGATCATGAGCATATCTCCATGATATCCACACAGATCCAAGCATCAAGGAAGAGAGGGGAGGGGATCGGATGGGGGATATCACCAGCAATGAAGGAGAGGTGGTGGTAGCGTCACCGTTGTGTCACGATGGTGACACTGCATAAGACACCCTTACGACAAAAGTGTCTTATGTAGTGAACCATGGCGTCACAACTAGAGGCAAAGGAGCTCATGGCGGTAGTCGACGTCGTCGGGGGGACGGGGCGCTTCGATCGGTTTGGGGAGGCAGCGTTGCTTCGGTTTGGGAGAGGCGGCGCTGAGGAGGAGGCGAAATCGATCTGGAGTAGTTGGGCGTGTGCAGGCAGTATATATGGCGGAACCGATCTAGAGTTGTTGAGAGGTCGCGGCGCTGCTTCGGTTTGAAAGTTTGAATAAAGGGGAAGGCCAAATCTAGAGGCATATAAGGCAACAATATCACAGATGGTTTTTAATACAAACCGTCTGTGATGAGTGAATTATCACAGACGGTTTGTATTAAACACTATCTGTGGAGTATCACAGACGGTTAATTCTTGTTAATAACCGTCTGTGATACTTCACAGACGATTTTCAACATGAACCGTTTCTGATATTACCTCTTCACATACGGTTTTTAGCGCAGCTAGTAACACAGACAGTCGCTAAAAACCAAAACCGTATGTGATTGTATTTAATACTAACTATTTTGGTCAACCGTCTGTGATGATGCGTCTAGTATTAGCCTTTTTATAGTAGTGGGTTACTGAGGTGCTAGAGATGGTGTCGACGCAAGGAATCGGTCCAAGGCTCACTGCGCTTCGGAGGAGAACGAAAATGGCAGTGGCGGCTATGAGAGAGAAAGATAGTGATGAAGCTCATATTCATAGCGAGTTTTCCTGTATTGAGTGAACGAATAGCATCAATGAGGTATGGAACACGTTATGACGCGCTCAGGTTGAGCTCGAACTCATCGGAGCGACGGGAACGCATGAACGGAGATTTGGTGTGCGTCGGAGTCAAGGACGAAGGTGAGCGCGATCGTATAACAAGACTCCTGGAACTACATTGAGTAAAGGAAAAGAATGAGAGATGAATAAGGATCAAAATGACACGAGTGTCGTGGGTGAGGAAGCTCACCAGAGCAGCGGAGTTGTAGAGGCACGCTCACCAGCGTCGGAGATGATGCTAATGTTCCCGCGAAACAAAGGAGCAATTGAGCTCAGGTTTGCACGAAATAGAACAATGGTGAGCTGAGTCGAAAGATGTGTGCTCCATTGCTTAAGTAGCTAGGGCATTCGCGTGAGAAAATCAGCGAGACACCAGTGGTTATGTGAGATTCTCGCGGAAGCTCTCGGGTCCCTCTGTCCGCGCGGGAAAAAGGGCTCCATCAATGGGGTGGATAGCATGGGTGAGGTAGACGGAGGCGACGGGAGCAGATGAAGCCATAAAACGGTGGGCGGTCGAAACCAGCAGGCGGAGGCGGTATTTGGCACGCCTGTTGGCATCTTGAGGATGAAGGCGAGGTAGACGAAGCAATATGGCGTCACGAGCCCGACACGTCGATGAGAGAGGAAACGGGTGGCACTGAATGGAGGTAGCGAGTGAATTTAGGCGCAGCGATTGCTTAACGGTGGGAGGGAAATTCAAAAAAGGCTTTTGAATTTTCCAAAACTGGCTGAATGATTCCCGAATTTTTGTACTTAGCAAACGGGGCATAAAATTTATGAAATTTTTTTAGGGGCTTATAACACCGTGTAGTTTCTTGTGTAATTTTTTTAGGATTTTATCTGTCCTGTGATTTTCTCAAAAATTCTTACAAGTTGTTGTTTGCATGCAATTTCACTATTTAATTTATACAAAAGTTCATAGATCATGCTAAAATAGTTTTCCACACAAAAACATGTTCAAAAGCATTCTCCCACTTATTTTCATTATACTTTCCCAAAATTGATATTTTTGGGATGTTACATCCGTTTGTCTGTGGTGCCATTTTTACAATTGATTCGGAGAGGTGGCTACTTTTGCTAATTCATGGGCCAACAGTGCCAAGTGCGCCAAAAACTCGCATTAACTAGTGTATTAGTGGTGGTATGGCATAGGTAATAGCTTCTTGTAGCATATATGACCAACTGATGATTGGGTTCATTTGTTCTCTGGATAGTTGGGTTGCATCTTTGGTGACACAGTTCAGGAATAATGTTAGCTAGGAAAACAGACAATTAAAAACACATATATATGATATCTTGTATGATACGATGACAAGTAATTGCCATTGCATAATGCTACTACTAACCACACCATCGTTACAAGGTGCAGTGGCCGCTCTCTAACCGTTTACTTCTATTTAGAACATTTCCTGACAGTGTGCGGCCGGATTGGACAAACCCAGCTCTATTTATTACACGACCTTATTTACCATCGACTAAAGCAGCCAAAACATGTACTAGTAGACCATCGTAGGCTCACATTTACGCGCTGCACGGAGCAATGCGAGTTATTGGGTAGAGATGCACTTGAGTGCGCTTACTGGCGATCAGTCCAGCTGCCTCCCACATATCCATGTCCTTGGGCTCCATCCCATCAGGCAGCTTCCAGTCGAAGTGGTAGAGAAGGCCGGCGAGCGCGAGCTCCATGTTGGCGATCCCGAGGTTTGTGCCCGGGCACATCCTACGGCCGGACCCGAACGGGAGGAACTCGAAGTTCGTTCCCTTGTACTCTATGCCGCTGTTCTCGAACCTCTCTGGCTTGAACTCCTCGGCGTCGTCCCAGTACTTGGGGTCCCTGCAGATTGCCCACGCGTTCACTAGCACGGACGTGCCCTTGGGAACGTCGTAGCCCATGACCTTGCACGTCTCGCGGCACTCCCGGGGGAGCAGGACGGGAAGCGGGCAGTGCAGCCTCAGCGCCTCCTTGATCACCAGCTTCAGGTAGGTCAACCCGGCGAGGTCGTCCTCGGTGATCCTGCTCTTGCCCTGGAAGGCCTCCCGCAGCTCCGCCTGCGCCTTCGCCATCACCCTCGGCGTCCGCATGAGCTCCGCCATGGTCCAGTTCAGCGTCGTCGACGACGTCTCGCTGCCCGCCCCGAACATGTCCTGGAATCAGCATCACATGCATGCGATTAAGATTGTATCATTGTTAATTAGCTGGTAATTAGCTCTTAGTTTAGTTGGAGACTAATGCTGCTAATCTGTTGCATGCGTGCATTGCATGCTTAATTAAGCAGACACCGGGATCGATGGAACTTACAAACAAGAGGAGGAGGATGTCGCGATTGGTGATCGTGCCGTCCTCCTTCTGGAGCCTGAGCAGGACGTGGAGGAAGTCCCCGTGGCCGGCGGCGGTGTCGCCGCCGCGGTCCATGGATTCCAGCCTTTCTTGGATGATCCGCTCGAGGATTCGCTGGATCCTGTCGCGGCAGGCGAGCGTCCTGCGCGGGGCCGAGCCAGGACGCTCGCTGAACATCTGCATGAGCTTGGAGGACGGGAACATGTCGGCGGCGGTCAGCGCCGTCGTCTGCCGGACAATCGTGTCGAAGGCGCGGAGGTACTCGTCCTGGTACTTGCACCGGCTGCCGATGGACTCCCTCACGAAGGTGTCGTTGATGAAGTTGGCCACGCTACTGGTGACGTTCACGGACGCGCCGGCGGCGGCGGACGCAGCCAGGTCCTGCATGAGGCGCGCCACCTCCTCCTCCCGGATGCGGCGGAGCGCCTGCACCCGCGCGACGCTGAGCAGCTCCAGCACGCAGATCTTGCGGAGCTGCCGCCACCGCTCGCCGTAGGGCGCGAAGATGAGGTCGTTGGCCTCGAAGGTGGCCACGCTGGTGGTGGCGTTGAGGTGCCTGTTGGCGAACGTGAGGTCGGACGTCTTGAGGATCGCCTGCGCCGCCTCCGGGGACGACGCCACCAGCGTCGGCACCTCGCCGAGCCAGAGCATCATGAGCGGCCCGTGCTTCTCCGCGAGCCCGCGCATGGCGCGGTACATGCTGTGGCTGGTGATCAGATGGTGGGCACTGCCGAGCACCGGCAGCGTCCACGGCCCCGGGGGCAGGTTGAGCTTCGGCTTCGCCACGGAAAGTTTAAGCTTGGAGAGGACGATGAGCAGCACGGACACACCCAGAGCGAGCAGCACCTTCTCTACCTCCATCGTGTACTAAGTACGAACTAGTTTTGCACTACGTGCGATTTGCTACTTTGTGCTAGCTCGATCGGTGTGATAATACGCCTATTTCTAGTAGCTCTAGTTCATGTGTGTGTGCCCTCTTTTGCTAGGCTTTGCGGCTTGATTTATATGCCGCGCCCCGTGGCGTTGCGGCCGTTGCCCTCGCCGAGGCGGGAGGACAAAAGTGTGCAGGTCAACCACGTGGTGGTCGACCGTGAAGTAGCGGTATATATCTAGCTGTTGCTCGTGAGCATGGTGAGCACTGAGCAGCAGAAGAGAACAATTTCTCGTTTTTTTTAAAAAAAAAATAGAGGCAGGAGCGCTGCCTAATTACTTAAAGAAGAAGATGAGCAGTACAAAATCTTAGAACATGACATTTGGCCCCATCAACCCCGGCATAGGATGTTAGCCATTACAGATGGAACTATAGATCAACAGAAAAATTATAACGCATTATAGCAATGCTCTTCATCTATTTTTGACGTCTTCCTTGAACATGTAGAAAACTTGTTCAACAGTCCTATAATGATTTTAAAAAAATTATCTTGTTTCTCTCCTTCCACGTGTTCTAGCAAGCATACATGAGGATTCCTCTTAAAATGGCATTCTTATGAAGAAATAGCAAAAATAGCATATCTCTACCCCACGAACGAATTGATAAAAATAGTGCTCGTTCCGCGCTCAAACGTCACGGCAGAGGACCTACTGCGCCCCCAGTGCGGACACATAGCAGTCACACGGGGGTCAATAGGTGACCTGCCACACACTCAAATCGCAGAAGATCACTTGCCGCTAACTGGGGACGCGATAGGTGGCCAACACACGTCACCTACCGCACCTCTAGTTAGCGGCAAGTCGCTTGCCGACCCCGTGCCGCCGCCATGTGTCCTACCGCGCTCTAGGGGCACGGTAGGTCCCCTGCCATGACTTTTGAGCGCGGAATTGATGCTATTTTTGTTAATTCGTTTGCGTGAGGAGAGTGGGGACGCTATTTTTGCTATTTTATCGTAAAACAGTGCTATTTTAACCAAAAACTCGAGAAAAGGTTATTTGGCCATCCACGGAGAGGGACTTTATCTAGAGAACAATTCCTCGTCAAAGAAGGGACCCTCGAAGAAACTGCACAGAAGGTTGAAAGAGTAATTGTAAGTCAAATATTCTTGGGAATTAGCGAGGTAGTCATCTTTTCCCCCCATTTTTTAGGAGTAAATTTCAGAAAACCAAGGTTTTGGGGCATTAGTAACACAAAATCTCATGTTTTGAGATTTTTTTCAGAAAACCTCTGGTTTTGAGGCATTAGTAATACAAAACCCCACGTTTTGATATTTTTTTTCACAAAACCCTAGGTTTTGAGGCATTAATAACACAAAACCCTATGTCATATGGTTTTCTGAAAAAATCTCAAAACGTGAAGTTTTGTGTTACTAATGCCTCAAAACCTGGGGATTTATGGAAAAAAAAATCTCAAAATACGAGGTTTTGTGTTACTAATCCCCAAAACCTAGGGTAAAAAAGAGAGAGTACCGATTTTTAGAGAGAGTAACGAGGTGTGAATAATTTCTAGCCACGAAAAATTCTCCATAGTGCTTCGTCGCTGCTCCAGCACCCTGGTTTAGAATACATGAATTTTAATATGAATTTCACGTGAAACAGTCTTCAAAATCTAGTCTAGTAATTTTTTGCTGCTACAACTTAAAAAAAATACTTTCAAGCAGTTTTTTTACATGATTTGCTTGACGCTAACCTTCACCCATTGATCGGCACATCAATGCATTTATCTGTCTCTGTCAGAAGGGGCTTTTTAGTTTCTGCAAACGTGATTTGACAATGCTTCATTCGATTAGACTTTTACCCTAGTGATGCTAGTGCTCACAATCTTTCGCCGTCGCCATACAGAATCCACAACGCACGAGTTGCGACTACAACCAAGCGAGGAAATGGAATTCAAGAAATCGTGTTCTTTGTTTTTTCGCGGCAAACTCAAGAAATTGTTCCTTTTTTCAGAGCACACTTGAGAAAATGTTGGCGTTGATCAGTTACGAAAACAGTGCAAATCGAGCGTGCAGATGATTGATGCTATCGGTGGTATGGAGTATCGACGTCTAGTACCAGCATCGAGAAGATAATGAATTAAACAACAAAATCAGTGGCTGGGGATCCTGATAGAAAGATATGAATTCTGAGCTCGGCAAAAATTGAGCCACATAAGAACTTATTTTGTTACACTTTCATTAAAAAAAAATTGCTGCTCTGTGGCGTGTAGTTTTGTCCCCTCTATTGCAACCATTTTGAATGAGATTCAGGGGGAACTTAATTTGTCTTTCGTAGACCTTGATAAAAAAAAATCACCGTATGCTAATTACGTTGCACATTTGTGTGCTAAACAAGCATCCGCGGATAGACAATGGTGACTCTGGCTTAATCGGGCACCAGAGTTTCTTACGGTTTGTATTCATCATGCTTGATAACTCTGATTAAAACCTAAGATCTGGTCTGAGTAATAGAAAATCACTTTCTACTATTTGATTTAAGGAAAATGTTAATTACTGGCGGATTTTTAGCACGCTCAATTTCCCTGTTAGCTTTATTTTCTTCTATAAGGATATCTATGTTTACTAAACTAGGAACAACATAATAATGGCAACAACAAAAAAATCTTGGGTTTTCGCTGAAAACGACGTAACTAGGACTATGAGTGCACCCAATTGCCCATATTTTGCCAATTTAGAAGATTTATCATGGTGGTGGGGTTACAGAATTTTGATGAAATGTACATGTCAATGATCGAAACATAAGGTTTCCTATCGAATTTACTCGGGAAAGTAATGTGAGAATGCCATCAAATGAAGACCATGTATTACCGTGGACACACTGGGTGTTTGTATGATAATACAAAAGATGTTATAGAATGATCGTAATAATCGTGACTAATGAATGAATACAGTTAACAACGATCTATTCGTTATGGTTATTAATCTATGTTACAGAGAATATGGGCTACCCCTTTATAGTATTTGAAGGAGTGGCAGTTAATGCCGCTAAAAACGTCTCTAATCTTTATGCACGTTCGCCAGGAGAGTTTTGAATCATCGTGTCCGTTGGTCAACTGCTGTAAGTTGGTTATGGGATTCCTGGTCAGGGCTTTTACAGCCTGCAGGTGCATGGTTTTCGTATTGCAGATCAACAAGTTGCTACTGGGGTGATTTATATAAAATGAAGGGTGGCTTCTGTTCAACGCATTGAAGCAAAAATGAAGCACTTGATTCAAGAGAACTGGGATTGGAAAGTTAGGAAGGTTTCAGAGTCAGAATATGTGGTTGTTTTTCCGTCCAAAAATATATTAGAGACTTGGTCCAAAGTGGGAGGAGTAGAGTTAGCTCTACATTCCATTAAAGCCAAAGTTGTCAAATCTAATATTGATCCTGAGGCCTCTTCTTTCTTGGTTCCTATCTGGGTTAAAATTTCTGGTATTCCTACTCCTGCCAAAACTGTTGAAATTGTCAAAGAATTGGTGGGTACTGTGGGGGAAGTTATTGAAGTTGATGAGGCCAGTTTATTGAAAGCAGACCCGGTCAGGGTTAAAGTGCATTGTCGAGATCCACATAGCATTAATTGCTTTGTGGAAATTTTTATCAATGGGGTGATATGATCTAAGATTTGAAGCTGAAGGGGTGTCAGAGAAAAAGAAAAAAATTCATGTGAAAGACACTTGTCACAAAGTTCAGGATAAAAATAAGGATGATGAAGATGATGAGGAAGAGGGTGACTCTGATGGAGAAGAGCATAATACTGAGTGGGAAAAATTTGTTGAAAATTTTGGAGGAGAATCTATTCAATCTGAGCATAAAAGTGGTGGGGACTCTTACAAAACTAAAAACAAGAGTCAGGGGGCTTCAGATTCAGAGACTTCAGTGCAAGGCAAGCAAATTGTGACTTTTAATTCCAACAATCAGATTATCCTTGCTATGCCTTTAGCTTTCAGCTTCCCTGGGCTGGACCCTGATATTTCTAGCCAGGGGGTGAGTGGGGAAAGTTTAGAAGAAGAAGATGTTTTATCTGGCAGTTCTGATAATGGGATGTCTAAATCAGGTAAAGAGATGACAGCAGTCAGCTCTAAAGAGATAGTAGTGGTTCATGCTCATGCTGGGCCTACCTTGATGGCAGCATCTTTATGGCCATGTCTTGATGTTTCTGATAAAACATCTTCTGGAGAAAAGATCTATTCTGACAAATCCCAGAAATGCTATAAGGAATCTAACCAGACAGGGTTTGTAATAGAAGTACAACTGGAGGTTGATCAAAACATTGAGAAAGAAGTTCATCTTAATCGTGCTGAAGGGGAGATTTTAAGTCAAAAGGCTAGTCAAGAGATTGGAGAGCTCATTTTCCCTGAGGATGAAAGGAAGTCTGAGGAATGGATAGTGGCCAATAAAAAAGGAGGCAAAAGCAGGATTAAAGTACCAGCTGCTCCTACTAGAAAGAGCTCTCGTATCCAAGATCAAGGTATTCCTATGCAAGAGAAGGTGGCTATGCTGAAATCTATTCAAAATTTGGAAACTCCAGGTATTTCTGAACATAATCCTTTTAATATCCTTAATAATACCTTTGTTCATTATTTAGAAAATGTTGCTGTCTCTTGTGGTATTTCCTTGGGTAATCAAAGGGAGAATCCGTAGGAAGTAATTTCTGCAATGAAAGCTCATGAATTAGCTAGATTTGCTATTGCTCAAGCTGAAAGAGATAAGCTGAACAAGGGTGAAAAGGCAAAGGAGACTGTTCTCAATATAGAAGGGAGAGAGGGTGAAAACCAGTTGGAACATGATGTAATGTCCCGTTTGTCCAGAGTTTTGAAAAGCTTTTCAAAATAAAAATAACCATTTGGTTTTGTTCTTTGCTCAAAGCTTAACTTGAAGAGTTCGGAATTTGGAGATTTAACTTGAACTAATCAAACTTCAATTAATCCTTTTGGTTGAATTGGAGTTATCGCTATTCTTTGGTTTTCAGCCTCTTTTCTCGGTTTGCCTTGTTTATTCCCCAGGCTAGTTTCTCCTCCTCTAGGCCTTTCTCTCCTTCCCTAGACCTTCCTCTTGCTGGACATTCCCCTATGTCCAGATCCTCCTTTTGTTGGATATCTCCTGATGTCCAGATCCCTCTTATCTCTTTGACCTTCACTTCTTCTTCTTTTTCTTCTTCTATCGGGACCTCCCTTGAGTTCCTCTCTTTGGATCTCTTACTTCGGATCTCCTCCTTTTGGAGATATCCTTCCTTGGGTTTTCCCTTTCATCCGGGGCCTCTTCTTCTTTGGGATCTGAGGGTCCAGACCCCCCCCCTTCAGCTGGACCTCCTTGTAGGTTCAACCTCCTTGGTTCTCTGGACCTCTCCTTGTAATCTTTTGTTTGGACTTCCTTTAGTCCAGACCTCTCCTTTGTTGGTTTGAATCTCTTTGTGTTTAGACCTCCCCTTTGGTCTAAACCTTTATCTCTGTCTAGATCCCCTTTGATTTAGACTTCTTTCTCTATGTAGACCTCCCTGTGGACCTCTCAACATTCATTTGAACTCCCTGAGTTCATTTGAGCGTCCCAGAGTCCTTTTGGACCTCCCCGTGCCCATATGGACCTCCCTGTGCCCATATGGAACCCCCTTTAATCTCCCCGCGTCCAATCGGACCTCCCTGTGTCCCTTGGACCTCCCCCTTTGTTTATTTGGTTTGCCCTCATGTCCTCTGAGCCTCCTCTGCGTTCATAGGACCTCCTTTGTGTCCTCTGGATCTCCTCTGTGTTCATAGGACCTCCTTTGAGTTCTTTAGACCTCCTTTGTTGGGTTGAATCTCTTTTGAGGTCTAAACCTCTTCTTGGCTTGGATCTAAGGGTCTAGACCTCTCCTTTGTTTGATCTAAGGATCCAGACCTCCCCTCTGTTTGGATCTGAAGGTCCAGACCTCCTTAGGACTAGACCTCCCCAGTGTCTGGACCTACTGCTGACTCTTGCGGACGTACCGCTCGAGTTTTGCCTTCTTTGCCTAAGGACCGTTCGCTACTTATTGGACGGCCTGATCTTGTTGGCACGTTCGGCCGATTCGAACGTCCCAACCTTTTCGTACCCTCCGATCTGCATCGGACGGCTTGATCATGTTGCAACCTCCGCTCGGTCCAAACGGCCTAATCTTTTGGCTCTGTTCGATCGGGATCTGACGGTCCTAGTCTACCCCACTTATCCTTGCCTCCGCGGACCTCCCCTTTGGAGATCTTAACCGTCCAGACCTCCCCTCATTTAGATCTGACCGTTAGGACCTCCCCTTTGGAGATCTTAACCATCCAGATCTCCTCTCATTTAGATCTGACCGTTAGGACCTCCCCTTTGGAGATCTTAACCGTCCAGACCTCCCCTCGTTTAGATCTGACCGTTAGGACCTCCCCTTTGGAGATCTTAACCGTCCAGACCTCCCCTCGTTTAGATCTGACCATTAGGACCTCCCCTTTGGAGATCTTAACCGTTCAAACCTCCCCTCATTTAGATCTGACCGTTAGGACCTCCCCTTTGGAGATCTTAACCGTTCAGAACCTCCTCTTATTCAGATCTTGACCGTTGGGATCTCCTTTAAGAGATCTAATCATCAGGACCTCCCCTTGCTTTCGATCCTGACCGTTAGGACCTCCCCTTGTGAGATCTTAACCGTCCAGGACCTCCCCTTGTAGATCTCACGGTCAGGACCTGCCCTTGGTTCTGATCTCCTCGTCCTCCTTTGAACCGCGCCTCTAGTCAACTCCCTTTTTTCTCTCTTCGTGCAGGCGCGCACTATCCGAGCCATCCGATCTTCATCGGACGGCCCTGCTTTGCTGCGCGCTTTTCTTTTGTTCCCAGGACCTTTTCCTGGCTGTTTTGCAAGGACCACCTCCTCGATCCTTGCTGGTCTTTTTGTAAAGACCACCCTCCTGGCCCAGATCATCTCTTATGGTCAAGATCTCCCCTTTTAGGCCACAACTTGACCTCCCTTGTTAAATCTTTTGCAAAGACCCCCTCTTTGTGTTTAGACCTTTGCGGTCTAGACCTTCTCTTTGTGTTTAGACCTTTGCGGTCTAGACCTCTCCTTTGTGTTTAGACCTTTGTGGTCTATACCTCCTCTTTGTGTTTAGACCTTTGCGGTCTAGACCTCCCCTTTGTGTTTAGACCTTTGCGGTCTAGACCTCCTCTTGTGTGTTTAGACCTTTGTGGTCTAGACCTCATCTTTGTGTTTTAGACCTTTGCGGTCTAGACCTCCCCTTTGTGTTTAGACCTTTGCGGTCTAGACCTCCTCTTGTGTGTTTAGACCTTTGTGGTCTAGACCTTCTCTTTGTGTTTTAGACCTTTTCGGTCTAGACCTCTCCTTTGTGTTTAGACCTTTGCGGTCTAGACCTCCCCTTTGTGTTTAGATCTTTGCGGTCTAGACCTCCTCTTGTGTGTTTAGACCTTTGTGGTCTAGACCTCCCCTTTGTGTTTAGACCTTTGCGGTCTAGACCTCCCCTTCGTGTTTAGACCTTTGTGGTCTAGACCTCCTCTTTGTGTTTAGACCTTTGCGGTCTAGACCTCCTCTTTTGTGTTTAGACCTTTGTGGTCTAGACCTCCTCTTTGTGCAGACCTCCTGTCCTCAGACCTCCCTGGTTGTCTTGAGGACCTCCTCTAAACTTCCTTGTCTTCAGGATCCCCTCAAGACCTTTTTCCTTTGTCCTCAGAACCTCCTCCCCGCAGGACCTCCCTGTCCTTTGGGTCTCCTTGTCCTCTCGGACCTCCCCGTGTCCTTTTTTTAAAGACCACCCTTGTGGTTTAGACCTCCCCCTTGAGGTCAAGACCTCTGGTCTCTCGGTGAGGACCACCTAGCTGGCCTTGACCTCCCCCGTGGGTCGTGTTCTCCCCTTCGACCTCCCCCTGGGTCCTGACCTCTTCAGGACCCCTTGCCTCAGGTTCTTAAGCGCATTTGATGTGGGTTGAAGTCACATTAAAATGTTGTCCTTTCCTTTGTACTCATTCCTACCTTTTGTCACCTCTTTTGATTGTTTTAGTCCTTTGATGTACTTGCTAGCAGTGTACCTTTTGTACCAATACCTTGAACCTGGTCTTTTCCTTTTGGTGGTGCTCCTATTCTCCTTTTCCCTTAAATAGAGCACCCAGAGCGACCATTTTCTCCTTGTTCTTCATTTCAACCTCTACTCCTAACTCTTTCGGTTCGGGTGAGCTCCCCAAGCTCCTCTGGTTCGGACCTCCTTGGGTATGGACCTCCCATTCGTTGGACCTCCCTCTCGGACCTCCCCTCCTTAGTGGACCTCTTCTCTTTGTCTTAAGTAAGTTCTTTTGGTTTCTTGGAGTTTCTTTGCTTATTTGGTTTTTGTTGCGCACATGTAGATTTCGGCTGTTGCTGAGGAGCTCGTGGATCAGGCTACCACTACCGAAGCTTTGCTCATCAACAGAGGCAAGTCGTGGAATCTCTTGATCATCTTGATCCCATTTTACAAAAGTATTTTGATTTGTTAAACTTACATGGCTATTTTTATAGAACTGGTTTGGGACAGTAGCTACATCCTTTTTTGACATTATGCCTTCTTTGGAGATTGTACTGGACATGTTGTCATGATCACCTTGTACACCCTAGGTTGGGTATTTTAGTTGGCATCATTTGTTATTGCCAACATGGGGCCGTATGTTTATGCTTAGTCATGCTGTAGATTTGCGATGGTCTCATCTTGAGTTAATGTTGGAAATAATCTTGACTAATTGAACTATGGAACCGTGGTTCGTGCCACCATTGTGCAACTGTGGCGTAATGCCCCCGTTGTGTCTTTAGTGGTGCGAGGCCACCTTATTAAAATTTGAAGTGCCAGGACTGGGTGATCCAGTGGCCGGTAAGAACCTCAAATCTATTTTATGCTCGGGCAAGAAGGCGGGAAGTGAGTAGTGGGTGCTCGGGGGCTGGTCCCCAGAGAAGTCACTTTGGATTGTGGAAGTCTTGCCTGAGCAGCACTTAAGGACTTAACTTTGTGTCTGTGGATTCGGGTAATCCGTGCAACCACAAGGTCATTTTATGGGGATGACTTGGGCCGAATAATTAGCAATGAGATGGCTGGGTGCTGCTGTGATTGAGCGAGCTGTATCGCACGGCGCAAGAGGGGGCACGAATCCGGTGGCATTTGCAACCCATCTGGAAGCGAAACCTTAGCGGGCAGCTCCGAGCCAGATCAAAGCTTTGTAAAGGTCTTGTCACGCTCTCTAGAATGCTCACCTTCGGAAGTGAGCAAGAGTCTTTCCGAAACCCGTCCCGCTAGAGAGGTCGTGGATTGTGGGTAAAGTTGTACACCTGTACAGAGCATAAAATCTATTCGAATAGCCAAGTCCTTGGTTATGGACATCTCCCGGAGAAGTGGTGCAAAAGGGTAGACTTTTATAAAGAGTGTCCCTGGGCGCTTATGCGAGAGGCCGTGGCTTTGCCTCGAAGAGACCTTGGCCGGCTTTAGAGGGGTCATAGTTGGCTCGAGATGAGGTCCAGGGGCTGGGCGTGCCAGCTCTGGAGTGGGTGCTCTAGAGAAGTCTTGGGAGAGGTCCTGGTCGTGGGTGTGACCAGACCTCCCCCAAGTGGCTTTGGAAGTGAGCTGGTGCTCACTCCCTCCTTTCAAACAAATGTATTTATGTATTATTATTTTAACTCGAGCTTTGCAATCTATACATGTTATTTACTGTCAAATGTTGCCTTTTTTAGAACTAACCATACAGCTCATCTTGTCAAGCCGTGCATGAATATTGCTTGCGTACATTGTCCCCACAGCTTGTTGAGTACATTCAAAAGTACTCATGGCTTATGCCCTCTGTTTTAACCAGCAGATCAGGGAGTTCCAGGGAGCTCAAAGTTCCAAGAAGATGTGGTCTTTGGAGGCCTTGCGCGCTAGGGGGTCGTCCTCCACTCGATAGCCTATGGGCTGATCGGTTGGACTTGCTCGTGTGGTTTTTTATGTTGCTGCAAGTGCTCTCTTTCTTTGTAAGCCCTGGTGGCAAACTCTTGTAAGAAGCTTGACCGATTGGCCTTTAATAATATATGCATTTTATCTATTTAATTCTTGTAGCTTGTGGTATGGATTTGATCACACCTATGCAGGTCTGTGTAAGCTAGCAGGACTGATCTTGGGACTTGCTCAGCAAGCACAGAGGCCGGACCTCCAGAAGGTCCTTGAGATCTCCTGGGAGGTCCTGGCGGACCTCCTCTCAGGATGTACCAAGCGGTACTACCGCTCCTCCGTGCGGTAGTACCGTAGCTAAAAAAAATCTGGTCGGTTCCATGTACATTCCGAGAACATAATCACACATGAGGATGCTGAAACTAGGGGTGATATTGGTGTCAAGCTGAGCAAAAGTGTTGCTCATAAGACTAAGAAAGCTAAGGGGTCTAGAAAGGAATCTTCCTCATGAAGTTTCTTTTTTGGAATATTCGTGGGTTGGGTAAACCAGCCAGATGGAGACAACTAAGAGAGTTGATTATAAAGGAGAATATTCAAGTGATTGGGGTGCAGGAAACCATTAAAAAAGATTTTGCTAAGAGAGAGCTGAGAGAGATGGCAGATAATAAAGATTTTGCTTGGAATTGGGTTCCAGCCACTGGTCACTCTGGAGGTATTTTAATGGGGGTGAACACTGAGCAGTTGGAATTTGAAAGGGGTGATCAAGGGAGGTTCTTTGTTAGCATGACTCTAAGACATAGGAAAAGCAATTTCAGATGGGAAATTATCACTGTTTATGGCCCTACCCAGCACGCCTTAAGTCTTGATTTCTTGAAGGAACTGGAGGACAAGTGCTACTCTTCAGTCCTTCCTCTGGTGTTAGGGGGTGACTTTAACTTGGTCAGAAAGGTTTTTGACAAAAATTCTGGTCCTATTAACTACAAGTTGATGGATTGTTTTAATAGTTTTATCAATTCTAATGACTTGATGGAGGTCAAAAGGGGTGGTTCCAGATTTACTTGGACGAACAAGCAAGCTTGTCCTATCTTAGTTGAGCTTGATAGGATTTTGGTCTCCACTTGTTGGGAATCAAAGTTTCCTCTGTGTATTGCTTGTAGCTCGACTAGAATTGGGTATGATCACTGTCCTATTTTGTTGGATTCGGGTGGAACAGACAACAAGACTGCTAGGAGGTTCTTCTTTGAGAAAAATTGGTTTGCTCATGAGCATTTCAAGGAGAAAGTTATGGAGAAATGGTTAAGCATTGTCAGTATAATGCATGTGCAAATTTATCTATGGACAGATGGAATGGGGTTTTAGCTGCTCTCAGACAATTCCTGAGAGGTTGGGGTGCTAACAATAATGGTGATTTCAATATCAAGAAGAGATATTACTTAGATTGTATTACCAGGTTGGATTTGAAGGCTGAAAACAAAGGCCTTTTAGCTGAGGAATGGACAGAGAGATTCAAAGTTGAGAGAGAAATGGAACATTTATATGATTTGGAGGAAAAGTATTGGCAGCAAAGGGGAGCTGTTAAATGGATCACTCATGGTGAGGCTAATACAAAGTTTTTCCATAGCTGTGCTAATGGGAGAAGGAGGAAAAATCTTATTATTGGTCTTGAGCTTGAGGTTGGATATACTTCTAACGAAGAGTCTATTAGAAAGCACATTTATGCTTTTTACAAAAAGCTACTTGGGATAGACAAGGAGATTCCTGTGAATCTTGCTAAAGGGTTCTAGGAAGTTGATGAGATGGTTTCTGATCAGGATAATGCTTCTCTAATTCAAAAATTCTCAGAGGAAGAGGTGTGGAAGGTCATTAAAGACCTGAGTAATGATTCTGCTCCCGGGCCTGATGGTTTCCCTGCATGTTTCTATAAATCCTTTTGGGAAGTCATTAAGCAGCTTTTTTGAATTTAATTTGGGATTTTTTTTAAGAGAAGTTGGATCTGAAGAGGCTTAATTTTGGGGTGATCACTTTGATTCCTAAAGTCAAGGATGCTAATACTATTAAACAGTTTAGGCCAATTTGCCTGTTGAATGTCAGCTTTAAAATAATGACTAAGCTGCTGGCTGTTAGATTGGGGAAAGGGGCACAAAACATCATTACTGACAGTCAGACTGCTTTTATTAAAGGAAGACACATTTTGGATGGGGTGGTTACTCTACATGAAATTTTACATGATTTAAGGCTGAATAAGAATAAAGGGGTCATTCTCAAGTTAGATTTTGAAAAAGCTTATGACAAAGTTAATTGGGATTTTTTGGAAAGTGTTATGACCAATAGAGGTTTCTCAAATAAGTGGATCAATTGGGTGATGTAGTCTATTAGAGGGGGCAAAGTAAGTATTAATATTAATGGTTCAGTGGGTCCATATTTCTCCACTCATAGAGGATTAAGACAAGGTGACCCTTTGTCTCCTCTCTTATTCAATGTGATTGCTGATGTTTTAGCCTCCATTATGGATAAAGTTCAACATCAAGGTTTGATTAAAGGGGTGGTTTCCAATCTGATTCCAGGAGGGGTTTCTCTGTTACAATATGTTGATGACACGGTCCTTATGCTTGAACTGGAAGATGATTATATTCTTAATATGAAGTTTCTGTTGTATTGCTTTGAATGGGTGTCAGGATTGAAAATCAATTATCACAAAAGCGAAGTTTTTGTTGTTGGGGTTAATAATGTTGAGGCTCAGAATGTTGCAAAGAAGTTTGACTACAAGTTGGGGCAGTTCCCTTTGACTTATTTGGGGATAGCCATTGGGGACAGAGATATTAAGAGACAAGCTGCTGTTAATATGATAAGCAAATTAGAGCATAGGCTGAGTAACTGGAAAGGCAGGTTGTTGTCTTCAGGGGGTCGCCTGGTTTTGGTTAACAACTGTCTTAGTAGTATCCCTACTTACACGATGGGGTTTTATAGGCTGAGTGAGGAGATTCATAAAAGGATGGATTCAATTAGATCAAAGTTTTTTTGGAGAGGGGTTAGTGATAAGTTTAATTACCACATGGTTAAATGGAAAGCGGTTTGTAGACCTAAAGATATGGTGGCTTAGGGGTGATTGATACAAGGCTCTTCAATGACTATTTGTTGAGTAAGTGGTTTTGGATGATGAGTCAAACTAGAAGTGAACTTTGGTTTTGTATTCTAAAGGCTAAATATCTGTCTAAAGGGGATAAGAGTGGAACCAGTGTTAAAGGATCCCAATTTTGGAGAAATCTTCAGAAAGTCAAGCATATTTTTCATAGGGGTGTGACTCATTTGATAGAAGATGGCAAATCGACCTCTTTCTGGAATGATGTTTGGACAGGTTCTTGCCCTTTTAAAATCAGGTTCGATAAATTGTATAAGGTTTGTAGAAACCCTGATATTAGTGTGTCAAATTGTTGGTTCCATGGTAGTTGGCATGTTGACTTTGTCAGGACGTTTGGGGTGGAAGAGATTCAGCAGTGGGAGGAGATGAAACATATTCTGGATGGGGAGTATCTTAATGAGGATAGAGATAAAATCATATGGTGTTTGGAGAAATCTGGGGTATTTTTGGTCAAATCTATCTACAGATATTTGGCTTTTGGGGGTATAGTTAGTCTAAAGCTTAAGAGAGTGTGGAGTAGTAGGATTCCCCTTAAAGTGAAAATTTTCTTGTGGCAGACTTTTCAAGAAAGGATTCAAACAGCAGATCAACTCAAATTAAGGGGTTGGCATGGTGATGTGAATTGTATTCTTTGTGGGGTTCCAGAGGACACTAATCATGTGCTTTTTAATTGTGTGCTGGCGAAATTTGTTTGGAGTTGCATTAAAGAAACTCTTCTTTGGGACCGTGTTCCTGTTTCTCTTGATGATCTGCATTTGAATTGGTTGGGTATGAGGGGTGCTAACAATTACCATGTTGACTTATTTTGCAGCGGTCACTTGGACCCTTTGGACTGTCAGGAACAAAGGGGCTTTGGAGAGAATTTTTCCTAAATAACCTACTGCAGTCATTTTCAAACTTATATCTTGTTTACAGCGTTGGCAAATCCTACTCAAAGAGCCTGACCGAAGCAAGTTAGCTCAGTTCTTGGAGATGGCGGAGGAGTGGTGGCAGAACTTCAAGCATCAAGTTGGTTCGAGTTGATGTCCTCTAGAGAGTCTTTTGTTGTTCTCTTGTTTGTTAGGATGTTTGATGTTGTCTGGATCTGTGATAAGGATGGTGCGTCGTATCTTGGTTTGTGGATGTTTGCTGGTCTCCCTAGCTCTTCTTTTCATTCTGGTTTGTATTTTGAAGTTTGTAAGACTGGTTAATTAGCTTTCTATAAAAGCTGGGTTTACTCCCTTTTGAAGAAAAAAAAAGCCGCCTTCCTGCTAGTCACGTGGGTAACTGTTGGTGTCTCTCGACCAATTTATTGGTTGGGATTTGTCCAGAGCCTTATAGCTGGTCAGACAATGTCCATAGCTAGTCGTTCATGACCTAAACTGGTCATCGATCAATTTGGCTGTAATAAACGAAATTAAACTTTCTTTATAAACTGGTTGCAAGTTCATAACCATGATATTTTGGGCCTATATTTAGTGGGCCTTCTTTGACGGGAACTTGGATTTTGACCGAAAAGGTTGACCTAGTTAAGAATCCTCGTCAGCTAGCCATCAAATCTTAGGAAAATAATATTTACTTAAGGCTTTATGTGGCTCGAAACGTGCATCAATAGGATTCGATCTTATACAATCATTCCAATCATTTAATGAAAATGTCGGAGAAAGGAAAATGATATGTTTTTTCTTGGATGTTGTATCTGGAGGTTGCGATAAGTGGGCAAACGGTTCACAAAAAAGGGAATAAAAGTACATATTTTTACCTTCACCACTATTCGCTCTCATTGCAAGCTCTATCTCTCGCCTTAGTGTCTTTTCATCTCCGGTTCATCTTTGCTCTCAAACTCTTCCTTCTTTTCAAAATCCTTGTTGAGAACAAAATTCAACAACTCGGAGATCAAGGCTACATTCCAGCGCGATCGTTGGTTGCATGGAATCCTTGCAATGATTAGGATGCTCTGATTTTGCAGGAAGGTCGGATTATCTTATTCTCTTCTTTTGTAAAACTAGGGTTTCGTCTACCTGAGAGTGAATTCTTGGCAGACGTCCTAGATTACTTTAAGATAGAACTTTTCCACTTAGGACCAAACTCTATCATAATCCTTAGTGTCTTTTCGCATTTTTCGCAAAGCTTTGCTTGGCATTCCTCCCTCTGTTCGTCTTTTTAGACATTTCTACCATTCACCTAAAGCAATCATGGCCAGGGGAACTGTGGGAGTATCTATTTCAAACTTCAGCACTAAATGTCCAAGAAGTATCATCCACTTCCTATTAGGGATTCATGGAAGGGTTATCAGAAGGAGTGGTTCTACTTCAAAATTCCTGGAGGGGGCAACTTAAAGTATACCGGAGGCACACCTCCATCCTGGTCGGCGCAGGACTCAAAGAAGGAGAGGGCTTCTTTGAAATTGACCATTGAAGAGGAGAAAGTGATCAGTTCAGTGTCTCCTTGGTGTCTGCTAGGTTGACTGGTCGGCGGATCATCCATGACTTCCTCCACCACAACATTAGCCCTTTGAAGAAAATGGCTCACTTTGCGTGGGAGTTGGAAGGGGAGAAAGGCCCGACCAAGGACAGTCCTGGAGGTACGTATCTCTTCCAAGTACTTTCTTGTTTGGGACTTTGTAATTAAGTATTACTAAGTCTATGAATCTTTTGTTTTTTAGTTCTTCTAGAGGAGGTGGTCAAGGATAGGACCTCGATCATGCTCAAGAATGTGAGAGATGGCTCAAAGCCAATCTCTTTCGATGAGCAACCTTCTAGCTTCATTGGGGCGTCTGCAGAGTTTAAAAATGAATGCATGTAGGTATGTATAACTTAAAATTCAGTTTTGAATGTTTTCTTAAGATTGTAACTTAATATATTTCTTCTATTCCTTTTATATGCATGGCATTCAGAGGAGTGTCGACCAGTCCAGGTCTAGCAGTCAGGCTCCAACTGATAAGAAGACTAAGACTACTATTGAAACGTCTACTCCGATCGTGGTCGAGAGATTGACGACCAGTGTGAAGATTGCTACAACGCCCTCTTTGGGTGCTTTGGTCGGTGTCGAGAAGACTAGTGCTACGACGACCAGTACAACGCCTATTGATGTTGTGCCGTTGAGTAGCAAGGCGGTAGAGATGACCAGCACCCCTCCTGCCATCTGGTTGAAACGGATTCATAACTAGCCCTAGGCACAAGAGAAATTGGCAAAAGTTGCCAAGACTTCCACCCAGGTGCGTAGGAAGAAACGAAGAGTTGTGATTTTGCAACAATCATATAATCATCTTCCATTATTCCCATGTGTTCAGGGTGAGGGAGATGAAATCGAGGAGGGAAAAGAAATTTCCCTCATCATGGTGCGAAAATCTAGGACTATTAGCCCTAGTGTTAGTATTACTAAGGTCGACAATAGCAAATTGGTTGCTGTTGACGGCTTGTTTTCGTTTGAGACCGATATTGGTCTTCGTTTCAAGTAAGTTTTTCAACTTAGACTTTTTGATATGTTTACTTAGATAAATGCTTTTATTTGTATGTAGCCCCACACCACCTCTCTTGCCCCATTGTTGCAGTTGAAGAAGCTAGAGAGGAGCCACTATCTTCTCCTCCTATACAAATCAATTTGGAGGAGGCGACAGCGTCTCAAGTGGTCATTGAGGAAGTGGTCGGAGAGGCTCTGACCTCCTCAAGACAAATTCGCACAAAAGCAATCGAAAAGACTTTTGTGGAAGTGGTGATCTAGAAGATCCCACCAGTTCAAGGGGAAACTAGGGAAATTGAGGAGGTCGGCGAAGAGGCTTCGACCACTGAAGCTTCACCTGAAGAAGAGGCTGAAGTTGTTCCTGACTAGAGCGCTAGTCAGAATTCCAACGTTCAGTCTACTGAATAAGTAAGTATTCTTACTTCTTCAAATGTATTTTACAACGAAACATTTGTCTATCTTGTTATTTAAGATTTTTTATCATGGTCTTTTGCATAGGAAGCTATTTTTACTCCTCCCTCAATTCTTTCATTGGTGTCATGGTGGCATGGAAGCCACCCTCTAAACCAGAAGGTGCTCCAACCAATTCAAGGGTCGACCAGCCGACTGTGCCAGAGATTTCTAGATGTAGTGAATTAGAGACACAGTTAAAATACCAAAATGACCAAGTAATGAATGCTTTACATAAGTCTTTTGATTTGATAAAATAGCAGAAGAATGACTTCTTACTATTATGCTCGTAGAAAACAATTGAAATGCTTGGTCTTGTTAAGACCTTCATTACGGATGCGACCAGCAGAGCTACTTTGAAGGATACAAAAATTTCAAAGCTGACAAAGTTAGTTAAAATAAACTCTTAACCTTTCATTTTCTGAAGAATTTTTCAATTCTAACTTTAATGTTTCAGTCTTCTTAAGAAAGAGAAGTATACTACTGGTTGGCTCATTCATAAGTATGAGAACAAGTTGGTCGGAATTGACAACCAAGACAAGGAACTCAAATTCCAGCTTGTTCTCAAAGAAATGAGCCTTAATGAGAAAGTAGAGGTCATCAAGGAAGCTGCTGCAGGGCAAAGGCATCTTGGTGATCTCAATCTAAAACTCATGGATGACTTGAAGGAATGTGAACTGGTCTATGACAAGCTTAAGGAAGATCACGAAGCACTTCTTCAGAAATATGAGAAAGAGAAAGCATGTAAAGACTCTACCTTCTACGTTAATTTGTTTTGCATATTTCTTTAGGCTTTATCAAAATCTTTATGTTTTTCTTAATAATTAGATTTGAAGCAAAAGCTAAATGACCAAAGCACAATAGCATATAAAGCCAAAGTAGAGATGAAAGCTGTAGACAAGATAAGAAGCGATCGGGTTATAGAAAAAATAGAACTCCTTGCAGAAAAGGAAGCTCTCATCTAAGAGATCGAAAACAATAAAGAATCCTACTCTGCAGCTTTGTCTTTTATTTTGGTTCAATTACGAGCTATTGTTGTAAAACTAAAATGTGAAGAAATTAAACTCACAAAGGAGAAACCATCGATGGAAGAACTGGTCGAAGGCGTCAAGACTCAAGTGAAATTCATCGTCGGCCACCTTCCTAAGATGGTGCAAACCATGAAGAACTCTCTCCAGTCTGTCATTGCAGTCAATATAGGAACACTCTTCGTCAAGTTTAAGCACTACTACAAGGATGAAGTGGAGTTGGAGAAGTTTATCCCTAAGTTGAGTTTAAGTTCTGCACAAGAAATCCAACAGAGGAGAGAAGAAGTAGCCTCTCTTGTTGTTGATTATATGAATAATGTAAAATTTTATTATAAAGACAATTGAATTACTTTGAATGCAATTGCTTATCCATGAATGAAAACATTTTGTGACTTGTAATTCTCTTGATGATAGCGAGAGGCTTTGCAATTCGGCAACGTCCTCTCACTACAACAAAACTATGACGTAAAGACGTTTTTATTTTGACGCTTTTATATCCGTCTCTACACTGAAAAACGCCTCATATGTAAAGACATTTCTCAAGACGTTTTATACGACGCCACAAAATATCTTACCCATAGCCATCTCTCCACCTCCCCACGTCTCCGTCTCCACCTCCCCACTTCTTTGACCTCCAATCTGCGCCCTCCCTCCGCGCCCTTCCTCCACACCCGGCGGCCACGCCCTCGCCTCCACACCCGGCGGCCACGCCCTTCCTCCACACCTGGCGGCCGCACCCTCGCCTCCACGCCCGGCGGCCATGCCCTTCCTCCACACCCAACGGCCGCACCCTTCCTTCACACCCGGCGCCGTGCCCTCGTCTCCACGCCCGGCGGCCATCCCTCCCTCCACGTCCAGTGGCTGCCCCTCCCTCCGCGCCCTTCCTCCACGCTCGGTGTCGGGCCCTCGCCTCCCCTCCCGGCGGCCACCCCTCCCTCCGCGGCTCCACAGCCCTCGCGAGTCGCGACCTCGCCTGCCACCACCGCCGCCTGCGCACTTTCCATCCGCACCCTCCCTCCATGCCCAGCGGACGTCCCTCCCTCCATGGCTTTGAAGGTATAATTTGGATTATACGTTCTTGTTGTTTCTTGAGGCAATTCCATGGCTCTGATGGTTCAATTTTTTAGGGGTTTAGGTATTGACATGCTACATTGCCACTTTGTCCTATACTACTGCAGAAACTGCAAAACTAACAAAATATATGTTCTCTCTTTCAACATATGTGGTTTGCCGTCGACAATCACATCTCCAGATTGGCAACTATTCTGCATGCAATGATGCAATTTTGCTAGTTATCATTCCATCTCTACAAGCACCGATGTGGCATCTTCTCGAGCTCTAAGGATTGCAGAGAATTGATCTGAAGGTGCGTATGATAGGCTCAAGTCTTAGCATCTTTAACAAATTTTTAGATATAATAGAAATGTAGAATTCGATCTATTATAGAGAAGAAATAATTTCAATCTGTGCTTTTTCTGCTTAGAAACTATAGCATTGTTTTATTACACTATCTTTAACGTATCATTCCAATTATTTACTTGTAATGTTGGATGGATGCATGTACTTATTTTGTTTGTTGGTTTACTAGGTACTAGAACCATTGGTGTTTTAAGTAAAGTTGACGAGACAATTTGGAGAGCGTAAAGCTCTTGGTGTTTATTCGAGCCTTGCTTGTAAACCAAGGTCCAAGAACTGTCGTGGACATTCAGTGGGTAGCTATGATTGGGCATTCTATTCCTATTGCCTCTGCTCAGCCCTTTCAACACCTGGTGTAATTTAAATCATATATGAAATTCTACTGTCAATATACAGGGTGCAGGTTGGAAAGTTGTTGCAAGTTTTGAGGGAAAGTTTCCAACTAGGATCAAACAACTCCCTTTGGACAATCATTTTGATATGAAAAATGTCAAAAGGGTAATTTTGTTATACTTGAATGAAAATTAAACCCCCCTTACTTGAAGTCATCCAATTTATGGTTACCAACAGTCTTTCTTTTGCTTTGTTTTAGATTGTTCTAGAGGCTGATGGTTATCGATCGCACTGATATCATCAGGAGAAAGGCTTAAGGTCTCTTATAAAAGGACTTCTAGAGTTAGCAAAGGAACCATCAACACTCCTTGTGGATGAGGTAATGTAGCTGAGGACCTGTTACATTATTCTGAATTAGAGAAGTTTGTTATCGTTCAAAAAAATAGAGAAGTTTGTCATGCAGTCATAACTAGTACTTATTCAGTATATTGTGGTACATTTTCTAGCTCTCCACTTTAATACTCTTCAAGGTCTCTTCTACATGTACCTCACAAAAAACTGTAAGTGTCAGTCTTAGTAATATATTGTATGAGGTGTGCAATCTGGCACTCTGGTCTTGAAAAGTTTGAATTGCATATTTGGTATCTATCATTCTACTGAGATGAAATGATACTTGTCTTATGCATAAGAATTCACATAAAAGCCTATAGCCAAAAACCGTACTCTTGATATTCTTCTATGTATCTGCTCATGTCATCTTTATTCTTTTCACATGCTTTATGTCGAAATTATCATAATCAGGTTCACCGTGTATTTTTTTTATCAAGAACAAGAGGGAAGGACCATCTTGAATATATTAATATAAATAGCAATACAAAAATAAAGGTCCAAAGGACGGATGATGACTTACAAAGCTCCTCATCAAACAAAAAGGATAGAAAACTCAAAATCTATATCACTTCCTAATACAAGATCTTGCTCGAAACTAAATCTTTTCTCTGACTAATTGTTTAACATGGGCATAGTTTTCTTTGAAGGTTCACCATGTATTGCTAGATGTAGTATCATTTGTAGCAAATGCCACCACAGGACTTGGTAGATATCCTCCATTCAAGCGTGAGGTATACTTCTTAGGTGTCCTAAAGATGGAAACATTTGTTCTTTTAGAGTTTTAGTAAAATAATAACATTTTTTATCTACTTCATGTCTTCATTTCCACAAGGTAATTGCAATTGCATCTCTTTGCTTTAGATGGTTTTTAAAATGAGGCCAAAAAATGGTCATTGCACTAGTTGATATGGAGCATGCATTTGTGCCTCCTCAAAGATTTTATCTGCTTAGTGCGAGAGAAGGTTAGTTGGTCTTGCCTTGTTATAACCTTGTTGGTTTTTCCATCTTACTTTTTCAATGATCTATTCCTTTCAAACTTACCATGTCTATGTTTTGATGTTTTATTTTGAGTTTCAATTTGTACTCTGTTTTAAATGCTTATTGCTTTAGTTTTGGAATTTGTAGTAGTTCACGGAATGAGCACTGGAAACTTGATCTTATGTTGTAACGAACCACGCGACCTGTATAATTCAAAATTTATGAGTTACATTCATTTAAGCATCTTGCTAGACATGTCAACAGCTGGGTCTATTAAGAAAAATGAGAACACCTAGGATGAGATGCATATCTCTGTTTTTAAGAAGGATGAGGTTTCAAATCGACAACATGAACCACAAATCTTTGCCCTACCTGTAGGTTCTGTGGGTGCCCCCACAGCTTGGGCTATTCAGAAGAGGAGGTGGTCTGCATGTCTAACACTTTCAGTTGTTGCATCTCTCAACATTCTAAATTTCCAAGAAGCTCTAAAGATTCTAAAAAGGCAAACATGCCAGATTTTGGAAAAGCTCCTAGTCTCATTTTCAAGATTACTCATAAGATTGCTTATAAAAATGTTTTAAAAGGTAACTTTACACCAGTTTTCTAATTGATAACAGGTTGTTTCTTTGCCTACTCTTCACCGCTTGTTCATTAATTACTTTGGTAGCTCACAATTTGTTGTAATGAAGGTGAAAGTATGGTGACAAAACTGAATGGGTCACCAAGATTAAGAGCATTGTTGACCAAAAGGGCTTCTACAAAGAGCACAAATGTTTGGAAGGTGGTTTATCAATGCGGCAAAGCCATTCAGATGGTTCAAGAGTGTCTATTTCAAAAAACTTGGTCCTCTAGTAAGTCGAAACTTTACGTGTTTATTTTATGAAAAAGTTGCATGATGCTGGATTTGTTTACGCTTTTATTTTACCAACTTCAGCTTGTCACAATCTGAGCTGATTGCAATAATTTAGGAATAAAAGAGAAAAGTGATCAGGATCTTCTGATCTTGCCTACAGATGCTGCATTATTTGAGGACCCAGCATTCAAGGTGTTACTTTAAAGACTACGCTGAAGCTTATGCTAAACTGAGCAATCTAGGTGCAAAGTTCAATCCTCCTGAGGTCAGTATCAGCATTTCGTCCTTATTTTTTCCAACATTAGGTCAACCTTTAGTTTACATAACTAGCAAATTCAGTTGGGTGGCAAGTGATAACTTCTTTTGACACAAAACAACCTGGTATGTTACATTCTTCTAATTTCATTAAAAAAAACTTGTCATCTTACACTTTTCTAACCAGGACATTTATTTCTTTTTCAACCGGATTTGCAGGATAATTGAGGACTACAAAGAGAATGCAATGGAGATGGAGGAGCTCATGTATTTGTTTCTCCCTGGACAAAGCTTATGGATAGATTCCAACTATTTAGAGGAAAAATTGTGTCAATTCATAGAATCTTTTCCTGATGTATCTGCACCTTTTTTATATGGATGTTTGATTCAGTTGTGAACTCCACTTGCTGTAAATTCAAATATTTGTTGCTGCTATGAAGTGCATGCATGCTCTACAGTTTTCTTAGTTTGCTGATTATGAGAATATGATGCTTCCATGTGACGACATTTGCTCAACTGTTTTCTAGTTTTTTTTGGATGAGGTGGAATAATGTCTTCATATGACGATATATGTTTTGATTTGTAGCAAAATGCACGAATAAAATTTGAAATAATCCAATTAAATTCGAAATAATCCAATTAAATTCGAAATAAAAAAAGTTTACAGTAAAATATCCAAAAAGACGCTTTTGCGTACCTAGAGATGTTTGTAACGTCTCTACAGAATGTGTATAAATTGTGCGCACATGAATTGAATATATTTGTAAAAGCGTCTCTATGTTTGTTGGCACGCAAATCGGGCGTGTCTATATCAGTAAAGACGTTATGTAAGTGTATCTACTAAAATGTCTCTACATACATAGACATGAATTTTAACGTCTCTATAAAGTGTCGTATATCCTGTACACAATGTTTTACAAGCGTCTTTACGGTTCTTAACACGGTCCGTGGGCTCCAAGGACGCTTTATAAAAACAGTTTTACGATCCTCTAGAGATGAAATAACATGTCTCTAGCCTATAGATTGGACGTCTCTACATAGGTGTTGTGTTGTAGTGTCTTGCATGTCGACAACTAGTGAACGAATGACCAAAAGGTCTTGTTCACCGTCATTTCTTGTTGGGTGGTTGACAATTGCACTCGAGAGTATGCGTATTCTATCAACGGGAGTCTCTGTCTGTGAGGGTGATGGTAAAACATTAAGATCCCTTACCATCATCCTCGGAGCGATCTAAGGTGTGACTGGTGGACATTGTTCACCACTCGCATTGAACGCATGTCTTCTAGATGTCCTCGGCGCGCTATCGTGGTACTGGCAACGGGCCTCCTCCATTGCCTTCTACTTGCTGCATGAATCTGATTGCTTTGCTCCTACGCCAAACGTTCGGCTTGTTCCTGGGCCTTGTGTTGCATTGACGATTGCATATTCACAAAATTCAGAGCAGGTAGAGGGTGAGAACGTCCCATCCTCGTCAGAGGAGGGGTAGTAGTTGAGACCTCGGAGTTGATGGAGTAGATGCTTTGGAGACGAATCTCCCATCGCCTCAGCATAGTATTCATCATCGAGATCATCATGAATTACCATGGCACTGGCATCATGGTCACTTGTCTCTTAGTTTGAGATTGAAGTTGGAACATAGTCACTCTCAAAGTTGCTTGAGAGTGGATTTGATGTATCGACCACCTTACTCCCAACGGATTGGTTTGAGAACGGTGAGGACTTCTTCTCTGGAATATACTCATCAAAGAAGTCACACTTGCACACCTCCTCAAGGGTGTAGTCCTCCATCGTGAGGTGGGCGTAGTCGTTGAGATCGAAGGAATTCTCCTTGTAGTCCATCGGCGAGGCCACGAGGACATCACATTAAAGAAGCCTTCGGATTCAGAGGATGATCTTCATATTGATGGTGCCCTCCTTCCAGCGCCAACTGTCGATGATCGAAACACAGGGTTACCTATCAAACTTACTCGGGAAAGTAATGTAAGAACACAATCAAATAAAGACCATGTATTGCTGTGGATACACTGGGTGTTTGTATGAGAATATAAAAGATGTTACAGAATGATCGTAATGATCATGACTAATGAGTGAATACATTTAACCACTCTATTCGTTATGGTTATTAATCTATGTTATAGAGAACGTGGGCTCCCCTTTATGGTATTTGAAGGGGTGGTAGTTAATGCGGCTAAAGGCACCTCTAATCTTCACGCATGTTCGATAGGAGAGTCTTGAACCGTCGCGTCCGTTGGTCAACTGTCGTAAGTTGCCAAATACGCCAAAAGTCGCTTTCCCGCTAGTCACGTGAGTAACTGCTGCCGTCTCTCGGCCAGTTTGTTGGTCGGGGTTTGTCCAAAATCGTATGGCTGGTCGAACAATGTCCATAGCTGGTCGTTCATGACCTAAACTGGACGTCGATCAGTTTGGCCATAATAAAAGGAATTAAACTTCCTTTATAAACTAGTTGCAGGTTCACAACCATAATATAGTGTGCATGTATTAAATGGGTCTCTTTTAATAGGAACTTAGACTTTGACCAAAAAGGTTATCCTAATCAAGAATCCTCGTCAATACCTTTCAATCAGTACCATCAAACCGTATATATTGTCCATGAATCGAGTCCCCATCATCTGACTGGAACGACACTGATATACACACGAAATATTTCCTATGAAGTGCCTACGAAAAAGCAAGGCACGTGATCGACCTTTCTGCTCGCGCGAGCTCCGTGTCTCCTCAGTCCACCAATACTGGCACCAAGTTCATGGTGGCTTACAGAGACTTCTCTATATCCAAGTACATTGTCCTCCGGTTCCGCATCATCATCCATGAATCAAGAATCAGTTATAGCAACGTAATAGGAACAAAGTTGGCCAAGCTGACAATTTTCCACCATAATTAATCTTCTAAATTTCTTCAACAATTCCTCCAAAAGAATACTTTCTTGAACAAAATTTCATCTGATTTGCTCCTAGACAGTGGTAAGAGTGGATCACAGTAGAGGGCTAGGTGTCCATGAAGACATGTAAGCCTGGAAGAGAGGCTTCCGCCATGGCGAGAGCTTAATAGACATGGGGCCACGAAGAGGGACTCATCCATGGCAAGAACAAAGGCAGAGAATGGATGGGATTAGCCGAGAATAGTCAAGAATAGGTTGCCTCGGCAGCCGGGAGAAGCAACCAACGAACTCAACAAGGATCTAATAATCCTCGATAAATGAAACTAATTATATGTAATATTTATTATAGATAATAGTATTATTAATAACCCTCAAGTATGCCCCTAGTCGGAAATACCCATTATGACCAAAAAAAAGATACAACCACTCCGTGTCAATCCTATGGTCGTAAGATCTGCTACGATCAGATCGGATCACAAGCACCCTATGGTCGATAAAACTCATTGACATGTGGACCTTATCGACTAGGGATTCTGTACACTACGCTCACTTATGTGTGATAGTCAATCAAGAATGTGCTGCTATTTAATGGCTCATGCAAGGATGCTGTATGCATGCGCAAGAAAGGGAAAAAAAGTGTTTAATGGCTCATGCATGTTGTGCATACAATAAGGAAGAAAAGAAATGCACGTAGAAACTTCTCAAGAAAACAACGTCAAGCACGTGAGGAGACAAATTTATTTGCTGCTGATATTTTCCTTGATGGCTATGATGGAGTTAATGAGGGAATCAACAATTGATGCATCTTTCCGTGGGACCCACCATGTCCCATCCAAGCCACGCACAACATACAACAGTGGGCCCCACGGCATGCTTTGATCCTGCATCAGATTGGATGACCGCGGAAAGGAATTGGATTTTACGCGTGCGCATGGAGGTTCAATTTGGTTGAAGCTTACTTGGGGTCGGATATGGTTCCGATTACTTAGGATTTTTATATTGTATACGTGAACTCGGCTATATACAGTCACATATTTCTTCATTGTAGAGGGGACGTCATTTATTTTTCCAGGGATCAATCTATACTCTTGATTCTAGAGTTTGAGCAATATTACTCTCATTAGAATAGGAAGTTTCAATCTGTTATATCGTTCTATTGTTCTTGTGATTCTTCGTGCTTTACAGGAGCAGCGATACATCTACTTTATGTGGTCAGATAGACGGGATCACGAGCGTGTGGTTAGACGAATTCTTTTGTCGCAGGTTGCTGTTTTAACAGTCATTAGCGTTATCGGTTCGTCAGGTTGCACGGATCCAAAGTTATCATCAATCCTACATCGTGAAGATCGGACATCCATCGTATCATCTTGGTATCAGAGCATCGATTGATATGGTAGGATCAATTTACCCGTAGTTAGATTTATTTTTCCTATCCTATACATAAAAGGCCAAAAAAAAAATTCTTTAGCCTGTAGTTTAATCTGAATCTTTTTCGTAAGTTTAGTTAAGTCTCATCCATTAAAAATTGTGTTCAGTCGCCGAGTAGCTTTAATTTCATGTTTTCCAATCAGTCAGCCGGTTCAAAAAAAAATCAATCCGCTGCAGTGTGCGTACGTCCGCCATCACTAGTCGCGCGCAGAGAAAAAAAAAAGTCCGTGCGCGAGCTACAGTGACGCGGGCTTCTACGGTACCCGACTGCCGCCGCTGCAGACCTCGCACCGGAAAAAAAAACGAGAACACGCGCAGCTACAGTGCCGCGAAGCTACAGTGCCATGCGCAAAAAAACATGCGTACCTTTTGTGAGCCGATCCAATCCTTCGCAAATACTTTGCTCCTATTAAAACTAACTTTTGATTTTGTTCTAGAACTGTTCATTTACACTTTGCATATATCTGAATTATTATTTACTTTCATAGCCGAAAATAGGATTTTAAGTGTTGTTTTTGTAACAGTTTGATTGTTCAGATAAAAAAAGAACATAAAAGCAAGAAAAAAAGACGACAGAAAAAGAAGAAGAAAAAAATACTTGGCCGATCACCTATTGTGAGTACACCCTATCATTATCAAAATTTCAGATTATGCTATTTAATTATTTACAATCAGTCCACGCGCCACGTGTGCAGCTGAGGCACGTCAGGTAGGGGGTGCGGCTGAGGCACGTCCTCCAGGAACGGTGGAGATGGACTTTAGACGCGGGAGGCACATATGTGGGCGCGTGTTGACCGTTAACATGTTCATAGTGTTATTTTTGACAATACGACACGTGAACGACTATTATTGTGAAAAATGGTGCCATTAAGGGAAAAAAAAACTCCCCATCCAAATGGTGCTCGAGCTGACGATCGATTTAATTGTCTTCAAAAATATTGTAAGTATACGTGCTATTTATGTCAATACGACGTGAATGACTATTATCGTGAAAAACGGTGCCATTAAGGCCAAAACTCCCCGTCCAAACAGTGTTCGAGCTGACGATCGATTTAATTGTCTTGAATAGTATTGCAAGCATGCGTCTCTCACTAGTCGAATTCTCTTGAATGATCATTAAGTGATCGCCAACGTCCAAACATGTGAAAGGACGCACTAATGGCTTCGTCTGGTAGGTACGTACTGTGTTACGTAAATTCAGTCTCTTGGAAGATGAGGCCACGATAGTTCATGTGATGTTACAGATACTAGAAGATAACTCGTGTCAGATGGTACAGACACTTACAATTTTTTTTTGTTAAGAGGGTGTTAGTGTAAAGCAAGTTACGTTTTGTATGATTTGAGAACGGTTGCAGCATGTTTGGCTATGGATAGCGTCTTTTTGGTTTCGGGCTATGTCCGCAAGCGTGGTGGGGGACGCCTATGGTACACAGGCACCTAAAAAAAGTGTATTTTTTTTAACTATATATATGTATGTGTAGTTGGCATTTAGGCTGGCTAAATTTCAGCAATTCAACTCAAGAAATTTTGGAAGTACTAAAATTGGGTGAGATAGAAAGTGGATGTGGATTAAATCAAGAGATGGGATTAGCTAGGCCCGATGACACTCGTTGGGTTCTCATTATAGAACTATTTTGCATATTATTGATATGTATTCAACAATCCGCAAAGTACTCGTACAGCTTGGAAAAGACCCCTCAAAGAAAAATGATCGATTAGCCAAAAATACATGCTATGGTGGGAGCCTTTCAGTCATTTGACTTTGTTTTCAATACACACTTGATGCTTGTCATACTTGGATACACAGATGAGTTGTCTCAGTCTTTGCAAAAGAGAGAACAAGATATTATTAATGCTATGGCACTTGTTAATTTGGCTAATGATAGAATGCAACGAATGAGGTGCGATAGGTGGGAAGAATTCCTTCAAGAAAAGATAACATTATTTTGCACTAAATATGGCATCAAAATTCCTGAACCGGGTGGTAGATATATGCCTTATGGAAGATCATCGTGTTTTTACCCAAAAACAAACAAATGATGATCATTTTAGAAGGGAAGTGTATCTTGGCATCATTGATAATGTTCTGCAAGAGCTTGACAATCGGTTTGACAAGGTTAATATGGAGTTGCTTGTTTGCATGTCCGCTTTAAATCCTTTGAATTCATTTGCTTCTTATGATAGGGACAAAGTGCTTAGCCTTGCCAACTTTTATCCCAATGATTTTTCAAGCACGGATTTAATGAGACTTTCTTTCCAACTTGATAACTTCATTGATGATATGCGAAGCGATGATAGATTTAAGGGCATAAAGAATCTCGGTGAGCTTTCTACTAAGTTTATTGAAACAAGAAAGAATGACATTTACAAGTTAGTGTGTTTGCTTCTCAAATTAGTATTGCTCCTACCGATGGCAACAGCGAGCGTTGAAAGAGTATTTTCGGTGATAAATCTTGCAAAGAACAAGTTGAGAAATAGTATGAGCGATCAAGTATTGAATGATTGTTTAGCCATCTTTATAGAGCGAGATATCTTCTTGAAGGTTAGTGATGATGATATAATCAAGTGCTTCCAAAGAATGAGATCGCGTCGTGTGGTATTGTGATTTTCATTAGCTATTTAGGACTCTTTTATTCATGTAAGATTTTATTTGAACTATTTGTATTTCATTATTAACTAATTTCGAACTCTTTTGTGTAATTCTGTTGGACTTGTGAAATTACATATGTGACGTACAAGATTTTTTTTCATCCTTGAACTGTGCATCCCTATTGTTAAATTCCTGGCTCCGCCACTATATGTTCGTAAAGTGTTTCAGTTTAATTTGTGTGGGGAGTACGGCATTGAGTGTAAGTTGTTGAATAGTATTAGTTGTTAAAACGTGTAAAGGATGGTCACTAATGAGAGTATGTAACGATAGATGTATTCCTAGGAGACAATAACACGATAGATAAGCGTAGCTGAGCATCTAAAAAGCAATGAAAAGGGTTTTAGTGAGCGGATACTCATAAGATGATAGCGGTGATAGAGCTTATTGACACCGGAATATCCAAATAACAGGCCAAGTGATATATTACAAAATAGTAATAGACAGTGGTAACATAACATGTGGCAAAAAAAATTCTTCGTTGCTGGCTGGGAAGGATTGGCTTCAGTGGCTGTTGACGCTACCTCTAGTAATTGCACAGAGTAGTAGTGAGTTAGGATAGTTTACATAAGTTTTTTTTTCCTGAGGCCGGTTAATATCAAGTGTATTATACCTCTAAAAGGGTAGATTGGTAGAGCGGTTTGTGATTATTCATTGCCCTTCTTTGTGGATGATCTGGTCTTTTTTGCAGGTGGATCTGACGTAGATCTGTGAAGCGAAATAGGATGTAATGTTATGTGGTGCGGAAATTACATAGATCAACGTAACGAATGGTTGGCATGGTGCAAGATACATAAACTGACTGGCGAGCATACCTTTTGTGTGGCAGACTTGGTAGAATTCTAACCAGTGATAAAGTAGATCTGCCAGGATGTGATATCACGGTCTATCAGTAGAGTTAATGTGTAAATTAAATGACGGCGCCAATGACAGTGTAGCATCAGGTGTCTGAGAATAGCGGTATATGTATGGTAAAGCTTGGGAAAAAATTGATCAGTCAATAGCCGTGACATCTGTGTTAAACAACTGATGGGAAATAAAATCGTATTTCTGTTACACGACAGATATAACATCTACGATACTTAAGTCTAGTTGGTGTAGAATTTTATGTTTGCGCATAATCCATATAACAGAAATTTGGTAGGATTTTCCTAGGAATTTAATGTATTCCAGAATACATGTAGCACAAAAGCTACGGTGCAAGCACACGAATAATGGTTGAATATAAGATCATGTAAAAAAGAAGCCTTGATGTTACCTCAAAAGTAGTATCAATTTGAGAGATGGCCTGAGAAGTTTTGCAGTGCAAGAAGGTAAGTGATGTAGGAATAAAATTTAGTTGTAGAAAAGCACAAGGCACTAAAATAGTGTATCATATGTAGAATAAATGTGCATGTCTCTAGGAGCAGCCAGCATAGCAGACATTTATATATTGGGTGTAAAAAACATAGTGCAAGCAGGGGATCATCAAACAACGGGACTGAACACACCGTGAGGCAAGTGAGGTTACAGGAACTAAGGAAATCAAATGAGCCTCTGCTCATATCTAGCACAGGAAAACCTCATGAGGCAACTATAATAGCGTAAATATACATCGATTCATGACAAACCTGAGCCCAAAAATTGAAAGTGTAATAGTGAAGCAGTGCTTGTTGAATCTAAGAACTTACTACTGCAATCTGCAAAGGGCGCAGGTTAAGCAAAATGCACGCTAGTGATTGTGGCCCATACAACCTAATATTTCTCATATCTGAAGGTAATGCTCTGAACCAGCTTTTTAGACCATTTCATTGCCCCTAGAAATGGAAGCAGATATATAGTAAGATAATTTAAATATGTATAATAAAATGAGAAGAAGAAATGTAGGAATCACCCCAAGCTATAAACGTAGCACACATAACTCTATTTTGCTCAAACAATCTAAAAATACAGGCAAGATTAAGCAACCAAGATGCACACCGCAACTCAAGAGATATAAATACCAATAATGAAATCATGTGATTTGTAGATGCAAGTCTTTATCTAGGACTCATATTCTGACTATGGTATATTATGACCACCAACTGATCAAGCTACGATTTTGGGGGGTTGGGAGAAGAGAGGGGAGGGGAGGGAGAAGAGTACCTAGCTCTAAGCTCTAGTGGGATGGAGAAGAAGATGGCTTAGATGGTGATGGCAAGGAGGAGTCCATGGGGAAGGAGAATAGGGAAGTCAGCACGGCGTCGACCACGGTTTTTTTTTTTTTTTGCACAGGCACCGACGTGCACCATCGCCAGGTGACATGCCATAGATAAGTGCAAATTTAGATACCTGGCCTTCTCCACATTAGTTCAATACCAACAATATGTAACCTAGCACAATAAGGTACACTAAACCATCGACACCAAGAATACATAACCCTCAATGGTCGAATGTTTGACTGACATAGATGTGATACGTGCGTTAAAGGAGGACTGGCATAGCAAATAGTATCATCGTATAAAGAAGACGTAAGGGGTAAAGAGATTTGAAATGGAATAATAAAAAACACACCTAGTTAAGATCTGCATACGTGGATGTACATGATGAAAGGCTTTTTCTTTGGCTCCTCATGTATGCATCTATGTGCACCTAAAAGGGCAAAAGGAATGAGCTAAGTATTCGCATAAAGCGTGATCATGCTGACAGAATGAAAAACATCGTTAGCGACAAAAAAAGGCCAAAAAAACTAAAGAAAAGTTTCATGTGATAAATTTTCCATTTTGTATGAGAACAGATTAATCATAATTGCCAAGGATACTACCATACTCTAAAATTTGATTACCCATCTACACCTACTCTCTGAAGTGAACTTTACAAAGAACTATAGAATAAGTTTAACTACCCACCTACACCTACTCTCTGAAGGATCACATTTAGCTCTAATATCTGTAAACTAAAATGAAGCTTCAAACAAATCAAAGAAGAGCCTAGTATTGCTTCAAGCTGTCTCTCTCTTGCTCACGTAGCTTCATTTTAGCGTATCCTCATATGCAAACCTTTTATAAAAATGGGCGCATCACATTTAGCTCTAATATCTGTAAACAGAATCACAACTAATAAAATGGCAAAAGGAAATGCTCTTGCTCTCTTCAAAAGGAGGTAAAACATGGTAATCAACACCCCAAAAAACATATCCCCATCATAGTGAGCCAAATTGTAGGACATCACAAAGTTTCTTGGATTGCAGCACCGACATGACAAAGTTGTGCATCTATTCTAGCTTGCTAAAATGAAGGAAAGGATAAATCGCTATTAAATCACAACAAATGGAAGCTACTATAGGAGAAAAATAATGTCAAATAGCCATATTTAGCAGGTCATTAACAGGTGAAAATCGAAACACAATTCAGATCCGGACAAAAAACTAAACAGAGGCAGCTAGAGAGATGACAGCAGAAACCGTGACATTATAATTGACAAAGCAAAAGAAGATATTTCAATGAAGACCTATAAATGTGTCCCATTAGAGCAAAGGGACTCACTCATTTTGCCACCAAGCAGACCTCCTATTAGAAATGACATGTGCAAAGGTGCTTACGAAAATCATTCGTACGTCTATCCGAGTCTATTGACTCTAGTATGTAGAAATTACCTTTGGAGAGTGAAGAAAAAATATGTAGAAATTACCTTGACTCAAGTATTTGTGGCATCTCTTGATGCTTGAAGCAATGGATCAAATATGGGATTGAATGTGACAATAAATGCACAATCAATTATGTACACTGAGAAGAAGCATGATATCATGTTAGTTTTTGCAATTAGAAATGGACTAAATTTATACTTCCAAAGACAAACTCACAAACCCATAGGAAATATCATAACAAACAACTATAGAAGAAGGAATAGAGCAAAGCAAAATAATAGACAGACCATCTATGTGGGTCCCAAAATACAGTCTCATCACATCATCATATTGTATAACAGTTTCATCACCAGAATTTGGAGTCCAGTGAGCTGCAACCCTAAGCATTGCTTTTTTTTCATCAATATAAGAAGGGGATGCAGAACTTGGAAGCACGCTAGAGGAATACTATACCAATTCAAGGAGCACCCTGTTGGAAAGGCAATACCAGCTTGTAGTCCATTCTCCTTGATAAGTCTCCGAACCATGTTTTCCAAAGTTTCGCATAGTTCAATCATTAATATTCTAGGCTTGAAAATGCTCCTCATATATTTCCGCACCTAGCAAATCAGAATATACATTGTAGAGTCGTAACCAACAACAAATAAGCTAAAATGAAGCTGCGAACAAATCAAAGAAGAGCCTATTATATATTTTAGACCTATCTATGAACTTCTGCTTCTCGGCGAACAACATTGTATATCATCTTTTGTAGTTGTTCCAGTTCTCTAGCAACGATATAGAGATAGAAGAGCACATAGTATCCCGTGAAGCAGCGAAGGAAGGGGGCGAGGAGAACGGATCAGGAGAGAGCCGGCTGAGCGATGGCGCTTGAGCAAGGTAGGCAGCGGTGGCACCCAGGCGAAGGGGAGCGAGAGCGAGGGGAGAATGGGAGCGGCACCTCGTAGAACCCTCAGCTCCACAGCCCACGCATTGCCGGTCTAGGAGGCGCTGAGGTGGCGGCTGGGGAGGGATACCGAGAGGGCGGTGAGGGAGGGATAGGGAGGGACCAGCCACGCTCACAGAGAGGGGCGGCAGAGGAGGGGGAGGAAGGGGATAGGAGCCGGAGGCGATGCAGACCGAAGGGAAGGGAAGGGTTGTGCTGAGGTGGCGACTTGGGAGGGAGACCGAGGATGCGGTGAGGGGAGAAGACGTAGGAGGCGGCGAGGGAAGAAGATGGAGGGGGCGGCGATGGCTGTGGTGGTAGACCGAAGGGAGAACTTTCCTTTCCCTCGTGAGAGGACGGGAGAGAGAAGGGGAAGACGGGTGACGGGCGCGATGCAGGAGATGTGCACGACGTGGGCGAAGAGGATGAGGCGTGCGGCGATGGGGTCGGCGCAGCCAAAGAGGAGGAGGGCGGCGCGGTTGAAAGGGAAGAAGGAGCTGCAGGTGTGAGGTAGGCGAAGGGGAGGAGGCAGCCAAAGGGGGACGGGGCAGCTAGCGTGGAAGGTGGGGAGGAGGGAGCGGCGGCGGCGGCTACGGCAGGGGAGGAAGTGAGCACGAGGACGAGGAGGAGGCAGGGGATGGCAGTGCCACGAGGAAAGAGACAAAGGCTGGCTGCGACGCACCACGAGGAAAGAGGCACGAAGCTTTGCGGCGCGACGCGACGCGGGTTCGCGCTTTTATCGCTTCTTCGCATGACGTGCGGATCCGATCAAAGGGCGCGAGGCGAACACTATGCGATCGATCGATCGACGCACGCTCGCACGGAGACGCAGACGGCCAGGTGTGGACGGGAGCGCGATCGGACGAGCACCGTTTTGTAGGCGACGTAGCCACCGCCGGAAGGCTCCCTTTCGACCGGGAGTTAACTTTAGTAATGGCAAAGACAAATGAAGCCCTTTCGATATTTTACTCGGAGTCCCCATCCCCCATTACAGGGCACTCGGTGGTTTTTAATATGTCGATTTTCTAAGTTGGGAGAAAGAAGAAGAAAAATAAGTTTTATCCCAATGGGACGTGTTTTCTTCCTATGTATTGACGAAACTTATCATCAGTTAGATTTTCACACTGGAACCATTCTAATTACGGTTAACTTGATTGGTGCAGACGGTTCTCTGTACAACTCCATATATTTTCCACACAGAGGCCGAGCATGCGGGGCACGGTCCAGCGAGTGCATGGTATGACAAATTCTATCAGCCTCCCTCGATCAATGGCGGGCCAGAATTTTTTTGATGGGTGTTCGGAGCTAACAAAATATTGTTCAATAGAAAAAAAAAGTAAAGGTCCACAATGAAAAAAAAATTGAAGTACAAATTGTTCGTATTAGACACAACATCTCAAACAATTTAGTAAGTATAAAATAATTAAGAAAAATTTATTGAATTAAGAATGGGGATGTGCATGTTCTACTATCAACGTGTGCGACCTACCTCACCGGCCCCAGCGGCGCAGTTGCCACCTCGTAGTTCCTTCTCAAATCCTAGGGCCGCGTCTCCCATATGGTCCGCTTTTCTTGGCACTTGCTATCTTGCTCTTCACATGCTGCCTCCGAGGTCAAGCCAGAGCCCCGGAGCCACCCTCACCTGCTCGCCTCATGCAACGCCTGGTTGCTTGGTGGATTTGTGTGCTAGTGCTACTTGACCCGATGGATACATGTGTTGGGTTAGAACCTATTGGGTTATTGGGTTGGCCGGCTGGACCGCACTACTTAAGACGAATTGCAAAGAAGGATATGTGGGAGTGGTCTGAAATCTACTAGGAATATAAATGTGAAGTATTTGTCCTAATTATTAATATATGTCCAATATACCTACTACATGTTGAGTATTTTGCAACAAAAAAAATGGACCCATGGCCCTTGTTGGGTCTACCCCTGCCATCAATCTCACCTGGTAGTATGTACAAGATATGATTGAGATTGTGTTGATATCGATTTATTGGTTGTCCCGGTGAGGCTTTTGTAAATGGGATAATTCAGTATTTGCCAATGTTTTAGGATTTGCCATTATATAGATTACAATTCAGAATTTACCACTCTATAGAGCGGCACTCTAGGATTTGCCAGTTTTTTACCATTTTATCCTTGCCTGAACCATTATGCCCCCCTCGTCTTCCTCCCCTTCTTCTCCTCTATTCTTTTCTTCATGCCCCAACCATGACAGATGAACCTGCAAGCCCCGGCGGCGGCAGAGAAGGAGGAGGACTGCCAGAACCGCTTCAGCGACCAGGAGCTCTCTCACCAGCTCCTCCTCCGTGGCTCGGTCGCCCCACGGCCCCTCAGCACGGCTTGCGAGAACGTGTTCCCGACGGCGGCCTTGAACTGGTTCGCCAAGGTGGCCGCGTCGTCGGAGGCGAGTGCGGGGTCCCCGTCCTCAACTGCACGCCTCACGCGGTCGTCGGGGCGCACGAAGAGGGCCCGCGCGTGGCAACAAGAAAGGCGGCGACGGCGAGGTGGCCACGGTGACGGGGGCGGCGGTGGAGAGGAGGGAAGACAGGAGCTGAAGGGTGTAGAGCGCAGTGGCGGAGACAGGGTCGGAGGCGACGTGCGGAGGAGGTGTGGGAGGGGAAGGGGAGCGCCTCTAGGAGCGTGGTGGCCGCAGCGGCAGGGACGGAGGGGTCGCCCACGTCGTGGTCCAGGATCAGGGACGCGTCCAGTGCAGAATTGAGGAGGGCTGGCGAGGACGCATCGAGGAGGAGGTTCATTCAGGTGCTACCATGGCTAGGGCACGAAGAAAAGAGGAGGATGACAAAGGGGTAAAATCGTCCATAGCAGGGGCAAAATGTCCAAAGTGACAAAGGATGAATTGGATCTTGTATAGGGTGGCAAATGATGAACTGCAATGTATATAATGTCAAATCCTAAAACGTCATTCTATGGAGTAGCACATATATACTGAATTGTCCCTTTGTAATATGTTGATAATTTGAACTTCCATAGAAATAAACTGAATCTCCAATGGTTTCCAAGCAACACTCTCTCCCTCTCTCTGAAGTGAAAATCTACTTCAACATGTTTGGTCTCTCCCTCTCTCTCTAAAGTGAAAATCTACTTCAACATGTTTGGTACGTGCAAGAAACACTGGGTTCGCTGTTAAATACGTCACTCCAAGATTATTAAACCACGATCATGTTCTCTCAACTGATTTGTCTCCAGCTCCTTTAGTAACAATTGCAGCCATACGAGTTCTGCTTAGGGCTGTGCAAACCGGTTTTTTCCAAACCGTGTCAACCCTTTTGAAGCTTCCTCGCCGCCAAGTTCTTCCTTAACCTGCAAGCCTGGATGCATGAGCACTTCTTCTGGTTTGCCAAACCCGTCTGACCCGTTTTTTGTACAGCCCTAGTTCTGCCGTTGCATTTGGCGGTGCTTTATATTATGCTTCGATACTTGGTCATGTGACAGTTAACTCTTGCTTACTAGAATTCCAAGACTTGAGATTTGATCCAAACTAGACAGCAAAATCACTTGTAGCATGTCCGTCATCTAGACAACCTGCCCAATTTGCGTTGGACAAGAAGCGTAAGTTGATTTCCTAACGACAAGTCCAGCTGTAGCATGTAGGAGTAGCTTATCTGCTGACCAATGTACATTAGTAGGAGTTTGGACAAATTAACACACCATGTTCACTGCATAGCAAATGTCAGACCGTGTGGGTTGGAATGGAAATAACGAGTATGCTTGGAAGTTGTCGGGACCCGAATTTACACATTCGAAACCTTTTGTGTATTCTGAACTAGTCACATAATCAGTGGCGAGCTCATACAGTGAAACATCGATGAAATATCATATATTCAATGATTTAACTAAAAAGGTGACAAAATAATAAATAGTAATAATAACCGGACCTTATTGTCAACGTTTACTTAACTTATCACGCATAGCTTAAGACACAAATAAAATTCTTGCCACGGAAAGGAAACTTGGGGTGACCATTCGACATGCCCACAGGCAATCGAGTGGAGAGCGCAACCTAGTTCGCAAAGCCTTCAAAAAACTCTTCGTAGAACTCTTGAGCGACTTGACTTTCTTCAACTGAGCAGCAAAGTTTAAAGCCGTGAGTACATAAAGTACTCAGCAAGTCGTATGGAACAATATACAATTAATATTCATGCAAGGCTTGATCAAAGGAATAATCATATGGTTCTTTTGCAAAAAGCAAGTATTGACAATAAATACAGTAAGTAGATTGCAAAGGGTAATTGAAAAGACATAAATAAATACAATAAATTTCATTGAAACAACCAGTGAATCTCACATTCACTTTCCAACCAAACCACCAAATGAATATCTCATCCACCAAGTGAACATCATATTCACTAAGTGAACATCTCATTCATCTTCCAGCTATTTTTATAAAAACTTTACCCCTCGTGTGAAATCCCCAAGCGTTGTCCATAACCAAGGACATGACTATTTAAACAGCTTTAACTCTCCAGATGTTTTACAGCTTTACCCACAAGAGATAAATCAAAATGTATGTCACATGCTTCGGTAGGTGTGCGACTAAGTGATAATCACAAGGCATTTACAAAGTTTCTTCTCAACCCAGTTCTACCCGCTAAGGTTTTACACTAAATATCATCACGACCAGACAGGGCCCCCCTCTTGCGCCATTGTGAATATCCATCCCGGAATTCACGCTTCCAAAAACAGAACTAAAATCAAGACATTGGTGATTAATTAGCCATGTCTATCTCATACTGGACATAGGATTGTATGATATGGTCCCGTTTAATAGCGCATAATATTAAGTCCTTGACAATTCACCTAGGCAAGTCTACCTCATCCCAAAAGTGCTACATGTACCCCTCCCCCTTTACTGCACGATCACTTGCCTAAGGGTAAAACTATTTTGTTTAACCAAACCAATGATAATCCCTGTCATGGCACAAAATTTTATAACAGCGGCATCGCACCACAGTTTGTACAAAAGTAGCATCGCACCACAATTGCACGTTAGTGGCTTCGCATTACAATTCCATATATCGTTAAGTCAAATTAACATTATTGATCATGTGACATGAGCCCATCACAACTAAGTATGACTAAGCATCACTACGATAACCCATGTTGGTGATACAAGTATGTCCAACTAGTAATGACCATCCTATGGTGACAAATGATTCACGGTGTTCAAAATAATCAATGGTTGTATAATGACAAATAGGTGATTAACTACTTCCAAAAGTGGTTGATACAAAAGTAGCACGCAATTTGATACAAAATAAGATACTTTTGAAAACATAGGTTCAATATGATCAATAGATTACGACTTGTCTTGGCTTTGCTCGGTTACCACATTTTGATCTTCAAAACTTGCCCCTGTTCCTGCTCTTTGAAAAAGATTGTCTAGACGAGAACACTACTACAGAAAAGGTCTTCACAGACGGTTCAAAAACGTTATTATAGACGGTTTTCAGAGCCGTCTGAGTTTATGGGTCAGTGATGACATGAGGTCATCACATACGGTTTTAGAACCGTCTGTGATGCATGCTATCACACACGGTTATTAACTCCAACCGCTCAGGATATATGACTATCACTGCACGGTTTGTATCTAGAACCGCTCTGTGATAACTATCTATCATGCACGGTTCTAAAACAAACCGCCTGTGATAATCGCTATCACAGATGGTTCGCTTTTAGAACCGCTCTGTGATATATAATAAACCTCAAGCAATGGTTGCTTGTGCCTTTAAAACCAGCTTCATATATATATATATATATATATATATATATATATATATATATATATATATATATATATATATATATATATAGTTATAGTCCACTTTGGTGCGTGAGGAGGAGACACAGTTGTCACGGGCAACCTCTCATCGAGCCCCTTCAAATTTAAGAAGTAAGGCTGCAAGAGAAAGCACATGGACATACAATTACCCTGGATGTCGTCGATAGGTAATTGAACTTGACATCAAGGAATGGTTGGTTGCTAAAGTCCAATTACCTATTGATGACATCCAGATAATTGTATGTCCACGCTTTCTCTTGGTACCAAGACTTTGAACTTGAAGGCTCGATGAGAGGTTGCCCATGGCACTGCCTCATCCTCCTCACGCACCCATCGAAGGGTTAGGGACTATATATATATATATATATATATATATATATATATATATATATATATATATATATATATATATATATATATATATATATATATGAAGTCGGTTTTAAAGGCACAAGCGTACCATCGCTGGAGGTTTTATAGAGAAGAGATCAGAATAGAATAGTAGGACGATACATACCGAATGCAAGGGAGGAGAACTTGACAGGACACAAATCTGAAAAGTTAATTGCAGCCAAGTCCCATCCGAACCACATCGATCCCATGTAAGCTAACCAAGCACAAAGAACCCAAGATCAATAATCCTTAGTACCCATCAGAGAGCATTAACCAAACCCACCATTTTGCCTTATTTATTTTTGTCAATCTGAACCCACAACATGAACTAAATCTAAACCCACAACATGAACTAAGCAAGATGCACAGAATGTACATACACCAATAGCCCTTAGTTTACATCACAGAGCAAGGGGACTATTAATATGAACTAATTATCAATTCAATTTCAGTATAAGACTATTAACATCATTACATCACAAAGCAAGGGGACTATTAATATGAACTATTTATCAATTCAATTTCAAAGATAAGACTATTAACATCATTGAGCGGCTCAACAAAGAAGACAAAGAAGACCAAGAGTGTCTAAACCCACCACACCAAGAGTAGCCCTCAGATCCATCGCAGAGTACTAGCCATTTTCATCACAAAGCAAAGGGGTAGAGACAGAGAGGGAGTAAGGTAGGGTGATACCTCAGTACAGCGCAACCACGGCGACAACCCCACCACCAGCACAACCATCATCCATCTCCTTCACCTTGCATAAATCACACAAATATCAGGACACAACTTAAGGCTCAAGCATAAAAATCAAACTCAACAAAAGACATTAAGCTAACAGATCTAGAGGAGAATAGAGGGAGGATGGGGAAAGTAAAGCCAGGGGGGCCAAGGCCCAAGCGCAGGAGGTCGAGCAGGAGAACCAAGCCATGGACGCGGGCAAGCAGTAGGTGCAGGTGGCAGCGCAGTGGATTGGGTGGTGGCATCACCGTAGTTGTGGCGGTGCAGTGGATTGGGTGGCGGCATCACGGACGAGAGTAAGTGCGCTGGGGAGTGACGAGTTAGGGCGGGCGCAAACCCTAGTGGTGTTGGGGAGTGACGAGTTAGGGCGGGCGCAAACCCTAGCGGCGCTCGGGAGTGACGAGTTAGGGCGGGCGCAAACCCTAGCCTCGGGCTCCTACTAATAAAGAGACTTATCACAGACGGTTCTATTATGGAACCGTCAGTGAAATGGTTTTTTCTCAAGTATATTATCTTGTATATACACTTACATGACATGAAGAAATTACATGTTTATATGTCAATTTTGTCATTTAAATACTGCTGAAAATTTGCTTTAACTATAAATACATACATATATTTCACAGATCGGATATATATATAATTAATTAATTTCTTCCACTAAACCGTCTCTAATATATATAGGAATAATTCAACATATAATTAATATAGTAACTTCACCTCCAAACTAGATTTTTTTTTTCATGTTGGAATTTTCATATGGCCAAACAGCGTGACGAGTCGCTTCTTACAAAGATTAAAAAAAAGTAGAAACCTATAAATAAACAAAGTTTTTCTAGTGACGGAGGTAGGCTGCTATCTCCGTCTTCAATACTTCGTAGGCGACGGCGTCGGACGGTTCGTGATCGAATGAAGCTTGAAATGCGTCCACCCGCTGACACGCTCGTTCGAGTGTCCCCCAAAGACCCTCGGACTATTGAACCAAGAAGAATTGAGCTCATAGGCTCTCTTCCCTTACTTGAAGGGTCTCGGCCTGGTCGACTCGGACGCCCGCCGCCTCGATTAAGCAGTCCAAGTGATGGCAAGCCTCTTGGAGATGTGCAACATCGTTGTGAAGGACAACGTCGATGACGCGGTAAACTCGTCGAAAGCGGGAGATCGCCCGGAAGATGCAGAGGAGGAGGATGTCAAGACGGCGGAAGGTGGCCGTCACCTGCTTCGGCAAATTCTCAGACAGAGGAGTGAAGACATTGTTGAAACAGTATTCTTCCGCAGCACGGTTCAACGTACAGCGAGAGAGGTGCTCGTACAGTACGGCCAGGTAGGCCATCAATGCCGGCGACAAGGAAACAGAAGAGGCAGCCATTTCTGTTTTTTATAAGTGCTAGAGTTATATGTGGGGATGATCATCTTCGATGGCGGATGTTCCTTTTTATAAAACAAGGAATAAATTCAAAGCGTGAGATTTAATAGACGATCGGGAGCCGAAGCGGCGTTGATGCGATTTAAGAGACGACGGCGATAAAGAAACTCTTTGGGCTTCAACCGGTGTCAGAAGCGATATTATCACAGACGGTTATAACAAAAAACCATCTGTGATATATAGTAATATCACAGACGGTTATTGTTAAGAACCGTCTGTGAGATTTCACAGACAGATGTTTGTTGAAAATCGTCTATGATATGTAGAATTATCATAGACTGTTATTGTTAATAACCGTCTGTGTTACTTGACAGACGATTTTAGTTATGAATCATCTGTGATATTACCTTTTCATAGATGGTTTTTAGCGTAGCCAGTAACACAGACGATCTCTAAATCAAAACCGTCTGTGATTGCATGTAATACAAACGGTTTCGGTCAACCGTCTGTGATGAGGTGTCCAGTATTAGCCTTTTTGTAGTAGTGGAAAGAGACAACTCATGAAGCACAAATAAATCTAAAAGGAGATCAAATAAAATCCAAAAAGAACAAAACCAACTCGAAAATAAAGAGTTCGATTTTAGACGAATTTAGGAACTTGAACGGGCTAAATCGGAGTTCAGACGAAGGAGAACAGTCTCTTGAAAGATTTGCTGGAAAAGAAAAAAAAGAGAGAGAAAATAATATTCCAAAGAATATTCCTTCGGCTGAAAAAAGAAAAAGAAAAAGATACTAACAAGTGAGGACCACTTGTAAGTAAGAGAGAGATAAAAGGACTGAATGATAGGTGGGACCAAAGTGACAGTGAGACCAAGAGGGAAACAGAGATGCTAATAGGTGGGGCCTACCTATAAGAGAGAGAAACATGGAGGGAGAAAACAGAGGAGGTGGTTGGCGGATTCGGGCAAGCGGCGACGACGGTGGACGGTGGTGAGGGAGCTGCCGGCGATGGCGACTCGATGGCGCCCAGCGGAAAAGGAGGCGAGCATCGACACGGCGGCAACACAGGGAACGCACCGGAACAAATGGGACGGCCGGAGGATGACCGGAGCGACAGGGCGACGGCGGCCAAAGGCGGAGAAGAAGATGCGGTGGCGGCATGCTATTGCGGCGAAGAGGATGAGGAGGTGGGGATTAGAAGAGGAGGATCAAGGACACAGAGTGACGCACTTGGGACAGCGGGAGACGCACCGGAGAAGGAGATCGAGTGGAGGGCGGCACGGCTGGAGTTGAGGAAGACGGGGTTGACGGCGGTCCAATGATCTTCCGGGGATGGTGAAGCGAGCACGAGCTAGAACACGAGGAGGCGAACTCAACGGTGGCAACGGCACGGACGGAGACTCCACGAGAGCGACGAAATCGGCGACTGAGCACTCGGCGGCTGGCTGTTTCTTGACGCGATTCGGCAAAACGGCGGTGCAGTCGACGAGGGCAACTAAGGCTTTCGGGAGAGGAGGATGATGTGAAGATTTGGACGTGGGCGGCTGCGCTTAAAAAGGCTTGGGACGGGAGGATTAGAGTTGGAGACGGCGGCGCTGGTGTGCGGGAACTGGAGACCGAAAACGGGACGAAGACAAATGCGCCGACGCTGACGTGTGGGCCATCCGTTGTTGCAGCATTTGAGCTGCGCGAATCTTCGCCTTGCTCATGTAAAAAGAATGCAGGGAATCATGTTACACAACCCTGAATCGTAATACCTCCTCGGTGCACACTTGGGCTATCGAGGAGCTGGCGCTGGATTAGATACACTAGGAAGCAGTCAACCGGCAAGCAAGCAGACTTATTTTGTTTTCAAGAACAAATAACGAGTTCTAGTTCTGATTTTTGTCGATGGCATTTATACTGCAGGATCTTGAGTCTTGACATGGCTAGACGCTGCTGCTGATCCTGTCCCGCACGTCCAAGTTGCATGTGTGCTCGACCGAGCTGACGACGATGCTTGATTAACTTTCAAAGGTGGATGAAGTGATGAACTCGTGAACCGGCTGGACGTAGCAATTCTAGATCGATAGCCAGTAATTTTAAGATTATCTGTCCAAGTTTTTTCCATAGTAAATGGCGCTTTTTTTTAAGTAATACGCTCACTTAACCATACCGTTAAGAAAAAAAAAAGTCAACCATGGCCCTACGTGTCAGCAAGAAAAATTCGGGCTGGGCCACCGGACCAAGCCCGAAAAATTCGGGCCGGGCCATCGGGCTAAGCCGCCCATGAACAGGTTTACATAGGTCTCACACGTGACACATCAGACCTTCTCCTCTCCTCCCCCTCTATCTATCTCATCTCTCCCTTTCATTCGCACTGTTGGCAGCCGCTCTCCCCTCGTCATAATCAGACTCACAACTGTTTTTTCACCGCCTCGAGCCTCACACTATTGGCAACATATCTGATACACAAGCACATATTGGTGAACATATGCACAAACTCACTCAGGGTCGTTCGATCTGAAATCACTGCACTACATTGAAAGAGGTGGAATCCCCCTTCCCACTTACGCGCTTTTGCGTTTTGCCCCCCCCCCCTTCTTGCCAACCCCGTCCCCCTTCGATCCCGCCTTCCCAAACCAAGCTAGTGTTATGGGGTGGGCACCACGCAACGGCCCACCCCGCTCCGGCCACACTCCGTCTGAAGCCTCCTCCTCTATCATTCACCACCGCCTCCTTCCAACGACGACCAGATCCAACACCTCCAATCCATACCCTGCATCATCTCCACCGACCCCTTGCTGCTCTACGCCACTGACGCCGGCCACGACTCCGACGAATGCCACCGCGAGGAACCGCCGTCGAGCTCGTCCCCAATATTGATCTGCCTCCCCGTGACCGCAAGCTTCTCTCCTTTGCCACCCCGTCCTCCACCTCTCGTCTTCAAGGATGTACAAGATTGATAAGAGGAAAATGTATAGATGAAGCAAGTATATAATTCTAGAATGTGTGAATGTAATAATGACCGGATGTTACAATGATTTTGTGAATTGAATTCTTCATGTTGTGTGAATCGAAGTATGGTCCTGAATTTGTTTGTGAAATTGTGAACTTGTTTGTGTCAAATTTGTAGTTTAATGCACTGTGAAATTGTGCATATGTTCATGAGCCATGTTCAGCGTCTTACCGAATAATGACCTGATACTACAAGTAACGCAACATGTTTATCAATTTTCCGTTCTGTGGCACCGCGGCACCTGACTCAATTATATAGGTCTTCACAATTGACAAGGTAATATCATACATTCATTAATTCAATTCATCAATTTGCCTTGAAAAAAAAATCAACTCATCAACAAACAAGATCTGACACATTAGTTCAACATTTCCGCAAACATTCTTAGTTCTGTAACAGGTTGCATTCAGCCAGCATTCGCACCGCATGGCTACGCTGTAGACATCCTACCTGCCACACGACACGTCACAGCCGCAAACCTCATTCAACACTGCCTGATATTGTGCTCAGGAATTTTTTTAAAAAAATAATCTAGTTTTTATTTCGAAATACAGTAATAATACTACTTTTTTTATTTTACCGGAATAATCATCTGTCGCTCAACCGTTAGACGACTAGTTCAAGTCGCTTAACGGTTGAGCGACTTGGACACTTGTCGCTTAACGGTTGGTCTTAGCGTACAGGTCGCTCAGCTAGTAGGGCATGCTTGTACATTGTTGAGCGATAAGTGTCAAGTCGCTCAACCGTTGAGCGACTTAGGCTAGTCGCCCAACAGTTGAGCGACATATGATTATTTCTGTAAAATAAAAAAAATAGTATTATTACTGTATTTCAGAATAAAAACTAGATTATTTATAATAAAAAAAATTATTGTGCTCAGTGTATGCAAACACTCAATTGTCCATCTCCACCCAAAACACCTCATTCAATCAACACCTCATTTCACATGAATTCACCTCATTTCATATACATACACATTGAATATAAATGAGAAAATAGCAACATGCTCATTTTTTGTCTAAAAGGCAATGGTTGCCATTTATATTAATTAGATTAGGATGTAAAGGTCTATTTACAGAAATAGGGCTAGACAAAACCCATCCATCCTCAGTCAACGACAACATGCTACAAGCTACAATCAAACGTCCATGTAATCTATACACACAGGTCATACAATAAAACAAATCACTCATTCATGAATCCTTCGACTTCTCCCACTTGTCCGTCTGCACCCATGCAATCCATGCACTGAAATTTCTTAAAATCGTCACTTAGTCATGAATCTGCAGCTAAGAAATAACACAAAAAAAGGCACTGAAATTATTCTCTGAAATTTCTTCAAATCATAACTTTCAAATGAGCATAACTATACACTGGGATGCATAGGCGATGAGGTGGAGTGGACGGCAGCAATGATGGAGGAGGAGGCGTGCCGTCAAAGAGGGAGACGCTGATCGAGGATCATGGTGCGGCTGCACCACCCTGACCCTACTTGTGAAATTGGGAGGCAGAAGAAACCCTAGGCCGCACACCTAGGCTTTGGGGGGCGGCGCGGACGAATGGTCGAGCGGCTGCGTTGATGGAGGAGGCACCGATGGATTTCGCTAGAGCGGCGGCGACGCGGCACCCTCCCCTAACGCTAGCTCATGAAAGGCAGCGGGTTTAGGAGGAGGGGATCGATGAGATCATGGGAGAGAGTTGGGAAGAGAGGGCCGCCTAGGGAGGGGTTTTCGGAAAATTGGTTATGCCTCGCACGGGGGCAAAATGCAAAAGCGCGCAAGTGCGAAGGGGTTTCACCACTTTAGATCTGGTGCGCCGATTTCGGGTCGAACGGCCCTGAATGAGTTTGTGCATATATTCACCAATATGTGCTTGTGCACCATATATTTGTTGCCCGCACTACTTTGTGCCTAACTCTCGCCGAGTTTTTGGCAGCATTATCACTTTTTGACATCGTATTTACGGATCTGGCAGCGTACAAAAGTTTTTGGCAAAAATGGCGTCCTGTCCGCACGGCCGCCATGTGGAGGCGCCTTATGCCCGCCACATTGCCGCGACCGTGCGATGAGGCCGTGGCCCCGCCACATGCCCTTGCGATTAGGGTTAGGGTTCGGTTAGGGTTTCGACCGATAATCCGCGGATTTCATAGTATTTTTAAAATATAGAAAATTAGTTCAAAAATTTATGAAATTTTACGTGAATGCTCGTAACACGGTGTACTTTCTTTTGTAATTTTTTCCACAATTTTCTTCGTTCTGATTTTATGTAAATGCTCCTAACACCGATTAGGGTTTCGATTTCGACTTTGGTGGTGAGATTTTTTAAATATAGCAATTGAGTTCAAAAAATTATAAAATTTTACATGGAGCCTCCCGACACAGTGTACTAGCTTGTGTAAATTTTCCATAATTTTATTCTTTCAGATTTTTTTCTCCCAAATTTATATAAGTGTATTGTTTGCACAAATTTGTAAATGTAGAAATGATGTCCAAAAATTATGATTTTTTTAGGATCCTCACGCATACTATTTCGACAATTTTATATGTCTAAAACATGAAGGATTTAGGTCATGAAGATTAGGAATTTAGGTTTCAGAAATTAGGGTTTCATGATTTCATGTGAATTGGACTGTGTGGAAAAAAAGCTGCATTGCAACTTCGTTGGAGACATCGATATACAATATGTTGCTTTCCGGAGACGTGCTTGTATGTAAACATCCTGAGTTATATTTTGATGATATACATGTCTTGACAGCATGGCATATTAGCAGTCTAGAGAAGGTTGTGGGATATTCCAAATATGTTATACTTTTCCCTACTTCTGGAAAATGATCTTTGGCCGATGAGATAGCCAATAGTGATTTTGACGGCGGGTAGGACTGCAATATATGAATGAGCTCCATGTGAATTAGGGTTTGCAGAGCAAGGACACGTCCCAATTAGGGTTTCATGAATTAGGGTTTGCAATGAAGTTGCGATGTACGTTTTCATACAAATAATTGTCGACATTTCAAGCGTTACAAGCATTACATGAAACACGTGCGGGTTTATTACAATCGAGATGAAGGAGAGGGGTATTATCACATGTAACACGATCAAATAGGATACTCTTTGTTTAATTATCGGTTTAATGTGGATAATGTTCTTTAATATTGTATTGTACGACATGCTAGATAAGTGTAATAGCCCAAAGTTCTGTTACTAATTTTAAATTAATAAAATATTATTTTGTTGGATTTTATGAGTTTTAAAAGAGTTTTAATGCTTTTCCTAACTTCCTATGTATTTAAATGAAAAAATATAATTTATTGAGTTTTTATTGTATTTAAAGTTAAAAAGAAAAATTAATTATTTTCTTGAGTTTTCTGAATTTTCTAGAATTTTAAAAGCTTCTTCCTATTTATTTTAAAGCCAAAATAATTTTTTTTGCAAAATTAAATACCAATGTTCAGTTGAAAATATTTTATTTAGGTCCAGAATGTCTTAGGAAATTTCTGTGAATTTTCTCATTATTTTGGACTCCTATTTGCTATTTTCTAAAATCCTAATAAGTGATTTCTATTTAGGAAATTGCTAAAACTCCAAAATTCGCAAATCTAATTTGGGCCAAAACCCATTTCGTAGGCCTTTTCTATTTCCTTTCCACGGGCCAACTCGTCGGCCCAGCTTCTTTCCTCGCCCGTCCAACGCGCCGTCTTCTTCTCCCAGCCGACAGTCGGTCCCACGGGTAGCCTTTCCTCTCCACGCGCCCTCGCCCTCGCTCCCGCATGGCCGCCACGCCGCGCCAGCGTCACCTCGCCGCCCATACCGCTTCCCCCTCGACTCCTCCGCCCCACTGCCATAAAAAGGGCCAGCGCCGGAGCTCCCCATTGCCTCTTCTCCCCATTGCTCTTCCCGCAACTCCCTCCCCATCTCTCCTTCCGCCCGCCGCCTGAGCCACTGAGCCCCTACCTTTCTCCTCCGCTTAATCGGCGCCGCCCCCAGCCCCTTCCTCAGCCGTCGCCTCCTTCCTCCGCCGTCGAAGCCTTCGCCGCCTACCACCCGCTCGGCCACCTCGCCCCGGACGCCGTCACCACCGCGCGTCCCTCCCTTCCTCGGGTCCTCCGCCGCGCCCACTCCCCGCCGCCGATCTATGCTCCCAACGCCCGGATCCGCCTCGGTCACCACTCCGAGCGCCGCCGCGTCAGCCAACTCCCCCCCCCCCCCCCGGGATCAAGCAACGCACCCGAGCGCCGTCTCCCTTCAGTCTTCCCCGCGCATGGTAGCTGTCGTCGTCCTGCCTCAACCGCACCGCCGTCACGGAGCACCCGCCGCCGCCGGTGAAGCATGACCGAATCCGCCTCGCCGCCGGCACAGCGTGCCCGAGCCACCCCTGGCTTCCTGATCCCCCCCCCCCCCCTTCGCTCTATGTTGTGTTTTTCCTTTCACTGTTGCTGTGACTGTCTCTCTGCATGTGGGCCCTCCCTCCAGCTCTCTAGCTCTCTGATGATGCAAACTTGTGTGTATGAATGAACCTATAAGTGGAGGCCATCTAGATTAGTTAGCTATTTAGAATGTGATAATAGGCTACTTAGCTAATAGATGATTCAGATAGTAGATAGTGTGCCTGCTATGTATGCATGACAGGAGGGCCTCTCTGTGGTTCTTTGTGTATGATTGTGTGTATGGCAGTAGGGCCTACTCATCAGTTGGTTAGCAAAACCTAATTGCTAGAATGGCTGTCAACTGTAGACAAGTTAAGTGGTATTATGTAACATGATCCACTAAGTCACATCTTGATCAAGTATTTAGTACCCTAGCTTTTAATTAAAATGTAAGAGTGACAATACACTTGGTGTAACGTAATTCTCGATATATTTAGGTTTAGATATACACACATACATGATCCAACTTTAGTAAGCCCTAGACCATTGTGGTAGTAATAGAGTTAATAAGTTAATCAAATAGTAAAACAGAGTTAGTAGAATAGTTAGATATTAATCGAGCATCGTTAACCTATAGCCTATGTCTAGGAGTATCCAAATGAACATAAGGTTATATGCTGTAATCTATTAACATCGTATCCTCAGGTAGTCCTAGCCTAGCTTGTGTAGTTTCAGAATTAACCTAACGTGATAGGTTTACTTTAGCATATAAGAAGATTGATTTTGACTGTATGATCAACGTGGTTGTATACATAAAATACCCAGAGAGAATGCTTGTGAGTACTAACTGGCCTGTTAAGGTAAACAACATCACCTAAGTTCTAGGTATCGTCCGTCGTCATCCGTTCCCAGTAGCAAAACAATTCAAGATCAGAAAGCCGATCTGAGAGTATTACCTAACCAGGTAGTCTCTCCCGTATCGGTAACCATTGAGAAATGTTCTTGCGGACATTCTCTCTTCCTGTTAGATTTATCTACTTTTGTCTGTAGTATTTCCTTCATCAGCTTCTTTGGTTATACTTCGTCCGAAGTATTTCCTCCATCAACTTCTTTTGATTCTACTTTCGTCTGCAGTGTTTCTTTCATCAACTCCCTTCGGATATACTTCGTCTGAAGAATTTCTTTCATCAACCCCACTAGGTAAGATTAGTTTCATCTGGAATACTTTCATCTTTCAAGATGTTGCTATATATGTTTATTTTTCGTCCGAAGTGTTTCTTTTATTTGAATATATTTGGATTTGGTTTGTTTTCAAGATAGATTACTTATTTAATTCGAGGAAACCTAAGCATTTGAAGAATTAGATTCCAACGCCATTTAAGAACAACAACTAAATAAGCAAGGCAAGTTACATCCTTTGATCATATTTGATCCCAGTATTTTAAATTATTTAAATTATGTTTTAAATTATTATTGCATGTGTGTTTCTATTCAATGTAATTTAAATATATGTTTTTAAATTATAGTTATGCATAAATCCTTTGTACTGCCAATCTCAACATTGAAATGAACCTACCTTGACACCTTAGATGAAAATCTAGTTGATACAATAGTATGAGCTAGAACATATTGAAAAACTTTATGCTTAGTCATGCTTAGACCAAAAATATTGAATTTGGGGAAATTTTAGCCAAATGTTCAAATATGATTTAATTGAGCCTATGGTATTGTTTTACCATAGGACTTTTGCAAAATGATGTTTGAAAAGCAAAACAAAATGAAAATTGGTTTGGACTTAGGCGAAATGGATATTTGGTGGGTGTAGGTTTATGCACGGGCTCAATCCGGGTATGGGTTAGGCCCATGGGTTTTATTGGAAAGTCGTCCAAGTCAGTTAAGGACCAGTCTTCAAGCGCATTTTGCTAAGCCCTTCCGCACTACCATATGTCCTGAATGGGCAGGATCTGGCTAACTAATCTGCAACGTTTCACCGTGGTCATGCCATCCGGTTGCGTAGGTGTCTTTTATGACCTACTTTTATATATTCCCACTTGGCGCAAGAGGGGGCTTGATCCGACGGATGGTTCAATCCAGAGGAGGTGAAACCTTAGCGAGGCGGCACTACGGTGGGATGGCACATTGTAAAGGCCTTGTCATGTACTCTAGACCGCTTACCTAAGATAGTGAGCGGTGGTATCGACGGGTGCCAAACAAACTAGAGAAGTCGTGTCGTGTGGGTAAAGTTGTACACCTCTGCAGAGTATAAAACTATTCGAATAGCCGTGTCCACGGTCAAGGACATGCTAGCAAAGCCACTCAAAGTTAGACTTTGATTTGTTTTCAAAAGACTTTATCAAATGATTATGGATTTCTATCCAATCGGGAAATTGGGCGGGTAGCCATGTGATAGGAGGGTATCCTTCACCATTCTTGTGTGAATGTTATCTGACTATAAAACTGAGAATTTAGAAAATAAATTTTAGTTATAGAATATTTGTCTTGGAACTTAGTACAAGTATTTAAAGAAAACATCGCTTTATACAAAATAAACCCTATAAGCTATCCTTTGTTATACCCTCATGCATTATAATCTGTTATTGGGTGTAACTTGTAGAGTACATTCATTTGTACTCACCTTGCTTAATAAAATGTTGATCAGAGGAAAAGGGACTTCGCAACTACTGAGGATCTCGACGACTAGGCCGCTACCCCAGTCGATTGCCTGTGGCAGATTAGCTGGGCTCTACTACTTTTACTTTGTCTTCCGCTGTGTTCATCGTTGTTGGCTCGTAAGCCTTTTTGGTAATAAAACTCTGTTTATTATTTATTAAATGTGTGATATGGATTTTTATCATTTTGTTTAACTGTGTACTCTAGCTACTGATCATGGGACTAGAGTGGAATGCACAGAGGATTTGGGAGAGTTAATCCTAGGTCCTTACAATAAGATTGTGCATGAACCAACTGAGGGAAATATGTGGCATGCGAATCATATAACGATGTACCGTAACCTCCGACTCGTGTGCGTTTCGAAGGCTACGATACATCGTTATATGATCTGCACGCCACGTATTTCCCTCAGTTGGTTCATACGTGATGTTATCTAGCCTGTGGTGCAATACAATATTAAAGAATATCATACACAGAAAACTGATAAATTAACAAAGAGCGTCCTATAGCATAAAAAATAGGTGTGTGCAACTAGTCTCCATGGCAATCTCTTTTCTTGATGAGCTCACCTCATCACATAGTAGCACCTTCGATGCAAGTTCAGGGCACAAAACTTGACCATTATCCTATAGCATAAAAATAGGCATGTTAGAACATTATAGTAGTGATGAGAAATAGGGAATTTTGAAGCACAATTGATTTATGACTCTAAGTTCATAACAGTAAGAACTAAGAAGACTTCAACAGATCACCTCTGACTTGATAGATGCAAATGATTCGATTGTATTACCTGACTAATTCTAAATGAATGACAAAAAGCACATTCATCTTTAAATAAGTTGATTGGTGTTTGTAGACTCTTCAAGCCAGTAGCACCTTCGTTGTCTTCCTGCGATATAACAAAAACGTAGCAAGGATGTCAGCATCGCATGCTGAAGAACGAGTAAGGATGCAAATTATGCATAACTCGTACAAGTTTCGATGTACATAAGAAAACAAGGCTGAGAAAATTATGACACCGAATAAGGACCAGACGAGCTCGGTCTGTTGGGACAATCCTTCGCTGAGTGCCTAGGAGTCTTGCATATCTTACACTTGCTTGTGCGGCTAATACTGATATGTTGGTTGGCATCCATGTCATTCCGGAAGCGCCGTGTTTGTCGTCGCCCCTTCGCTGTTGTCTTCAAGTCCTTGTTCGAACCCCTATTGCACCATGTCTGGCCAAAGATCCTTGTACTTCATTTCCAGGTTGTACGGGTGAAACTCCGCACTCCATGTACGAAAAGGTGATGCGTGTCGTAGTACTCAAAGATGTACGACGTACACATCTGCCTCATTTGCGCACATGCCTTGTATACATGCGAGCATGGCTTGTGCAAGAGCTTCGGCTTGTTGCAGGTACATGTCACCGCATCACCCAGGGTGTATGCCTGTTTCCTCCCCCCCCCTAGTATGACTGTTGACGTGTTTCGCAGGCTCGATCTCAGATTTCCTCCCGAGGCCATCGATCACCCGGATGTCGTGCATTCGACCTTCTCCATCTTCTTATCCATGTGCTCGCATGTTCTCGACCACCGCTTGATTTCTCGACCGTCGCTTGGTCATGGTGGCTCTATTGACGAAATAACCAACAGTGCGAGTCCATATCTCCTCGACGATCGCGGTGATAGGGAGGCACCACACACCTTTGAGGACGCTGTTGTACATCTCGGACATGTTGGTCGTCATAATCTCATACCTCGTACCGTTTGTGTCATACAAAAGAGACCATTTCTCCCATTCAAGAGTGTGGCCATTAATCCACTTTGAGAAACTTATAGCACTATGGGATTGCTCTCCCTCCGGTACCTCCGAAGTGGACTCCCTTGTATGCATCATAGTCCGGTGTTCAAGGTCTCCCCAGATGGAGTCAAACTTCCGCCTCTGGTTCTGCAGACATAATGCCTTGAACGTCTTCATGACATTCTAACTACGGAACCGCTTGAACAAGTTAGATGCAAGATGCCTCATGCACCACCTGAATTGCACGTCGTTCCACTGGTAAAGGGGGTCGTCCCGTGCTGCATGGTGTTGATGGCCGTCAACAACCCAGCATTGCGGTCTGTGATAAGGCATATGTTGGGCCGCTTCCCACCACCGCCGTCTTCACGCCGACAGAACCACACCAATCGATATGTTTCGCTTCCACAATGGCAAATGCCACAGGAGAAGCTAATCATTCGCGTGCCGCCACCACGTGAGGATCGTGCCCTTGTACCTCCCCGTGAGGAAAGTGTCATCTATCGTCATCACGGGATGATAGAACTAGAAGCCCCCGATGGCCTAAGCAAAAGCCCAAAACACCCGATCCAGTATGAAGCGGTTGGGCCCTTTCTCAGTATCTTCACGCTCAAACTTGTTTATGTACGTGTCAGGATTTTATTTGGCAATCTGGTGAAGCAATCTCGACACAAAGCTGTACGTCTCTTCGTATATCCCGTACATGGACTCGATGACCTTCTGCTTGGCTCGCCGGACCTTACCGTAGCTAACTGGATAGCCAACCTGATTGGCGACTTCTGACATCAGCAGCTTAGGGGAGACGGACACGTCCGCCGCAACTAGGTGCTTGATGAGGTTCGCCGCATATGCGGAAGTCATGTTCCGATGCTGCCACAGGGGCTCGCTAAGCTCGCAAGTGTGGTCGGTCACCGCCTTGACCACGAATACCGAATCGAAGATCTTTGCTCGGTGAGCACTGACCTTGCCAGGGCAGCCTTCCACTACGCACCTCACTACGTAATGTCCGAGGTTGGACCGGTGCACTCGGTACACACGGTTGATGGACAAGGCGTGCCGTGCTATAGCTTGTTGCACGACTTCCTTGCTAGGAAAGCGCTGCCCTAATAAGAGGATTTTGGCATCAAAACCCCAGTGGGAGCCTTCTTCTTGCGGCAGTACGAGCAAACGCACTGTCAAATCATCAAGTTTTGATGTCACGTAAGGAACCTCCGATGACAAAATTCCCCCGGTTGGACTACCGGCCTGGTGTGCGTCATCGTTGCTACCATTCGAGCTTGGGTTGGTGTCCTCGTCGGACTCCACCGTGAGAGCCTGGTCCGGTAGATACTCGTGGCAGTCAATGCGGGCCGACCACCACGATTCTACTCCCTCATTTTGCACAAAATTATGTGCGGGATAATCTCCGATGCAAAGACATTCCGTACTACCGCTCAGTTTCGCCGCGCTTGCCCTTGTAGAGGCCCCAAGATCATCAAGGTGGCTCAAATACTCTAGGTACGAAATTCACGACACCATCGGCCTCCAGTAAATAGTCGCTCTCGGCCGAGGCAATCTGCATGTATCGCTCCAGCTACACTTCCAGCCACCTTGACGAGCTCCCACACATCATTCGTGCAGGCAATCCTCTCGATCGCAACTTTCTTCTTCGTTGCCTCCGTGACGAACTCCCTCCAGATGCAACTCCGAAGCTCGTGAATATTCATCGTGTCGAGCCACACCGCACAGACCACCTTATACTGGCATCTCGACAGGTCCAACCAGCCGGGACTGGCCCGTACGAGACCATCGCCATAAAAAAACATACAAGTCCTGTATGTTTGACATTACCTAAAGCTACAACAACCCCATTTGCGGTACAATTGTGTAATTAGATACGACAAATTTCATGCGAGTGATGGATTACATGTGTAATTAGATACGACTAATTACGAGTAATTATTTACCACTAAACTAATTAACAGAGACTAAACTAACTAATTATGACTGATTAATTACCACTAAACTAATTGCAACTGATTAATTACCACTACATAAATTACGAGTAGTTTATTCGCACTAATTTAATATGCGGGACTGATAACCACTAAACTAATTTCGACTAATTAATTAATTACTAGCGAACTAACTAATTACCTATAAACTAATTAATTACCAGTAAGCTAACTAATTCATAACTAATTAATAACCAGTACACTAACTAATTACGGTAATAAAGACAAAAGCATCCGACAAATTACCTGCCCTTCGCAATAAGCTATCAAAAAACGGTTTACAAGCGATGAAGCAAGAAACAAATACTTGATCTCCAAAAAATTTATGTTAAGTTCTTCGAGTTCTCAAATGACGAGCGCGAACAGAAGCTTAAACACAATTGGGATGAGCAAAGAGGATCGACATCTCAGATTTATAGCCGAAGCGAAGGAGAGCTACTACATTGGCACCGGAATTTGGATCGTTGTTCACGCTGCAAAGATCAGAGGCAAGAGGATACCATGAGGAGTCAACAGACAAAGGAGGAGGAGGATGGGCGGTTCAAAATATGCCCACCAGAGGGGCGTGACGAGAGAGAGATCCAGTCAAGGGAGAAGGGCCATGCGTGTGGGAGGAGGAAAGGGTAACACGTGGCAGGATAAAAATGAGTACACTTAAATGAAATTGTGAGGTAAAATCAAAACGAGGAAAATTATGGAAAAATTACACAAGAAAGTACACCGTATTACGCGCATTCATGTAAAATTTCATAATTTTATGCACTAATTTGCTGTATTTTTAAAATACTACGAAATTCGTGGATTTTTAGTCAAACCCTAACCTAACCCTAACCCTAACACGCGAAACCCTAACCCTAATGCGTGATTTATCGGGCGGGCTTCCGCAAATGGCCGTCTTGGAAGCGACGTGTGGTGGGCTGAGGTGTCCGCCGTACGGTGGCCGAACAGTCAGGAGCGCTAATTTTGAAAGAAAAAAATCGCTACGACTATTTTTTTTATAAATACGAAATGAAATCATGCCAACATGGCCAAAAATTCCACTTCGCCCTCGCTTGGGTGCAAGAGCCTCGTCGTGCAAGCCGGGCGCAAGTGTACAATGCCAGGGTGCCTTGACACTGCTGCTGACACTGACCTCGGCCTTTGTTGGGCGTCGCTGCTCTAGGCCTAGCATAGCTTGTCTTTTTTGTTCAAAAAAGGGATGCAATCGAAACTTAGATTTTGCAGGTTTAGGTAACTTTACGGTACCATATCCATAATATTTTTATTTTTGAAACATTGCATCATGGATTCGCTAATAAGACACCAATTCTCCTCGGCACCAAAACTGCACTCTTTGGGAAGTACCTTTCACTCTTGGAAGATAAGACCAATATAGCCTCCTCGAGTGTACATCTTAAATAAGATGCTAACTATCTTGAAAAGATAAAATGCTACACAATTACATTGGACCAAACCAAGTTTGAATTCCTACACCACGGAGAAGGAAGAAAGAAACCTAGAACTAGAAGTTAAGTCCAGTCAGGCGTCGGGTGCGTCACCACGCCGACCAATCTACCATCAGCTGCAAAGTTAAATTAGACCATCATTTTTACCCCACCGACCTAATTTACAAGCCTTTTTACATGTTAAGTTACAGAAGCCTGGGGAGTAAAAAACCAAGTAACTCACACAACATTAACAAGCGTATCAACGCCTAATGTTCATGCTTGACACGCCCTTTCAGTATTCCCGGAATAGGAGGCGAGGTCGGTTTTCTAACTCCATTTGGCCTTGCAGGTTGTGGTGATTGATGCCGATAAATATTTGGTGTGCTTGAGCATTCACCCCCATTTGCAACCGGGGCTAGGGCACCATCGGTTTCTTCTTTACCAGAGAACCCCATTGCTTTCAATACAAAGGAATCATCGTGCAACTCAAATGGAGTGCTGCATTTTCAGAAACATACATGTCAGCACTCACAAGTGGTTTAGACTTTAGATTTTTAGAAAGCTTTTTCGTGCTCAGTTATGACTTAGGAAGATTTAATGATCTCAACTGATTTTGCGCCACTCATAGAGGTAAGCACAAGATTTAACAATATTCATTGCCAATAAAAGGGTGGGGTTGGCTCATCATGCCAAGTGAGTAATGTAACACCCCAAAAATTCCAGGAATAAAAATATAGGATTTTTAAAACTTTTTGTGTATTATTCGTTATTCCCTTAATCACATACTATTTGGAAGCAATTTTAATTTCGTTTTGTTTCTCCAGCTCGAGTGATTTTGTTCTTTGTCTAACATATGCTGCAAAACTGAAACCCTAAAAGACAATGTTATAAAAGTAAAACTAACTGAAAAAATCATATACTAGTAAATCTTCTGAAAAGATTCTCTAGAAAAGCCATCTTGCCAATCGATGCAACCTAACCCATTCTCTTCGGTCAACCCCGGTTCAACCCTTCTTCTCTCCCGAGTGCATCGCCACTGCTCTCTCCCTCCCGGCATCGCATGCTCTGGCACTAGCGCCACGTTGCAGCCATGCAAGAAGCCCGTCGCTCAACCATCGCTCAACTGTCGCTCAAACATGCCAGTACTGCGTCAAGGTCACAGTGCTGCCAAACCCGGTCGTGTCCATTGCCAAGCTCCCACCGAGTGCATCGCCAGCGCCACCTTGCGTTCTTCGCCCTCCTGCCTATATAAGACCACCTAGAGCCCTGGACATCCCCCTCCTGGCCATTCCCCTCCCCCTTCGCCATTCCCTCTTCTTTCCCCTCAGTGTCATAGAGAGAAACACGACGGGATCTCTTTTCCTTTTCCTTTTCCTTCACAGGAACTCACCGAGCCTCTGTCTTCACAGGAACTCGCCGAGCCTCTGTCTTCTTCATCTCCGGCCATTTTCGCCACCACCGTCGCCAATCAAGCTTCGCCGCGATTTAGTACGATTCCCGGCGCCAGGAGCACCACGTGGATATCCCGATGCTTTCCCAAGCAGCCCCGAGCTTTACCTCCCTCTCCGGCGACCTCCCCGCGCCGCCTCAGGTAGCCGTCGCCAGCCCTTCTCTGCCCTTCGACGACCCTCTTCGCTCCGGTGAGTCCCCTAGACCCCCTAGATACTCAGGCGCTCATTGGTTAGCTTGAAGCGCCACCGGGTTGCCTTAGCCATTGTAGCAGTAGCGTCGCCGCCGCTGAAACTCGTCGCGACGCCGCGGTGGGTCACCGCAGGCCTCGCCGTCGGTACCCCTGGGATCGCCGGCCTCAGGGAAACCCATTTTGGGTATTTCGAGCCGCCGCTGTTGACCAACTCGACGGCGACGAGCACAGGAAGCCAACGCCCGAGTGCTTCTCTGTTTAGTCCGAACCGAACAAACACTATGCGGGCGTAATTAATGAACCAAATCTTGGTCCTTAGGGTTAATCACTAATTAGCTGCCGAGTTAATGCTGCTGAGTTTCACTGACGTGTGGGCCCGAGGTTGAGTTAATGCGGCTATTTAATCCGGTTGATCCTCTGTAACTCATTAACACGCAGGCCCCAAAGCATAAATTACACAGTGCAAACACCCTAGGACCGAGGCACTGCGCACATGGACCCTGGTCCATGAGCTGTTCTTATGAGCCGAGCCTATGACAGTGGGTCCCATCTGTCAATAATGATTTCTTTAGGAAAATAAAAGAAAAGAAAAGAAAATACATGGGCCCACCTATCATTCACTGAGACATTACCAGTAAGAAAATAAAGCAAAAGAAAAAGAAAAATGCATCGGGCCCCACCTGTCAGTGAGAGATTTCTCTCCCTTTTCTTTTTCCAGGATTTAAACTAGGGTTTAGACCTCGGAGAGCACGTTCTCCCTCGTTTCAACTCGGAATCGAACGACATTTGTTTCTAAATTTATCTAAATTCAAACCCTACCCAACCAAACCAAAAACACTCATTTTGGAGTTCATTTGAATTTTTGAATGCAATTTGAATCTTTATGTGCTTATTCGAATTTTGGTTACTTTCGCATTTATAGAAGTCGAAGCTCCCGAAGAATCTCAGGTTGATCCAGACCAACAGTCGCAATACTTAGATCAAGGCGAGTCAACACTTTGATCATTTTGTTCCTAAATTTGAAATGCAATTACATTGTTTTAAATTATGAACTCGCATTGCTATGATTTATACAAATATATTAAGCTAGCTCATAGTTACTACCTTATTCATAATTGTGTATAAACTCCTAATCCTTGATCTTGGATATTATCTTTGTCACCCTAGACTAATGGTATGCATACTAGCTACTAAGTCTGTATCTAAGTGTCATGCTTAGCCTTGCTTAAATGCATCGTCATGTGGGCAATAATTTGCCCGACATCATTAAAAACATTTGAAAATGGTATTGGGCAATCGAGGTTGGAGCCTGGCTGATATGTTGGACTAGAAAAGTATTTATAAAAACAAAAGTGAAAACCCAAAAACAGATTTAGACTCGTGTGGCTAGAAAGAGTGGATCGTGCCGAGTGCACGACAGAGTGGGTATGTGGATGTACCGACCGAGTCAATTAAGGACCCGGATCTTGTGATGACCTCTTGTGTAAAAACAGTGCAACCACAAGTCTATATGGGTACGACCTGGCTAACTAATTTGTTCGCATCGGCGTGGCTTCACTATTGGTGGGAATGCGGTGTGGATAGAGGGGAACGAAGCCACAGGAACTGCACGACGCAAATTGGAGACCTCCCGTGGGCGAGGCCCAAAGAGGTGATACATAGCGGTGTGGGTTACGTTGAGGTGGGGCATTGTAAAGGCCTTGTGACAAACATCTTAGTCGCACACCTATGGAAGTGTGTCAGACAGATATTATAAGTTGATTGCCTCTTGTAGGTAAAGTGTATGAACTCTACAGAGTAAGAAAACTATCTGGATAGCCGTGCTCGCGGTCATGAGCGGTGCCGAGAACTTGCTTGAAGTAGCTTTCATTTTATAAAATAATTGATGGGTGGAATGAGAGAATGGGTTGGAGCTCAGTGATTGGAAATGTTGTGTTGGAGCACAGAAAGTTGAGATCGCTTGGTTGAGAACCAGTGATAAGTACGGGATGTGACCTGAGCATTGCGTGGTTGGAGCCACTCAATGGTATAGCGAGTTGGAGCCTCTACTAGTACTTTACAACAAAACTCAGTTTATGAAAACTTGTGTTAGTTAAAAATGCTAAGTCTCGGAAATTTGCTACTACATAAACTAATTCAAATTTAGCTTTGTGCAAATAAAAGAACCATGAACTGCCCTTGATTAGCCATGCATATATAATAATTGCATTGTGTTGGCTCGCAAGTACAGTTGTATACTCAGGCTCGCTTAATATTATCTTTCAGAGCCGTTTGATCAAGACTCGTATGCCTACCACAGGGCATCTGGACCAGATGATGGAGAAGCTTAGGCCGGGACCCCTAATCGCTTGCCTGTGAACAAAGCGAATGGATCCACCTCTCTTTCTTTTGCTTCTGCTCTTATCTCTTCTATCTGTATTATAGCACTCTGTGTACTGTATCGACGTGCTTGGCCCCTTTTGTAAAACTGTTGGTCGTACGGCCTGTTTATGTAATATAGTGTATTATTGTACAATGAATGTGATGTATGTAAATAAACCAACGATGTATCTGTGTGTGCTGTCTACTGATCTAGAGAATGGCACGAGTTTATACAGTGGGTCCTAAGTTACAAATTTGAGGTATGACAGACTTGGTATCGTAGCCATACGGTTGTACGGTAAAAGCCTTAGCTAGCATGGTCGATAAAAACTTAAGACTACGCTATGGAGGATAGTAAAGCAGCTTTTTAAAATGTATATGTATCTTGTTCTGCTCTTTACTTGTGGTACTTGTCTTTTTACTTCTTCCTTTTGGTCCTACTGGTTACTTACACTTCTCTTTTTCAAAATTGTAGATGCCAGGACCGATGGAGCCTGAGTGTTGGGACTACCACACCCATGGGGAGGACCCATGCCCATGAGGGGGCTACACTGAGGTGTTTCTCTGGCTACTTCAAAGATCTGCAGATACCGGCGTCCCATTTATGGGGACGAAGACCGGAGAGAGGCGATCAGAGGCGTGGACGATAGAGGTGTTCCTCACAGCGAGGGGAGTTTGAGCCCGCGACTTTCCAAGACCGACCACCAGTAGAGCACCTCCACTTCCGCAGTTCAGGACGCCGCTCACCAGGCTATCGTACAATTGTGCGATATCCACAACGACCTGGTGGTCTCCACCCCCTTCAGTTTCTACCCTTTCCTTCGGGAAGGAGAGCCTCATCATGACGTCCGCAAAGACAAATGACAAGATGTTGGCCCAGACCGACTCATCAGTGCAATGACGCGAGCTCAGATGGTGAGTATGTGGAGGCGCTTAGAGAGCTCACAGAGCTCTGATAGGCCCTCGCCGCCAGCGAGACAGACACCGAGACTCTCCGCCTCCCGGTGGACAAGCGGAGGCGGCCTGCCACATACCGAGCGTGAGAGGCGGCAGCTGCCTCCGAAGTTCGCCGGGCAACCATCATCACCCCGCTGTGGTAGGCACCTCACACACCACAAGATGACCACCACATCGACTGGAGGCAACACCAGCACTCTTCGCCTAATGACTACCGCGCGTAAGCGCGTGCGTGCCCCGACCTCCCTCATTGTGGCAGACTCCAACCCTAGCCGTTCTCGCTCCCGCACCACACCCGCTCGCAGAGGTAGCGGAGGTTACCTCAGCGAGACTACTAAGTCGTCCGAGAGAGGGCAGTAGAGTACAGATAGCTAGTAGGTGCAGTAGGGCTAGCTAGAGTAGTATTTTGGAGATTAGCTAGCAGTTATCCTTTTGTTGTACAGAGTACTAGTAGCAGACGTAATTGGTGTATGCTTTTGTTGTAAATGTTTGGCAGTTGTCATGAACTCGCTTTTATTTAATGCACTTTAATGGTTTCCTCCGGTTGGCTTTGATCATGTTGTTTTATGTCGTGATTGTGTTTCCATGGGATTGTTTTAGTCTCCTTTGTCTTAAGTATCAACTTGTTAGTGCACTGCTTTGTTCTAAATAGTGTTTGCATAACAGATGCCTCCCAGACGAGCCGTTGGGGGCAGGGGTCATGGACGTGGCCCGATACCACCTCCACCACCTGAGCATCCCACGCTAGCACAAGTGATGGCCCAACAAACATAGTCATTGAAACAATAGCGACCAATAACGACCGAGCGACGATCAAGGGTCAAAGCTTGGGGAGTTTATACGCACGAAGCCCCCATTTTCTCTAGCACGGATGAGCCGCTCGAAGCCGAAGATTGGCTCCACACCATTGAGAAGAAGTTGATATTGGCTCATTGTCGCGAGGAAGACAAGGTGATTTTTGCAACACACCAGCTTGCGGGACCAACCACCGATTAGTGGGACACTTACTTGGCCGCCAGAGGAGGCGAGGAACATGAATTGACAGCTGTCGAAGAAAATGAAGATGAGGAAGAAGTATCCGAAGATGAGGAAGCTGAAGTACAGGCTGCAGTAGAGGTGACTGCACCAGAAGTGGAATGGACTGAGTTTAAAGAGGCATTCAGAAGCAACTACATCCCCTCTAGTGTCATGCGCATGAAGAGAAATGAGTTCAGAGCTTTGAAACAAGGCAACTCCACAGTGGCTGAGTACCTAACTCGGTTCAACCAGCTAGCTCGCTATGCGCAGAATGACATAGCTAATGTGGGGGAAAGATTGACCGTTTCATGGAAAGATTGCGCGATGGACTGCGAGTGCAGTTAATTGTTCAAGATTTCAATAGTTTCCAGTATCTGGTCAATAAAACATTGCTCCTTGAAAATGAACGCAAGACCTTTGAAGCCAGCCGTAAACGGAAGATGGGTGCTCAAAGGGGGCCGACACTTGTTCATCAGTCATTCTATGTTGCCCCTTCAAGCAGTGGTACCCCGTTGGCCGCTTCTCCCTGAGCTCCTGCCTCAGCAAGTCAACCCAATGGTTCCACTTACGCCACTCCTAGCCGACCAAGCCAACCACAACAGGCTAGCAACCCACCTACTGACCTGGTGTGCTTCAACTGTGGTAGAACCGGGCACTATGCCCAAGAATCGCCCCTAGCGACCAAGGACTCCGCTCGCTTCAACATCAACAACCCAAGACGACCATCGCCCACCCAGGGGCGGCAATCAAGGAAGACCCCGTGAGGCACTAGAAGTACAAATGGGTACGTTCTCAGTTAACTCCTCGCCAACATGTGTTCTTTTTTATTCTAGAGCATCGTATTCTTTCATCTCCAGCAAGTTTGTGGACCTATCGCAACTACCAGCTTTCGCTCTCAAGAAGCCTTTAGAGCTCAGTTCACTAGGGGGGCTATTACAGGCCACGTTAGTAAGCCTAGGGTAGAAATCCAGCTAAAGGGAATAAAGTTTCTAACAGACTTAATGGTGTTACAAGCCCAGACCCTAGACATTATCCTAGGGATGGATTGGTTGGCCAAATATCAAGAGATAATCGACTGTGCCAATAGAAAGGTTGTCCTCACCAAAGGTCCCGTATTAGTAGTGGAAGTCCGGATGGACAGACCCTTCGGATGGAAGAGGGCCATTTGTTATGCCTTGGGTGTCACTCTAGAGGGAATGCTAGTGGTCCAAGAGTACCCTGACGTCTTTCCAGAAGAACTGTCAGGGGGACCACCAGATCGTGATGTAAAGTTCATCATAGAATTGATGCCTAGGACAGCGCCCATATCCAAAAAACCTTATAGGATGCCGATTAATGAACTTGAGGAGCTGAAAAAGCAAATCCGAGAGTTACAAGAAAAAGGGTTCATTAGATCAAGCTCGTCACCATAGGGATCTCCTGTACTGTTCGTGAAAAAGAAGAACGGCAGTATGCGAATGTGTGTGGACTATCGGTTTCTAAATGAAGTAACCATCAAAAATAAATATCTATTGCCCAGAATTGACGATTTGTTCGATCAGCTCAAAGGGGCGACGAAATTTTCTAAGATAGATCTGCGCTCAGGATATCACCAGTTGAAAATCAAACCTGAAGATATCCCCAAAACAGCCTTCTCAACTAGATATGGACTCTATGAGTTCACAGTAATGTCATTTGGACTGGCCAATGCCCCGACTTACTTCATGAACTTAATGAACAAGGTATTTATGGAATACCTAGATAAATTTGTAATTGTGTTTATTGATCATATTCTCGTCTATTCCAAGGACGTCGAAGAGCACGAACAACATCTGAGGATGGTGCTGGAAAAACTCAGGGAACACCAATTGTACACCAAATACAGCAAGTGCGAGTTCTGGCTGTCAGACGTTAGCCTCCTATGTTATGTGATATTCGCTAGTGGAGTAGCAGTGGACCCAACGAAGGTTGACATTGTCTTAGATTGGCAACCACCCACTTCGATCACTGTAGTTTGGAGTTTCCTAGGATTGGCAGGATACTACCGCGGGTTCATTGAAGGGTTCTCCAAAATCGTCTGACCTCTCACTCAACTACTAAAGAAATAAAAGAAGTTTGAGTGGATAGATGGGTGTGAGAAGAGTTTTCAAGAGCTAAAAAAAGTTAACATTAGCCCTGGTTCTAACACTCCCAGATATCTGTAAGGATTTTGAGGTTTGTTGTGATGCTTCTCGTCAAGGGTTAGGCTGTGTTGATGTAAGAAGGAAAAGTAGTAACATATGCATCCGGACAGCTTCGTCCGCATGAGGGAAATTATCCCACCCACGACTTGAAGTTGGCATCGGTAATGCATGCACTGAAGATATGGCGCCACTACCTCATTGGGAATCATTGCAACATATACACTGACCACAAAAACCTCAAGTACATTTTCACTCAGTCAGACCTTAACCTAAGGCAGCGAAGGTGGTTAGAGTTGATAAAAGACTACGACTTAGACCTTCACTATCACCCGAGTAAAGCTAATGTGGTGGCCGATTCATTAAGTAGAAAATTATACTGTAACCACATTGTGACTCAAGAACAACAACCTACTCTCTTCAAGGAATTTGAGAAGCTCAACCTGGGGTAATTCCACATGGGAATCTCTCCGCCTCGGAGGTACGTCCGACTCTGGAGGATAGGATCAAGGCTGCCCAAGTAGGGAACACCAATACGCAAAGAATCCAACAACTCATGGTGCAAGGGAAGGCCACCAAAATGATTAAAGATGATCAAGGCATCCTATGGTATGGAAATCGCATTTTCATACCCTACTAAAAGGACCTAAAGGATTTGATCCTCAAAGAAGCTCACGCATCGGCCTACTCTATTCATCCAGGTGGTACCAAGATGTACCAGGATTTGAAGCAACGCTATTGATGACCCCGCATGAAGACAGACATCGCGGCATACATAGCATGTTGTGATGTATGCCGGCGAGTGAAAGCTGAGTATCAAAGGCCAGCAGGCCTTTTACAACCACTGCAGGTACCGGAATGGAAATGGGAAGAGGTTGACGTGGACTTCATCACTAGGCTGCCAAAGACTAGGTCAGGGTATGATTCTATCTGGGTTATAGTAGATCGATTGACTAAGGCAGCCCATTTTATCCTAGTGAAAACCACCTACAGGGTGTTAAATTGGTAGAACTATATGTGTCTCGAATAGTGAGCTTGCATAGAGTACACAAGCGAATCGTCTCTAGAGGTTCGTAGTTCACCTCCCATTTTTGGGCTAGCCTTCATGAAGCTTTGGGCACGTATCTAGCATTTAGTACAACATATCACCCACAAACAGATGGTCAGACAGAAAGGGCGAACCAAATTCTCGAAGACATGCTTCGGACTTGTGCGTTAGAGTTCACTGTCGATTGGGAAAAATGTTTGTCATATGTTGAATTCTCATACAATAATAGCTATCATTCTAGTTTGAAGATGTCACCCTTTGAAGCCCTCTGCGAGAGAAAGTGCTGGACACCCTGGCTATGGTCAGAAGCAAGGAAAGGATATCTTTTTGGACCGGACATCCTGAAGGAAGCCGAAGACAAGATTCGTCTCATCCGAGACTGACTGCAAGCAGTGAAATCAAGACAAAAGAGCTACACCGACAACTGTCACAGAGAGCTAGAATTCAAAATTGGAGACTTCATCTATCTAAAGGTTTCTCCCATTAGAGGAACCAGGAGGTTCAAGGTCAAAAGGGAGCTCGCGCCAAGGTACATAGTACTGTTTCAAATCATCGCCACAGTAGGAAAGGTAGCTTATCAGCTAGAGCTACCTATGAATTTGTCCAACATACACGACGTGTTCCACGTGTCACAACTCAAGAAATGTCTTCGAGTGCCCAAGGAGCAAACCCGAATGGAGAGCATCGAACTCGGCAAAGATTTGGCTTACGCCGAGCATCCGGCTGAAATCCTAGATGTAGTAGAGAAACAGACGTGAAACAATGTATAATACCTGTGTAAAAGTCGGTGGAGCCACCAAACGGTGGGAGAAGCTACATGGGAACGTGAAAACTTGCTGAAAGTCGAGTATCTCCAGTTGTTTAGCAACCACATCTGAATCTCGGGGTCGAGATTTTTTTTAAGGAGAGTAGGTTTGTAACACCATAAAAATTCCATGAATAAAAACACGAGATTTTTAAAACTTTTTGCGTAGTATTCGTTATTGCCTTAATTACATACTCTTTGGAAGTTATTTTAATTTCATTTGTTTCTCTAGCTCGAGTGATTTTGTTCTTTGTCTAACATACGCTGCAAAACCGAAACCCTAAAAGACAATGTTATAAAAGTAAAACTAACTGGAAAAAAAATCATATGCTAGTAAATCTTCTGAAAAGATTCTCTGTAATAAAAATCCAAAGTGAAATCATGCTCCAAAAATTAATCCATCATTTTTTGTTCTTTTTCCCCTCTTTCTCTTTTTCCTCTTTTTTTTCCTATTCCTCTGGTTGAGCCATCTTGCCAACCGATGCAGCCTAACCCATTCTCTTCGGTCAACGCCAGTTCAACCCTTCTTCTCTCCTGACTACATCGCCACTGCAATTTAATCCGGTTGATTCTCTGTAACTCACTGACACACGGCCCCGAAGCATTAATTACACAGTACAAACACCCATGGACCGAGGCACTGTGCACATGGACCCTGGTCCATGAGCTGTTCTTATGAGCCGAGCCAATGACATTGGGTCCTATCTGTCAATAATGATTTCTTTAGGAAAACAAATGAAAAGAAAAGAAAATACATGGGCACACCTGCCATTCACTAAGACATTACCGGTTAGAAAATAAAGCAAAAGAAAAAGAAAAGGGCAGCAAGCCCCACCTATCAGTGAGGGATTTCTCTCTCCCTTGTCTTTTTCCAATTTTTAAACTAGGGTTTAGACTTCGAAGAACCCGTTCTCCCTCGTTTCAACTCGGAATCGAACGATTTTTGTTTCTAAATTTGTCTAAATTCAAACCCTACCCAACCAAACAGAAAACACCCATTTTGGAGTTCAATTGAATTTTTTAATGCAATTTGAATCTTTATGTGCTTATTCAATTTTGGTTACTTTCGCATTTATAGAAGTCGAAGCTCCGAAGGACCTCAAGTTGATCAAGACCAAGAGCTGCAATACTTAGATCAAGGCGAATCAACACTTTGATCCAATTACATTGTTTTAAATTATGAACTCGCATTGCTATGATTTATACAAATATGTTAAACTAGCTCATAGTTACTACCTTAATCATAATTGTGTTTAAACTCTCAATCCTTGAACTTGGACATTATCTTTGTCACCCTAGACTAATGGTATACACACTAGCTACTAAGTCTGTATCTAAGTAGCATGCTTAGCCTTACTTAGATATATTGTCATGTAGGCAATAATTTGCCCGACATCATTAAAAACATTTGAAAATTGTATTAAGTAGTCGAGATTGGAGCCTAGCTGATATGTTGGCCTAGAAAATTATATCTAAAAACAAAAGTGAAAACCCAAAAACAGATTTAGTCTCGGGTAGCTGTCGCCTGAGTCAATGAAGGACCTGGATCTTGTGATGACCTCTCGTGTAAAAACAGTGCAACCACAAGTCTATATGGGTACGACCTGGCTAACTAATTTGTTCGCCTCGACGTGGCTTCGCCATTGGTGGGAATGCAGTGTGGATAGAGGGGAACGAAGCTGTTCCCGGCGCAAATGGGAGACCACCGGTGGGCGAGGCCCAATGAGGTGATACCTAGCGGTGTGGGGTTGCGTTGAGGTAGGGCATTGTAAAGGTCTTGTGATAATCATCTTAGTTGCACACCTATAGAAGTGTGTCAAACGGACATTATAAATTGATTGTCTCTTGTGGGTAAAGTGTACGAACTCTACAGAGTAAGAAAACTATCTTGATAGCCGTACTCATGGTCATGAGCGGTGCTGAAAATTTACTTGAAGTAGCTTTCATTTTATAAAATAATTTGTTGGTGAAATAAGAGAATAGGTTGGAGCCTAGTGATTGAAAATGTTGGGTTAGAGCCTAGAGACTTGAGATGGCCTGGTTGAAAACCAGTGAAAAGGACAGGATGTGACCCGAGCATTGCATAGTTGGAGCTACTCAATAGTATAGGGGGTTGGAGCTTCCACTAGTACTTTACAATAAAACTCAGTTTATGAAAACTTGTGTTAGTTAAATATGCTAAGTCTTAAAAATTTGCTACTACATAAACTAATTCAAATTTAGCTTTGTGCAAATAAAAGAACCATTAACCTCCCTTAATTAGCCATGCATATATAATAATTGCATTGTGTGTTGACTCGCGAGTACAGTTGTGTACTCAGACTCGCTTAATATTATCTTTCAGAACTGTTTGATCAAGACCTGTATGCCTACCACATGGCATCTGGACCAAAAGATGGAGAAGATAGAGAAGCTTGGGCCGGAACCCCTAATCGCTTGCCTGTGGACAAAGTGAATGGATCCACCTCTCTTTCTTTTGCTTCCGCTCTTATCTCTTCTATCTGTATTATAGCACTCTGTGTACTGTATTTACCTGCTTGGCCTTTTTTGTAAAACTATTGGCCGTACGGCATGTTTATGTAATATAGTGTACTATTGTACAATGAATGTGATGTATGTGAACGAACCAACGATGTATCTGTATGTGCTATCTACTGACTCAGAGAATAGCACGAGTTTACACGGTGGGGTCTCAAGTTACAAATTTAGGGTCTGACAAGAATCAAGATAGTTATAGGCTGGTCATCCGTGAATATGACATAAGCGATCAAGTGTTCCGTTAACTATCAGATTGGTCGCCACTAGGCCTCAAGTGGTATAATCATTGCAACATTTTTCCGAAAGAACGTTCTATAAGATTATCACATAAGAGAAAAATTAAACCTCATCAGCACAGTCTGTTTAGAAACGAGACATGCTTAGCAATAGACCTATCTTTTGTTTGGGAAAGTGGAATTTTTAAATCTCAAAAAACATAGGGCAGAAAATAGTGGAAAGGGAGATGTGACCTATTACTAAACTCTAGGTTCATCTAACAAGATGCATCATGTCAAGGAAAACACAGTAGAATTCTTGTCTTTTACCTATTGAAGTCAAAATGCACCAACTGCATATCTTCTGATATCTCCACTTCTACAGTTGCATGAGGACGTGTCTGGTTGCACAACAAAAAGAGATCCTTGTCATTTAGACCGCCATGACAGAAAAAAAATGCTGGTGGCATATACGTACTGAAGTTGAGAAGGCATTACGTGGGGAAAACAGGTGGTAAAAGAAAACAAAGCAAGGAAGGCAGAGCCGCAAGGGTTAATACTGACAGCTCATGCCCTTGATGCTTCAGCAAAACAGAATCAATTCATAACCACCTAAGCATGTACCATACATTGTGATAGTGCTATTAAAATTGTGGTTATGTATTTCTGTTGGTCAAAGGTCCAGTTTGGCCTGGCTTAAAAATACAATCAGGATTTTAATAACAGAACCTGAAGCTATTATTCAAATGGTCCGAAATAAGGGTACTAAAACCAGATTGGGCAAAAATCCCAGACCTTCATGGGATGCTAGGAGCTAGCAGGCTTCCCATTATTTTCCAGTCTGATTGATTTTCCTTTTCTTTGTTTGTTCTCAAGGTTTTAAGTTTCCTCCACCTTGTATTATTAGTAATCTATTCAATCCATGTAAAACAACAGAAAAAGACCCCATTTCAGGAATTTATTGTAGCACCCACCCCCCATCAAGAAAACCATGAATCAGATGGTTCTGACCGGTTAACCCTGCTCGGTATCCACCTCCTTCGCTGCAGCTCCTCTGACAGAATCCAAATCCAAACCTCGACAAAAAGGATGCTCCTTGGAATTACGTCACGTATTGGAAGCCTCATAAGTCATAAGTTAACACAACTCTTGGACAAACTGTCATTCAATCCACAAAATGAGTATTTCTTTGTGGACAACTGGACATGGAGGAGCAGATGAGAGAAGAGGGGGGCATTCATAACAAGGAAAATGAAGGAGGGAACCTAGGACTAAACAGGGTTATAGCTCCACATGGAAATTGGAAAATTTCCTGCTCAAGTTCATAGTCAAATCAGTGTTCTTCTTCCCACAATAAAGCTCCAAAGTGGCTAAAAAAGATTATTTCGAAACAGCAAACACAAAGTTAGCTAGATCATCAGCATTGGCATTCGAATATAATGGTACGATTTACTTTATCTAGGCCCATATATGAAGAATAAGAAACAACTTTTTTACCTGAACCAATATAAATGGCAAGGCCACTCCACCAGAAGGAGCATTTCCCGAACCATATAGCTGCTCATTTCGCTGTACCAAGTTTTGGAGGCCTACATACTTAAATACACCCAAAAAAGGATGACCATAAGGTTGACCATGCATGAAGCAACATGACAAATAAATAAAATAAAATGGTTAATAGCTAGATTTAATCATGGACTTTTCAGTATCATTTCTTATTCCAATATCAAACAAGAAAGGACAGACTTCTGGTCTACCATAACTTTAAAATAAGTCAGTTTATGTATGAAAAATTAATTACTAATTCAACCCACAGTGGGGAACTATAGTTAGAAATATGTACTGGTATAACCTAGGTTGCGAAGGGGATAGTCGTGGGTAACAGGGGGCTTCGGCCGGTAATTCCGGCGACCCGGCGCCATGATGGCTGCCCGGCGCGCGGCAAGGAGAGGAGGATTCGGGAATTAGAGGAGACTGGGGTTGGAATTTTCTGATTTTTCATTGCTTCCGAAAACACAACTGCCGCATGCCACTTATAGATGTGGCCCGGTGATCACAAATCAATCTCTAACGAATGCTTTCCTAAAACTCATTTAACTAATTGGATCACGATTTGATCTCTAACTTTAAATAGACAATCCTAAAGATAACTTCCTGATTTAGAGATAACATGTCAAATAAAAGATAAGATCCCTTAATTGGGATTTCCTTCCGCCGGCCGCACCATGGCTCCGGCCCCACCAGGCGCATGGTTGACACCACGTCGACAATACGGAATTCCCCGCATGACATGTACACATATTTGTCAACAGATATTCCTGTGTTGTTGAAAACAGTGGCTCGCATATGCTAAGCTGTTCTTTCCATGTTCAACAATGACTAGTGCTAATTGAGACACTCCTAAGCCCTTACTACTTACATTTTTCCGATGGTGAAGACATTACGTCCTCTGGGTTGCTAACTGAAGCATTCAGCACTCTCCACTAAGATATTTCTAGCACCCATACAGCAGTTGAACTAATATTACTTTAATCGATTAAACATGCACCAAAAGGTGCTTGCCTTTGCTTTTGTGTCCAACACAACATGTACCGGAAAGGCTGAATGGAATATTAGCTGCTCTCCTAATTTTGCATGCATGCTGTGGCACAGAAGTATGCACCAAGGCCCAAGGGATTCCCCATTAATACAGATAGGAACTTTCACTATCCAAGGTAGAGTTAAAATCATCATATAATTTTTTATATAACCTCAGGAACATTGTGTCTTAGTATTAACATTTCATTACAGCACAACCTCAACTATGATGTTTGCGGTGCTAAGTATTCTAAGTGTATGAATCAAAAATCCTCCATCACAATTTATAAGATTTGTGGTTAAAGAATAATTTACATTATCAGTTGACATAACAAATAAAAGTAGACCATGGTAAATCCTTACTTGATCTTGTAACTCCTGCAAATATGTGCTTTTCTTGTCAAGCCGACCTTTCAGTCCGATGAGCTCTGTCTGTAAAATGCACATGAACTTGTGAAGGAAACGACCAAACGAGAAGGTAGAACTGTCAGTAAACACAGGATTAGGGGCAATCTTACCTTCAATTCTTCAATATCATCCATACTCGTCCGAGGCAAGCCCTTCCACTGAATTTCCTTTTTATCTTTAGATATAATATCCATAGCCATCAGGACGTTCAGCGCATCATAAACCCTTCTTCGTATATTTTTCTCATCATATTGTTGCTGCGTTTTTCACATAGTCAGCGCATATTGCACTTAACAAATAACCGACCAAAGGGAGTAGTCCTATTTCTTAACTGCATGGGGATTATCAGGATCTGGTGACCCAATATTATTATTGGGATCTGCAAACTCAGCTACAAGTTCGTCTGCCACCTGAAAAAGAAATGCCATGCGTTGTATAAATAATTTCTAAACTGGACTGCAAAAGGAAACATCTGCGGTTCACTTTTTAAAATTATGGATGTGCGTCTGTATGTTATATACTACTATAATGACAGTACAAAATGAGTAAATGTTGGCTACTTATGCACTTCTAAACGTTACTTTGCACAAAATCAGCAGCGCTCTACAATTTGATTATACCGAAACAACGTAAAATGTAGCCTATAAAGAAATAACAAAGAAAATACCTCATTGTAGGTTGTTCTCCCTTTGCTTTCGACTTTCTCGCATACTGAAAAAGAACAAAGGAAACACTTCATGACAACTTTTAACACTAGAATCTGGTTAAATACAACTTGTTAAACTGACTCCCTCAAATATCAATGAAGAAAATAGAGAAACTATCAATAATGATTTTACATCAGAAAATGAAGTAAGCAGTTTTATACTTTTATCTCAGTTGCATTTTGCTTATGCTTCCTATGAATTAATATGATTATTATATGATGATGAAAAGATGGATGTCACACAGGTACTAGTGGGAACGAAAAGTACTAAGTACTAACTCACCTTTCATACTGAATTGGCGCAATCCACGGCCACCTTTGTCAGGACCAACTATGCGTGTTCCTCTCTTTTTCTTCTTGCTGCATCGCAAAAACAGATACAACTATCTCTCAGAAGTGCATTGCAACTTGTAGATGACTAGAGAAATAAGTAAAACAATGTACAAAATATAGAAGTTTTGCAATGAAGTAAAGTAGAACCACTTTAAATTATTTAAATGTTGCTAGTTTAGTAGTTTTGAATCAATCAACAAGCAGAAATACAAATATCTAAGGAAGTTAAGGAAGCCAACAGGGAAGCAGCTTTGATCGTAGATAAATCAAAAGTAGCAAAACCTGCCATTGACTCTGAAGTGCACTTTTCTTCTATGGAGTATTGTACAATAGATGCTAGCTCAACCTATCAACATATTCAATGATGCGCATGAGGTAGCCATATGAAAGATAAATAGCAGAGCTTGTTAATTGTTATCACACATTCACACTACTTGACAACTCCACACCAGAAGGAACAGATCTAACACTAACATGGTGGTTGGAATGCCACATGGACTAGCTTGAATCCTAAAAATCCCAAGCAAGAGATGAACTCACACATAAAAGTTTGAGACAAAATGAACATCACCAAGCATGCCGTGACCCAAACAACAGTTGTCGATGGCATGTTTTAACATATTCAATGCAACGAAAATCATAACACTTCACTAAAGTTCGTTAGTTCACCATCGCATCTCCCTAACAACCTCTTCCATAGCCAATGCGCGACAATTCAAATCACCACAAGCTACACCACTACGCATCAACCAAATCTAGTGGGCAACCAAATGCAGTCCACATAGTACCACCCACGAGACCAAAACCCCGTCTCAAACCGCAAAACACCTCTACTTGCACCCCCGAGGCAAATCCCAACCAGCTCACGCGGCAGTACACAGTCCCCGGAGCAAAAACTAGGGGTGGGCAACTCAACACGAGCAAGCAACTAGACAGCATATTTCACGGACCTCGCGGCGGGCTGCGACGATGGCGCGTCGTCGCCCTGGATGTCGAGGCTGTTGAGGCGGCGGGCAACGGTGCTCTCGCTGGCCGGCGTGGAGGCCGAGGCCGAGGCCGTGGGCGTGGCGGCCGCCGCCGCGGCCTTTTGCCGGCCGCAGCGCGGCCGGAGGGGAGCCGGCGCTCCCGCCACTGGTGGACGCCGAGAGGGCCGCGCCGCCGGAGGTACGGGTGCCGGAGACCATGGCGGTGGGGATCGCGCGGGCGAGGGCGCGGAATTGGGAGGAGGAGGAGGGGAGAAACCCTAGAGAGGACGAGGTGGGAAATGGAGGGAGAGACACGAACCGACGGGAGAGCGCGGAGAAACGGGCACGAGAAACTTTTCTCTTTTTTAGATTTTTTTTTTTTGTGTTCGGGGCTTGGGTTCATTGATCGATTCCAAGTTTCCCAGACCGAAAGTGAAAACACCGGACAGCCGGTTATTCGATTCGGCTGCTTGCAACGCGAGAAGAAACTTGAAAATTTCTCATATTTCAAATATAACATTGATTTTTTAAAATCATATAGTAATAAAACTAAATTTAATTCGATCCAGTTGTGAGGGTTCCGTCCCCGGTTGGTTTGGGGCTCTGGAGGTTTGGTTGGAGGGGCAGGGGCAAAGGCCAAGGAGTTCGAAGTTTAATCGGTTCGATGTTGGGCGGTTTTGTTTTTGGGTAATATCGTAACTCGTACAACAACGTTAGCCTAGTTGATTTGGTATTGACCTGGTTTGATTAAACCTGGATTTGGCTTCAACATCTTGCAAGAAACAGAGGTTGAAGCTCTAGTTGAACTTTTTCCTAATGACTTTTCAACCATCGGTACATACTGATTTTTTTTATTAATTAATCTTTTTTAAAATTTTATTTTAAAGTTAACCTCCGACGCATTTTATTTCCAATTCTGACCCTTTTGGTCACGCCATCATCCATAGCATGACAAAACAATGTTGTCACGTTGGGGCATGCTCTTATCACACCATAGGTGATGGCGTGACAGTGTTGTTTGGTCACGCCACCACCAGTGGCATGACCAAAAGTGTTATTTGGTGGACTTATCTCATAGCGTGACAGCATTGTTTTGTCACGTCATGGGTGGTGGTATGACCAAAAAGGTCAGAATTGGAAATAAAGTACGCCGGGATTAACTTTAAAATAAAAATTAATAAAAGGTTAATTAATAAAAAAAAAGTTCGTACATACTCGCACACTCCCTCCCATGGAACATGGCTTAAGAAGGAAAAAATTCCCCGATGACACGGCTTAAGAATCATGAGTGTATATCTCAGAAAATGTGTTTTTGTTTTCCACTTTCAGTTTTTACTTTACATTTGCGCCAAGCGATCACACGAAAAAATGGTTTTACTTTGTATTGCTAAGGGCATGGGCCGCGTCGTGCCAACCCGAGCACAATTAGCCCGACGAGCTAGAATCGACCTGTTTAACCCATCTATGGAGAAGGGACGATACCAAAGCATCGGCATCTCTTGCGGTCACGGTAGGCCCGCACGCCGCCTCATCCTCCTCCTCCATTATCGTCGTCACACATCGCCTCCGTCTCCTCCGTCGCCGCAAACGCAGGAGCGCCACAACCGCTGGAGCCGCTCGCCCCGCCGTCGTCGACAGTACTATGCTGGCGGGGGCAAGCCATTGGGCCAAGGTCGCGACCCAAGCACGGCATGGTACGTCGGCCTGAGTCAGTACAGGCTGTTTAGGTGTCGGACTATACCGTGTCTAGGGCGAGCCAACAGTGTCGTGCTTCGGGCCAGGCTAGCAGGCACGGCCCATTTGGACAAGTCTACCCTACCTTGAGCTATTTTAAGACTGGCCCAACTCAAATGGAGGGGTATTAGGTTTACATCCCCACAGAGCAGCAACCTCCCCATAGAGCAGCCGCTACTAGCCTCCGCCTCCCGACCGTCGCCACACACAGTCGACCTCGCCATCGCCGCCCAGAGATGGAGTCCACGCTGGTAGTGCACCTCCGCCGATTAGCATCCCATCTCCTTCCTCTGTTTTGTTGCTCCATTTCTATATCTTGACCCCACGTTTTTGTTGTTATGTTCTTCTCTCCTTCTGACTTGCATCTTCTTCCCCCTTGCTGCCTCAACAGACCGATGGGCTATTGGCTAAGCATGAAAGAAGTGGAGGGAGGCGGCGGCAACCATGGAGCTGAGGTCTCACGGTTGATATCGAGGCCGCGCGAGATCGACGCCACCAGGTTTGCTTCCCTCCCCTATCTTCTTCTCACCTCCTTCACCGCCCCTCCTACACCTTCTAGCAAGTCGCCCGCCTAGGCGGCACTTAGGCGGGCTAGACACTAGTCGGACCCCTGCCGCCTGACTAGCGCCTAGCGACTTGGTGAACCATACAAGCTGGTACATTGGGGTGGTACTCATCAAAAAATTACATAGTATTTCATTACAATGTCAAATTACTAAAAAGGAAACTACGAGCTACATCCATCATTCACTTGCCAATCTTCCCAATTAATTCAACACGATCCTTATTTATCTCTGATACAAGCACAACATATAACACAATAAAAACAATTCATTATGATCCTTGGCAGCCTTGAGACCAACTCACTACATATTCTTCTCACCTTACAGCATGACCACGACTGCATAAAAAAATGCAACACATAAGGAAACACATTGATCATTCAAAGTCTCAAACTATCACTGACTGTCGATGTTCTAGTATCGATTTTATAAATGAATGCTAGGAGACTCTCCTAGAGCGAAATCACACAGAAAATAACACAAAAAAATTATACAGGTTCATGCCTTCTCCTGAGAGAATAATAACTCTACTTCTGTATTGTTGTATTAATTGTATTTACAACAGGGAGGAAATCACTCAAACTAGGGCTTGATGACTTCTGTCTCTCATTATGCTTGTTGAATTCCTTCTCTACCTCCCCCTCTGTCCACCAACTTTGCTCCTTATATAGCGGATGAATGGGTGGCAGTTGTCTATGGCAAGAGGCACATTGTCGTTTGATGCAATACACACGTTTAAATGTGGTTATTGTCAGAGACAGATTTCCCCACGTCGCCTTACGGTTATGTTAGAGACATATGTTTTAACATGTTGTAAGATCGAGGAGGCCGACTAGAGGGGGTGAATAGACGATTTTAAAAAACTTTTGGGCTAAATCAAGTTTTATGCGGAATTGTAAATCAATTCAGTTTTACCCCAATTAAAACATAAATCTACTAGTCTTGAGTAACTGCTCCAACGATATAAGACTATAGATACTGATAGCGATCATACAAAGATGTGTAAGCAATTTAATTATAGGAATGTAAATTGCACAAAGTAAAACACAAGAGAACAAACCACAATGACACAATGATGTTTTACCGTGGTGTTCAGAGACTTGCTGGTCTTTCCTAATCCACGTTGAGGTTAGATGTCGGGACCCCGGATATGCAACCCCGGGACCCTCCGTGCATTCTAAACTAGTCCCATGATCAGTAGCTAGCTCACACAGTTGCAACATTGGTGTACTCGTAATCATACAATAACAAAGCTAAAGAAGCAGACGAAATAATATTACTCAACAGCAAATGACCTTATGCTCAAGGTTTTACAGAGCTTGCCGCATAAGGCTAAAGTCACGATTAGGTCTATAACCAGGGTAAACTTGCAGCGGAATAAAACAAACTCGTGAAAACCATCCGACATGCCCACAAGCAATCGAGTGGAGAACACATCCTAGTTCGCATAGTATTCACAATAGCGTTCCTCGTAGAACTCGGTGCTTCCTGGGTCATCTTCGACGACTGATCAACAAATGGCGCGAAGCCGTGAGTACTTGAAGTACTCAGCAAGTCGTAGGGAATAGTATGCAAGTAGTATCCATGCAATGCTTGACAAGGATAGGTTTATGTTTCATTTGCAGAAAAGAAGTATTGACATTAGATACAATAAGTAGATTGTAAAGCACAATTTGAAATATTAATATATAAGTAATCAAGTTCTTTGAAACAACTCGTGAACACCATGCTCACTTCCCAACCAACAACTAGATCACTTTTACGACCAGATCACTTCCCAACCAAACCAACTACTCAAAACCATCCACGACCATATTTTTTGAGAAAATCTACCACTTGTGTGAAATCACCAGGTATTGTCTATAACCGGGGACATGGCTATTCGAATAATTTTACACTCTGCAGAGGTTGTACAGCTTTACCCATATGACATGACTTCTCTAGTTTGTTTGACATCCGTCGACAGAGGCGGGCCCACTTGTATTCAATGGTATTCAGTTGAATACCCATTATTTTTGCAAAACAAATTCATATATATATAGTGTATTCTAGGTATATCATATGTATAGTGTATTCGGCAAAAAAAATGAAGATCCTCTCGCCACGGCCTCACAGCTCACTCGCCCACAAAGCTCACGGTCACCAAATGCCCATTCATTTGAATTTGAAGAAATGAACCACTTCGTTTTCGCTTGCACCACTATATCAATGATGTCGAAATGATGAAAACTTCAAAATTTGAGAAGTCTAGCGAGTTGTCTATGATGCTAGTTAAACAAGGAAAGGTTGCTCGGTATGAAATTGTTTATAAACTTCTCAAATTGGTGCTTGTTCTCCTGTTGCAAGCTAACCGCCTTTGGTGTTGAGAGGGTCTTTTCTATAATGAATTTGATAAAGAACAAGAGAAGAAGCAAGATGGGGCGTAAATATTTGAATGGTTGTTTGGTCACATTGATTGAAAGGGAATTCTTCATGCAAGCTAAGGATAAGGACATCATCGCTCATTTTCAAAGCATTAAGGATCGGAAAGTTGTCCTGTAACTTGTAAGTTGTAAGCTTTGTTACCATTTTGTTGTTTTATCCTCTATTTATTTCATATGTTGCCACTTTGATATGTTGATCATTAGTAGCCGGACAATTTCAAGTTGTGATCAATTTTATTAATCAATGATGCTGCCACTTAATTCTGTGTTATAAAACTATAATTTAGGTTGTCAAATTTTTTTTCTTGCCATCTGCAATTTTGAATACCCATGGTCCAAATCCTGCGCCCGCCTCTGTCCGTCGATACCACCGCTTATTACCTTAGGTAAGTAGTCTAGAGCACATGACAAGACATTTACAAAGTTCTAACTCGGTTCTGTTCGCTAAGGTTTCGCCTCTGACTGGCTTCACAACTTTGAATATCCACCTTACAAAACAACATCCCAGTCGACCGGCCCCCTCTTGCACCAAGTGTGAATGTCTAACCCAGGTTTCACACTTCCACAAAAACAGAACCGAATCAAAGTATTGCTAATTAGTTGGGCAGGTCCACCCTATCCTGGAAATGTGGTTGCACGGTATGGCCCAGATCAATGACGCACAAAGTTAAGTTTTTAGAGGCTACTCAGGCGAGGCAACCACATCCCAAAATTCTCTCCTTTACTACATGATCACTCGCCCGAGTATGAAATTATTATTTTTGGTTCAACCCAACCAAAAGGCAACCCTTACTATGGCACCACAAATTTTAACAATAGTGGCTGCACCACAATTTCATATTTTATTTAGTTAAATTTATCATCATTGAATCATGAGATCGAGAGACCATCGCATAACTAAAGCATGACTAAGCATAATAAGCACCCATGTTGGTATTACAATAATGTCCAACTAAGGTTACCCAACCTATGGTGTCCAAGGGTACATATCAACATATCATTCACAATTATTCAAAGAGTCATACTGTCAAGTAGGTGTTTAACTATTCCTAAAACCATTTTTATACAACTAGCTAAGCATGTTGATACAAAACAATATAATGTTATAAACTGGGTGCGACATGATCAAAGGTCTATGACTTGCCTCCGTTGAAGAGTTGGGATGTTTCGGTCGAGACTGTCGGGTACAAGAACGCTTCCAAAACGCCGAAATCTATACGTGCGAAAAGAGCCAAATAAACAAAACAACTCCAAGTAAAATACAAATCCTTCCAAATTAGAACCAAAAGAAAGGTACAGAATTAAGACGAATTTAGAAATTCGAGTCACTCGAATCAGAGCTTGAACGAAGGAGAACGAATCCTCGGAAAGAGGTTCAACTGGTTGGTAGATCGACTACCTGGTCGAAAGGAGGTTGGACCACAGGTGGTCGAAAGAAGGGAGGATTCGACTACCCGGCGTGGTCGAAAGGAGGAAGATTCGACCACTCGACGTGGTCGAAAGGAGAAAGATTCAACTACTACATGTATTAAACACATCGTACAAATGTCCATAGTCAATTGGGCCCACATGTCTGTAGTTCTTATCGACTATAGGGTGGTCGTAAATGACCTAGTCATAGTAACGCTTACGATCATGAGGTGATCGTAGTAAGACTTACGATCAATAGGTGGTCGTAGTAAAGCTTACGACCATATAAGGTGATCGTAATAAAGCTTACGACCATATAGGTTGGTCGTAGAATAGCTTACGACCACTATGTGTTTATAACCTCCCTCATTGCTAATATTGATGGGTGTCCTCGAAGGTTGTATAAGAGATATTATCATCTATAATATAATAAACATTACAGATAAATGATTTAATTAATTGATAATTATTAGATCCTTGTCACTGTCAAACGCAATATTTAGGGCTGGAGACAAGGAGTCAAGCACCGACCGAGGTGGGAGAAGGCCACGGTGGGGCAGAGAGCCACGTTAGAATTGGGGCCAAGACACCGGTGGGGTAGAGGGCTGCGATGGAGGTGCTTCACTGGTGGGAGGTCGTCGTCGCTGTGGTTGGCGCACAGGAGGTCGTCGTTGCCACTCTTTACTCACGAGTTAGGGATTAGGGATGGGGAATGATTTGGGGCTAGGCTGGCAACTTCAGTCTTTGCCTGTGGTGGTCGCCGCCGCCGCCTCCTCACCGAGAGGGATTGAGTCTGTTTAGGGGAGGGACGCGGGACGGGGGAGGAGATGACAGGGTTTCGCAAAATTGCCCCACGTGGATCTGGAACCTTAGATGATAATCGGATGGCACTGAGTCGTTGAGTGCACGGGTGCACGAAGGTGCCCGTGTACATAGGATACGTTGCCACGTGCTCTGGATAAAAATTTGAACACGCGCATGTACCCCGGCACCCCGCCAGCCTGCATCACGCTACGTAGCCGAAAAGCTTAATGGGCTTTATATTACTAGGCTTTGAAGAACTACATGCCCATGTGGGCATTTGCACTGGGCCACATGCGCCAAGTCGGTCCAGCCAAGTCAATCAAATAGTAAAACACATCTTTCTAAAAAAAGGTCGATGCGGAATTATTGATCGAACAAAGATGGTACGGTTTTATAAAAATTTGAAAGATGATAGCGTGATATTCTGAGTTTTCGACGGTAAAATTTTAAATCAGAATGTAATTTCTTAATATGTATTTCTCTATAGAATTTCTAACTCGAGCTCGAGTGTATTCTGCACCGACCGTACATACACATGCATACACAGCATAGGTACGTAAATTATCATGAAGTGTATGCATATGCACCAGCTGCATGGATCGATCGACCAGACTCCCGAGAGGGCAAGCGTGAGCACATGGCAAGTAAATCAGAATTTTACAAATTACCCTATAAAAGTGTTCCTGCTGCCCTGCAAGATAGGAAAATTTAAGAAGATGGATAGGAAAGAGAACGGGATTGGAAATTAAGAACATGGATATGAAAGAGATCGGGATTCGATCGGGCTTAATTAACGTGCATGGGAGGTAATTCAAGGATTAGCGATGATTCTTCCAGCGCGCGGTCGATCGGCCGGCTTAATTAGCTACCCGCTCCTGTATAAAAACCACGCATATATATATATCGAAAGATCGACCCATCCCGATCGATCAGAGCATGCCAGCTTGAAAGGTAGCAGGCTGAGCAGCAATGGCCGCAGCAAAGGCGCCGGTGATCCTCGAGATGGACGTGCACTGCTACGGCTGCAAGAAGAAGATCCAGAAGGCCATCAAGAAGATGCAAGGTACGTACGCTCGCGTGCAACAGTCACTACCAGAAAGCAGTTATTCTCTGACGGTTACCCGTTAGGCAAAACCTCTCAGCCCTAGGTGGTAAGGAAAATTCATTTTGGCTGACGGTTACCCGTCAGGGAAATTAAACCTGACGGTGTTACCCGTCAGTAAAAACGTGAATTTTCCTAAGGGTCAAACCGTGAGGAAAATTGATTTCCCTGACGGTTATGTCACCCGTCAAGAAAATTCGCTATTTTATTGACCGTTCTGTTGACCCGTCAAGAAAATATTTTACACTGACGGTTTGCGCCCGTCAAGAAAATCAGAAATTTTACTGACCGTTCGTGCAATACCGTCAAGAAAATGCTTTTAACTGACGGTTTGCGCCCGTCAAGAAAATCAGAAATTTTACTGACCGTTCGTGCAATACCGTCAAGAAAATGTTTTTAACTGACGTTTTGCGCCCGTCAAGAAAATTAATTCCAGAATGCCAAAAAATATATCCTGACAGTTTTACCCGTCAGTAAAATTGTTTTGGCAGAAACAGCAGATTTACAACCGGCTTGGCAACAGATAGAAAATAGCAGGTAATAAATGGATATCCGAATCATATAATCAAATCACAACACCATCTAATCAAACATTATAATTAATGAACAAACATTCATGTTCACTAGCACATGCATACCAACATTCATAAACTACACCTCCAAATTGGTTCATCCGTCCAAAAGACATCTAAAGTGAAGTACCATATACAAAAGTCACAAAAGTCCACATTTCCATTACATTCAAGTTCAACTAGTCAAGAACTACAAGAGATCGCTGAAAGTCACGGAATAGCAAAGATGGTTGGTGTCGCCATCAATGTCGCCATCGTTGTTGTCCCTGCTGCTCACATCGGCGTTACCATCGACAAAGACCGCTCATCCGGCCAGAGCCCGCATGGGAGGATCCATCCAGATCCCTTTCGCAAGTTGAAAACATTATGTCAACTTGAGTAGTGAGTTGAGTATGAAATCAACTAACGACACCGCTAATTGGTGTCCTTGTTCCTCAGAAACTACTAGTACCATCACCTAAAAATGGAGTGCTTGTTTCAAATATTTTGAAGCATCAATCTCAAAAGCACCAAGAAACCTTTACTCAAGAATATGTAAGCTTAAAATAGTCACTTAAGAACATGTGACACTTGGCATATACTCAAGATTAGTTTAGCCTCGTAAACAACTCACAAGTATGGGTGTACTAACTAGTACAAAAATCATTTGCCACCTTACCATCAACTATAAGTAAATGCGATTCAAAGTTATGCCCATGTTTAGAACATTCAACATGAATCCACTCGCCATTCTTTGATCGCTTGTTGACGACCGACACACCAAAAATATTAGTTATCTAGTACAAATGGTCCTCCATATGACAAAGGTGACAGATGAAAAGTACCACTTGAAGTCGAACTATGCAACAAGGCAAAATAATAGTTCGTAGGGAATTTTGTTTGTACACAACGCAATAATTGTAGGTATTAAACGATATTACCTGTGCTTGTGTAGGTGTTCCACGGCGTAGCATCTCTGCTGGTGGTTGTTCGCCTATCTTCTCAAAAAGCATCTACAGTTGAAAAGTACCATTTGAAGTTGAACTATACAATCTGTACTAACCATACAATGCAAAGACATATATGTACAATCTGTACTAACATGGCATTTGGACATTTATAAACCGTAAGGGAATACCCGTTTTCTGGTAGTGGGAGTAGTAAAATTAATTTATTCCACAAGGCACCCATGTATGTGTAGATTAAAGGATTTTTTCAAAGATGTTTCAAAATGACAAGATAAATTAACTTCCGGATATTGTATATATTGGGGCAAAGAAGACACAAAAAAAAAACAAACATAAAATAGCAGAATGAAAGAGATAGGGGAAAGAGCATATATGGCGAAGGAGAACACGATTCCTGTTAACATTCAATGCATATACATATTCTGTAAAAAAGACAGAGAAACTATTTGTGCATGTAAAAATTGTGTGGTTCCTCGAAGGAAAAGGACAGGACAAAAGGGAATTGGTTGCTTCTAATTAAAAGGTCTTTAAAAGAAGAAAAAAGTGTTTTTTAAAAAATATTGTATGTAATTCGCCCCAAAACCTATATGTACTATACCAATAATCACGTAATTATGACACATACATATACGGCATATGCCATAAATTAATCTGTTCTACATCGACCACACCTTTCGTAATGTGTTTTTTAGGAAAAAAATCTACAACCGCTCGTAATGTTGATCGCCAAGACAAGTGACCTCGTTATCTTCGTAAAATTCATCAATCATTACTGACTAAGCTTTATTATCCCCATATATCATGAATACATCACAATGAAATGGTATGTCCCACTCCAAACCAATAAGATGTTGATATATATATACTTCCATGCAAAGCAAAGCTAATATACCTATTAAAGGAATTGAATAATGATGAGTACAGCTTAACTAAGATTAAACCACCAAGAATGATGAGTAAAGTTAACTAAGTATGTGTACGATACACTTTAACCAAGCGACATTCTTAAAAGGAATGAAGCATGTCAATGCAAGGATATCTGTAAGTTTGGTCAGGCCTTAATTAGTTAGGCGGAGACCGATGATGAGAAGCTTGTTATTCTACCATGTCTTATCCACTATCAAGGACATGAGATCCGACAAGTTAGGTGTCATGGAAGCAATACGTGCAAGACCATCTCTCTGCATGATGTACTATAGTGCGCCTAAAAGGTTTGGCTACTATGTCTATCTTTTGAGAGGGCACAAGGTAGTGGTTGCATACATTTACATGGTCATAGAGACTCCGGAGCATCCGGTTTTCTTGTTTTGAAGTTGAAGTTATTTGTACTTACTTTTGGATGTACTTGTTTTGAAGCTATATATATGTACTTAATGTTGAGCCTAGTGCGCTTATGAAAATTTAGTTCTTGTGGTGACATTTGTGTCGGTGGCACTTCTCCTTCTACATGCATGCATATATATGCTTGCAAACACAGGCACATCAAGAAATTGGATTTCAAGAGAATATATATAAAATGTACACAGTAATGCTTCAAAGTCCAAACTGATCGAGTTCGCATGTACATCAGTATTTTGTTGCATATCTTAGTACATTTGTTGAATTCTGCACTCCGAAAATTAATTTGAATCTTAATTTGGTTGTTTTCGTATGATGAACTCACGTAGTTTCTACAACACTATAGTAAAAATATGAGCTACTTAGAAATTTAAAATTTGATGCATGGGACAACGCAACAAAAACATATTAGAACAAGAACCAACTCTTGAAAGAAAAGTTAGTGTAGCATACTTTTTTTTCAATTTGAAGTTTACCATGGTAGCGCATAACAAAGCTAATGACTATTGCTAAGAAGATAAAAAATTATTCACTATTTCCATTTTCGACAATAGAGCAAAAACATGCAAGACATACAAAAATCATAAACAGAGAATAATGAGATAGTCCTTCATGTCATGATTCAAAAATTTCTCTCAATCAATGGCAAAGAACATTCTAGGACACAAGTTATTGAAATAAAGGCTCATTAAAGGTGATGTAGGAAAGGAAATGAACGCCGTGTCCCGTACCATAATTTAAGCAGGGTAACATGACAAGTTTTGAGTACCAAAAACTAGCCGTGGTAACTAAGCAAAAGATACATTAAGGGAAAGATTTGGCCCTAGTAGCCCATTACAAGTTTCAGATATAAAACTTGATGACATGTTTTTGTTGGAATAAAGTAGTGTTCCATTTCCCTTAAACCAGAACGACAAGAAAAGTGTTTTTCAGACCATTCTACTCCAACAATCGATTTGCAAGATATTTAGCCCCCAACTCCGACTTAAACTTATGAGCAAAGTAATATTCACTTTGATAAGTAAACCGAAAAAATATATCACAAAGATGACAAAAAGTTCACAGTGGCAATGCCCATTTGATTGAAGAACTACTATCGATCCAAGCATCATTCTCAGAGACCAAGAAATATCCTTCTAAAATTTCGTAAAATATTAGTAGATCTAGCACCAAGAACTAGCCCAGAATCTAATTTCTCGACTAGAAAACAAAGAGAGAAATGTTCCAGCCCTTAAATAACCATCAAAATTCGGACACAAAAAAAAACCCATTAATACAGGCCCAACACTGCCTCCAACCCCAGATCCAAACCCTGGTAAAGACGAATCTGTCAAAATCTCACCGGAATCTCGCTCCACCGACACAACGAAACCCAAGCAAGATCCCACACAAACTCCATAATTGAGGTGTATGTACTCCTCACATCATTGACACAAGGAACAGCTACCAAGGGGAAGCACTCATGATGGAGCAGTGGCCAAAGGTTTGGAATTAGTGCATCCATGTGGGGGCATCAGTGCAATTGTTGCTGCTTGCTAGGGCCAGGATGAAGAGAGGATATATTAATTATCATGCATGCATCTCTTGTAAATTTATGACAAAAGATCATTGCACAATGAAGTATTAATCTCACTAACTCTACCTTGTGCTCCAATTCAAGAAATTGCATAAGAAAGGCCTAACTATGAGTGACTAGTCATTTATCTGACATATAGATGGGTCCACGGATGCATGCAGGAGTACAGTCTGCATGACATAGCATCAAGATAACAAGTAGGAACAGATTTCCTTTAATTATATAAGTAAAAAAGAATTGAAGCTAGTCAACAATACTGGGGGACTAAAATAAGGAAATGTAGTTGTGTCTTCACTTTTCAAAAGCATCTTGAAGCGTTGCTCTTGCATGCCCATGCTAGCTATGCTAGTTGCAATCGATATATATGGAAATATGGAGCAGATGATATCTGTTGCAATTTAATTTGCTGGTTTTGTCTAATTAGGAGTATACTCCATATCAGTTTGGGGTAACTAGGAAAGCTTTGTCATACGTTTTAGTTACAGGATAAAACTCCTACATACTACCTTCGGTTTTTAATAGTTATCGCTGGAGTAGTAGTTAGCTAGTAACAGCGGCGTTAACTAACTTAATACGGAGGGAGTACGTTTTAGTTACAGGATAAAACTCCCAAAAAAAATCATAGAACAATCCAACTTATACGTATTCGCATGAGTGTTGAGTTATAATAGAAGGTTGAATCAATCGCATGATTTATTTACTCAAAATGTGTACAACTTAATTTTCTTTGTACAAAATGAATCAGTAGTAATAAATTGTTTTCCAATGACACCGAGCACATGACCCTACTTGTTGTCATGTATATGCTGTGTGTTCAATGATTGAGCGCACAAAACTTCTTCTTTACTTGTCATCACTCGAATAAAGATTGCTCCTAACTCTGTTATACACTTGGCATACTAATGGGAGCAAATTATATGTACCGTGGCAACTAATAAATTAATTAAGGTTGCCCATTGTGTTTGATATTTGCTTGATCAACTTGCATTGTATGCTTTCACCTGCAGGAAGCTTAATATCACATATTCTTGGAGAACAGGGTACGGGACTTACTTTTATTTTGTTTGGTAAGTAAAGAAGAAAAGGTTTCTACTTCCACAGCTATATATACACATGCAATTATTATTAGGAAGAAAACTTTTCAAGCAAAATACTACTGGGAATTATCTGTGATCAAGGTATAAAGGTAAACATATTGACAACACGAGTTAACAATGGAAATATGGGAGGTGGACATTATTACCAAGATCATCCGCGGTGAACTTCTTGTGTCCGAGTAGTTCTTGATTATGTCGAACCACATTTCGATAAGCGGTGGAATTGATGGCCCGATGTTTCTTGATTTGGCGGTTGCTAGAACAAAGATTCTTCTTGATAGCACCATTCGCTATTGGTACACGGCCATGGGGCATGCCACCGTTGATGTTGTACAATATGCTTCCATCGAGTGGTCGCTGCTCCCAATCATCTTCATATTGAGCCGCAGCAGCAGCAGAATAATCATTCTAGAACAAAAGCAACATTTAAGCATCTTTCCTGAAAGCTAAGTTCACTTGTAAGAATACAAACAAGGGAGCACTTACAATGTATTTTTGTGCTTTGTGGCTGCTGACTGGACCACTACTACCACTACTATCCACATTTTTCATGCCTGACTTCATCACAGCATATGTGTTTAGCCAAGTAGCCTTCTGTGGTCCATATTTGTGTTCCTACAATATGGTGAAACTCTAAGTTATAGCCTTGAATAGTGTTATAAGTTGTAATGCGACATGTTTTGTTAATTGTCATGGTCTAAAAAGCTTGATTCATACCAGGTATTGTTGGGTCTCCATGTATGGTCGCTAACCTCCTCGATTTTGAGCAAAGATCGCCGATTTCAACCGTGCTTCTGGCCTCTCTTTCGCTTTTGTCTTGAATTGCTCGGTGCACCAATTACGACAAAGATGTGGCCATACTATGTCATTGCACCACCAAATCTTGCCATCCAAGTATTGCTCATCCGAGTTCCTTGGACGTGCCAACACGTCGTCAATATCCTCTCCTTGTTTTTCAGAGTACTCCTTGACCGCATCAACACGAGCTTGATACATCATCCGCTTCACACGGTCCACAACATAATTTTCAACACAAGATCCGCTTCTTCCTTGTCGCTTATGCCGACTTCAAACAAATGCTACATAAGGGACAATGGTAGTTACTAGTTAGTAGTAGACTAAAGTATTTACGATATGAACTAACAAGTAAATATTAGTTACCCAAAACTCTCGCTTTACTCGACCTGCGGCGGTTATTCCTCATCGCCTTCATTGACATAATAATCATCCCATGTCAATGCAGGACGGTATTGAAGATAGTACCGTGCTCATCCTTGTCGCCCACAACACCGGGTACTCATGTTTGAGAATAACTCCAAGTCAGGCTTGATATGTGTAGTCTTTCTTGGCCGGTAATTGGTATACTTGAATTGCCTACACAGAATTAACCACTTACAAGGTATGCAAAGAAAATATAGTGGTGTGAGCAATCATAACCTCCTTTTTTCCAAAAAGAGATCAAAATATAATGCATCAATGCGGTTTGTACTCACTTGTCACCCTCGTGTATTATGGCGATCTTCTCAAGACGCCGACAAGATATGTAATTTGATCCGCGACTTCTTCTTTCTCCCCTTTGTTGAGCAACTTCATTGCTTCTTTGGGAGCCATTGCCATCGCAATTATCGCCACCACCACTCGCCCTTTGTGAAATGTTGTCACTATTGTTGGTACTGAAGCACTTCTCCTCTCCGAGGTACAACCTCCAAAGTTAGCGACCTCCACGTCGAGCAGGATGAATATGACTCATATCCTACATTGTTAAAATATGATGTTAGTGCCAATTTATCAATATTTAGATATAAAAAGCATGAAATAAAATGCAATCAAATGACCATTTGTTAGCACCACATGGAAAATCAAAACAAAGAGATAGCATGAAACAGAGAACAAGTTAATTGGTAGTTCCAATAGTCCACTCCAAACATCAAACAAACATGTACAAACTACACAAGGTATTTTGCAAGAAACAATTGAAGCACAACAACAAAAAATTTAGAAATCATTTGGATCATAAGTTGGAGGTTGGAGCTCCTCATCTTCATCTTCCTCATCTTCATCCTCATCATATTCATCTTCATCTTCAACAATTTCTTTTTGAGGATCAACATTCTTGTGTTGCAAAATTTCCAAATCTCTTGGATTTGTTATTTCGTCTGAGATCAACGGAAGTGTAATTTCGAAGTCATTCCCTAAGTCGATGACAAAGGTGCCTTGCAAACCATCCTCCTGATAGAACTCCATTTGTTGTATTGGTCCTTCAGGAGGGTTGAAACCACCATCGGTGCTATTTGGAGGAATATATCCATGTGGGGCTACATGATATGTAACCCACCAATCCAATATATCCGGCCTAGTCTTACACGGGTATGGCGATAATAGACTTGTGTAACTTGACTTGCCATGACAAATGGATCAAAATTTGAAAGCCTGGATGTGTGATTGACCTCTATCAAGCCCAAATTTTCAGTTCGCTTAACTCCATTTGGTGTTGGGTCAAACCAATGGCAATCAAATAAAACCACTCAAGATGCATACCGCCTTCCCAAGTAATTTTATGATGTCGCAATGACACCGTAATACTCCAACATATTGTTGTTCTCGTCAACACTAGACACACAAACACCATTGTTAGTTGTAGTCATCCAGATTTCCCACTCTCATACTTTGATGAGCTTAAATCAGATCCATTCACATCATAGCATCCATAAGTGGCAACTCTTGTGCGAAAACCGTAAGACATTTGGCGAAGGTATTAGAAATAGTAGATAACTTCATACATCGCAAATAGACAATTAATTGTATTAGCTTTAGGTGATTTCAGATTGCTACAAAGATGTTTCTCCGGTGTTGACGATAATTACTTGAGTTTTGAACCAATCAAAAAATTGGGCCTGTGGATGCATAGGGCGACTCGATTTCCAACCATTTAACCTTAAATCGAAGTTGCTTTTCCGTTGGTTTCATTCTCGCTCTTCCAATGTTCTTTACAAAATTTACTACATAAAAAGAATTAGTTATAATTACGTAAATATAATTAAAGAAATGTGAGTTGGGTTGCATAATTTCAGACATACACGAAGTAATCATCCATCTCTCGCACATTTGTCAATATGTACAAGAAAGCAACCTTGTACTCTTCTCACAGAGATCACGACGACCACGAGGGCTAATGCATCGACCGGTATTGAAATATGACAAGGTCACATAAACTTTGAAATGTGGAGGCACCATCATCGCATCGAGGTGTCTTGTTTCTAATTGACCGAACTTTAGGGTTAAAATATAGTGATAGAAAATTTGTAGCCTCCTCAACTAGGTAAGCCTCAACAATAGAACCCTCAACTCGAGCCTTATTCCGCACTTTCTTCCTAATTTTTGTATGTACCTACATAGAGTAAACCAATTAATTACATATATCATTAGGATAGAAAGATAAAATAGTGGTATTACTTATTTTACCTCTCATATGGGTACATCCAACGGGCCAAGACAGGCCTCCTAGTCGAGCCTCATAAGGAAGATGTATGATTAGATGTTGCATAGGATTAAAGAACCCAGGAGGAAATATTTTCTCTAGTTTGCATAGAAGCACTGCAACATTCCGTTCTAGTGAGGTTATGTCATCCTTGCTAATCTCTTTAGCACACAACTTCCTATAGAAAAACTTAGCTCACCAAACATAGCCATATATTTTCGTGAAGGAAGCCACTAATGCAATCGTAGCAAACGCTCCATGAATATATGGAAGTCATGACTTTTGAGGCCAAATATCTTCCTTTGTAGAAGGTTAACACCTACCGATATTGGATGCATATCCATCGAAACTTCAATATTTGAAACCACTTAAGGATGGTTGTCTTGTCATTATTATTGATGCAAAAGGTGCCCTAGGCTTGTGCCACTTCCCATTGTTCTTCAACTCCAAGTGCAAGTGAAGGACGGTGACAAATCTCGGCTAAATCTTGTCCGCCTTCACATTATCCTTGGTCTTGTCGGGTATGTCAAAGCATGTGTTCCATATAGCTTCAAAGAACATTTTTCTCATTGTGCATCACATCAATGTTGTGTCAAGCTTTAATTTATTGAAGTATGGAAGTTGCCAAAAGCAACTTTTGTGGGTCCAATGGTGAAGTTTACCAAAGTTTTTCAGATCACCTACAAACTTGTCTATTTGGGCTTCGACTTCCTCTCCCTTAAATGCCTAGGTGCCTCCTCAAGCACTCACTGTGTTCTTTCAAATGCATTACCTTGGGTTCAATTCATGGTCTCTAGGTAGGAAGCGCCTATGACAATCAAACCAAAGAAGCCTTGCGACCATTACGGAGTTGAAATGCTTTACCGTCACACAAGCATTCTCGACATAAACGAACCATGTGTGCTCCAACCAAAGAAACATACCATATGCAGGAAATCATGAATCGACCATAGATATGCTCCCGCATTGTAAAGTTTTGCTTAAGTGAAGCATCCCATGTTTGTACCCCCTCCCACAACTTGATAAGATCGTCAACTAAAGGTTGTAATAGAATATTTAATTTTTTCCCAGGATGTTCAGGGCCGGGGATAACAAGACCAAGGAATATGTACTCTGACTTCAAGAGCATGCCCGGTGAAATATTTAATGGAGCCACAAACACTGGCCAACATGAGTAAGGAGCAGCACCCAAACTAAATGATGTGAAACCATTAGTTGCTATAGCAAGACGCACATTTCTAGGATCACTTGCAAAGTTTGGGAAGTCCTCGTCAAATTGTTGCCAAGCTTCCCCATCACATGGGTGCACCATCTTACAGCGTTGATCGACTATGTGACCGCATTAGCTTTTTTGTCTCCTTGTGTGCATACAACCTTTGTAGTCTATCTATCATGGGGAGGTACGGTAATACTTTACGTGGGACTTTATTATGGCCTACCTCGAGCGAGAGGTATCACATAAGTCACACTTGTCTTTATGCTCATTGTCTTTCCAAAGAAAGCATGCGCTATTATAGCACACATCAATTTTCACATAAGGCATTCCGAGACCCTCTAACAACTTTTTTGAACGGTAGAAGTCCTCTGACAACTTAGACTCGAGGCAAAAGTTCATGAATTATCTGTAATACATCGTCATAGTGTGCAATTGACATATTGTATTGTGACTTCATAGCTAGCAAACGAGCGGCAATGACAGATGACTTGAGTGTGTTGTGTTCTCATGGACTAGTTAAATCACCGCTTAGCGACCATTCTATAGAAAGCTCGCGAGGCCGCTGGCTCCTCATCAATTCTCGTGGATGGTCTCGCCTAGGTCAATCAACAAATTGTCCATCCGATTACATTCATTGATTTCCTCGTGATCTATTGAAGGGTCGTGTTCATCATGTGTTGTCCATGTTTGATAGTTTGACCTAAACCCATGTTTACTTAAGTGCAACTCTACAATTTGCTCACAGCCTAAAATACTTCTCGCACATTGCACATGGACACTTAATGGTGTCACCTTCAACTTCCCTAGGATTTGAGAACGCGTGATCTAAGAACTGTAGTTTGTTCAATCCATTCATTTGAGGGAGCTTTACCACGCCGCCAGCCACTATACATCCATTCATGGTCTGCCATGAAATAGTTCTGTGTGTACAACAAGAATATATTAGGTACAAAATTATATTTATTAAAACTAGGTATGTTGCATCCTATAGTGTTGAGCCCAATTTAAGATTAAACCACCATGGCATATAGCAATTTATTAGACAAGATTCTATACTATGCCCCGCAAACAACGGAGAAAATAAAACGCACTCTCACCGGCGCAAGTGTATAGTCTCTACATCCCTACAAAGCAAGATGTTCAACCCAAGGTGGACCACTATCTCCTTTTGATTCACTTCATTTAAGGTATAATATTGCATTGTAACATGCAAGTTCAAATTGCGTGTTAAAGAATCGAGAATTATTCTACACGAGTTCCAAGAAGGGTGCAAATGATCTTGTTTATTTAAGAGTAGTCAAAATTGATCCGAATTTATGATGCACTAGTACTGGTGCTACTAAGCTAGTTGCATGAGATTATTTTGTAGTATTGAAGTAGAGATTAATTGATGCCGTTACCAAGAATTAATTAGTAGTGTTCTACTGCTAATGAGGTTGTGTTGTTCTTCACTTAACTAGATTGGAATTCCATCAAGAAACTAACTATAGTCTTGAGTAGTGGCGATCTATCCTCCGGATCTTCCCACCACACCCCAGGGGAGCAGAGTGAGTGAGTGCCTTCGAAGATAGAGCCATGCATACGATTATGCTCCTCACTAAAAGTCGACGACAGCCAAAGAACAGATCACTCTTCAAAGAAATTTGTGTACATTTAATTTTGTGCCTCAACAATCTAATTAAAGGGAGCAAAACATCTGTACATGTATACAGGGAAAAACATACCACTGAAATCACTGTCTCAGCATGAGAAGTCGTGGAAAGGAAAATTTTGAGAATACAAATGTGTCGGTTGCAAGCACCGGTGAAACAACAAAGACATGACCAGGGGAACAATAATTGTGGCAATTGGTGTGTTATTTGTGCGTGTATGTAATAGATATCCATATCGACACTTTTGTTCAATAAATAGTGTGTGGAAAATTCTTGTTAATGTAAAATACCAAGTTGAATAGCATCATCCATTTTACCGCAGTATGAACTCCATTTCGCATCCTTGGGATCATTACTAAGTTGATTTAAGTACAAGTACTAACTATCGTGGTAACAATCAAGCCTATTAGTATTCATACCGAACCTCAGAGAATCGGATCTTTTCTTCAGATAACTAGAGAGGTCACATCGAATTGGATCGGACCAAATCCATAGTGATGACATGAGGCGGATCTCTTTCTTATGAGAATACTGATCTGAAAGAAATATACCATACATCACATAAAACTAATAAATTAAAATCGGCCTCAATCTTGGCATAGACACTATCTTTCTCTTGAAGGCTAAAAATCAATCTTGAGAGGGTGCTTACTGTGTCTCAATCCGGGCAAGATTTGGGGATGGTGGCGAGGAAGACCGCTCAGATATGCACCTCGATATGTAAGAGTCTAAGAGAGCCCTCCCGAACTCCCGAAACCATCACATCCGCAGATCAGCCCAAACACTACGAAGTTACACTGTCTAGTGCGAGTCCACATCCACACACAGAGGCGAAGCCTACTCAAATCAAATGGGCATTCAAGAAACCAGTGGCCGTTCCTTCTCCTGATCCTCCTCGCCGACGGGGTGGAGACGAGGCGCCGGGGTGGAGCTGGGGCCGCGTGGTGGAGTCGAGGCGGCGGGGTGGAACTGGGGCCGTGTGGCGGAGCTGGGCCGACGGGGTGGAGTCGAGGCGGCGTGGTGGAGTCGGGGCGGCGGGGTGGAGTCGACGCGGGGTGGACTGGGCGCCGGGTGGAGTCGGCGGCGGTGGGCGGGTTGGACTGGGCGGCGGGTGGACCTAGGGCGGCGGGTGGAGTCGGGCGTGGTGGTGGTGTTTGGGGCGTGGTGGAGTCGGGGCGGCGTGGTGGTGTCGGGGCGGCGGGGTGGAGTCCAGCGGCGGGGTGGAGTCGAGCGGCGCGATGGAGCTGGGGCGGCGGGGAGAGGATTTGGGGAAATTGCTCAGTTTTGTGGGAGCCCTCCCTTTTATTTTTTTTCCCCTCTTTTTTTATCTCCCACAAGACATTGTGGTAATGGAGGATTCCTCTCCCCAAGACCGGAGGCTTCCCTCTCATTCTTCTGTACCCGTCAGGAAATTGAATTTTACTGATGGGTTTATCATAACCGTCAGGAAAATAGGAATTTTTCTGAGAGAGTTACTATTCCCGTCACCAAAATGATAAAGATTGACGGGTCATTGCGGGCCCGTCAGTATAATTCCGGCCCGTCAGGTTTCCTGCGATTCCTGGTAGTGAGTATATGTGTGTGTATATCGATCTGGCTCCATGTTCGACCATGCATGTGCGTGTACGATCGATGTCTTGTGTGCAGGGGTGAAGAGGGTGTCGGCGTCCGTGGACACGAGGCAGGTGGTGGTCGAGGGCGAGGCCGACGCGGCGGCGCTCAAGGCGTGGCTCGAGTACAAGCTCAAGAGGGCCGTCACCATCGTCGGCGACGGCGCGGATCCGCCGCCGCCGCCGGAGACGGAGACGAACAACGATCCACCGCAGCCGAACATCCAACCGCCTCCTCTGCCCGGTCCGCCTCAGGGCGATCCACCGTCGTCCCTTCAAGATGCAATGGCGGGAACCTCGCAGACGTCTGGCGGCCACTACCGTCAGACGGCGGTTGAACCTCGCCGACGACGGCAGCCCACTACTACCTGTGGCGGGAACCTCACCGACGACGGCACCAAGATGCGCTAAACGACGCGCCGGCCACCTTTAGCGACGAGAACCCCAACGCTTGCTCCATCCAAAGGATCGATCGACCGAGACGACGCCGACGACGTGACGGCAAGACAACGCCCAAATTTTGATCAGACAAGTTCTCTCCGTGCATGGTGCTATCCAATAATTCGAATGGAATAAAACCAAATCGAAAAATTATGATTTTTGCTATATATGTGATACTACTAGAAAGTATCACAGACGGTTTTTAAATATAGCCGTCTGTGATAGTTCATCATCCTAACTATATTTTTGCTATTTTTTTGGCTAGCCTCAGGAATTGCCAGCCATGCCCTCTGAAAACAAGCATGCACAAAAACAAATACATCACAGATAATCAATTGTTGACAAACTCAAAATGATCATTACTCAAAATAAATTACAAAAGATCGCATTTGTTCAAGTATTGTCGCTATAGTTACAATTGGATTACAATTGAGTTAATTGTTTGTAGGTGGTTGAGAGGTTTCGGCGGAGTGATGCTTTGGGTCGGCGACGGAGTGAAAATCTCCATTGTCCTCAATGATATCTGACATAATAAAGACGCAGAGCTTCCCTCGAATGTACGTGATCTCATCCGCAATGAGTCCATCCAAATGTATCAACAAGTCCTGTCGCTAGCAAAAGTAAAGTGGTAAGCATATATATATTTAAATTTATAATTAGGAAATAATTATTTCGAGATTGACAAACCTCGGGATCCTTCTTCCTAGCTCTAATGATTTGCTGCATATAATAGCAAACATAGATTGCACATAACTCATCATTTTTTTGCGGCAAAGACCGCAAAAATAGAATTACATATATAGGTATAGTCGGCCGAGACGCTTATTATGAAGTATGATATAGGATTATCGTGTTGTAGCGCCAGATCGAAAATTCCATCCTGTGTGTTAGTTATTATTTGTTTCCATTGTATATTCCTTCATTGGCAACATACGTGATGAACGACCTACATGATTCCAAAAAGTTATCCTCACCATTTCAAACGAATGAAGACTACAATAGAGTTATGTATGGAGGAAATGAGTATACCTCTCGAGTATTCCTTTCTGCATCGTGAATTTGTGGTCGCTATGATTAGGGAATCAAGGTATATCACATGGTTCCTCTTGGTATAATGACTAAAAGGATCCAGTGGTACCTACTCATGTATGTCGCTATAATCATTAAACCTAAGTTCATGCTGTGTATAAAGTACAAATGAAATTTGTATAGTAAGTAGTGACACTTACCCCTCATTGTAGGGCACCACTATGTACTTCTTGTCTACCTGATAAAGCAATGTCGCCGCTATGTATTTCTCGACGAAGGACGGGTCTATTTCGATGGTTTACAAAGATACCACGTGTGGGTCGAGGAAACCCACCGGTTCTTTCCATTCCCGAACTTTTTTCCACATGTATCTATACACAAGTAATGAGTTCTGATATTTACCGGTATTACGTGAATGTAGAACTTGATTGTACGCACTTACAGTGTCCAACATCGTAGAAGCGAAGCATCGAGGCAAACGAGGTGAATAGGTCATATAAGTCATTGAAGCCCATGACAAAGTGGTTCGTCCCGTTGAAGAAATGCTCATCGCTGTATCTGACGGTGATTCCAGTATCGCACCACTTCTTTGCAGTCTTCTGCATGTACCAGGCATGCAAAGCCTGACAAGCATATCCAGCGCGTATTAATACCGTGTGGGAGCACAACGGCTTTCCAATGATGTAGTTCCCGGACATTCCAGACTTCTTGGACTTGGGAGGCGTCTTAACGTTCATCGATTTCGATTTGACCTTAACGATTGGCAGCGTCTTCCTATGAGACGACTCGGGAACCGATACGGCGGCACGCTTTTGTTGTTCCTTCGACGTCTTCTCCACGGGAACCGATGAGGTGGCCTTCTGAGGCAAAACATGAGGTGGAGTCATCGAGGGTCCCGTTGGAGAGGAATGGTCGTGTCCAGATCGCGACACTGCTGGGTCCAGGGCGATGTCCTTCTTGGGCCATTGGATAAAAGTGTGCACATCATCCCCTAGTGTTCTAATGTCTTCGTTCGGGCGAATCTTCAGTGGGACAGCCACAAAATTGTCATGTACCATATCCACCTCGACCTTGACGTAACCTCGCGCCACTGGCACCCGTCAGACCGCCCATTCTCGGTATGGATACACCATCCTCGCAGCAACCTCAATAGAAAGGGACTCATCCATCCTCACTTGAGCTTGCGGTATCGGCCCTACAAAACGACACGCAATTAGCTAAGGCGCCCTATAGGTCTATCTTTGGTGCATTCCATAGATGTACATTACCTTGATGTCGCTTCTATCGGTAATTGGACGTCGTCATGTTCGTAATTATGCGTGGACACGATGCTACTCCGATGTCGGCGGATCGGCTCCTAAATTAACAGGTGGTTTATGCATCGCTCATGAGTTGATTCATTTGATCCTCGTAATGTCGCTAGCTTTCCTTCAAATTTTTCAAGAATCATCTCACTCAACCGGTCCTCGTGCTCGGCCTTAGATCTCTTCCTACTCCTATACGTGCAGTAGTCGTCTGCGAATCCATGACTCCAAGGCACGTTAACCCCAAGGCCTCGCGTGCGACCCGGGTGCTCCTTGTTTCCCAGGGCTGTAGATAATATATTTTTCTCCCTATCTGCTTGGAAGGAGTCTTGGAAAGTTTGGGCAGTCAATTCACGCTGCAAGAGGTCATCATGTTATTCTAGACACTATGAAGTTATGGACTTATTAACAACTAGGTAGTTCGACATATTTACCACACGTTGGGACACTTCCTGGTTTGCCGGGTTTGTGAAAGAGATGCTACCCGAAGACGAGACTTTTGCCCTCGCTTGTAACCAGCTTCGGGAACACGGGTCTGTGATGTCAGCAAATGGCCCGGTTGCGTTCTCCTCTGCCGCCGTCTATTCCTCGTATTTACCCGCGTACCCAGTGGTGTCGAGTTTGTGCGGGTGAGTGTTTCGTATCTGGAGAGCTTTGTGCGCCGCACATTGCTCCTTAAATTCGGTCGTCGTCTTCATAGCCACAAAGGCGTCCCATGCTTCCCGTGTCAAGAATCCATACTTCGCGAAGGGCGTCTGACCCGTGTTCACGTACTTCGTGACAAGAATGCTCTTGAAGGTCCTCCACGATTTATCCATCATGAGCATCGTTGTCCATTCCATGCGTGACATGTCTGCTTCTGGGATAATGAACTTGCTTGAAAGTTTTGTCCACAGCGCGCCTCTCGCTTCTTTCGTCAGATCCTTCCACCTTGGTGTGGTGATGGGGACCCGTTCCCTTGCAAGTATCCCGCAGATGGTCCGAAATCTCGCCATTGATCTCTTGGGACTCAGAGGAACGAGCTAGCTAGCTGAACGCCCAAGGAGCGAGCTAGCTAGCTGAATTCAGGCCTCGAATTAGCTCCTATTCTAACACTCCTAACATTCCAGCATATTTAAATGACCAAATTATCATATACATATGAAATTTCTCCATGCCATTTAAAAAGAAGAATATGTTCAACATATTTATTATAAGAACAACTAAAAACAGCATGAAGCTAAGCAAATAAGATTGCTCAATTGCTCTCAGTTGACTAATTGCATAAGACATAGTCTTTGCAATCTCAGTCCTCTGTCAAAATCTCTTCACCAATCAATTTTGATAATTACAAAACAGATCTTGAGCTCAAACTACAACTTTCTCATCTGTCAAGTTATCTCGAGTAGCGCTTAAACTTTCACCAACAGATTACAATTTAACTATCTTAGTGAAATCAAATCGCAAAAATAGCACATAAAGCATTCTGTAAACAGAACATCTGATCATATGCCTTTAACATAATTCACAAAATTATATCAACAAGAAGCCTAATTGATGATTGAGAATAGAAATGCAAATATCTCACGTAAGATCGATCGATCACGTAACATACAAGTGTAATCTTAATTCATTTATAACGAAAATAGAAAGTATAAAGGCTACTAATTATAACCGACCATATAAAACAATATGACAATATGATTAAGCTCAAGTCTGCTTTCTAATTATCTATTTGATTTTAGATTTCACTATCATCACAGAGCATCAATGTAACCCATCACAGAGCAAGGGAGGGAGCGGGATAGAGCGAGTAGAGTGGTATACCAGAGGAGGCGCGAGGGAGTACCGGAGGAGGCGCTGGAGCCGGCGCGAGGAGGGAGCCGGTGATAGGCCGGAGAGGAGGATGGCGATGCTCGTCGGGCTGGAGTCGGTGCAGGGAGGCGGCCAGTCGTCAGGCTGGAGTTGGAGGAGGCCGTGTGTCGGAGGAGAGAGGCGGCCGGTCGTCGCGCTGGAGTCGGAGCAGGAAGGCGGCCGGTCGTCAGGCTGGAGTCAGAGCAGGGAGGCGGCGAGCCCTAGAGGAGGCGAACGAGCACGCGAGAGCTTAAGGGGCGCGGGAGTAGTGGAAGTGACGAGCAAGATCAAAAACCCTAGCAGTTCCCTCCTTATAAAAAGGCTATCACAAACGGTTCTATTATAGAACCGTCTGTGATAAGGAATTACAGACGGTTCTTAATAAGAACCGTCTGTGATATGGGACGTATCTGTGATTCCTTATCACAGACGGTTCTATAATAGAACCGTCTGTGATAGCATGAAAAACCTAGTGACAATCTGTGATATCCTAACAAAACCTGGTGACAAGTGATTGTCAAGTCCATATGAACCTGGTGACAAGTATGATGACAATCATGACAAGTCCATATGAACCTGGTGACAAGTATGATGACAAGTTCAAAACACATTTGACTTCAAAAATTCATATCTAATTCAACTCAACTCCAAGTCAAGTGAAACCAATTTTGATACTCCACATTACAATGAACGTCCACATTGGCATCAATATCAAAGGTGAAAAGTCCATAACACATTAACACATGATAATTTCATGTTGATATCAAAATATATGAGAGATTACAAGTCCATAACACATGATGTTATGGAATAAATTAATTACAATGGAGTAAATTCTTAATTAAAATATAGCCCTTCATGATGATCGATGCGCATATAGCTAGCTTCCTCATTGGGTTCTTCCTCCAGCCTGATGCCGTTTCCAAAAGGAGGCAATTCGTCAAATTGATTGTATTCTTCATCGTCCACTACATTCTCAACTCCGACAATCCTCCTTTTTTCCATGAAGAACTACGTGGCGCTTCTTATTTGTCAGGTCGGTTACATATAATATTTGAACAACTTGGTTAGCCAGTACGAATGGTTCGTCTTTGTATCCAACACGTTCGAGGTCCACGGTAGTGATGCAGTACTTGTCGACCTTCACCTGTGGGAGATGGACCCAACGACACCGAAATAGGGGATCTTGAAAAGCACGAGTCGAGCTCCCATATCTCCTCTATTTGCCCATAGTAGGAGCTCCTCACCCATCCAGATCGAATGCATCTATGCGACACCGCCGTTTCCGGATCAGGCTCTTCCTATCCCGAGCTATCGATAAAATGTGTACCCATTTATGTTGTTTCCTTGTCATGTAACAATTGTAAATTGTGGCCCTTGTGCCAATCATAGCAGCGTATCATCACTTGATGACCTCCTAGTGATTCGCACCTTTAACCACTCGTTGAACCGACGATTGTGTTTCTCGTGATCCAAACCTCCGACCGTCTCGATTTCATATGCACCATGTCTTTGTGCTCATCGATGTACGGGGACACTTGGATCATGTGTTGCAAGACCGTGAAATGGGCTTGAGCGTACGTATCCAGATCGAGAGTGATTGATTTCCTTCTAATGGTTCTGATACCATCCAGTCTCCCCTCATGGCGAGATAGAGGCACACTTATCGGTTCCACCTGAACCATATAGTCGACGCAGAACTCAATGACCTCTTCGGTTGCATAACCTTCGATGATGCTCCCCTCTGGTCGAGATCGATTCCGTACATAGGACTTGAGAATTCCCATGTACCTCTTGAACGAGTACATATGACATAAGAACATAGGGCCGTATATCTTTATCTCTTTCACAAGGTGAACAATAAGATGGACCATGATATCGAAAAATGACAGAGGGAAATACATCTCAAGATGACATAGAGTCGTCACCACCTCGGCCTACAGAGCATCTAGTCCTTGGGGATCGATAACCTTCTGAGCAATTGAGTTGAAGAAATAACACAGCCTTAAGATTGCCACTCGGACCTTGTTCGGCAAGATACTCCTAATTGCAACAAGAAGCATTTGTGTCATCAGCACATAACAATCATGAGACTTCATATCAATTAATTTTAAATCTTGCATAGAAACAAGTTTCTTAATGTTAGCGGAGTAACCAGACGGGACTTTCACACCGTGTAAGGTCTAGCACAGTTCATTTCTCTCGGCCTTGGACAGAGTGTAGCAAGCTGGGGGAAGGTACGTTCGTCCTGTATTGGTCTCTTTCGATGCTAACTCGGTCTTTATGTTCATATCAACTAAGTCACGCCGTGCGTTTACACCATCCTTTGTTTTGCCACTAATGTTCAGTAAGAGACAAATCAAGCTATCACATACATTCTTCTCTACGTGCATGACGTCGATGCGGTGGCGAACTTCTAAGTGCTCCCAATAAGGCAAGTCCCAAAAAATTGACCACTTCTTCCAGATGTTCTTCTGACGGGTTCTTAATTTACGTCTCTTCCCAAGCACAACATCGATATCCTTAACCATATCATAAACCTCTTTTCCTCTAAAAGCCCTTGGAGCTGAACCGTCCTCCTTATTTTCGTCGAATTGTTTCTTCATCTTGTGGTATGGGTGACTCGAAGAAACCTACGGTGACGATATACACGCTTTTGCAAGTTGTTCAAACCATACACTCTCTGTAGTATCTAAGCAAAGGCATGTGCTTTGGCTCCTTTTGTATCGGGTCTGAAGACAGTTACCAAGAGCAGGAAAATCATTGATGGTGCGTAACAACATGGCGCGTAAAGTGAAGTTCTCTCGCTTGTACGCATCCCATACTTGCATCCTTCGCTCCACGTTGTCACAAGATCTTCCAAAGAATGGTGCTAGGTACACATCAATATCATTCCTGTGTTGCTTCGCCCTTGGATAAGTAGTGACATCAAAATGTACTTTCGCTTCATACACGTACCAAGGAGGAAGGTTGTACATTCATAGATTCACTGCTAGGTGCTATGCTCACGCTCATGTTACCGAAAGGATTCATTCCATCCGTACTCAACCCTAACCTTATGTTCTTGCTCAAGACCGAACTCTTCAAGTCGATTGAAGTTTCTCCACCGCGTAATCGGCAGGTGTCTTAGCTTTCCATCTTTCTTACGCTCCTCCGAGTGCCAACGCACCAATCTTGCCTCCTTTGGGTTTGCAAATAAACGCTTCAAACGTGGGATCACTGGCAGATACCACAACATCTTAGCAGAGATCCTTGCTTCACCTTAGCAAGATTCTCGACGCTTGTATCGGATGCTTTGCACACGGGACATACATGCTTGTCTGCATACTCTTTACGGTAGATGATACAATCGTTTGGGCATGCATGTATTCTTTCTACTTCAATTCCCAATGGACAAAGAACCTTCTTTGCTTGGTAGGTGGTGCTGGGCAACACGTTTCCCTCCGGAAGGATGTCCGCTATGAGACCTAACAACGCCGTGAAACTCTTATTGGACCAACCATTGCTTGCCTTCAATTTAAGCAGTTCAATCACGATTGACAACCTTGTGTATTCCGACTTGCAGCTAGGGAACAAAGGTCTCACTGAGTCCTCTATTAAGCCTTCGAATTTACAAAACTCTCTCTCATTGTAGTTCTCTTCTGCATCGCGTAGCATCTGATCCAGATTGTCATCATGCGACCTATCCTCATCAAAAGCACAGTCCAGATCTGGCACATCGTTGACTTCCTCGGCAATGTCGTCATTATTAACTTCTGGTATAATCTGCTCTTCACCGTGACTAGTCCAACATGTATACCCTTTTTTGAAACCCCTTCGAATCAAGTGCGCTTCGATCTACGCTGAGTTGTTAAACATCTTCAGATTACCGCAATTAATGCATGGACAGTACATAAAATTTATCCCCTTCTTCAATATATCTTGCTCGGCGGCTCTTTTAAAAGCAACCACGCCATTAATGTACTCTTGACTCACACAGTTCACACCATACATTCAATTTTGGTCCATCTATGCTACGCATGTAACAAATTAGTGTCAAATTAGATTAATAAACCGCAAGTACGTACTCTTCCTATTTACCAAACATACTTAAATTGATTAGTGATTAATTTATAGCAAACATAAAGGGTTATAGATCGTTACCCTCGGAGCTCACGAAGAAAATACCAAATATCTCTCGAGAATCCTCTCCTTCTCCTCCCTTCCTCCTCTCCTTCTCCTCCCTTCCTCTTTGTCGGTGCAAGAATGGGCTTCCTATTTACCAAACATACTTAAATTGATTAGCGATTAATTTATAGCAAACATAAAGGGTTATAGATCGTTACCCTCGGAGCTCACGATGAAAATACCTAATATCTCTCGAGAATCCTCGCCTTCTCCTCCCTTCCCTCTCTGTCGATGGTGCAATGGGCTTCTTATTTACCAAACATACTTAAATTGATTAGCAATTAATTTATAGCAACATAAGAGCATCTCCAGTGTATTGAACCGATGCCGATTCAAAGAGATGCCACGTAATCATTCAAAGAACTAGTAATTTTTCCCCTAATGTATTGATCCGATTCTTACTCTTAAGTGGGACCGACATCTTATTAAGAAAATCAGAAAAGAAATAAAATCTCTCTCAACTGCTCTCTCTCTCTCTTCATTTCCTTCTCCCTCACAGAACTTAATGCGCGCATACGCTAACCACCCAAAGGAAAAATATTATTCTATTCACTTGCATCCAGATGCAAAGTTTGCATCGGTTCCTAGAGTTTTGCTTTGAATCGCAGCTTCCAACGTGTGGAATCGATTCTCAAAGATTAAATCTAGCCATTTGAACCGCTTATAAGCACGTACATTGCAGATGCTCTAAAGGGTTGTAGATTGTTACCCCTCGAGCTCACGATTTAAAATACTGAAATATCGCCGAGAATCCTTTCATTCTCCTCCCTTTCTCCTCCTCCTCCCTTCCCTCTCTGTCGGTGACGTAGTGGGCGTTTACCTGGTGGCGGCTCAAATGGGAATGGGCAGGGGTCTGGTCCATCTATTTGTAGTGCGAGGATATCACAGACGGTTCTTCTTATGAACCATTTGTGATATACAACTATCACTGACGGTTTTTAAATAGAACTGTCGGTGATAGTTCACAGACGGTCTGTGTTTACAACCGTCTGTGATACTGGAGATTATCACGGACAGTTGATTAATAGAACCGTCTGTGATCACAGACGGTTCTATTAATCAACCGTCTGTGGTACAGGAGATTAACACAGACGATTATTTTAAAGAACCGTCTGTGATAGTTCCTAGATGGTTCTATTAATCAACCGTCTGTGATAGATGCCTTTCACAGACGGTTATTAATAAGAACCGTCTGTGATAGGCTGGTACCAGGCCCAGACAGACCCAATACAGACGGTTCCTTTTGAACCGTCTGTGATAATTTCATCACAGTCTATGATGAGGCGTCTTCTATAGTTTGTTTTGTAGTAATGTGCATTAAATCTGTCACAACCCACTCTAAAATTTATAATTGTGTACGTACGTGTTGTATGGACTCCTAGCGATCCTTTTCTCATGCCCAAGTATTTGGGATTGTGAGCGATGAGCAAAAGTCAAAAAAGATGTTGCTACTATCTGTTTTGTGGAAATATAGGAAGATGCGTGTGTTGATCTTTTGTGTACATGTAATATTGATTAGATAGCTAACACTTAGCATAGGGTATGTACAATAATACAGACAGCTGCTATCTATATCAACTCTCCATGTCACCTGTAGACAACACTAAAGATAACTCATACAATGGTGCAGACAGCTGCTGTCTTTATAGAACACACAATCTTTTAATGCTTTTCTTGTTTCTCGTGATACAGTCGACTACAGGACTGTAGACAACATCTTTCTCTCTCTTCATTCTCTTTCATCCACGTCAGCAAAAATTCTACGTGGCAACGACTATAGACAGCTGACATAAGTCCATTGTACATACTCTAAGATTTTGAATTTAATTTATTAGATGGACTGTACATATGCCTCTAGAGTTTTATTCCACACAAGATCAGGTGGGTCCAATGGGACATGGCTCCCACCGCCCCCGCTGTCTCAGCCCCTGCATGTGAAGCTGCCGGTATTAAAAAAAATGTCAGCTACATGCTTGCACGAGTTCGCGTCCACATCCGAATCAAAACTTCCTTGCTTTTTTACGTGTCTTTTGCGAAATAGCATGTAATCTTAATGCAACCTAATTAATATTAGGTGGGGCAAACGGGCATTAACCTAAAAATAAATCAAATCAATGTCGATACAGATTTCCCCTACGTAACATTAATCATTTTCCTTTAAGATTCGTTACCTTGAAAAAAAAGAGAAGTGCTGAAGCAAGTCCGTACCTTATTTCCTATGTATGGTATGTATAGATTTTGGACTTGACATATATAGTAAGTAATATATTAGCTAGGGAAATTTGCATCGTTCTCACGGAATATGTAGAACCGCGCAACGGCATATTGTGGTACTCGAAACGGTTCCGGTTTCCTCCCGGCCTATTTAACCTGTCCTGTACGTGACCATGTGTACATCGCTTTTCCTCCGAACCCAAACCAAATCAGCCAAATTAACTCGCGCGAAGCAGAACAACCGGCACGCGCACATGATGTCCAGCGCCGCGGCCGACACGACGGCCACGCCACCGGCCGCCGCCAGGGAGATGGACTCGCGCTGCAGGCGCCGTGCCAGGAAGGTCAAGAACGCCATAAAGGACGCCTCCGGCACGGTAGCGGCGCTCTTGGCCGAGCGCGCCGAGGGGAGGAAGAGCAAGAAGAGAAGAGGGCGATCAGCGGGAGGCGATGCGCCGATGGTGTTGGTGGAGCTGCGCTGTGACGACGACGACGATAGCTGCGCGGGCGCGACGGTCGCCGACCTCGTGGACGGGTTCCTCCGCGGCGCGGGCGAGTGCGCCTCGGCGCTGCTGGAGCAGATGAGGATGATGAATCTGCCGGCCGTGCTCGACACGTCGTGCGGCCACTGCGATTTCGACTTCGATTGTTAGACCACCTGGACAATTTTCACACAAAGAAAGCTTGCTAGCGCATTGTAAAATTAATCAGGAACGAGAACGCAATTGACATCTTTACTCTCTTGACTGACTCAAAGTATCTATGGTATGTGTACATTTGGGAAGAAAAAAAAAAGAAACTAAAGATGGTGGAACTAGAAAGAAATCTCCTTTCGGCGGATCAAATTAGGACTGGTGCAAAAATGGAAAAGAAAAAATCCGTGCTTGCGTGCGTGCATCTCTCCATGCCGGTATCCAACACGGATCCGGGGCACGAAAGCCACCACGTACATTTTTGCTATATAATCCGTGCTTGCGTGCGTGCATCTCTCCGGCCATGCGTTTCTGCCAAGGCGCCGAAACCCAAGCAAACCAGAGCAAACACACGTTCGTACGACAAATGAAAGCGATCCGCACAGGCAGACATAGATAGAGGACAGAGGTCGGTCAGGTCACAGGGCTAGATATGCTTATGCGTAAGTGCGGGAGGTCGACCACGGCCGTGGCCACGGCCATTGTCGCCGCCGTGAAGAAGAAGGACGATGCCGTGGCCGCCGTCCCCATCGACGAAGACGAGACATATCCACCGCCCATCGTTTTGGAGATGGACCTGCACTGCATGTCCTGCGCCAAGAAGGTGAAGGACGTCACAACTCACAATGGAGATCCCAGGTGGGTGATCGAGCACGGGGCACGCACATCGATCGCATTCTCAGCACGTACGTGCACTCGATAATTCTGTTTTTATTTGCTCATTCTATATGCTCATTCGCTCGTGCGCGCGCGCAGGGGCGGAGAAGGTCACGGTGGAGTTGGAGGCGGGCATTGTGGCGGTCACCGGGACGGTCGACGAGGCAGTGCTGGCAACGAGCGTCGCTGTCAGGACGCGGAGGACCGTCACGGTCGTCAGGGACCTCGGGAGGCAAGTTGCCGCCGGCGGGGAGAGGATCAAGGTGACGAGAGCACCCGACGTAGAAGCGCAGGCGCAGCATAGAGCGGCCGAACAGGAGACGTTAAATCGAGCTGCTGCGGTGGAGGAGCAGGAGCGGGAGAAGAAGAACAACGGAGCAGAGGGGCATACAGATCAGCAGGAGAAACAAGAGGTCGTTGCACAGCCGCCACCGCAGGTCGGAACTGGCAACCAGACGGAGGAGTGGACGGCGGAGCTCAGGATCGCCGGGCTGCACCGCCGGAGATGCATGACCCGGATCGTCGAGCGCGGACTCAGGAATAAAATGCTTCTACCTCTAGACATCACTCTCTCCCTAATGCTCGATGGATGGCCGATGCTACCTAAGCTCTGACCGGCGATAGAGGTGCTTCCCACACCGGTTGCCCCCGTTGGGTCCGCCCATGGTCGGTGCGTCTCGCGGTTGGAAGGTGATAATATATTTGAGTAATTAACACGTAAGCGTATCCTCATGCCCATCCACCATCAATTGATCCACCTCAATTAATCTGTAAAAAAGAATACCTCTCAAGAAACTAACTGCAAACTAACAAGCGTGTCTACTTGATTTTCACGGGTGAAGGAGATAAGGCTCGCGCTGCCTGACCGCGCGGCGGCGCAGTGCCGCGGCCATGGTCGCCCACCGGAGAAGAATGGATAATAATGATCGAGAGTAGCTAGTCCTAATGTCGAGGGCTCGATGCCATTGTTGTAGCTGCTCCTTTCTCCTTGGTGTATACCTCTCTTTTGTTGTACCGAGTTGTTCGTGTACCGCTCGAAATTACAGCCCAAGTTGAAACGTAAACGAAAACTATTTTTTTTGATTCGGAAACGAAGACCCAAGCCCGGCCCAAACCTACCCGACAGAGCCCGAGCAAGAAAGAATATTACGTGGCCCCCACTGGACCATGATCCATTTAACCACACGCCCGCTCCACTCACGCACGCAGCATGATACCGCACAGACCCCACCCTTCATTGATTCAGCCACCTCCACGCTCCAGCCCAGCATCGGGTCAAAGGAGCAGGAAGGCCACCCACCAACCCGGGATGCGCCCAGGCCACGAGCAATTAACGTGGGCCCACCGGGGCCCACATGGTAGGTCCATCCAGCCCGGCCCGTCCTAGTTGCGTTGTAGGCTCGTCTCCCGTTGCTACTTTCGTTCGAGAGCATTGGAGAGGGCCAACGTTTGGATTTTTTGCGGGGGTCGTTCACCCGGGCCCACGGTTCGCACACGTGGGCGTTTGAGACGAACGTGTTGCGGGCCGCGGCCACGTGGGCCCTTGGCGAGAAGAAAAATAAAAACCGACGGGCTCCGGCTCGCCTTCGCCTTCGCTCCCTCAGTTCCGGGAAGGGAACCATCGCCTCGGTAGTCGGGAAGAAACGGCCGGCGCCGCCTGCTGACCACGTGCGCGCTAGCTGCACACTGCGCGCAGCATTCATGTCGCAGCAATGCCACCATCACCCGTTGGCTTCGTTGGCGCAGGCATGGTCGCCGTCATCCTAGAGAGGGAACGGGGGCCAATTATGTGCATACTCCATTTGGCACTGCAGTAGCGGTCGTCGAGTAGAGCGCACACAAGTTTGTATTGGGATTGTACTAGATGTGCTAACTGCAAGTTAAAATTGGAAGTTTACCGCACGCCGCACACAGTTATCTGGTTTGAATTCCACGGTAAAGACCCATCCATCCGAGATTGATAGTTCATTGATCGTGGAACCAGTATTTGAACCTACATCTCCACCATCGAAAAACGGTCCTGACTTAAACCGCATACTACTATTTCTCGATGAGATAATATAAGTTAATATCTTGCTCTTTAGAGCACCTACAATAATGTGTTTCTTAGCTTATTTACTAAGAGGAGAGAGTACTTAATCTAATAAAAAGAAACAAGTTTTCTAATGGATTGTTTCTGGAATTGTTACAATCGTGCATAATTCTTGATAATCAATAATGAAATACAACTTTTGTGAATTTACGTGTTTTAAATTTCATTTATCATATCAATAATAAAGTCGAATAAGCATAAACGATCGGTGGGTATTTTGTTTTAAGACAATGGAACCCACAAAAGCGTGTTTTTTAGGTAACAAGTAAGTCTCTAATAGAGTATTTGGTTGTTTATCAGATCTTAAGATAACAATTTCTAGCTTTTTCATCTGTAAACAATCTTATCTTCTCTCTTCATCTTCTCTCCTCCACATCACCTAAATGCTGATGTGACAACCCTTTAGTAAGAGTTGACGCGGACTGTTGTAGATGCTCTTACTCCTTATAAGATATTTTTTTTGCTAAGGTGCACGTGAAAATGCTTACAAATCCATGATCACACTAAAAAACCCGAGGAACCAACCAGGAAGGAGAAGAACAGTAAACGGCACGCTTTGAAGTTTGACCCCACCATGTCATCATCCCCAAGCTGAGTCAGCAGAGCAGCATTTCATTCTTTCCGGGTCGACCCGCTCCGCTCCGCACCGATCCGAACCCAGCCTCCAACTCCAACTTTCCAATTCACTCCGCCCACCCACCCCACACGGTACGCAGCACACTCTCCCCTCCTATTTAACTCCACCTCCTCCCTTCTGGCCTTCTCCCTCCCAAATCCTCTTCCTCGTACCACGCGCCCACGCCCGCAGTAACCACTACCTCAGTTTGCCAAGCCAAGAAGCAGCCACCACCATGGGAGAGGAGAAGAAGGAGAAGGGCAGCAAGGACGGCGGAGACAAGAAGAAGGAGGCGGCCCCGGCGGCGGCGGCGGAGCCCATCGTCCTCAAGGTCGACTTGCACTGCGCCGGCTGCGCCAGCAAGGTCAAGCGGGCCATCAAGCACGCACCTGGTACGTACAAATGTACAATCGATTAGTTCCACCTTGCGGTTCCGCGACGCGGTTTGTTTGTTTGTTTGTTCTGACCGTTTGTGGTGTGCTGTGGCGCGGGCGCAGGGGTGGAGTCGGTGGCGACGGACACGGCGGCGAACAAGGTCGTCGTGACCGGCACGGCGGACGCGGCGGAGCTCAAGGAGCGCATCGAGGCCCGGGCCAAGAAGCCCGTGCAGATCGTCTCCGCCGGCGCCGGGCCGCCCAAGAAGGACAAGGAGGAGAAGAAAGAGAAGAAGGCCGACGGCGACGAGAAGAAGCCGGAGAAGGGGAAAGGCGGCGGTGGCGGCGGCAACAAAAAGGCGGACGCCGCCGACAAGCCCAAGGAGGAGAAGAAGCCCAAGGAACCCAAAGAGGTTGGTGGCTCGCCGACTAGAAATTCAACTGCTCCGGTCATGAGTGATAGTACTTGCAAATGGTCTAAAAATTCCTCTGCTTTTCCCCCTTTTGTTGTGGATTCCATCAGGAGACGGTGACGCTCAAGATCCGGCTGCACTGCGACGGCTGCATCGACCGCATCAAGCGCCGCATCTACAAGATCAAAGGTGAGTTTTTTTTTGCGGCGAATTCTCCACTTGGAATCAGGAATCGGTAAAAAAAAACTTCTGAACTTTTAGTAGCGAGGATTGACACTTTCTTCTTCTGATTCCAGGGGTAAAGAATGTGGCGGTGGACGCCGCCAAGGACCTGGTGACGGTGACCGGTACCATGGACGCCGCCGCCCTGCCAGGCTTCCTCAAGGACAAACTCAGCCGGCCCGTGGAGGTCATCGCGCCCGGCAAGAAGGACGGCGGCGGCGGCGGTGACAAGAAGGACGGCGCCAAGAAGGACGACGGCAAGAAGGACAAGGGTGCCGACGACGGCGGGGACAAGAAGGACGGCGGCGAGGAGAAGAAGGACAAGTCCGCGTCCGTGGCGCCGATGCCCCTGGCCGACGCGGGCATGTACCAGATGCCGCCGCCGTACGGGTACACGCCCTACGCTCCGCCCCCCGGCGGCTACTACGGCGGGGCGCCGCCGCCCAACCCCGCCTTCTACCCCAACGCCGGCGCACACTACCCGCCACCCTACCCGTACCCCGCCCACGCGCCCCAGATATTCAGCGACGAGAACCCCAACGCCTGCTCCGTCATGTGAGCTCGCTCGCTCGCTCGCCGCTCGCGTCGCGCGCCATGCCGCGCCGCGCACCGGTCGGCCACTAGCCGTTCCCCCGCCCGCTGTATCAAATCAGAAAACTACGTCTTGGTTTTAGCAGTTTAGTTCATCATTAGCTAGTTAGTTTAGTACCCCGAGAGATTAGTAGACATGTAAATGACAACAGTGACGCCATAATGCAGTGCAATGTAATCCATCCATCCACGAACGACCCATCCGATAAATTTTGCCCTATTATTATTAATCACTAATTCACTATTACCATATTGCTAATGGTGTTTGATTAACAGTTGAATTGGTGATGCGTTGCTGTCGCCTGTGAGGTCAGCGACGTTGATCGGCGGCCTGCCTTTCTCGTCTTCAGGAGGCATGTTTTTCTCTTGATGGTGTGGTGATTAGCGTGAGATGATGTTTTGTTTGCTTTTTGACTTTTTTACGGTGTGTCAAGGCGATTTTTATATGCATGGACAGTGTGTTATCTTGGGTTAAGGGGTAATTAAGCTTATCTTTAACCTTTGTTTAACGCTGATCGTTTTTTCCTGTTCTCGCGAGGTAAGAAAAAAAATCTTCGGTCTCAAACAATGCAACAGCAACGTTAAGTCTTTTCTGCAGAGCTCAGTGACAGGGATGTCAGGTTATCGACTGTAAGTTTCTTCGATCTGACGTGGACACGAAGAGAGCAGATGATCTTACCCCGGAATATTCTAGTCTTTGTAGCGATTTCTTAAGTCGATAGCGTTTTCTATGTGCTGGTTTGCGGCTGCGAGTATACGAACCCAACTTGTGTTCAGAAACTCCTGAAGCGGACAGCTAAAGGGAAAATTAGCTCTTTCACATCACGTTGACGTAATCAGAGGAACGATATTTCATTTATGATACATTAAAAGATAACATCGTAAACACAAAAAATTATACCAAGTGACATCGTAATCAGTTACTTTTGTTTGCAGAATTATTTTAAAATATAAGCGGTTCAAAAATTATCAAATTTTTATGGAGTCTCTCATAGCGATTCAATTGTTCACAGATTTTGTTTAAAATTTTATACATTCTTATTTTGTCTATAAAATTTATTTAAATATACTGTTTGTAGAAATTTTATAATGTAAAAAATAAGGTCAAAACATGAATTTTTTTCACGCTCCTTACACAATAGACTTGATTGTGTATTTTTTTTCCCAGAATTTTACAAAATTAATTAATACAATTTCATAATGTCCACTGTAAGGAGTCTAATATAGAAAATGAGGTCCAAAACATTATGAAATTGTATTAATTAATTTTGTAAAAATTCTAGAAAAATTACACAATCAAGTCCATTGTGTAAGAGTGTGAAAATTTTTTCATAATATTTGGACCTTATTTTCTATATTATAAAATTCCTATAAATAGTATACTTAAATAAATTTTAGAGACAAAATCAGAATGTATAATTTTTTTTTTTAAAATACGCAAGTAATTGAATTGTGTCGGGAGGCTCCACAAAAAAAATATAATTTTTTGAGCTCAGTTTCTACATTTCAAAAATTCTACAAATGGAAGTAAATGACGGCGATGTCATTCGGCATAATGTTTTGTATTCGCGATGTTATTTTTCAGTACGTCACGAACAGAGTGTCGTTTCTCCGATTAAATCTTAACACGATGCCACTGAGCTAATTTCTCTATAGTTAATAGCGGAACGGCCTATGCCAGGAAACGGATCCTCTGGGTAGCAACTACCTACGATACAGATGCACAATACAAATGGCAGGGAACAATTCATATAAGTGTACAGTGAAACCGCTCAGTGTTAAACAGTAATCGATGCACAGTACAAATGGCTCGTTTGAACGAGGGATTCGCATTTTGGCAGGGGCACTTCTGCGTTGTCTATTGGTCACGCCAAAGATTAGCTTTGCCGGGGACGCGAAATTTTGTTTTCTCAATTCACATAGAAATTAAACTGTATTTTTCGAAGTTCTCGTGAAATTCTTGTGCTCAAACGGTGCCTTAGAAAACGATATACCTGGTGGGTTTCAATCTCAACCATTTGTGTCCAATAATTGTAGGCTTAAAAGATCTACTGGGTTTTTTGGAACAAAAACTTTGTTTCTATACAGCAAGAATCTATCTTGTTTGAATCGCAATCGGATGATTAGCTCCATGGTGGGCGAGGATACAAGCAGCTAGCCCCACATCTGCCATCCAAATCACTTCGACAGGACCGATATTATATAAGCTATAACCACCGTGGGATCATCATTGGCGCATTCAACGTCATCAAGGCGTACCACGATAATACGCTAACACGTCGCCGTAGCAAACCCCGCCGCGGCCTCATCCAAAAATTTAAAAACCATGGCCGATGATGCATCATCACTGCGCTGACTCGTCGTCAACGGACTCGTTGGCGCGAATCATTTCGTCACCTAACCCTGCCCTTGCGCGCTTGACCGGCCGTACGCGGCATCCCTCGCGTCCCACCTGTCGACGTTGCGCGTGCCGGACGGGAGCCGGTGAGCTGTTCGTGCGTCGCAGCGATCTCACGCTGTAGCGAGCTAATCAGTTGATCGGTCTCGAACGAACCGGGCGTTGAACACTGCTTCCTTCCTGGCACGTAGGTCTTGCGATGATAATTAAGGATCGAAGCGTGTGCCATCTCGGCCAGTTCGCCCCTGCTTGCACCCCTGTCCTCAGGGGCAGAGCCCGCGTCCCTTCAGTCAATGCACTTGTCCAGACTTCGCTTCACGCATATCACAGATGTTTGGGTGAGCCGCCGTGCGTACGGACGCTGGGCCAAGCACAGGGTCGCGTTAGCTGAGGCGAGCGGCGTCGGGGGAGGAGTCGATGCCGGGCTAACCGAGGGTGCACGGGGGAGCAGAGCGGCGGGCCAACACCGGAGGTGCCGAGCCGAGCCGGAAGGAGGCGGCGCCGGGAGATTTTCGCCAAGAGAACACAAGACGAGAGAGAGAGAGGGGGTCGAGAGCCCTGAGGAAACCAAGAGGAAGGAGGAGGCGCCATGAGGCGAGGCAAGGTCTGGATCTAGGCGGATCGAAGGACAGTGGCGGGGGGGTTGTGGGAGGCCGATGGTAAAGCGATGGCGGTTGGCGATGGGAGGCAAGCAGTGGGAGGCTAGCGGCAGGGGCGGCAGTGGGAGGCAGAAGGAGGAGGCGCCATAAGGCGGAGGCAAGGTCTGAATCTAGGACAGAGGCAGTGAGAGGTGGCGGGGCCGGTTGTGGGAGGCCAATGGTAGGGGCAGTGGTGGTTGGCGATGGGAGGCAAGCAGTGGGAGGTCGTGGCGGCAAGGCAGCGATGGGAGGCGACAGGAGGCAAGTGGGGGAGACGGTGGGAGGCAGCGATGGGAAGCAAGGGAGAGCGGTGGTGGGAGGCAGCGGTGGGCGGCGGCGGTGGGAGGCAAAGGGCGGAGCGGCGGTGAGAGGCTAGGGCTTGGAGAAACGACGACAATTTGGGATTGACGGGGATTGTGGATAGGGGAGACTGGGAGGGCGGATAAGGGGCGGGTGGGCAAGAAGAATGAAGCCCATATCATATGGCAGCATGTTGAAAAATTAGGCCTTTCAGTGAACCTCATATAGCTTCCAATCAATTGGTTTTCACCTTTATAAACATCAATTCATTCCTCCGCTGCCTAGCTTTCAACTTATTTGAGGAGTACACTCAGTCGGCTCGCTCTGCCGTCGAGCAGGCAGCTCGTCCGGGTTCGATCTCTGGGATCGAACTTGCACGTCTCATTTTCCAGGTGGTTTTACGACGACAATTCCGGGTACATTGGCTCTGGCTCTCCAGCCAGTGGCAGTATCGCCATCGATGTCGAGTCACGAGGCCGTGACCGTCTTGAGAAATCTTTGTTGTTCTCCCAATTTCTCCTTGTTCAGCTAGGTCGGCTAGTAATTGTGTATCCGAATATTCGATGTTTACGATTCTCAATAGATCATAATTAAATACTTAACTTATGATTTATCTAGATTTTAAAAATTTCTGGCTCCATCACTGCCTATCCTGATGAGAGGCGCGCCGTGTCTCTCGTGTTTTTCAAACTCGTTAGGTCGCCGAGGGCTGTCAAGCTCTTGGATGTTTTCTGCGTGTCCTGATTCCGTCCGGACTGGCAGGCATGGCCACATGTATGTCGGTACTCGATCGCCAGCGTTTGAAAGGAATCAATTGAAGGAGCGTTTTGGCAAGCAAGTGGTCTAGGCTAGGTGCGATAATCAAATTAGCAACCGTCCGCCGGTAAGGAAACCAACTGAGTTCGCCGCCGCTGCGGTATCAGTATGTCTACGAGGCTGGCACACCACTTCCTCGTCTCTCCCACCCTGGTGGCCTACCTTCATAGAAGTTTTTGCTTAATAGGCACCGTTGCATGACGAAATAGTAAAACTACCCTCTTTATGAGCGAAAATACAAAAATAGCACCGTAGTCATACCGACGCAGACACGTGCTCCGTCGCTACCGACCGCCGGATCCCCACACGCCCCATTGCCTCGATCCCCGTCGCGCCCGACCACCAGATCCCCGTCGCATCCTACCTCCCGGATCCCCGGCCCTGTCATGCCCCCTGTCAGGCCACTTGCCATGCGGTGGGGGCACGACAGGCCGACTGCTGCCTTACAGGAGCCCGCCATGTGGCGTGCGGTAGGGCTCCTACCGTGGCATTTGAGCGCGGAACCGGAGTAATTTTTCCCAACTCGCTCACGTGGGGACTATTTTTGCTATTTCATCGCGCAACAGTGCCATTTTTGCCATCTTTTTTGAAAAGAGGTCTCCCCTGTTTCGATTAGAAGAAACTAAATTACAAAAATTTACCGAGCATTCCACTACAAAATGAAAACCACCCAGCAGTGGTTACATCCAAAGGTATCAAGACACAATTCAAAGAAAATGGCAAAGGACATCTATCCTACTGATGACAAAAGCCCAGCAAAGGTAACCAACGGCATCCAGGTTAGCTGCCATCGCGATCAAACCCATCCTTCAACTTCTTGATCCATGATGTCTATCTTCTTTTCGTCCCAAAAACCTCTATCGTCACTTGACTCAGCACCTTAACGCACTTACTCAACAGGTCTTGATCAACATCCTTCTGCATTTTGGTCCAAAGCTTAATACATTGACAAATATAAAAAAAATACTTGCACTGGTTCTGAGGGCCATTTCTGCTTGAAACAAGCTAAATTGCGCACTCTCCAAATACTCCAAACAACAACAGCTAAGCTAACTAATATTAATTTTCTTGTCCTCCTAGCAAACCCTCCAATCCAGTTGGTCATCAACTGATGGATATTCATAGGGGGGCAAGTCAAGCCGAAAGCACAACCCACAACATTCCAAATGAATCTTAATAAAGGACAAGCCAAAAAAAAGATGATTGATACTTTCATTTATTAAAAAAAAACACAGGTTTTATCCCCCGACCATCCTCTATGACTCAAATTATGCTTAGTCAGAATTCTCTTTTTGAGGACTAATCACAAGAAGATCTTAATCCTCAGGGGCAGTTTTAATCCCCAAATGAAATGATATGGAAAAACAAAATGCTGATTTCTTAAAGCAAGATAAAAAGACTTTACACCATTTTTGCCAATAATTCCTTTCATCGTGGCTTCCGACACCGCCGTCGGTTCCTCTGTTGTCAGAGAGGGGTCACTACAATTCATTGTTGAACCTTAGGCGCCAGCAGTGCCGGATCCAGAACGAAAATGACCAGGGGTTCTTGAGGCAAGATGTGTCACGTTCGGCTGAGCTGTGACTTGGGGTGTCCCCTCATGTTGGACTAGGGGTATCCATACTACATATATATGATTATATCTAAAGAAAATTAATTTTTAGACTTGGTATCCTGTGCATCCTGCTAGGTTACTATACGCCTCTGGGCGTCAGCCTCTTAACTTTTGCAACGAACGGGAGTAGAATAGGGTTTCCGATAACCATGAGTGACTACATAAGTACTTGCAGTTGTTCCTCCATCAAGAGATCTCGATGGTGTCATATATAGTGTTCCAAAAATATTGCAATTCTGAAGGACAAGCAGAAGAAGTCGAACGCATGTTCGAGCCGCGGACCGCCTGTTTGTCTACTGAATGTGCGTGACAGCGTCGCTCTTCCGGTACTAGTACTTCGCTTTGGAGGTGCCGGTACGTACGTACATTGCTGTAGAACGAGATAGTTTTCTATTGATTTCTAAAGGTACTACCAAACAATGCCGGTACGTACGTACATTGCTGTACAACGAGATAGTTTTCTATTGATTTCTAGAGGTACTACCAAACAATGGCAATTAATTGAAGCTTTGCCAAAAAAAAGGGACAATTGAACTCAAAACCGGTTTCCTCTTGGAGTGAATAACATCACAAACAGGAGCCGTTTGATTGCATTGCAAGCTCCACAATTTGTGTCGCAATTTAGCGTTTCCTCCGCATATTTTTCCACAGCGGTCAATCCAGACCGTCGATTTGCCAACCTACACGACCTTGACATTTGGCAAAGCAAGATTTCTGTAAGATTCGTGCGGATAATAAGACTCAGACGCTTCAGTTTTGCAGAGCTGAATCATGGAGCCGTGGAAACTCCCGCCAAAAGAGGTAGAAAGACAGCAACCCTTTACGCAAAGACTCATCTCCTCGTCTGTTCTTTTTCGTCCTCTGCCCTGCCAAAATTCTCTCTTTTCCCACCTTTTCCTCTACTCTTTTCCTTTGCACCGCTATTCATTCCTTTCCCATCATGAAAGCATGGGAATCCCTACACTGACTAGGGAATCTACCAAAAAGGACAGGGTGGAAGCAGACAACACAACTTCCATCCTCTCATCTTGGCGGTGACTCTGTTGCTCATGCAATGCGGCAGTACTAGTGTACCACTGTACTACTGTCCATTTCTTCTTTCTTCCACATGCTTGCTCTTCTTTAGTTCTTGCCACTTGAAGGAAACCTCCTGCCCACGAGCTGGGAGGATGGGGACAAGCAGATCTGGCTTTCCCATTCCCTCTTTCTGGTAGCTTGCTCTGCAGAATTGTGCTGCTGCTGATGACGATGTGAGGATGCCTGTGCTTGCCAGGCTGCCAGCCTGCCTGCCATTCTCCTCTGAACATGTTGTAGCGGTTAATTTAATTCTACATGTTGTTGTTGTTTACCGATGCTCCTGTACGTACTTGTTTTTCAAGAACCGCAGGACATGTGCACGTCTTTTTTTTAAAAAAAAAAAAAGAAAACGGAGGCAAAAGATTCGCCTCTTTCATTCAATTAAGCGTGGGGAGGTTCTAAACAGCGAAAGCAAACCGGAAAGACGGAAAAAAAAGCGGAAAGAAATACAGCGGGGATTTTACGGTCCGGTAAGACGGATCGGAGGCACTGAGCACCCGCTAGGTTTCACGCTAGAGCTGGCCAAACGGGCGGTCATGGGTCGGCACAAGACACAACACTGTTAGCTCGACCTAGGCCGGCACGACATGACACTGCTAGTCTGACTCAGACCTGTACGACACGACACTATTTACGGACCGGCCGGCCGCGAAGACGATAGCCTAGGCCTACACCCCTAAGCGGCATGGTGCGCCCGTTAGGCACGCGATTTAATTGCTTTTAATATACATATATAATTTTATTTTTATTTATTAATATTTATATGATTTTCTTTCTATTTTTAATACTTATATGGTTTTATTTTGTAGTTTTTAAATTTTATATAGTTCATTTTATAAGTATATATAAATTTATCTTGGTTTTTTAACTATATATATTTTCTAGGATTGTTTTCAATTTTTCATGTCTTATGAGCTAAATGACAAATGTTTTAACGAGCTAGCTATTTGAACATTAATAAAATTCTATTACATTTTTAATATGGTTGTCTCATTTTTTTTTCAATTTTCATGTCTACTTTTGAATTCTACATATTTTTCTAATTTTTCTAGAATTTTTTGGGTTATTTTATTTTTTTTCATTCAATAAGACCAAATGGGCTAAGCAGGCCATACCGGCCCTACCAAGATTTAAAGGGCGACGTGCGTGCGGTCCGTCACCCAGCCCATGGGCTGGCCCATCACAACACGAATAGTAGTCGGCCGAATGGTAGGGCGAGAATAAAGCGAGTAGGCCGCTCATTTTTGGCACTACATTTCACGCTCTAATTTCGTCATGTATTTTAGAAAAGAGGTATGATAGCATCGTGCTCTTGTTTTTTTAAACCCTTTCGTTTCTTTCATTCCAAATTTCCCAGGTTACTAAGAGCAATATGGTAGAAGTGGCCTTTCGACATGCTACTCTTGCCTTGAGGGCAGTGTTCCTTTCACCAGTGGTGAGTAGTGGTCTGAGCCGTCCAGCGGGAAGGCATGAGGTTTTCCTTATCTAGCCAGTCCGTGAGCATAGTCCATATGCGCATAGAATATCTATAGGTAGACAAAATGTGCACCGCCATTTCCGGATGGTGTCGACAAAGGGTACAAGTTGCATTGTTTGGCCACCCTCGTCGTTGAAGCCGATCTGAGGTCCATATCCTATTCTGTATCGCTAGCCAGCTGAAGAACTTGTACTTTGGGCGGCCCACAGTTTCCAAATTTTGGAATGAAAGTCTGTCCTTACCGAACATAGAAACTGTGCATTGTATGCCGAAGCAACCGAGTAGGTTCCTATTGGACTCCAAATTTGTGATTTGGAATCCTCTGTGTTCACTCGTGTCATTCCCTGGATCAGTAGATAGCACACACAGATACATTGCTGGTTTATTCACATACATCACATTCATTGTACAATAGTGCACTATATTACATAAACAGGCCATACGACCAACAGTTCTTACAAAAGGGGCCAAGCAGACCAATACAATACACAGAGTTTGACAATACAGAAAGAAGCGATAAGAGCAGAAGTGATATGGGGGATGCCCGATCTTCACGATGTAGGATCGATGATAACTTTAGATCTGTGTAACATGACGAACCGATGGAGCCAACCACTGTCAAGACAGCAACCTGCGATAAAAGAATTAGCCCAACACTTGCTCGTGATCCCATCTACCTGACCACATAAAGTAGATGTGTCGTCGCTCCAACAAAACACAAGGAATCACAAGAACAACGGGGTTGAGAATGCCCAATTCCCCTCTAGGTTGCAACTGTATGTTAAACCATAGGAAGAACAAGCGTATAACCCTCTCTGAAAAATAATAGATTCCTCTGTCGTGGTCTGCCAAAACTCCTATTTTGTTCGGCCTTATGAACCACCGAAATCATAAACAAATCAATACCGATAAAGAAGACAATACATGCCATGCCGTGTGATTCGGCCAAACAAAAGATTGATTCGGTGGGGCCCACGCAGATTTACTCCCATTGCAACCAGAACCTTCTCTCTCCTTCGTCCATGCATGTGGTCTTTTCTGTTTATCATGCGCAGCAAACAACCTCTTGTTCTCACGATGCAATCAATTAGGAACTTTTAGTGCTTGACTATTTCCTTTGTTAGCCACCCCTGCATGCATGCATGCAACACATGCAGCACGTATGTGCAGCACCCCATGCACTCCTTTATTTCTTTTCCACGCATGCGTTGTCTTCTTTTGGTCTCCTCGTCCTCCTGCACCTTCTGCTGGACACGTACTCTTAGACAACATATAATTTTCTCGGGTCCCAAAATCACCTCACACAAAAACTTGATAACAATTAAAATACTAGCATTAGGTAGTAACCAGATCTCATGTAAATTAAAACCAAATTCAACTAGGAGCGAGTTCACCTATTGATTAATCTTTTTAGCTCGTACTCGTGTAATTGGTCCAATCGGGATGTCCTCATCATCCTCCCCCTCTTGAAAAGGAGTCGTCCTCGACTCTGATTCTTCCGGTCCAAAGAATGGTGACAAATCAGTTACATTGAACGTAGAACTCACATCATAATCATCACCCAGAAGCTCTATCTTATATGCATTGTCATTGATCTTCTCAAGTACTCTGAATGGACCATCTCCTCGAGGCATCAACTTCGACTTACGCTTATCCGAAAAGCGTTCTTTACGTAGATGCACCCAAATCAACTCACCGGTTCAAAGAACATATTCTTCCTTGACTTGTTCACCTTCTTAGCATAGTAGCATGTCTTCTTTTCAATTTCTTCTTTAGTCTTGACATGAATTTTCTTCACATATTTAGCACGTTTTGATACCTTCATATTAGCATGTTCATGTAGTGAAAGTGACAGCAAATCAAGTGGCATGATTGGTTTAAAATCATACACCACCTCGAGCGGGCACAATTGAGTAGTAAAATGTACCACCATATTGTATGCAAACTCCACATGCGGCAAACAATCTTTCCACTCTTGTAGGTTCTTCTTGATCATCGTTCGTAGTAGCAATGAAAGTGTTATATTCATCACCTCCGTTTGTCCATCCGTTTTGTGGGTGACAAGTTGTTGAGAATAACAACTTTGTCCCAAGCTTGGCCCACAAAGTCTTCCAAAAGTAGCTCATAAACTTGATGTCACTATTTGAAACAATCGTCCTTGGCATGCCATGCAATCTTACAATTTCCCAAAAAAATAAGTTAGCTACATATGACGCATCGTCGCTTTTGTGACAGGGAATAAAATGTGTTATTTTAGAGAACCTATCCACAACTACAAAAACCGAATCCCTTCCCCTCTTAGTCCTAGGCAATCTTAAAATAAATCCATACTAATATCCTCCCAAGGTACATTAGGAACAAGAAGTGGAGTATATAAACCGTGTGGATTAAGTTTAGATTTCGCTTTGTGGCATGTCACATATCATTGTACAAATCTTTCGACATCACGCCTCATTTTAGGCTAATAAAAGTGATCACTCAACATCATGAATGTCTTTTCTCTCCCAAAGTGTCCTATTAATCCACCTGCACGAGATTCCTGCAATAAAAGCAAAGGCACAAACGAATCTGAAACACATAATTTGTTAGCACGAAATAAGAACCCATCATGAACATAGAACTTGTTCCATCATTTTCCATCTTTGCATTTGGAATATGGTTTTGAAAATTCACTATCGGAAACATATAAATCTTTCAAATTCTCTAATCTAGGAACTTCTACTTCCAATTGAGTTAAAAGCATATTCTTTCTAGATAAAGCATCAGCTACCACATTTTATTTTCCTTTCTTGTACTTAACAACATATGGGAAAGTTTCAATGAATTCTACCCATTTAGCATGTCTACGGTTTAGTTTAACTTGACTTTTCAAATATTTCAAAGCTTCATGATCAGAGTGAATAACAAATAACTAGGCCAAAGATAATGTTGCCAAGTTTCAAGCACACGTACCAAACCATACAATTCTTTATCATACACAAGATAGTTCAATTGAGCACCTCCTAGTTTTTTACTAAAGTATGCTACTGGTTTTCCTTCTTGCATCAAAACATCACCAATACCTATTCCACTAGCATCACATTTAATTTCAAAATTCCTAGTGAAATCAGGTAAAATAAGCAATGGTGCTTCAATTAAACGTTTTTTAGCTCTTGAAAAGCCTTTTCTTGTGGTGCACCCTATTCAAACACAACACCCTTTTTAGTTAACACATTTAATGGGGGTAGCAATGGTGCTGAAATCTTTAACGAAACGACGATATAAACTAGCAAGACCATGAAAGCTTCTGATTTGACTAACATTCACAGGGGTAGGCTAATTCTTAATTACTTCAGTTTTAGATTCATCTAATACCTTATCCATAAACAACATAGCCTAAGAACACAACTTTATCAGTACAAAAAATACATTTATCAAGATTAGCATACAGTTTGTCATTTCTAAGAACTTCTAGCACTTGTCTAGTATGATCAATGTGTTCATCCATCGTTTTGCTATAGATCAAAATGTCATCAAAGTATACCACAATAAATTTATCAATGAATGTTCTTAAAACATTATTCATCAATCGTATCAATGTACTAGGGGCATGCATTAGATAAACCAAAAGGCATAACTAACCATTCATACAATCCAAATTTAGACTTAAAAACAATCTTCCATTCATCACCAAGTTTCATCCTAATATGATGGTATCCACTCCTCAAATCAATTTTGGAGAATATAACAACACCACTAAGTTTATCTAGCATATCATCTAACCTAGGAATATGATGGCAATATCTAACAGTGATATTGTTAATGGCACGACAATCAACACACATTCTCTATGTACCATCTTTCTTAGGAACAAGAATTACAGTAACAATGCAAGGACTAAGACTTTCACATACATACCCTTTCTCAAGTAACTCTTGCACTTGGCACTGAATTTCTTTGGTTTTCTCCAGATTGGTACGTTATGGTGGACGGTTTGGAAGTGATGCGCCTGGAACTAGATCAATTTGATGGTCTATTCTGCGTAATGGTGGGAGTCCCGCTGGTATCTCCTCCGAAAACACGTCCTCAAATGCCCGCAAAAGAGAAGAAACACCACTAGGAAGAGAGTTAAGTCGTTAATTGAAAGCAAAACAGTTGCATCTTTGTACACAAGCACAAAGTGCATCTTTGACGAGTTATTGCTCATATCTCTCAAATATGATTTTAAGGCGAACATAACCAACCCTCCCTCACTCTTACTTTTTCCTCTCATATTTGGCTTGTGGCTCCCACTCACCGATGTGTGGAAATCACTCTTTTCTTTCTTTTTACCATCATTTTCAGTAAGCTTCTTTTGCTGAAATTCGACATGTATTTGACTTGTAGTCATTGGATTAAGCTCATTTGTCTTTTTCTTCCACTTAAAATCATATCTATTGGAACGACCATCATGTTGTACACTTCTATCATATTACCATGGTCTTTCCAACAGTAATTGACATACGGTCATAGGCACCACATTACACTCAACGGTGTCCTCATAATCATTAATCTTGAAAGTAACATGCACCACAAACTGAACCTTCACATCCCTACATTCGCTAAACTATTGCACATGATATGGATGTGGATGTTTTAGCATCTTTAAACTAAGCTTCTCACACAATTCAACACTAGCCAAGTTATGGCAGCTACCACCATCAATAATAAGTTTGATTACCTTGTTGTTTACCTTGTCATATGTTTGAAACAAGTTGAATAGCTGTGGATGTGCATCTCCTTCTTGTGCAAGCATACTCAAATTTTTAGTGACTACTAGTGCCTCTCCCGTTTCATAACTCAACACATCAATCCCATCATTGTCATCCGATGCATTTTCATATCTCTCCTTTTCATGACTGAGACCTCATCTTCGCTTGCAGGATTCATACTCTCAATCTTCCGTCACAAGAATAACTCGGTTGTTGGGACACTCCCTAGCTATGTGCCCATGCCCCCAAACACTTGAAGCATTGAATATGTCTACTCTTTGTTGTAGCATCAATTGAGGATGTAGGGGATGGAGCCACCTTCTTCTCACTTGATGTAGGTGCTGATTTTGCACTCGAGGAAGAACGAGCATTAGTATTTGAACTAGTACTAGCTGAAAATGTACCTCGTCCCAGACTAAAACGTGCTTTGGTGGCATTAGATGAGGATGATGGAGCTTTCAAGTTGAACGATGTTGTCCTTTGTGCTGATTTTACATCTTCTAGTAACTGCTTCTCCGCCTTTGTCACTTGATGCACCAAATCAACAACAGTATTATAGGGTTGATATTGCACTATGTGTTTAATGTTTTTATTTTTGCCAAACAGAAAACGCGCAAGTGTTTGCTCTTCATCTTTGTGCACAATGCCATAATCATAGCTTGCTCTATTTCCTTGTAGTATTCCTCCACTGAGCGACATCCATGTCTTAAATTCTATAATTTATCAAAAAGATCATGTTTGTAAGTGTTAGGAACAAAACGTGCTCTCAGCTCTTGCTTCTTTTCAGCCCATGATGCAATTGGAGGTTCCCCATTATCTTCTCTTTGGTTCAACACTTGCTCTCACCAAATCAACGCATACCCATCAAACTCAAGTGATGCCATATGTAGCTTCTTCCCTTCCGAATAATTGTGCATCCAGAATATCTTCTCTACCTTGAGCTCCTATGTGAGATATGCATCTAGATCGAAAGCGCCTTCAAATTTGAGAATATTGAACATGAGTTTCCCAAAATTTTCCTCCACGTGCTGCTCATCATGACGACGGCCATAGCGTTGATAGTTATCATTGCAGTGTAACCAAACGTCATCGTCGAAGTTAGGGGTGCAAGTGGGGCGCGCTAGCCCGCCCCACAAAATCAGCCCGCTAAAGTTAGCCCACCAGCCCGCCAGCCACTCGTATAGAATTTTTGCCCGGCCCGCTTGCCCGCTGGGTCGACCGTGCCCACATCTCGAGCGACCTCGCCCCTCGCCCAACCCGAGCGCCCGCATCTTCAGCGACCTCAACTCCCAACAGATAGAAGTCAACAACCCCCACTCCTCCCAAGAACCCCCATCCCCACCCATGGCCGCCTCCTCCTGCGTCGTCACCCTCAACGTCGGCGGCGAGCTCTTCCAGACCATGGCCGCCACCCTCTCCCGCGCCGGCGCGTCCCCCCTTCGCCTCCCTCGGCCCCTCGCCCTACTGCGCCAGCTTCCTCGGCCGCGACCCCGCCTCTTCGCGCTCCACTGTCCTTCTCCGCCGCTGCGCCTCGCGTCCCCTCACGACGCCGTCCTCGCCTCCCTTTCCCGCGTCCGCCTTCTCCCGGCCTTTGTGCCCCTCCGTCCTCCTCTGCTTCGCCGGCCGCGTCTCCCCCTCCGGTTGTATCCCCTCTCCGCACCCGCCTCCCCTCTTCGCGCGCAAGACGTGGGGTTGTCACCGCTTCGACGCTTGCGCTCGCCTCCCAGCGCAGCGTTCTCACGCCGCTCCCCGCCGTCGACTCGCTCGCATCCCGTAGCAGTAGTGAATGGGGAATGGATTTGATTTGATTTGGTTAGTGTGCAGAAATTTTGTAATCTGAGATGAGATTTAGTACTAAGCAAAAGCTGGTTGTATGACATGTATCGTGTATTAGTCTGGCGGGCTCTTTGCGGTTCTTTGCGGGCAGCTGCCTGAGATATGTGGGTTGCATTTGCTGGCCAACAGTAACCGCAAAAAGCTTGGCAACCAGTGTGGGTGGGCGCGGGCTGTCCGCGGCCCGCCCCACTTGCACCCCTAGTCGAAGTCCTCAATGTAGGCATCACCGCCGCATCCACGGCCACGCCCATGGCCATAGCCTCTCCTTTGGCCATGGTCAGTGCCAAAAACACCTCCCCCGTGCCTGGGAAAGGGTGGTCGAACCGCGTTGGCAGCGGCTCGACCGCTTGAGCTTCTTTAGTGAATCGTGCAGCCCTCTCCTCATCGGTCTCGTCAAGCTCAACGCCTTCTTCAGGGACACCAACTGGACCCACTCTTTGCGAAGCTCTTCTAGTATCTCCCTCCTCAAGACACTCATGTTGTCATTCAATTGAGTGTTGAAATCATTTGTGAGCTTCTCAAGGTCAGCTTGTGTAACATATGCCTGTTCTCCTTTTTTTTCTGACATGGTTAGTACAAACATCAAAAAAAAACTATATATGTGTATGTGAAAGTTTTTATTTGTGGAAATCATTCAACCTCACCTTCTCTTACCAACCGAAGTTCTTATGCATCCTTGATGGAATTGATGAGCTGCACGCACTTTGGTGACAGTAGACGACACAATGTGATAGGTTAAGCGAATTCAATTGCACAAGCACTGTTAAACAATGGTCTATTTGTGGAGCTTAGAAGTAAAAGTATTTACCTATACAATCTAAAATTTCTAGATATTGTAAAGTTAGGTAACAATCCAAACTAGAATTCAATGCCTAGTTGCTGATCTTATGATATAAGCGAAGAACGAAACAACTCACACGCAAAGATAATAGAACTTAGTGCAATCAAAGGAATGAGCTAATATAATAAAATATAAGTGATGAGCAACTAGCTCGTATTGCACAAGTTATGGAGAGACGCTAGCTAATTGCTCAATGATATAAAACAGGGCACAAGATTGTTCAAAACAATGAAATAGCACAATCTGAAATTTTGACAATGATAGGGTGCGCTCACAATAGGTGATTGGCCAAGTATTTTTTTCTCTTTTTTTTTTTGTTCATTCCTGTCCTTTTTTTGTTTTTTACCCTAACCAATCAAATTTTCACAAGCGCAGCACTTAAAGCCCCACTTTTGGCTATGAAAGTAAATAACAATTCATAGCTGTGCAAAGTGTAAATGAACAGCTCTAGAGCAATAACAATAGCTAGTCTCAATAGGAGCAAGATTTTCGCAAAGGATTGAGTTGGCTCACAAAAGAAATACACGAAGTTTTTTGGGCACCGGTACTGTAGCACGACACTATAGCTTCACGTTACTGTGCTATGTGCGGCCTTGGTTTTCTTTCACGCGAGGTCTGCAGGGGTAGTAGGTCCTTTTTTTTGCACTGGTATTGTAGCGCGACACTGTAGTAGGTTCGCAGCACTGTAGCTCGCGCGTGAACTCTATTTTTTCTGCACATGACGTGCGACGACGGACGTAACACGCACTGCTACGTATACAGTAGCAGATCAAAAATAATTTTCTCCGTGTGCACTGTAGCACACACCAGATTGATTTTTTTATTGGACACAACGATTAAGCAACACAAAGAAAACTCTAAGATTAGCACTAAACAAAAAATTTTAATGGATTAAAACCTAGCGAAACTCACAAGAAATAATAGATTGAAACTAGGGTTTGGAATTTTTTTTTGTTTTGGTTTTGTGTGTATAGGATAGAAAAATAAATCTAACTACCGGTAAATTGATCCTACCGTGCCAACCGATGCTCTGATACCAAGATGATACGAGGGATGTCCAAACTTCACGACGTAAGATCGATGATAACTTTGGATCCGTGTAACCTGACGAACTGATGGCGCCAACCACTATCAAAACAGTAACCTACGACAAAACAATTCGCCTAACCACATGCTCATGATCCCGTCTACCCGACCACACAAAATAGACGTGTCGCCGCTCCTGCAAAACATAAGGAATTATAAGAACAACGGGGTTGAGAATGCCCAATTCTCCTCTAGGTTGCAACTGTATGTTAAACCCTAGGAAGAACAAGCGTATAGCTCTCTCTGAAAAATAATAGATTTCTCTGTCATGGTCTGCCAAAACTCCTATTTTGTTCGGCCTTATGAACCACCGAAATCCTAAACGGATCAATACCGATAAAGAAAACAATACATGCCATGCTGTGTGATTCGACCAAATAAAAGATTGATTCGTTGGGGCCCACATAGATTAACTTCCATTGCAATTGAAACCTTTTCTCTCCTTCGTCCATGCATGTGGCCTTTTCTATTTATCATGCGCAGTAAACAGCCTCTTGTTCTCACGATGCAATCAATTAGGAGCTTTTAGTGCTTGACTATTTCCTTTGTTAGCCACCCTCGCATGCATGCATGCAACACATGCAGCACGTATGTGCAACACCTCCATGCGCTCCTTTATTTCTTTTCCATGCATGTGTTGTCTTATTTTGGTGTCCCTGTCCTCCTGCTCCTTCTGCTGGACACGTACTCCTAGACAACATATAATCTTCCCAGGTACCAAAATCTCCTCACACAAAAACCTGATAACAATTAAAATACTAGCATTAGGTAGTAACCAGTTCTCATGTAAATTAAAACCAAATTCAACTAGGAGCGAGTTCACCTGTTGATTAATCTTTATAGCTTGTGCTCGTGTAATTGGTCTAATCGGGATGTCCTCATCAGGAAGCAAAAGAAAAAGAGGTGGATCCATTCACTCTACTCACATGCAAGCGACTGGGGGTCCTGGTCTAAGCTTCTCCATCTTCTCCATCATCCGGTCCAGATGCCATGTGGTAGGCATACGTGTCTTGATTAGACGGCTCTGAAAGATAGTATTAAGCGAGCCTGAGTACCCAACCGTACTCGCGAGCCAACACACAATACAATTATTATATATACAAGGCTAATCAAAGGAGGTTCATGGTTCTTTTATTTGCACAAATCCATGTTTGAATTAGTTTATGTAGTATCAAATTCCTGAGACTTAGCATTTTAACTAACACAAGTTTCCATCGTGGTTTCTCTTGATGATATTGAGGGAAGAAGAGGAAATGGCGGGGAGGGAATGGCGAGGAGGGATGTTGTGGATATCATGGGGATATACTTATGATCTTAGGATGATGAGACAATTGGCAATGACATTGAGGGTTTATGAAACAACCGTTTTGACCACGAGTTCATTCTTTGTCGAGCCTCTGAAGTCTGACCGGCCATGCCTCGGTTTGTTTTTTCAGTTTGGTAGCCGATTGGTCCGAGCGACCATGGTGGCGGTCGACCGACCTGCCAGGGTGGTCTGACCGGCTACCCCTGAGCGGTCAGACCGGCCATTAAGGTGACTTTGGATTTTTGAGCTGGGCCAAAAATAGAGAGTGTAGGCAAGGGAGTATGTTCTTCTACACTTGGTCTCATAATTTTTGGAGCTTCCAGTCAAAAGCTCTATTCATTTGAAAATTCCAAAGATCTCTCGGGTTTCCAGGTTGGAAAATTGGCTAAGTCCCAGCTAGACGGTTAGACCGACCTTTGGTTGGCGGTCTGACCAGTTTTGACTTATTTCACCCGCCATCTTGCGGCGATGTTTGTTTGATAGGTCAAGTTCGTGGTTTTCGTTGCATATGTGTTGCATATTGCATGTTTTGGCTAACATGGGTCAAGTTGTGAAGAACTTGTTCCCGGAATCGATTTCTTTGTCTGTTGTTGTGCAGAACGCTTGGAGGTCAATGACGGTCAACGACGAGGATGATCGGGACTAAGCTTGGAGAGCAGAGGTTCAGTACGATCAAGGATGCCGGGTGAGGTCAATGGATTTAAGTATGGCGCAAATTGGACAAAGGTGACCGAACGGCGTTCGGTGCGACGGGTTGGATCAAGCGGTGCGGGGGTCGGTGCAAGTGCCTTGGTGGTTTCAGCGGAAGCCGGACGGGAGAGACTTGCTGACATGATGAGAGCCGTTGATCAACCTACACGTGGTGAAGCAGGCGAGTGCTTCACCAAGATTGCACTCGTCTTTGGAGAAGGATCGAGAAGGGGTATTTTGGTAATTTTACCAAATACCGCCTTGTTAACCTTTTGGCTAAACCACGTCACGAGACGACGCATGGAAAGGTGGTTTAGGTCAAGAGAAGATGAAGATGACGCTTTAAAATACATGCGTATGTGTGACCCGTTTATGTGTGGGCTTAACGGGTGCCCTAAGTGGAATATTTTCTAGATCCTAGTCTCCACTATAAATAGGGGGTGTGTTGGACAGCAACCTTTAACCCTTTCATTGTGTAAACCCTAGTTTGGCTTTTAGGGCTTAGAGAGAAGATGGAGAGGTTAGGGTTCCAGAGGATGGATTGATTGGAGTGTTCATGTTGTGAGCTTTGTCCTCCTTTGAGGAGTGGCTGTAAACCAGCAACAACCACTAATCAATCTGTGTAAGATTTCTCAAAGTTGAGTTCCTATTTGTTCTTGTTCTCTATTTCTTGATTTTGGGCATTTCTTTGTTCCCTTGATTCTCTGTTGGTTTCTTGCCTCAATCTACCTTGCTGTGGCATGTGGGATTACATCTAGGATCATCTTGATCATCAATCACCCACGAGCAAGTGTTTGGATCAAGTTTTCGTTCTTGCCCGGTTTTGAACCAATCTTCGTTCAAATGGAAAAAGGTTGAATCTTTGACATGGATCTACTCGATCGTTGCTTGGAATAGGTTCCTAATATCCTTAGGAAGATGTGTTCCAAATTTGGTCAAGTTTGGCCGTGTAGATCAAAAGTTAGACTTATTTTCGTTTTGGTTTTTGGGCTGCCGACACTGTTTCTGGTCAGGTCCGGTCATACCGCTCTTAAGCCACCGGTCAGACCACCCGCCGGTCTGACCGCACGACAGACGTCGGTCAGACCGGGCCCGAGGGTTTGAACTCTCAGTTTTGGGTCTTTTGCTTCGGGGTTTGATCGGATTCAACACAGGTCATCCACTGTGCTTGTATACAGATCTTCATAGCTTTTGTAGCTATTGGAGTGAAAGTAGTGTTGAGTTAGATCGAGGTGAAAAAATAGAGAAAGCGTCTATTCACCCCCTCTAGGCGCCTTTCCGATCCTACAGATGTCTAGTGAGCTCTAGGTGCCCTTTTATAGGTAGGAGGGCGGAGAGTGCAATGAGGCATCCGACGACCAGTGCTTTGGCGAGAGCATGCGTCGCGTGGAAGAAAAGGTCAAGGGAGAAGGTGAGCGAGTTTCATGGTGGTTTGCTTAGGAATGAAAAACAGTGGGCTGGTTTGGCGATGGAAATGGTTGGGTTGCAACAACCGGTTCAATCAAAGGAACAGAAGGAAAAAAAGAGAAAGGAAGGAAGGAAAAAAAGAAAAAGAGAGGAAGAAAAAAAGAAAAAGAGAGAAAGGGAGGAAAATAACATGGCTTGATTTTCTTAGTGTGTGCTCTCACTTGAGAATTTTGATTTTAGAATTTCTCAGATAATTTACTTGCATACAATGCTTTCGTTAGCTTTGCTTTTGAAATTTTGGTTTTAGGGTTTCTATAAAGCTTTTGAAATTTTGGTTTTAGGGTTTCTATTTTTTTCCACCACACGAGCTAGAAAAACCAAATGCAATTAAAACAACTTCCAAAGTGTATGTAATTAAGGCAATAACGAATAACTCACAATTTTTTTTAAAAAAAAAATTCCGCATTTTTATCCCTTGAATTTTTGGGTTGTTACAATCCTAACCCCCTTAAATAGAATCTCGGCCCAGAGATTCATATGGGGTTACCAAACACCTTGGAATACACGGCTTTCAGCAAGTCTTCACGTTCCCATGTAGCTTCTCCCACCGTGTGGTTGCTCCACTGAACTTTACACAGGCGGTATACATTGTTTCGCATCTGTTTCTCTACTACATCTAGGATGTCAACTGGATGCTCGGCGTATGCCAAATCATTGCCGAGTTCAATGTCCTCCAATTGGGTTTGCTCCTCGGGCACTCGAAGACATTTCTTGAGTTATGACACGTGGAACACGTCGTGTATGCTGGATAGATCATTTCCTACCTTGGCGACGATCTGAAATGGTTCTATGTACCTTGGCGTGAGCTTCCCTTTGACCTTGAACCTCCTGGTTCCTCTAAGGGGAGAAACCTTCAAATAGACAAAGTCTCCAATTTCGAATTCTAGCTCTCTATGACGGTTGTTGGTGTAGCTCTTTTGTCTTGATTGTGCTACCTGAAGTCGGTCTCGGATGAGATGGAACTTATCTTCAGCTTCCTTCAGGATGTCGAGCCAAAAAGGTATCCTTCCCTTGCTTCTAACCATAGCAACGTTGTCCGGCACTTTCTCCCATAAAGGGCTTCAAAGGGTGATATCTTCAAACTAGACTGGTAGCTATTATTGTACGAGAACTTAGCATATGGCATACATTTTTCCCAATCAGCAGTGAACTCTAGAGCACAAGCCCGAAGCATATCTTTGAGAATTTGGTTCACCCTTTCTGTCTGACCATCTGTTTGTGGGTGGTATGCCGTGCTAAATGCTAGATATGTGCCCAAAGCTTCATGAAGGCTGTCCCAGAAATGGGAGGTAAATTGTGACCCCATTAGAGAGGATTCACTTCGGTACTCCATGCAAGCTCACTATCCGGGACACATACAATTTTGCCAACTTATTGCCTTTGTAGGTAGTTTTTACCGGGATAAAATGGGCTGCCTTAGTCAATCGATCTACTATGACCTAGATAGAATCATACCCTAATTTGGTCTTTGGCAGTCTAGTGATGAAGTCCATGCCAACTGTAACATCCCAAAATTTTATTTCTGGTAAAAATAAAATTTAATTAATTTCCTTGGATTTTTCTGGACTTTTAAAAGTTTTTCCCTATTTATTTTAAGACAAAATAAATTAATTGCAAATATAAATACCAATTTTTAATTGGAAATATTTTATTTAAGTTCAAAACAATTCAGGGAATTTATGTTAATTTTTCTAGAATTTTTGGACCATATTTGCTATTTTCTAAAAGCCTATTTGATTTAACTCTTTTTCTCTAATTCAAAAATCCATTGAAAATCCAGAAATCAGTTTGGGCCGAATCTCTTTCCTCGGCCCACTTATTTTCTTTTTCCGCGTGGCCCATTTTCCCTCGCCCAACCCATTCTTTCCCAGCCTTTTCCCTCTCGACAGCCCACCTCGCCCTCTCTCGCTGACGGCCTAACCCTACCTGTCATCTTCCCTACCCCCTTGTTGCTCCTCCGGCCGCGCCAGCTCGGCCACTATTTCCGGCCATGCAAGCTCCGATTCCAGTGATTCAATTTCCTAAATTCATCTATAATTATAATCTAGCTATCTAAACAAAAGTTATTAAATTTGGAGTTCATTTGAATTTTATTTGAATTTAGCTTATTTTCACGTATAGACATCGACGACTCTGGAGAGCTAGAATTTCTCGACGAGTCTAACCAAGAGAAATTTGAGCAAGGCAAGTTACACTTGTTGATCATATTTGAATTCCCAATATTTTAAATTATTATTGCATGCTTATTTATATTCAGTTATTTAAATTTTTGTTTTAAATTTATAGTTATGCCTAGATCCTTTGTATGGCCAATGTTGATATTCTATCAAACATATTGTCACCCTAGATAAAACCTAGTTGATACGATAGTATGAACTAGGATCATTTGAAAAATATTATACAAAGACATGCTTAGACAAAAAATATGTAGTTTGGGGAATCTTAGCCAAATGTCCAATTCAGTTTGAAAATAAGTCTATGGCATTGGTTTGCGATGGAAATTTTGCAAATGATTTTGAAAAGCAAAATAAAAACAAACATGGTTTAAACTTGGGCAAACTGGATGTCAGGTTGGTGCAAGTCAATGCACATGATCGATTTATTTCAATGATCGAGTCCAGGGTTTTGGAATGTTGCCCAAGTTGGTTAAGGACCGATCTTCGAGCCGCTTTTTACTAAGCTCCACCATACTACCATAAGTCTGGAGTGGGACAGACCTGACTTAATAATTTACAACACTCCTTTGCTAGTTGTGCCATTTGGATGTGTGGGTGTCGGGTAGACAGAAATCCCCACTTAGCGCAAGAGGAAGATTTTCAGCGGGCTGGTGGCCCAATGGAGATGACACCTTAGCGAGCATCACTACATTGGGGTGGAACATTGTAACAACCTTGTGATAATCACTTCGTCGCACGCCTTCGGAAGCGTGTCATGGCCGACAGTGAAAGTTGATTATCTCTTGTGGGTAAAGATGTACAACCTCTGCAGAGTGTAAAACTATTCAAATAGCCATGTCCATGGTCATGGACATGCTGAGCAAGGCCACTCAAAGTTAGAATTTGATATTTATTTCAAAATGGTTTTGACACAAATAATTTTGGATAGTTTATCCAATTGGGAAATTGGGCGGTTAGCCATGAGATAGGAGGTTATCCTTCTCCGCGTTTTTGTATAGAGGTTATCCTACTATAAAATTTGAGAATTTAGAAAAAGAATTTTAGTTATAGAATAATTGCTTTAGAACTTAGTACAAGTATTTGAAAAGAAAACATTGCTTTATGCAAAATCAACCCTATAAGCCTTCTTTGTTAAATCCAAGATTGCATTATACTCTGTTATTGGGTGTAACTAGTGGAGTACATTTTTATACTCATCCTTGCTTAAAACCTTGTTGCTCAGAGGAGGAGTACTTTGTGGACGAGGAGGATTTGGATGGCTAGGCTGCGCCCCTAGACGATTGCCTGTGGCGTATCGTTTGGCCTACTACTACCTTTTGCTTTCCGCTGAAATTTTCTTTAGGCCATGTGCCCTTTTGTAATAAAACTATGATATTATGAATAAAATATGTGATGTGGACTTGTTACCATATTTGTTGAATTGTGTACACTAGCTATTCTGGACTAGTGTAGTAAGCACAGAGAATCTGAGATCCTTCTACTCCTGGGTTCGACAAAGATGGTATCAGAGCCATATCGACTGTAGATCGCAACCTTAGCTAGAATGGACAAACCTTAAGGACTTGTTTTCAAAGACTAAAAATATTTTACATGTCTTTCCGGTGTCCTTACTCAACCTTTCTCTTTAAAATGGTTACTAACACTTGTCTTTTCAAAATTGTAGATGGCTGAGGAACCTAGAGCCCTTTCTCGTGGTGCTTACGATGGACACTTGGCAGCATCATTGTGGAGGATGATGCAGCAGCTGCAGTTTGAGGAGAGACTAGTTTACCGAGGATACGTGTATACAGTGGGGACCCAAAAGAGGTGGAGAGTAGAGGTACTACTCTACGCCAACTCTTTCAGTGACGCACCGCTTCACATCTTCGACGCCCCAGTACTTCGTGACACCTTCTTCACCGGCATCCAGGATGTAGCACGGGAGGCCATCCACAAGCTATGACGACTCTACGACTTTGAGCTTAACCGCTCTAGTTTCCACTTCTACCCGCTCCACTGCCCCACCAGTCAGCATAGCTCCTTCCGCTCCACCAGGGACGAGGATTTCCTAGACATGATCAGACAGGTAGAGCTGATCGTTGCGATGGACTGCGCCTACTAGTCCACCCTAGACGAGCTACACGCTACCCACTAGAGACTGCAGGAGGCAAAGGAGGAGTTATCCATGATTAAGGCAAGCGACACTTCTTCCTCTGTTTAGGGAGAGTCTTCATCACCGACACCGAAGAGGCAGATGACTGATAGCCAGTTCAGCGTGCAGGCCCCTTTGGCCTAGTTCCTCAGTTTTAGACCCTAACCTTTTGGTTAGTATTTACTTTACGTTTGGACGAATTGTGAGCTGTCGTTCTTTTGTGGTAGCCACAATCAAACAATAAAATATTAATAAAATAAAAGTTATTTTAGAAAAGTTGCTCTTTTGTGCTTTCTTGGTGTTGTTTTAAGTCTATCCCCCTTAGTTTCCCTTCTCCTGTCTTTTTTGAGTCTTCGAGTTCTGGCAGATGGTGAACACTTGCAAATCTAGTAGCAGAAGTGCAAGTGGACAGGGTAACACAAATGCTGATCATCAGAACAATCCAATTCCACCACCACCTCCGGTAGACGAACTTTATTGGCCCCAGATGATGGCCAATCAGTCTCACTTGATTGACCTGCTTGCTCAGCCACTTAACAGTACCCAGAACTTGTAAGCAGCAGCAGCTCAAGCAGCACCGCCACTGCCACCACCTCAGAGAGTCAACTTGTTAGAGTTCATGAGAATGCGTCCTTCAATATTCTCCAACAGTACTGAGCCAATGGATGCTGATGACTAGCTTTGGGCGATTAGCAAGAAGTTGGACATTGTCCAGTGCAATGATCGTGAGAGGATTCTGTTTGCCTCTCACCAGCTGAATGGACCTGCTTCAGAGTGGTGGGACAACTTCACTCAATCTCACGCAGATGCCCAGGCTATCACCTGGAATGAGTTTGTGCAAGCATTCTGCCGTGCACACATTCCTTCGGGCATGGTGGCCCTAAAGAAGGAGTTCTGTACTTTGCGCCAAGGCAGCCGCACCGTCAATGTATACCTCCACAAGTTAAATCAGTTGGCACACTACGCTCCATAAGATGTGGCAACCGATGAAGCAAATCAAGAACACTTTCTGGAAGGTCTCAATGATGATCACTCTGTTCGTCTGATTGCTCAGGATTACACCTACTTTCAGTAGTTGGTGAACAAGGTCATTCGTTAGGAAGGCAAACATCTAGAGATGGAGAACCATAAGAGAAGGATGGCGGTTCATAAGTTCAACCCAGGAGGATTTCCCAAGCCTAACCCCAACCCTTTCTAGCAACCACAGCGTGGCATGTTCCAAGCTTCTTCATCAGCACCAAGGACGTCTGTGCTAGTGGAATGCCCCAACAACCCAGGTTTTCGCAATACTTTTGAGGGGCCAATTTAAGAAGAAAACCACTCCCTCAGCTACAGGAGTCAATTGTTTCCATTGCAATGAGACAGGATACTACGCCAATAAATGCCCAAATAAGCAATTACCAGCAGCTCCGGCCGGGCCAAATCAAGGAGTTACACCCTCTGGCAACACCCCGATAGCAAGGCCAACAACTCAGTTTGTGAAGGGACATGTGAATCACGTCACAGCTGAAGAAGCGCAGATAGCACCCGATGTGGTCTTTGGTACGTTTCTTGTCAATTCGGTACCATCATCAGTTTTATTTAATTCAAGAGCTTCATATTCCTTTGTATCAAGTTATTTTCTGGGAAAATGTGGGTTAGCTATATCTCCTCTTGTTAACCCTATGAAAGTTTACTCCCTCGGACCAGAAATGAGAGCTAGATCTCATTGCCCAGACCTTACCTTGGACATAGTAGGGGTACCTTTCTTAGCCGACCTAATAGTTCTTACCTCCCAAGGATTAGACATAATTCTTGGAATGGATTGGCTAGCCAAGAATCATGGCCAAATAGATTGTGTCAACTGAGCTATCACTCTCACCAATGACCAAGGGATCAAAGTGGAATTTATACCAAAGAATGTGGCTAGAGAAAACTCCATCCTTAACATCATTAAGGGAGTAAAATTAGAAGAAATCCAAGTGGTATAAGAATATCCGGATGTGTTCCTTGAAGATTTGCCTAGCATTTCACCAAACAGGGACATTATGTTCCTAATTGACCTAGTCCCAGGGACAAACCCAATCTCAAAGAGACCCTACAGAATGCCAGCTAATGAGTTAGTAGAATTGAAGAAAAAAGATTGAAGAACTACAAAGCAAGGGATACATTCAGCCAAGCTCATCACCTTGGGGAGCACCGATACTATTTGTTAAGAAAAAGGACAATAGTATGAGGATGTGTGTGGATTATAGATTGCTCAATGAGGTTACAATCAATAATAAATATCTATCACCTAGGATCGATGATCTCTTTGACTAGTTAAAAGGAGCAAGTGTATTCTCCAAGATTGATCTGAGATCTGGCTACCATCAGTTGAAGATTAGACCTGAGGACATTCCCAAGGCTGCCTTCACAACCAGATGTGGACTGTATGAGTTTACAGTGATGTCATTTGGTTTGCAAATGCATCGACTTATTTCATGAATATGATGAACAAAGTGTTCATGGAATTCTTAGATAAGTTTGTGGTTGTATTTATCGATGATATTCTCATATACTCCAAAGATGAAGAAGAGCATGAAAAGCATCTCAGGGCTATCTTAGAAAAACTCAGAAAACATCAACTCTACGCCAAGCTTAGCAATAGTGAATTTTGTTTAAAACAAGTGGCTTTCCTTAGTCACATTGTTTCTGCAGGTGGAGTTGTAGTTGGTCCAGCCAAAGTTGAAGCCGTAATGAACTGGAAGCAGCCCAAGTCTGTTACAGAAGTAAGAAGTTTCCTTGGTTTAGCAGGGTATTACCGGAGATTCATTGAAGGTTTCTCCAAGACAGCTAGACCTATGACCCAATTGCTAAAGAAAGAGAAGAAGTTTGAATGGACAGAAGCTTGTGAAAAGAGTTTCCTAGAGTTGAAGCAAATGCTAGTTTCAGCACCAATGTTGGTTTTGCCTGATACTTTGAAGTATTCTGTGATGCTTCATGCCAAGGACTTGGATGTATGTTGATACAAGAATGCAAGGTTGTAGCATACGCATCTCGTCGGTTACAACCTCATGAATGGAAATACCCGACACATGACTTGGAATTGGCAGCAATTGTGCATGCTTTGAAAATATGGCAGCATTATCTCATTGGTAATCGCTGCGAGATTTTCATAGATCATAAAAGTTTGAAATATATATTCACCCAATCAGAACTCAACCTGAGGCAAAGAAGATGGTTGGAGCTGATCAAGGACTATGACATTGGCATTCATTACCATCCTGGTAAAGCCAATGTAGTTGTAGACGATTTGAGCAGAAAATGATATTGTAACACGATTTTGGTTCAAGAAAATCAGGCAAGATTGTTTGAAGAATTGAAATAGTTGAATTTAGAAATAATAAGTTAAGGTTGTGTGAACACTTTGGAGGTACAACCCACAATTCAAGAACAAATCCGAGAAAATAAAAAAATAGATGAGGACATCCAATAAATTCAGAAAAATATGAGGAGAGGAAAAGCTCCAAGATTTTCTGAGGATGAACGAGGTACCGTTTGTTTTGGAAACCATATCTGTGTGCCTGATCACAAAGAGATAAAGCAAATGATATTGCCAGAAGCACATGAATCTCCTTATTCCATTCACCTCGGAAGTACCAAGATGTACCATGATTTAAAATAAAAGTATTGGTGGGTCAGCATGAAATGAGAAATTACTGAGTATGTTGCACATTGTGATATACGTCAAAGATTCAAAGTCGGACATCAAAAACCCGCAAGATTGTTACAAGCATTACTGATTCCAGAATGGAAGTGGGAAGAGATCGGTATGGATTTTATAACCGAACTTCCTAGGACCCAATCAGGATATGATTCCATCTGGGTGATAATTGATCGATTGACCAAGGTGGCACATTTCATTCTAGTCAAGACCACTTTCAGAAGCAGCCAATTAGTAGAGTTGTATGTGGCAAAGATTGTTTGTTTGCATGGTGTTCCAAAGAAGATAGTGTCAGATAGAGGTACACAATTCACATCGAGGTTTTGGAATAGTTTGCACGAAGCATTGGGAACTAGACTCAATTTCAGTACTGCTTATTATCATCAAACAGATGGTCAAACAGAGCGTGTAAATTAGATTCTAGAGGACATGTTGCGAGCCTGTGCTTTAGATTATGGGAAGAGTTGAGACAAGAACCTTCCGTATGCGGAATTTTCGTATAATAACAGCTATCAAGCCAGCCTCCAGATGTCACCATTTGAAGTATTGTATGGCAAGAAGTGTAGAACACCTCTCTTTTGGGGATGAAGTAGGGGAACATCAGTTCTTTGGCCTTGCATTGATTACAGAAGCTGAAAATAAAGTAATGGTGATAAGGGAACGATTGAGAGTAGCACAGTTCCGACAGAAAAGTTATGCTAATAATCGTCGGAGAGATCTATGCTTTGAAACATGAGATTTTGTCTATCTTAGATGACTCCACTTAGAGGTGTGAAAAGATTCCGGACTAAAGGAAAACTTGCACCCCGATTTGTTGGACCATACAAGATATTGAGAAAAAGAGGTGAAGTTGCATATCAACTCGAGCTACCAAAATCCCTATCCACAGTTTATGATGCCATTCATGTGTCATAGTTGGAGAAATATCTCCGAGTACCAACAGAGCAAACCACACTTGAGAGTATTGATCTGCAGGAAGACCTCACTTATGTGGAATATTCAATCAAGATTCTGGATGTGGCAGAGCACATTACTAGAAGCAAAGTCATCCATTCTTGCAAAGTGCTGTGGAGCAACCACTCAGAAGAAGAGGCCACTTCGGAATGAGAGGAAGATCTAAGACCCGAGTATCCCCATCTCTTTGCTAGCCAGTCTGAATCTCGAGGTCAAGATTCCCTTTAAGGGGGCAGGTTTGTAACATCCCAAAATTTCATTTCTGGCAAAAAGAAAATTTAATTAATTTTCTTGGATTTTTCTGGACTTTTTAAAAGTTTTTCCCTATTTATTTTAAGCCAAAATAAATTTATTGCAGATATAAGTACTAATTTTGAATTAGAAATATTTTATTTAAGTTCAAAATAATTCAGGGAATTTATGTGAATTTTTGGACCATATTTGCTATTTTCTAAAAGCCTATTTGATTTAATTTTTTTTCTCTAATTCAAAAATCAATTGAAAATCCATAAATCAGTTTGGGCCGAATCTCTTTCCTTAGCCCACTTATTTTATTTTACCACGTAGCTCGTTTTCCCTCGCTTGGCCCATTCTTTCCCAGCCTTTTCCCTCTCGCCAACCACTTTCGCCTCTCTACCGCTTGGCTTGGCCTTTGTCATCTTCCCCATCCCCTTCTTCCTCCCCCGGTCGTGCTAGCTCGGCCACCATTTCGGCCATGCGAGCTTCGATTCCAGTGATTCTAATTCCTAAATTCATCTAAAATTATAATCTATCTATTTAAATCAAAATTATTCAATTTGGAGTTTATTTGATTTTGGCATATTTTCACGTATAGACTTCGACGACTCCGGAGAGCTAGAATTTCTAGACGAGTCCAACCAACAGCAATTTGAGCAAGGCAAGTTGCACCTATTGATCATATTTGAATTCCCAATATTTTTAATTATTTAAGTTCTATTTTAAATTATTATTGCATGCTTATTTATATTCAGTTATTTAAATTGCTATTTTAAATTTATAGTTATGCCTAGATCCTTTGTATGGCCAATGTTGATATTGAATCAAACATATTGTCACCCTAGATAAAACCTAATTGATACGATAGTATGAACTTGGATCATTTGGAAAATATTATGCAAAGACATGCTTAGACCAAAAATATTTAGTTTGAGGGAATTTTAGCCAAATATCCTATTCAGTTTGAAAATAAGTCTATGGCATTGGTTTGCTATGGAAAATTTTGTAAATGATTTTGAAAAGCGTAATAAAAATAAAGATGGTTTAAACTTGGGCAAACTGGATGTCAGGTTGGTGCAAGTCAATGCGCAGGATCGATTCATTTCAATGATCGAGTCTAGGGTTTGGGAGTGTTGCCCAAGTTGGTCAAGGACTGGTCTTCGAGCTGCTTTTTACTAAGCTCCACCGTACTACCACAAGTCTAGAGTGGGACAGACTGCTTAATAATTTACAACACTCCTTTGTTAGTTGTGCCATTTGGATGTGTAGGTGTCGGGTAGACAGAAATTCCCACTTGGCGCAAGAGGGATATTTTCGACGGACTGGTGGCCCAATGGAGATAACACCTTAGTGGGCATAACTTTATTGGGGTGGAGCATTGTAACAACCTTGTGATAATCACTTCGTCGCAAGCCTTCGGAAGCATGTCATGACCGAAAGTGAAAGTTGATTATCTCTTGTTGGTAAAGGTGTACAACCTCTGCAAAGTATAAAACTATTCGAATAACCGTGTCCATGGTCATGGACATGCTGAGCAGGACCACTCAAAGTTAGAATTTGATTCTGATTTCAAAATGGTTTTGACACAAATGATTTTTGATAGTTTATCCAATTGGGAAATTGGGCGGTTAGCCATGAGATAGGAGGGTATCCTTCTCCACATTTTTGTATGGATGTTATCCTACTATAAAACTTGAGAATTTAGAAAATAAATTTTAGTTATAGAATAACTGCTTTGGAACTTATTACAAGTATTTGAAAGAAAACATTGCTTTATGCAAAATCAACCCTACAAGCCTTCCTTTGTTAAATCCAAGCATGCATTATACCATGTTATTGGGTGTAACTTGTGAAGTACATTGTTATACTCATGCTTGCTTAAAACCTTGTTGCTTAGACCCTTTTTCTTGTAACTCTCGGATTTGCTTCTTCAGCTCTTCAAGTTCATTAAACGACATTCTATAAGGTCTCTTGGATATAGGTGATGTCCTAGGCATCAACTCTATGACGAACTCTACATTGCGATTTGGTGGTCCCCCTGGCAGTTCTTCTGGAAAGACGTCAGGGTACTCTTAGACCACTGGCATTTCCTCCAGAGGAATGCCCATGGCATAGCAAATTGCCCTTTTCCATTGGAAAGGTATGTTCATCTTGACTTCAACAACCATCCTTGGGCATTTGGTGAGGACCACTTTTCTATCGGCGTAATCTATAATTCCTTGATATTTGGCCAGCCAATCCATCCCTATGGTGATGTCTAGGGTCTGGGCTTGCAATACCATTAAGTCTACCATAAACGCTACTCCTTCTAGCTAGATTTCTACCCTGGGGCTTACTAATATGGCTTGCAATATTCCCCTGGGTGTACTGAGCTCTAAAGGTTTCTTGAGAGTGAAAGTTGACAACTTCCATCGGTCCACAAACTTGCTAGAAATGAAAGAATGAGATGCTCCAGAATAAAAAAGAACACATGCTGGCGAGGAGTTAGCTAA